>JAYEPQ010000017.1:25952781-26552781 GCA_036321105.1 Dracaena cambodiana
AATAATGGACAGTATGATTTTAGATTCTGAAAAAAAAAAACAGCTTGTGTATCATATAATAAGAACAGATAAATTATTGGTAGCACAATTGCGATCACATAATCTAATAAATTAATTGGTCAATTTTATATTGCTTTTAATAAATCAGCTTCTCCAGACTACCAAATTAGACTCCTTATGTCCATTCATAAAATCTCAAATTCTAGGATTCAACCTCAGAACCTTTACACAGACTTCTACTATAACAAGAGGATTTTGGTTTCTCGCTGAGGTTAAATTTCATATTACCAAAACGTACAGTGCAGATCCGAAAATCATTAACAAGCTCAAAACTCCTCTCCACTAAAGTCATCAGAACCTGATGAAAGTGGTTCATAAAACACAAACATGAATTCCCAGCACACACAAATCTTGCTATATAAAAAGGATTTCAGTATAGACGAATCTCACATTATAAAATGGGTAGCCATAAAAACTGCCAATTTTTTAGACAACACTTGAAATTCTCATAATGATCTTTAAGTAAATGTTGATGCCCTAAACACATCTGCATATAGATTAAAGACATCCAATCAAGGTACCCTAGCTCCCATGCATCTAAACATAAACTTGTATAGTGAATGGAACATTTGTCAATTTGACAAGTTGAACAAGTCCTCACAAGTAGTACAGGTCAGAGAAAACCTTTTCTTAAACTTAAAGTGGGTGGACTAGTTCTCGTAAATTTAGAGGGAGTAGGTTAAGTAGATAACTAAATAATGGGAGTCATAGAAGAGTTTGGAGTGGATAAAATGCTAACTCCTACATTAATAAGGGGCTAATGTAAATTGTGCGGTCTGGCCCATACAGAATTGTACTAGTAGACACACTTTACGGGCTATATTTTACATCCATTCTTGTGTTTGGAAGTAAATGGTAAAGTGTATAAATTGTAGTCTAATCCAGTTCTAGACATCAACATACAGAAGTGTGTGTGTGTGTCTTTAATGGCATAAAGTGTAGTACATATGAATAATTTAAGAATAATACTGAATCTAAATATGTAAAACGTTGAATGGATCAATTAATTATTAGTTCCTCATCATTTATCTTTTGGATTGCCAGTGTTGGTTATCCAAATAGCAAATGCACCGCAATCCAGTATGCACAAACTGGATTACGTGCAAACTGGATGCAGTACGAGGTGATGGAGTAAATCAGGTAAACATGATTTTTCTCATATTTTACGTCTAATAACAGTTGTAATACATCCTGATTGGGGCCCCATTTTCATTTATATTACTAGTATATCACTGAAATTACACTCCATAAATCCATCATCCTCATTAAATTTATTGCTTATCCTCTGAGTTTTTTCCTACTAGTCCTTTATAGCATTTACTTTATGCAAAGTTACCAACAAACATAGATTTAATGGGAAATCAGACTGCGATTATTCAAGTTTTATTAGAAAGCTAATTAAATTATATACAAATGTTTTAAATTTTAAGCTCTAATTTATATTTTATCCTAGTCAAATTAATTATGAAAATTTTCCTTACTGCTATACCAAGTTAGTAGCAGTAGGTCCCCATTAAGACAATCATAATTTTTACTCTAGAACTCTAATTAAACTCATTTAAAATTAATTAAAAAGATAATTGAGTATTCTATAACTGTATAAAATCTAAATATCTAATTCAAATTTTTCCTAGTCAAATAAGACCTAGAAATCTGACTGTCTATCGAATTATAATACTATAGGTATATATGTTATGTCCATGCATATTTTGCTCAATGTATGATATGATACACCAGTGTAAATATTCAATCACTCTTATTATTACCTATACATAGTAAGTTCAGACCTGTCATAGCTCATGTTTAGGCAGACATGCCATAATTGTGCATATACTACTTGACTAGTGATATGATAAATATGCACGCATATTTATTTATGATGTTATTACTTGTATTTTTTTTTTTGAAATGATACCACATGCACGGAATATGTTCTATAACTCTCGTACTTGTCAGTATTATCGTGCGTGTCATTTCATATTCACAAGACTATTGATACATACATCCTATTACATATGTCATATTGATTTATTGACTCTTACTATATACTACATTATGGGTATGGAAGAAATGAATGGCATTATGGGAGTTTATATTCTTATATCTATTACGCCTAGCAGTGTGAAATTCGATTTGTATATGATCAGTCTTGAGACCATGGTACCAGGCATGCACGGTACACTTTTAGAAGATGAATACCCCCATCATTTAGTTCCAAACTAATAGGGTAGAATTAGCATCCATTTGATTGCTATATATACAATTTACTTTATGATTCATATTTTCTTATGTATACCTTATACTTTATACTTTATAACCCTTATGTTCATGTTATACTATAAATGTCATATACTCCATAATTCATGTTACATTATGCATACCTTATACTCTATATTCAAATGCAAATTATACTGCATGTTTCATACCATATAATTCATGATTCATGTTATATTTTGCAGAGTTAGTACTTTATGATTAATTTGCATACATTTTTTATATTATTCCCACTAGCATGCCATATTGATATAGTTTCTATAATATGACACAAGCTAAGGTTTATATTCTTATTTGGATCTTGACTCCTGAAATTATCACATCTCGGGTGTATAAGCCGAAACAACAGTAGCAGAGGAAGAGAACCAAACCCTCGAGAATCCACTTCTCTAGGAGTAGGTCGAGTAACATTAGTCAATTTGTTGTAGGATTTTCATCTCTTTTATGTATTTATTATTTTGGTTTGTATGTGCATATGTATCCTACTTACTAGTTATATTCATGGTATATGGATACTTTTGTATATATTTAGTATTAATATTTCTATGTTCTGATATTGTACTTGACTCTATTGAGCAATCTTTTAATGTACATGTTGCTGGTCATTTTCATATATCTATTTTTGGATATTGTATATTCATACCTATGATATTATGATAGATAGATACCGACCTGTGATATATATATATATATATATATATATATATATATATATATATATATATATATATATATATATATATATATATATATATATATATATATATATATATATATATATATATATATATATATATATGCAATTTCAACCAAAAATCTGTGTTTTTGCCATTGTGGGGATGGGAGGGATTGGCAAAACTACTTTGGCGCAAAAGTATACAATAATGACAGGTTACAAGCTGAATTCCTCCATCCCCTGCCAATCTGGATTTGTGTTTCCAAGGATTTCTCAGAGACTGACATTCTGCGAGCAGTCATTACACAAGCTGAAGGAAATCCTGGAGAGATCAAGGATAAGAAAGTTTTGGAGCCGATGCTCCATGAAACTGTCAAGGACAAAAGAGTTCTCCTAGTACTTGATGATGTTTGGGATGCTCAAGTATGGAAGCAACTGTTATATAAGCCCATGCAGAGCTGCTGTGCCGGAAGTAGAGTCCTCGTGACCACAAGAAATGAGTGTGTTGCCAGATGCATGGGCACAACGCATTGCCATCGAGTTGAGAGATTGTGCAATGAAGATGGATGGTCACTGATCTCCAAGATTGTCTTTCAGGATGGCGAGGGCGAAGTAGACGTGCAAAACGCCTTCAGGGATATTGGAATAAGAGTATTGGACCTGAGTTCTTTGGTTTAGACAGCAGACAGGTTAATAATGCTGGAGGTACAAGAGCAACAGCGCATCCCCGCTCTTATTTCCCCAAGTTGGATTTACTAGAATTTCTAAGTATGCCCAACTGGACAGAATGGAGTTGGCTTAGCGAAGAGGAGGAGAGGATGGAGGGCCAATTCCCTCTCAAATTGCTTCTTCGCCTTTACACCGCTTTATTTAAAGGGTGTCCCAAACTGCTCTCCCTCAATTACACCAAGTTAATCTAACAATTTAGAAGACTAGAAGATTGATGATAATTTTATCCCACCTGAAATCCGTTAAGAAATTTCATATACTGAAAAGAATGGTAGCGGATGGGCAAGGAGCAGGATCAAATGAATGAGTTGCTAATTTGAGTTGCATCAGTATTAGCCTTCACAGATCAAGAGTCAAGTTGGCAACCAGAAATAAAAGTAAAGTATATCTACTGATCATATCAATACAATAAAATATATTTCATTTGTTACATTTCCTGTGACATGATTGAATCACTTCTTCCAAATGACATTGCGATTCTAAAAGGGTTGAAACTCTTCTTCTTGATGACATCCCGAGCGACAACAAGAGGAGGAGCGAATAGGCCTTTGTCCTTGCACATCACTGAGCAACGTGTCACTGGCTGTCCGACCTGAAAACGTTATAGACTTGGGAGCATAGCTGTATCCCTATTACTGGAGAACAAAGTGCCCCAATTGTGTGGAAGGTGTTGCTAATGGAGCCCTATTTCCGCAGGGAGTTTCGGTCCACCGAAACGGGTCTAAAATCGGCCCAAACCCGTTATGATATAATATAAATATGGGGTTGTGTGCTAGGGTTTTGATTAAGCCGAAAAAAAGGGGCCGAAGTTTTTCTATTTGTTGATGGCGGCTTCTGCTCTTGATTTCGGCTGAAAGCAGGGAAAATCAAGTGGTGGCTTAAGCAAATAATTGCTTGGTGCGGCTGCTATAAAACAATTAGAGGCGGCTATTTAGTTGCAAGAAAAATAGTTGTGGGGTTGCTGCAAATTATTTTTGCCAAGGAGCTGCTGCAGATTTGTTCGGCCAAAAGTGAAGCATAAAAGAAGACTGGCTTCCTTTGGATTTTCAGTGGCCGAAGCAAAAAGGAAAATCACTGCAATATGAGGTTAGGATTTGATCTCAAATTCTTGTGTGATTTCTTTGTCAATTCTCTTGTGGTTGAGAACTAGAAAGTTGTAATCCTCTTTTGATATAGTGGAAGTTCTCGATTGTGTCCCCGTGGGTGTAGGCATATTGCCGAACCACGTTAAATCTGCATATTCTTTGTTCGGTTAACTATTTGATTCCGCTGGTTGTTCCATTAGTATTATTCCGCTATTTTTGCTAACAATTGGTATCAGAGCCCTGGTTCGGTTCAGATTTCACTCAGATCGGTGTTGATTTTGAGTGGGAGTTATGGCGGAAGATAGGAAGAGAAAAATTGAAAAAATTGGTGGGACAGATTTCCAATGGTGGAAATTGCAGATTGAAGATTATTTATATCAAAAGAATTTACATCAACCACTGTTTGGAGAAAAGCCAGAAAAGATGACAGATGAGGAGTGGGAATTGTTGGATAGGAGGGCTTTGGCGCAGATTCAATTATGCCCGACAAAGCAGGTTGTATTCAACGTCTCCAAGGAGAAAACCACTTCAGATTTGATGTCAGCATTGGCTAAATTTTATGAGAAATCATCTGCTTCAAATAGACTATTTCTAATGAAAAAGTTGTTCAACTTGAGGATGTCTTCTGATAGTTCAGTTGTTAATCATTTGAACGAATTTAACACATTATGGGCACAACTTGAATCCTTAGATTTTGTTTTTACTGATGACATTAAAGTTTTGATATTTATGTGTTCGTTACCAGATAGTTGGAGTAATATTGTTATGGCCATCAACAATACTTCAAATATTGCTCTTAAATTTGATGACGTTGTGAGTACAATAATGAATGATGAATTGATAAAAAGAGTATGGGTGAGAGCACAGTTTCTACAAGTACTGCTCTGTCTGTTGATAATGACAGAAGGAAGGAAAGAGGTAGAAGTTTAAGCAGGGAGTCGAAGCAAAGAGGGAGATCAAAATCTAAGGGAAAATTCAAGAAATAGTTAGTGTGTTGGAAATACAAGACAGAGGGTCATATGAAGAAGAATTGTCCAAACAGAGACAAGGAAGGAGCGAATGTGGTGAATCCAAGTGAAGAGTATGATGATTTGTATTTGTCTGCTTATACAGAATCAAGGTCAGATCTATGGTTTGTGGATTCAGGGGCTTCGTTCCATTGCACTGCTCGCAGAGAATGGTTTGATAATTATGTCCAAGGTGATTTTGGGCATGTGACTGTTGGTAATGCGCAGGAATGTAAGATTATCAGTAAGGGGACAATTCAATTAAAATTGCACAATGGTGGAAAGTTACTTTTACAAGAGGTCAGGTACATACCAGATTTAAAGAAGAATTTGATATCTATTAGCAAGCTGGATAGTGAAGATTATCAATCTCATTTGAGAGGAAACAGTGGAAGATCAGCAAAGGAGCAATGGTAGTGATCAAGGGTGAGAGAGTGGGAACTCTATATTTACTCTCAAACTCGATGGATCACGTTGTTTCTTTGGCCACCGTGAAGAATGAGAAGGCTACCTTATGGTATCAGAGGCTCGGTCACTTGCGCGAGAGCGGCATGAGGGTATTGCAATCCAGAGGTATGTTGACATATATGAAAGATGCTAATTTTGATTTCTGTGAGAACTGTGTATTTGGAAAGTAGAAAAGAGTTAGCTTTATAAAGGATGGCAAGGAGAAGAAAACTGAGAGATTGGAGTTGGTATATACAGATGTATGGGGGCCTTCTTCAGCGAAATCTCTTGGAGGTAATTCTTATTTTGTCACTTTCATAGAAGATGCAAGTAGGAAAACATGGGTGTTCGCACTTAAGCAGAAATCTGATGCCTTCAAGATTTTCAAGGTATGGAATGCTCTTATTGAGAATGAAATAGGTTTGAAAGTGAAATGTCTATTGTCAGACAATGGTGGAGAATTTAGTAATAAGGAGTTTGATGACTATTGCTCTACCTACGGGATCAGGAGAGTAAAGAGTGTACCGAGGACACCGCAATAGAACGGCGTGGCTGAGAGGATGAATAGAACCATTTTGGAGCGAACTCGGAGTATGAGACTACATGTAGGTTTGCCTTTGTAACTTTAGGGAGCCGTTGTAGATACAACAATCTATCTGATCAACAGGAGTCTAGCTAGTATTTTAGATGGAGGAATTCAAGAGGATGTGTGGTCTGGTAAGACTGTGAATTATTCATTCTTAAAAGTATTCGGTTGTATGGCATATGCACATGTGGATCATGAGATGAGAAAGAAACTTGATTCTAAATCTCAGAAGTGTGCATTCATTGGATACGGTGGTGATGAATATGGTTAGCTTATGGGATTATGAGCATAACAAAGTAATTCGTAGCAAAGATGTAGTATTTAATGAGGGCCGTATGTATAAAGACCGAATGGAAAGTAAGAGTGAGAAAGCAGTGGAGAAAGAGAACTTAGAGCTGGATGAGCCACAGGATGGGATGGATCCCATGGATAAAAGAAAGGAAGAAATACCTATATCTGAAGGAGAAGAAATGACTACACCTAAGAATACACAAGTTTCAGATGAGACCGAACAGGAGAGAGAGCCACTGACTGAGGCAGATGGTTCCAGTACTTCATCAGAGAGTGTTCCCACTTTGAGGAGGAGCACGAGGATAAGGAAGCCAACTCAAAAACTTTGTCTTCCTTTATATCATATTTTGTATACTGATGCAGGTGAACCAGAGAGTTACCAAGAAGCTATATAGGATAAATTTCGTCTTAAGTGGGAGCAAGCCATGCGTGATGAGATGTCTTCTTTGGAGGAGAATCACACATGGAAATTGGTGAAGCGACCGAAAAAGATGAAAGTATTGTATAACAAGTGGGTATACAGGGTAAAACATGAGGCAGGAGGGACACAAAGGTTCAAGGCTAGACTTGTGGTACAGGGATATGGTCAGAGAAAAGGTATTGACTTCCATGAAATATTTGTACCTGTTGTCAAGATGACTTCTATCAGAGCAATACTAAGTATTGTGGCTGTGAAAGAATTGTATTTAGAGCAGCTCGATGTGAAAACTGCTTTCCTTCATGGTAATTTGGAGAAGGAAATATATATGGAACAGCCGGAGGGATATGAAATTAAAGGAAAGGAGAATTGGGTATGTCGACTGAAAAGAAACTTGTATGGATTGAAACAAGCGCCGAGGCAATCTTGAAGTTCGACAAATTTATGTTGGATTCAGGTTTTGCCAGAAGCAATTCAGATCATTGTATGTATCTACAAAAGTTTAAAGATTGTAACTTTATTATAGTTACTTTGTATGTAGATGATATGCTTGTGGTAGGTACATGCATGAAGAAAATCAATGATCTGAAAAAGAAGTTGGCAGGGAGATTCTCTATGAAGGACATTGGTGAGGCTAAACAACTTCTTGGGATGCAAATTACCCGAGATAAGACAAGTAAAAAATTATGGTTATGTCGGAGGGGTACATCAAGAAGGTGTTGGAGAGATTCAATATGGAGAATGCAAAACCGGTAACTACAGCTCTTGGAGGTCAGTTCAAACTGCAAAGGAGTAAGGTGCTAAGACAAATGAGAAGACGAGACACATAGAGAATGTGCCTTATTCATCGGCCATTGGGAGTCTCATGTATGCAATGTTGAGTATAAAACCAGATATTGCACATGCAGTGGGAGTAGTGAGTAGATTCATGAAGAACCCTGAGAAGGAACATTGGCAAGCAGTGAAGTAGATTTTAAGGTATTTGAAAGGTACTTCAAAGTATTGTTTATGTTTTGAGGGTAATAACATTGATGTGCAAGGTTTTGTGGATTCGGACTATACGGGTGATAGAGACAATGGTAGGAACACTATAGGTTATGTCTTTACTGTATGGGAGATAATGGTAAGCTGGATTTCAAGATTACAATCAATTATTACTTTATCTTCGACAGAAACTGAGTATGCTGCAGCTGCAGAAGCAAGGAGTTTATTTGGTTGCACCAATTGATGAGTGAGTTGGGTTTTGATGAAGTGGATTCCAGGTTATTCAGTGACAGTCAGAGTGCAATTCATCTTGCTAAGAACTCAACGTATCATTCACGGACTAAATATATTCACTTGAGATATCATTTCATTAGATCCTTGTTAGAGGATGGCCAATTGAAGTTGGAGAAGATTGAGAGCAGTAAGAATCCTGCAGATATGTTGACAAAGCCGGTTGATGGGAAAAATTTGAGTTATTTCTCAACTTTTATGCATTTGTGTTGAATGCTGAAATTGAGACTTTAAACGATCGAGGTAAAAACTTTAGACACTAGGATTATCATGTATAGAGATTACAATTTTTGCAATAGGTCTCCAAGTAGGAGATTGTTGCTAATAGAGCCCTATTGCCGCAGTGGGTTTCGGTCCACCGAAACGGGTCCAAAACCAGCCCAAACCCATTATAATATAATATAAATATGGGGTTGTGTGCTAGGGTTTTGATTAAGCCGAAAAAAAGGGGCCGAAGGTTTTCTATTTGTTGGTGGCGGCTTCTGCTCTTGATTTCGGCCGAAAGCAGGGAAAATCAAGTGGTGGCTTAAGCAAATAATTACTTGGTGCGGCTGCTATAAAACAATTAGAGGCGGCTATTTAGTTGCAGGAAAAATAATTGTGGGGTTGCTGCAAATTATTTTTGCCAAAGAGCTGCTGCAGATTTGTTCGGCCAAAGGTGAAGCATAAAAGAAGGCTGGCTTCCTTTGGATTTTCGATGGCCGAAACAAAGAGGAAAATCACTGCAACAAGAGGTTAGGGTTTGATCTCAAATTCTTGTATGATTTCTTTGCCAATTCTCTTGTGGTTGAGAACTAGAAAGTTATAATCCTCTTTTGATATAGTGGAAGTTTTCGATCGTGTCCCCGTGAACGTAGGCATATTGCCGAACCACGTTAAATCTGCGTGTTTTTTGTCTCTACTATTTTTCTCTTCGGTTAACTATTTGATTCAGCTAATTGTTGCATTAGTATTATTCCGCTATTTTTGCTAACAGAAGGTCGTGGACAGATCTCCAGTGATGATAAAGGAAATGCCCATGGACAAGATAGATTGTATGGGAATGAGAGTCAGATGTAGTCTTCAATCCGGATACATTTTGTTGGGTATGGTAAGTATTTAAAGCCTTTTAGTTTTGATTTGTTGAAAAGAGGCATGACGCACAAATTTGTTGGGAAATTCTAAATGCGCACCATTTTTCTCTCAGTGAGCACTAGCTTCTTAGTGCGCACCATATAACTTTAAAACTATGTGGTTTTTTCTTAGTGAGAACCATCCAATTTCTCACTTTATCCTTATTTTCTCTAACCATCTAACCATCTGCCATGTTTTTCTCTTCCCTTTACTTTTGAAGCATTGGGCAGTTCATACTTTTACCTCAGCATGAGGAGTTGTTGAGAATTTGAATTTCTCTCCCCTTTGCTTTTAAAGCATTGGGTGGTTCATGGTTTTACCTTAGCATGAGGAGTTGTCGAGGGTTTGAATTCCTCTCCCCTTTGATTTTAAAGCATGGGCGGTTCATGCTTTTACCTCAGCATGAGTTGTCGAGGATTTAAATTCCTCTCCCCTTTACTTTTGAAGCATTGGGTCACGAGTATCCTTATAGGATAATATTATGACAAATTTATTATAGAATTTTTAGCAAATCTCCAGTTATGAACGGATTCGATGTGCCTTTACCAATCGCCGTTTGCTTTAGCTTAGCCATGCTATTTCCCTCAGCATGATGAGTTGTCGAGGGTTTTTTTGGGCTTAAATGCCAAACATTCCCTCTTCCCTTTACCTTTTTGGTATTGGACGATTGGTTTCATACTCTTACCCCCAATATGATAGGGTTGGCGAGAAATTTTCGATTTTTCTTCTCGTTGCTTTTAATAGCATTGGGTAGTAGACTTATTAGTCTTCCCTTTTTGAGAGACAGCGAAGGTACAATCATGTGATTTGCATTATACAATTTGTAGCACTGCATCACAGTAGAGTTTAGTTGCCTTCTTTATTGAGGCTGCTTCCTTTGGATCTTTCGAAAGTATGTCATATGGCGCAAAATTTATGAATGAAGAGTGCTAGTCCATGAGCTCAAGACACAATCCAACTTGATGCACTTCGTCTGCCTCTAATATTGTTTTAGGGCAAAGAAGATTGCGACTCTTGATAGTGACGCACGTACTTAACTTCGGTAGCAGTTGTTCTCCATAAAAATTATAAATGACGCTCTATTGAGATTTTTCAATAAAGGATTACAATCTAACGGTTTCCTGTTTACAGATGGGAAAAATAGATTTCCTCTTTGTTTAAAGCTTGGTTCTGATGTAGCTGTGGAGGACGATCTTACTCTCCGTTGACACTCTGCACAAACTCTTTCAATTGGTAGAAAAAAAGAAGGCTCTGGACTCTTGATCACAAGAGGTAATTCAAGAAGAAGATGATCGATCCCTTCTCTTTCGTTCTCCCGCCGTTTATAGGGGTTCTAGGGCAACGTCTCCATCTCATTCGTTTGACCATTAGCCACACTACTTGAGAAGAGCCGTCATACTCGTAAGGTAGTTACTCCCACGATCGAAATAATGCCGCTTCATTTGTTTGGCAGTTAGCTCTAGGATCCGAGATGGTAACTCTCTTGTTCAGGTCAGGTGACTTTGTATTAAACTCCTCCCCGGAAAACTATGGGTAGTATCGCGAATCTTAATTTTAGATTCGCGAACATGTTCTGTCGTCACTGCGTCGCGAACCTCGATCTTTAGGTTCGCAAATCTACTGAGTTGCAGATCTCCAACCCTAAATTCGCGGATCTGCTTTATTTTCCAGAATTTTTTGCCGACCAAAATCCCCTCCAAAATTTTCAAAACTCTCATGATTTTTTGAGAAGTTTTGGAATATTTTGGATATATCATTATGTATTGAATCTCCATTTTTTATGTTTCTGAGAGTACAATTCTGTATTAGAACTTTCTTCAAATAAGGGCAGCATGACTCTGTCTCAATATCGCGAACTCCCATTTTGAAAAGAACACGACTTTGTATTAGCGCCGTGAATTTACTGCTTTTGAAGGAAAAATGTGACTCTATACTAGCGCCACAATTTGCTGCTTTTGAAACATACGACTCTGTGTTAGGGTCGTGAATTTGCATTTTGAAAGGAAATGCGACTCTGTATTAGGGTCGCGAACTTTCATTTTGCAAGGGGAACGCGACTCTGTATTAGGGTCACGAACCTTAATTTTGGAGAAGAGGACGACTCTGTGTTAGGGTCGCATTCTTTCATTCTTTCACTTTTGGAAGTGGAAAGCTCTGTATGAGGATTGCGACCTTTCATTTTGGAGGGAACGCGACTCTCTATTAGGATCACGACCTTTTCCCTTTTGGTTGCGGAAAAGCCGGAAGGCTGTTGCTTTCTACGGCGTAGGAATTGAGACGTTCTCTAAGCCGCATTAAATGAAAAGGTACTAACGAGATTTGGGCCAGAGATCACGTCCATCTGAAGATCTCGGCCGTCAAATCATCTGCTATATAATCTCGATTTCATGAGAGAGATCATTCCTATCTCAAGAAATTTGAACTCCAAGTTTCTTCCTTTAGGGTTCTTAAGACTTCTCATCTTTGGCCTCCTTTAGCTTCCGATTCTTCTCGTGAGGGATTTTCTGAATCTGCAAAAGATGCCGAAGACAGCTTCTTCCTCTGATGCTGCTGCCAGTGGTCATCAAGACCCTCAAGCAACCTCCAGTTCGATGGTGGTTCGGCAGGAACCTTTGATTGGAGGTAACAATAATAACTTTCGAAAGGCAATCCCTTTCTTAATTTTTTTTTTGTCTTGAATTTGAATGTCTCCTTTTGCAGTTGATTATGCTTTGACTCCTTGGCCTAAGGACTATTACTTCGGATACTCGGATGGCTATGATGGGAAGAAAGAGTTCAGATTTGGTCAAGTTTTCCCGCATTGTGCAGTATCTGATAGCCAAGAGAGGGAAAATAAAATTCTTCATCCTACTCGCTCAATATTGCTAGAACTAATGACCAATGCATCTTTTGAAGGAGATGATCGATCCTTGCTACAAATCCGCCATTTTGTTCGGGGACCATGTTTCGGTGCCCGATAGTGGTTTGGAAGATGGAGATTACAAGTGGCTTCGTCAAGTTGAGGGTCACTACTTGTTTCTCCCCAACATGGAGAGGTCCTATGCATTCTTATTCCTCCAATCCCTTTCTGTGCCAAGACGAATGGACTGGCACATAAACAGGACGCAGGACGGCATCTTATTGGGAGGATTTAACTCTCAAGGTGCTTTTCCCCATACTACTAGGAAACACTTTTGTGGATTGCTCTCGGGGCTGCTTAAACATGACTTCCCTAGAGGCGAAGCACCCATAGTCGTACAGAATTTCTTGCACCGATTCGCCAATGCACAAGGGGAGTTTCAAGATTTTCGTCCCCCTGGATGGGTTCACTGCTCTTCAAAAGGAGAGTGGACAGTCTTGACTGACTTCTTTCTGAAAACCTTCAGAGACCAGCTTCATCATGCGAAGCTGTATCGCGCTATCAGGGCTGTTCAGCACGGTATTCCTGCTAGCAGGTTCCATTTTTTGCTTTACTAGAACTGTATAATCCTGATACTTGTACAATCTTTTGCCCTCGCAGCGATTGGATTTCGCCCTTCATGAGATGTATGAAATTTTGGGACTGCCCATGGGAGATATCCCGTATGAAAAGTACGTCCCTACTGGGGAAGAACTCCATCTGCTAAAGACCCAGGACCCTTTGGTCTATAATGCATATTGGGAGCTGCTCTACCACTATCATATTTGCACCCACATGTCCGGCACTCGCAATTTGAAGCCAAAGAAGTGGTTGCAATATCTTTTGCCCAACGTTTTCAAGAGTAATCCTAATTTCACTCGCCTTCCTCCAGCTTCTGAAAAGGAGGTTGAGAGAAGAATTACGAGTTTCGGGACAGACGCTTATGTCGCCGAATCTGATGAGGACATTTTCAAGGCTAGAACGTTCTTTGAAAGTTTTCACTATCAAGCCCTCCAACTTTTATCTGATCCTGCCTTCTTGGCAGGCTATTTGATGGTATGGTTGAAAAAGTGTGTTATTCCTTCGCAGGAAAACATACCCGTTAGGGCCGTATACCCAGTCGTCCTACTTATTTTGGTAGGCTACTCAGTCTGTTGCCCGTGATGGTGTGCAGCATCCAAAGCAAACTGAGGAGATTGTCTGATAAATTCTGCAACGTGAAGAAGGAGCAGAGGAAGAAAGGAGATCCAATCATTAAGACTCCTAATCCATGCGTAAAGCTCCCTTATACCTATTTGATGGCTTGGTTAGTTCTACATTGCCCCACTTCGATGAGTCCTGCTGATTCACAGATTGATTTGAATGCTCCCAAAGTGTAGCACTATGAGAGGTCGCAATGGAGAGTGGGCTACATGGCCGCGATCTGCAAGACCCTTCGTCACTTCGCGAACTTCGAGCTATTTCGATGCTTTCCATACTTTCCAAATGCTGGGTACGGGGAGGAATTCACGGACACTGCTGGTGTTGATAAATTCACTGTTCTGTCTCCGGGGTGCTTCTGGTGGTTGAAAAACATCCGCCCAGAACATTTGGTTCTTCGTTTTGAGAACCATTGCTATATAGAGCCTTACTACTCGAGCCGTTTCGCTCGACAGTTTTGGTATGATCAGCTCTATGTTGGTAATCCCAATAGGGAAATGAGTTTTGTTGGGAATGCCTTCGAAGAAGCTCGAGCTTGGCTTCATTTCGTCGCAAATGGAACCCAGGCTAGTTTTGATCTTCCACTCAAGACCCCGAACTCGAATATGAGTTTCAGTTTCTGTAAGTGGTTCGCGGATGCTAATTCCACTCCCCAGAACTTCAGTGTAAACCATACCTGTCTGAGGGAGATCAGAGTTTGGTATGCCCAGCAAAAGAAGGCTGGCAGCACGAAAGTAGCGGAGATGGAATATTTCGGGGCAGAAAGTGCCTCTGATGAGTCGGAACCGGTGACTCAACAAGGGGAGGAGGATAATAATGCACCGGCTTTATCAACTCAGCCTGCCTCTCCTGCTACTTCTCCTCTCCTAACTTTGAAGAAAACTTCTCCTCAACCGCAGTCTTCTCCGAAGAAGATTTCGCATAAGCAGAAGACACTAAGGCGCCTGAATGACTTGCCTATCAATCCGCAGGGCATTGATCTGCAGGACACCCCATCTGGAGCCGGTACTACAGCACCTAGTTTGGTTTCCGAGACCCTCGCGAAGGAACCTAAGGAAGATGAAGACGACTCGTCTTTAACCCTCCGCTCCATTAAGAAGCGTCGGAGTCAAGGACCTGTTTTTCGCAGTGATCCTACTCACGCTACTCAAGAGGATCCAGCGACTCTTACCCACATGGTCGTTGTTGAAGTAGGGCTTTTTCTACAGTACAAGAGGATCCTGCAGCCCTCGTTCATCAAGCTTCCATGAATGATGAAGTACAAATAATTGGGGAGATCTGCGTATCAGGTTCCCCAAAAGTAGCACCTCCTTCGGAAGATCAAGATGAATGGGGTGATGACGACGATGTCAGCAGCAACAATCTTCACTCTTCCACCCCTTCATCAGACCATGGTAAGTACGTCTATTTGAGCGAAGACGTTCGGACAGAAATATATGGGCCTGAGGTATTCGGACCTGAGGTGTATGGACCTGGAGAATCCAGTGTTCAACCTTTAGGTTCGCATCTTCTTTTTTTTTTTAAAGTTCTGTTATTATTGAATGATACTGTAAAATTCAATTTCAACTTTCTCCTTTGCCAGCTCCAGTTTTGACTCCAGATCTAGAGTGCATGAGCGCGAAGGTAACTCCGCCAGATGACACCATCGTGGAAGCTGATGCTGATGAGGTGATCGAGGTTCCCACTTCTGTTGTTGATACTACGGAGGTAATAATTTTTGAGACTACTATGTCCACGGTCTCGGCCGTAGCTGCTCCGGCCAATATTTTGGTTCAGGATATTGCAGCTGGTAGCTCTGCTGAAGCCTCCAGAGGTCTTGTTCCTCTTAATGTTAACATTGTTGCCTCTGTGCAGCAGAGTACGGTTCAAACCATCTCTACCCCAACCAATGTTGATCCCTCTCATGTAGAGGTTGATGTTTTTGAGGTTGATTTATTGAAGGATACGGTGGAAACTTTCCTCCACTTCCTTGATCGTTGTATTGACAAGAAATGAAGGGGGCTTCTTTTGCTTCGCTTGCCAATGTTCTCAAAATTTATTTGACTGGTATTGTCAGCATTGGCGGAGAAGAGAAGGCTACTCCTTTTAGGCTTATGATAGTTCAACTTCAAAAGCATGCCGAATTCTTATCGAAGGCCAGAAGTGCCAACAAATCTGAGGCAGTTGAGGCCATTTTTCAGAAGCTGAAAGAGGAACAACTTAGGTTCCAGAAGGAGGCCCAGGAGAAGGCTAAGGCTTGCAGAGTTTCCTTGGAGAAGGACCAATCAGACAGTCAATCCTTAGCCCTGTAGGTGGAGGTCGTTGCTTCCATTGTTAAGAACCATGATCAGGCTATTGTCAGGACCCAAGAATCCATCTCCAGAGCTCAAGCTTTCTTGGCTAAGATCACCAAGGAACGTAATGAGTCAATGAGGAATCTCACTAATTTATCCTGTCAGCGGGACAATACCATCAGAGATCTCCAGGCGATACAGACTGATTGGACATGCTAGAGGCTACTGTAGCGCAGAATGTCGTTGCCAGTGACGAGGAATTGCGTCGCCAAGCCACTGTCTAATCTTATGAGGTCATTCAGTAAGATATTGACGATGCTGAGTTGAAAATTAAAGTTCTCTTGAATCATTGAACTATAAAAGCTTATTATTTCTTTTTGTGATTCTCTATTGCTCCTTCTTTTTGTAGTGATTCCCCTAACATTTATTGTGCATGATATGACTCCTTGCTTATGTAGAGGACTTGATTTTGCATTTCTAAGGTATGACTTTGCATTTGTCTTCGAAGATTTGCAACAAACCCGCCATCTTATGTCTGAAATTTGCGAGTCTCCGTAAAACTCTGGTCTCTTTGTATCTATCACGTGACTTTCGTGAGTCTTTATTAGATTTGCAACTTTACATCCGGAAGTTCGCGGATTAACAAAATTCATACTAGATTCGCGATCTTGACTTCCGAGGATTGCGAGTTTAAGTTTGCGATGTTGTGCTCGGAAGTTCGCGGGATAACCCCAAACTCCTCAGAATTTGTAGAGACTTCTGCGAGCCTTGGGATGAAGCCATCGGGCATGGAATCCCAAGCGTTGTACGTCTTTATTAATGACGAGATCTCCGGGCTGTAAGATCTAAGCGTCCCATGCAATAGTAATAAATTCTGTTGAGATCTGAACTGAAAATCTTAACCAAAGATTTCGGCTTTATGTTTTCCCAACCAGACTATCTATATAAGATGCATGGCTTCTTCTATGGAAGATCATTCAAACGAAAGAAAATTTCTTCCCCCTTATATTCTCTTCCTTTCTTTTGTGGTTGATTTATTCGTGCAGCCATATTTTCTTCTTCTCCAACTGAAGTGATGGATAGGAGTTGGCATGTTACAAGACCTCCAGACTGCATCAATCCAGTGGGGTGTTCCAACGAAAAGGTTTTTCTGACCGTAGTCATTTTCCTTAATTAAGGTAAATTTCTTCTTCTGATTAATATCATCCTCTTTCTTCTTTTCTTCCTTTTTAACAAGGATTTGACTTGGCTGCAGGAGATAACCATAGTCATTCTCCTTAACAATGACCCAGACCCGATGGGCTTGTAATTGCTTCCAATACCTCTAGGGTCTTAGAAGGTCTCATGTATTTTTCATGAGAGAAAAGATTCGGGTCTGTGGCATTGTTTTTCTTCTTTCCTAGCATCCCACAAGATTGGGGTGCTAATGACTAGGGCCTTGAATTTGTGCAACCCCTCACGTTGTACGTTTGGGTGTGTGCACTTGGTATGCCCAGTTTTGAACTAATCAAGTCACTGGCATCATCACTGGAGGAACTAACCAGGAGGTCCCTGATTATGGTCGGAAAGAAGAAACAAGTCTGTACCCTTGAGCCATCCTTGAAGAGGAGGCTATAAGAGCAAATTGGAAGTGGAGGTTACGTGAGCAAACTTTTTGATCTGAGGCATGATGAAAGAGAAGGCTACAGAAGCAAGTTTGTTATTCCAGAAGAAGAGCCTACAGGAGCAAACTTTTTGATCCGAGCCATGCTGAAGAGACGGCTACAGAAGCAAGTTTGTCATTTCAGAAAAAGAGCCTGCAGAAGCGGGCTACTGCCTTTTAAGCCGTCCTTGGAAGAGGAGGTTACAGAAGCAAACTCTTTTTTTTTTTACTTCAGTGATTTGTATTCATTCTTGTTAAAATGCTGGAGAATTCTCTGTAATTTTGATCTGATAATGAATAAAGAAGCTCTTTCTTTTTACATAATTAAGAGTGACTGATGGATGATTTTGATGTTGATTACCAGAGATAACTGTTAACTTGATAATCTTAAAATCAATCAAAATTTTCCAAGTATCCAAAATTGTTGTGAATGAAAGAACTTTTTATTGACCAGATTGAAACTCGCACTGTCTAGTATAAAGAGTTTGATTCGCCAGAGGTATTTTTTTTAACTTGGCAAGCTTGAAAGAAAGAAATTTGATTCGCCAGAGGTATTTTTTAACTTGACAAGTTTGAAAGAAGGAAATTTGATTCGCTAGAGGTATTTTTTAACTTGGCAAATTTGAAAGAAGGAAATTTAATTCGCCAGAGGTATTTTTTAACTTGGCAAATTTGAAAGAAGGAAATTTGATTCACCAGAGGTATTTTTTAACTTGGCAAATTTTAAAGAAGAAAATTTGATTCGCTAGAGGTATTTTTTTAACTTGGCAAATTTGAAAGAAGGAAATTTGATTCGTCAGAGGCATTTTTTAACTTGGCAAATTTGGTAGAAGGAAATTTGAGGCAAAGTTAAAAGAAGGAAATTTGACTCGCCAGAGGTATTTTTTTAACTTGGCAAGTTTGAAAGAAGGAAATTTGATTCGCCAGAGGTATTTATTGTTATCTTGGCAAATTTGAAAGAAGAAAATTTGATTCGCCAGAGGTATTTTTTAACTTGGCAAATTTGAAGATGGAAATTTGATTTGCGACTTAAAGATCTTTAGTCCGGAACCACGAATCTTTATTAATGAACTTTTGATTACAGACATGTTTTTGTTCATCATTTGCATTGAACTACCCAGATCACATTACAACTGGTGTTTCACAATTTTACTAAGAATAATATTTTTTTAGAAATTTGCCATTGATTGGCATCATGATCTTATCACCATTCGGTTTTGCCAACCGATAAGCATCGTTGGAGTAAACTGTATCAATGACAAAAGGTCCCTCCCACTTCGACTGGAACTTTCCTCTAGGCTTTTTGCTAGTTATGATCGGCCTTCTGACTGACAGGACCAGATCACCCTTCTTGAAAGTTGTTCGTTTGGCCTTTTTGTTAAAAGTTCTCGAGATCCGCACCTGGTATAGTTCAATACTCTGTTGAGCTTACAAGCGCTTATCGTCCAAGACTTCTAATTCTTGGAGTCTTTGCTGATATCTTTTTTCTTGCGTCATTCTAGTTGTGAACGCGACTCGCAACGATGGAATTTGAATTTCCAAAGGCAAGACTGCTTCTGACCCATATACCAAAGAAAAGGGCGTAGCATTACTGAGGGTTCGGACTGTGGTGCGATATGCCCACAGACATTCTCCGAGCTTCCTATCCCAATCCCTTTGATTGGACGACACAAACTTTTTGAGAAGTTTTACCATGGTCTTATTGAAAACTTCTGCTAGACTATTGGCTGCAGGGTAATATGGTGACGAAGCTGCATCTTCGATCCTGTACTTGTTGCAGAATTTGGAATATACTTGGCTCACGAATTGAGGCCCGTTGTCATAAATGATTCTTTTGGGCACTCCGAAGCGATAAAACACATGATGTTTGATGAATTTGATAACATCCGATGACTTTACTTCGATCAGGGAAATGGCTTCAGTCCATTTCGAAAAGTAATCCGTTATGGCTAAAATGAACCTATGTCCTCTTGTTGATGGCGGAGAAATTGGCCCGACAATGTCCATATCTCATTGCTCAAATGGCCACGATGTAACCGTTGGGTGGAGATATTCTGGAGCTTGATGTATAAAGTCTGGATGTATTTGGCAGGCCCTACACTTCTTGGCGTAATTAACCGCTTCTATCATCATTTTAGGCCAGTAATAACCCATCCTTCGGATTCTATCCCAGAGTTTTGGCCCTGGCTGGTGTGCTCCGTAGATGCCAGCATGAGTTTTTTCGAGTACTTTTTGAGCTTCACAGTTAGAGAGACAGCTAAGTAAAATTCCATCATAAGATTTCCTGTACAATGTCTGGAGCTCCGCATTGTAGTAGAACCGGACAACCCTTCTTTGAATTGCCCTGGCTTCTTTTGGAACTTCGGGTAATATACCGTAAAGGACATAGTCTATATAAGGAAAATGCCAATCCCTTGGTTCTAGACTTGACTCGAAAACGTCAGCTTCGTCTTCCTGTGGTTCCCTCATTTCCTCTTTGAGTTCGTCACTTGGACAAAATAATTCTCTGCTCCCTACTGTAATTTGCCTTCTAGCATGCTTGGGCAAGGCTAATGTAGCATCTAAGGAAGCTAGTGAATCTGCATAATTATTTTGGTGGCGTTTTACATGGCTGACATAGAAACCATTGAAACCATCAGCTATCTTGATCACCGCACGATAATACGGCAAAAGGTCTTCATGTTTGACCTCATACTCCCCTTTTACTAGATTTACAACAAGTTGAGAATCCCCATATGCCTCCAAATATTTAATCCCCAGTTGTTTAGCTATTTTTAAACCGATTAGGAGGCCGTTATATTCTGCGACATTGTTGGAGCAAGGACTTGTTAATGAGTAAGCTCGAGGAATGATGTGGTTGTGAGGAGAGACGAAAACAACTCCTACCCCTGCTATCATTCTTCCCTCGGATTCCATTCGGGAGGCACCATCGAAGAAAAGTTGTCATACACCTTTCGCGACTGTATTTGCCTCCAGAGACTCCTGCGAGCCATCTTCTTCTGGCATCGGGCTCCATTCTTCCAACTCTCCAGGGATTTGTTCATATAGCTTTGAGGAGCTGGGACTGGATGTTCGGCTAGGAAGTCGGCCACGGCCTATCCTTTAACAGACTTTTGCGGGACAAAATGCATATCGTATTGTAATAGCAAAATAGCCCAATTGGATAGTCTTGAATTCAACGATCCGGGTTTAGTCATTAGTATTCTCAAGGGGTTAACTCTCGATACAACGGGGATGGTTTGTCCAACTAAATAGTATCGCATTTTCTACACTGCAAACACTAAAGCTAAACGTTCCTTCTCCACTGGGTTATACTGGTGTTCTGCCCCGATCATCATTCTGCTGAGATAATAAATACCTTGTTCATGACTCGACTCATTCTTCTGCGCTAACAAGGCTCCCAAGGAGTGGTCCATAGCCCTTACATATAGCAAAAAAGGTACTCCCGAGACTGGGGCTACGAGCACTGGTGGTTTCATAATGTATTGTTTGACTTCTTCAAAAGCTTTTTGGCATGCATCATCCTGAACAAATGACACCCCTTTCCTCATCAACCTGGTAAATGGCTGACATTTACCGGACAAATTTGATATAAACCTGCGGATGTACGCTAGCCTACCTTGCAGTCCCCTTAACTCTTTGAGGTTATGGGGAGGTGGCATATCTTGGATAGCCTTGATCTTGTCTGGATCGAGATAAATTCCTTTCGACGTTACGATAAAGCCAAGGAATTTTCCACTGGAAAACCCCATAAAAGACTTAGTTGGGTTCATCTTGAGCTAGTGTTTCCTCATGAGGTCGAACGCCGTCTTCAAATCTTTCAAGTGATCGCCCTAATCCTTGCTTTTAATTGCTAGATCATCTACGTAGCATTCCACTGTCTTCCGGAGATGCTCTTGGAATATCACGTTCATGGCACGTTGATACGTGGCACCCGCATTCTTCAGGCCGAAGGGTATAACTGTATAACAATATACCCCGAGTGGTGTTATGAAAGATGTATGCTTCTCATCATCAGGGTACATCTTTATTTGATTATACCCTGAGAAACCATCCATGAACATCATACGCTCGTATCCACAAGTATTATCTATCATAACATCTGTGATGGGTAACGGGAATTCATCTTTAGGGCAGGCTTCATTCAAATCCCTAAAGTCAATGCAAATCCAGATTTTCCATTCTTCTTGGTCACAGGAACTACATTCACGATCCAATCGGGGTGCTGTTCCTCGCGAATAAAGCCTGACTCAATCAACTTTTTGATTTCGACTTCAATGGCCTCCATGATCTCTGGGAGAAATATTCGTTGTTGTTGCTTCATTGGTTTAGCATTTGGCCGGATGTTTAGCTTATGAACGGCGACACTTGGGTCTAACCCTGGCATCTCCTCATAACTCCAGGCGAAAATATCTATGTGCTCGCGAATGCGGGATATTAATCCTTCTCTCTCTTCCAAGGATAGTTTTTCACTTATAAATATGGGTTTAGGATTCTTTTCATCTCCCATATTTATTTGGATTACTTTTTCTTCGGTTAGAGGCTCACGTTGTTCAAACCGAATCTCCCACTTCGCATTAAAATGCTTGGCCCAGGGGTCTTCTTTTATCTGTAGAGCTTCCTCTAAGCCTTCATCTTCTTGGATTGCGGAGGTCATGTTCACGGACACCTCGCGGAAAATCATGTCAATACTGACATATGAATCCCAGAAGGATGATTCTGACGAATGATCGACCTGCTTTTCCTCAGTTTTCTCTCCAAAGGAACCTTCAGGAGTGGTGACGTATCCTAACCCCCTACCAGTTTTTTTATAATAATCTAGCATTTTCCCTTCTAGGACAAAGGGTTGAAGAATTGTTCTTCTTCCTTTTCCAAAATTCAACCCCTTGCCTTTGGCCAAATTATATCCCATTTTCTTTATTAATCTATGAGAATTTTCATCGTAATGGAAGAACTCGGAATTTTCCAGTTCTTTCTCAGAATCTAAGCATTTCTTTTTGTTCTTGTGACTTGCCCTTCCAAATATTATGGCTTTTTGGGTTCCGTCCTTGGGAGGACCCTCAAAAATGACCTTGTTAGCACTTTCAATGACCTTGTTAGCACTTTCAACGTCATCACTTAATTCGTGTAAGGATGATCGGATAGGTGCTTGGCGGATAGGTGCTTGGAAGGAAGTCAGAGAACATATCTCATTCAAACAATCGCTGAATGTATCAGTACTAGTGCTTGAGGGCTCAGAATCAATACCAGAAGAATAAGCAAACTCTAAATTTTTATTTTTCACCCATTCACTATCAGAGTGAATGGTGTTATTTACATCAAGGCCTTCGAGGCTTATCACAATGGGCTCACCGTTCCAAATTACATCCTCAGATTCCGAATCTTTGGATCCTGACTCTGTGTCAGCTTCCTCACCGTTATCAGAGTCATCTGGAATAGGCTGATCTGAAACATCGAACGCATCTTGATATAGCAACGCATCAGTAAAGTAGTTTTTAACTCCTTTAAAGGGTTGCTTTTCTGCGAGCAGCATTCTTACACCCCCGTCTTTGTCCATGTACTTCATATATTGATGTCACGTGGATGGGACAATGAAGTTGCTATGAATCCATGGTCTCTCTAATAGCAGGTTGTACGATGTGTCCGCGTCTATCACGTAGCACGTGACTTTCGTCTTCAGGTCGCTAATTTGGCACTTAAGCTTTATCTTACCCAATGGTCTACTACCATTAGCATTGAATCCGAAGATAGTAGTGTTGGTCGCTGCAAACCTGTTCATCGGGACTCCAAGGTATCATAGCATCCTCCGTGGCATGATGCTTAAGGCCGAGCCTGGATCAACTTGAATGCGATCAATCTCTGTAGACCCTATGTATCCCTTGTAATACAAAGGGTGGTGATACTTATTGCTACTGACTTCCATGTCTTCCAGAGAGAAAGTGATGTAGAAATGACCAAGTAGTGCTTCCCCACGATTCCGATCTAGAGTATGCTCATATTCACTGATTAAAGAAATGACTATCAAAAACAAATTAATCCTTTATTTTTTTTTTCAGAGTACCCTCTCTCTGAGAAAGAAGAACAGGAACAAAAGAAATAGAATTCAAAAATAGAATGGGAAAATGAATAAATAATAATACAAAAGATATTTATTTATTATTTCCCTTCCTCGCATCTCGAAAGAAAAATCAGATGTTATAAGCGCAACGAACCTTTGCCCCATTCCATCTGAGTGACGGTTTAGGCTTTCCCATATGTATATATATATGTTAGGGAATGGAAAATTGCTTTCTTACCAGAGACCTAGTGACACGTCATGCAAAGAGATTCTTCCTTCTCAATTATCTCTGGTATCTGTGCCAAGAATACTTCTGAATCTTGCAGAGCTTCTCTTAAAGCTTCTCTAGTAAATTTAGAAAACTTCAGGAGCTTGTACAAGGTTATCCTCGCAAGAATATTGGCTAACTGCGTTAAGATGTCGAACTGAAACGACTTCCGTAAATCTTTCGCAGGCTCTTTTCCCTTCTTCTTCAGAACTTTATCAAACTTAAGCCCTTTTTGTTTGGTCTTCTCTGTAGATGCTCGAGATTCTGCGGCCTGACCATAGTTCTTCAAATAATCTTTTCCCGAACGGGTCCCCGAGGGAGGGGGTTCCGCGTCAGCCACCAGAGAGTCTCCAACTTTTTCTTCCGAATCTGTTAGAGTAGGAATGCCTCCGTCATTTTTGGGAATTACGGAGACTACATTGGAAGTAAAGATCTTCCATTTTTGCCTTCTTCTAGATGAGTTGGAAGTCCATTGTTCATCATTAAGGAGATCTGGATGCACCCACATTATCTCCCCCTATCAATTTCGAAGGGGGACAATCTTTCTCCTGCTGTTGATACGGATCAAAATTCACGACCTGCATCGTGCCTCTAGGAATGGGTTGTACTCCGTCTTGAACTATTGACTCTATCCAGTTGGGCGCTTTACTGAACTTGACAGTCACCATGTTCACGGTCACCTTTTTCTGGTGTTTTTGGTGCTTGATGACATTGGCATCCACTAAGACTTGAATCTTATCCTTAAGGATGTAACAATTTTGGGTAGGGTGATTAATAATCCTATGGTAGACAGAGTAATTAGGATCATTAACTCTCCCTGCCTCTTCTGAACGTTTAGATTCTAGCAGCTTCAACATCTTCTTACTCATGAGGAGGTTGAAGATGGTTTTCATTTTCTCATCCTTGAAACAATATTGTTTTTGAGGCATACGTGTCTGAGGAGGGAGCTTCGGAGAAGACTTTATGGGTTGCGGAGTATCATCCACCATTGTCTCTTTCCCCTTATATTCTCGGGATCGAGACCTATGGTTGTTATCGTTATGTCGCTTATGTTTCTCCTCGCCTCCTTCTTCTTCGAGTCTTTGCGCGATCTCCTCATCCTCCTTAGCTTGTAGGGCAAGATCCTTCCAAGTCGAGGACTTCACTACTCCCATCCTGGATAGAAGTTTAGTTGACAAATTATGTCGACAGGTTTCTACCAAGATATTTTCTGGCTTTCCATGCGGGCACCTAAGAGAATCATTTCGGAATCTTTTAATGAAGTCCCGGGCCACTCCCCTTTCTTCTGCTTAGTAGCTAAAAGCGCCGACATTGACACCTCCATATCATCTTCATAGAATCTAGTCAAGAAGGCTTTTTCCATGTCGTTCCATGAATTTATGGTTCCCAGTTCTAGCCTCCGGAACTATTCAAATGCTAGTCCTGTCAAGGTACTAACAAATACCCGCGTAATGATGGGGTCGTTTCCGGCTAAATGCCCGATTTGCGACTTAAAATAGTAAAAGTGTTGGTTCCGCGATCCTTTACCATCAAAAGATTTGAGCTTCAATGACTTGTAGTTTCTCGGGAATGGCACGCTTTCCCATTCCACGGGATATGGCCTTACAACGTCCAGCTCCTGCAAATCACTTTTATGCATGAGCGCATTTAGTTAATTTTGGAAGCTTTCCACCCAGACAGTGTTCGCATTCCCTTCCAGATGCGCGGAGCGATCGCCATCATCCTCATGTTCTGATTCTTTTTCATTATTGTATAGAATATGACCTTCTTCTGCCTTCTTTCCCTTGTCAGTTTTTGGGTCATGGGGTGGTGTCTGCGAAGATGTATCTTTCAACCTAGTCTTCTCTAGTTCCAGCATAACATGTAGCATGTCTTTAAGTTCACTGATAGCGTTCTGCTGTTGCTGGATATGTTTGTCTTGTTCATCTATCCTCCGCATGAACTCTTCTGGGGTACTGTTTTGAGCCATGTATGCGGAGGCGAAGTCTTCCAGGAGCGAATCAGACGTTTGCGACTCAGCCATAACAGACTTGATCATGTCTTCTTCATCGGAGGAGATTCCCGCCATTTGTCTATAGTTCATGGGGATTGCCATCCCACTTTTGAGCCGAGTGTTTTGGAAAACTCCTCGCTCTTCGTTGAGTACGTCCTTCGGACTCGAAGAGAGCTCCGAGTCAGAAGCATCTCCTTCGAAGACTTTCTTCGTCTTCTTTTTCTTCTTCTTTTCCCCGATACTTATCATATTGGATGATACTTCGGGGTATTCGGGCTCAGAAAACTCGAACCTGTTTCGTCGTCTCCTCTTCGCCGGTTGGGATGAGGATGTTGATGGAGCCGATAGTCGATGGAATATCGACAATCTAGTATGGGCTGAACAATGACAGTGAGATAGTACTGCATTGATCAGTCGTTCGCAATGGCAATGAGATGCATGGGATTCTTCCCTCTTTCTGTTCAAAAGTTTCCTAAGATCTCTTGCATTGGAATTCTTGGTGACGGTGTCACTTGTGAAAGATAGCCTTGGGACTGGCATCCCTCTTTCGTCGAAGGCTCTTGGAGCAGGTCTCACTCTTGCTGGGACAGTGAGTGAGATAGTCTTAGCCTTAGAGATAGGTACACGTCTTCCGTGAACTTGATGTTCACGGGCTTTTTCAATTGTGT
Source organism: Dracaena cambodiana (assembly GCA_036321105.1). Classification (NCBI taxonomy): domain Eukaryota; kingdom Viridiplantae; phylum Streptophyta; class Magnoliopsida; order Asparagales; family Asparagaceae; genus Dracaena; species Dracaena cambodiana. The sequence continues at coordinate 25,979,723 of JAYEPQ010000017.1, forward strand.
GATCATGCTTCCCTCCTGGAACACGAGGGACGCGGATGTATGCTCCGCGTCTTTAGTCATAGATAACTTTGATGGATTTACTCCGTTTTCTGTAAGAAATGCGAGAAAATCCTTCCGCGTCTTGATCTTCTACAACCTCGCATTTTGGCCTCCATACTTGTACAGTAGGCCTTTACGATGATGAGTTGATGGCTTCCTTTTGTTGCGTGGTCCTGCGAAGGGCACGAGATTTGCTTCTTCTTAGGTTCCTTCTTGTTGTACGAGTGAGAGGAACCTCCTTCTCCGCGTCGTAGACTTGCAGAGTAGGTAGTAGCCGTTTCCCCTTGTTGAAGTGGGGACCTTGATCCACTTTGCTTGAGAGATCAAGAGTCTTAGCCAAAAGTGGCTTAGAGCCCAATGTTGGTGAAGAAGAGGATTTCGGACCAGTTTGGTCCATCGACGCCCTCGGCTAAGTTATTGCCACTGGAGCCTCCTTGGAGATTGACCCCTTGGAGACTTTACGGCATCCCCGTAGGGAAGTAGGGCTCTTGGAGTCTGAAGAAAGGAATTCTTCATATCTTTCTTGGTCAACCTGAATGGTGAGCGAGTTGACCAGACTGCCAACTAGAATATTGTCGGATTGAACTACTATCAGATCATTGGAGGTGATGGTAGTCCCCAGCGGAGTCGCCAATCTTCTATTCACCATAAAAATTGTAAATGACGCTCTATTGAGATTTTTCAATAAACGATTACAATCCAACGGTTTCCCGTTTACAGAACATGAGGAAAATGGATTTCCTCTTTGTTTAAACCTGGGTTCTGATGTAGCTGTGGAGAATGATCTTGCTCTCCATTGACACTCTCCACAAACTCTTTCAATTGGCAGAAAAAATGAAGGCTCTGGACTCTTGATCATAAGGGGTAATTCAAGAAGAAGATAATCAATTCCTTCTCTTTCGTTCTCCCGCCTTTTATAGGGGTTCTAGGGCAATGTCTACGTCTCATTCGTTCGACCGTTAGCCCCACTACTCGAGAAGTGCCATCATACTCGTAAGGTAGTTACTCCCACGATCAAAATAATGCCGCTTCATTCGTTTGGCAGTTAGCTCCTTGATCCGAGATGGCAACTTCCTTGTTCGGGTCGGGTGACTTTGTATTAAACCCCTCCCCGAAAACTATAGGTAGTATTGTGAATCTTAATTTTAGATTCGCGAACCAGTTCTGTCGTCACTGCATCGCGAACCTTGATCTTTAGGTTCGCGGATCTGCTGAGTTGCGGATCTCCAATCCTAAATTCGTGAATCTGCTTTGTTTTCCAGAATTTTTTCCCGACAGCAGTGCCAAAGTTGCGACGAGTGGTGCGGGGGCATGTTCGTACATATTCTTGTGTCACGACTCATGATCGATATGAAAGTTTTCTAATTTGTTGGTCATTTTGATTGCCTCTTGATGATTGAGCACAAGGACTTCATGTTAACCTCGCACTCTTCAGCCATCTCGTCGACGACAAATTTCGAATCGTCATTCGGCTTGCGGCATTTCACCCCCAACTGCTAAGCCATTTGGAAGTTGATTAAGAGCATATTGTATTATGTTGCGTTGTTTGTGCATGGTTCAGTGAATGAGTGCCTCCGAAAGATCACATATTTATGGGGAGATATTAGTGCTACCCCCACTCCTACCGCAACTCTTCTTCAGCTGATAGGAGTTGTAATATATCACCACCTCCTGTGAGAAGGAGTTGTATATGTTTTGATCCCCTACGAATTATCTGGTCTCTGCTTTTATGAAATTGATGCAGATTCTTATTTTCTTGTAGAATTGACCCATTGCAAAGCACCAGAATATCGCGAAATTTATGTCTTTGGTGGTGTTACTCGATGTTTGCTTCACATTCAAAATGCAAACTTAGCCTTATAGCTACGGGCTTAGCCTCATTTTAAGCTGGCATAACCTTATGACTAGGCTAGTATAAATTCGCGTTATACGTGGGGTTGGACTTGTTTGCTGGTTTAGCCTCGCACATTGAGTTAGACTCATACGCTGGCTTAGCCTCGCACAGTGAATTAACTTCACATTTTAGTTAGAAACATATCCTCGCATTTAGATGACTTTATACTGGCTTAATATTGCATTGTATGTGGGGTTTAATGGATGTGGGTCTCACCTCCCATGTAGGCCACATTTGACTTGCTAAAATGAGCATTTTAATTGACCACCTTCTTCTTCATTGAAGTTTTTGCAAGGCTGAGAGCTAGCCTCGCGCTCTAGACTTCTTTACACTTTGGATTAGCCTTGCACGCTCTTCCAACAATGGCAACCACATGGGCTGCCAAATAGCCTTGCGCAAGTGTTATTCTTGTATTTTTTTTATTTTTTGCGGGACTGTAGATTAGCCTTGCTTTTTGGAGCTTCTATATGGAGCTTGAGACATAGCCTCGCGTTTTTGCACTTTTACACTTTAAGCGAATTTTATCCACTGGCTTAGCCTTGCATACTGGATTATCCTTACGTACGCTGACTTAGTCTCGCACACTAATTTAGCTTTACATTTCAACTGTGAGCATAGCCTCCCGTTTAGATGAGTTTATGCTGGCTTTACTTTACAGAGTCTCTCATTGTTTGCAGGTATTAGCCTCGCGTTCTTTACGCTAGCCTAACCTTGCATTGAATGCAGGCATAACCTATCGTTCTGGCTTCATATATATATCCTTGATTGGCTGGATGTGGGTCTCACCCCCTGCATGGGATTTATTTGGCTGTCCATGGAATTTATCATATGTTAATAGATTACTTTCTTTTTCGTAGTAGACTATGTGGGGCTGAACCTTAGCCTTACATTTCTGTTCACTTTTGTACTCTAGATAAATTCTGTGCGCTGGCTTAGTCTCGCGCACTAGTATAACCATGCACGCTGATTTAGTCTCGAGTTAGCCTCGCATCTGGATGACTTTACGCTAGTTTAGTCTCGAGTTAGTTTCATGCACTAGATGATTTTACGTTGGTTTAGCCTTCGTTATATGTGGGCATAGCCTCGCATTCTTGCTTTGGGCTTAGTTCGCATTATACGCAAGGTTCTCTAATTGTGGGTCCCACCCCCTGTGTAGGCCTCATTTGGCTAGTCAGGGAGTCCATCATAGGGCACATATTACTTCCACCTTCATCATAGACTATGTGAGGTTTACAGTTAGTCTGACGCTTCAAATCTCAAATGTAAAGTAGAGATGAGTGCTAGCCTCACATTATGATACTTCTACAAGGGCTGAGTCTTGGCTTCACATTCTGACTCTTTTGTGCTGGGTTAAAACTTAGCTTTGCGTTTTGGATGTTCTGTGCGAGGTTGAAATTTAGCCTCGCATTCTGACGATTCTATACAAAACTGAAACTTAGCTCTGCTCTTCAGGTGTGGACGTAACCTTGCATTATGGATGAGTTTATGCGAGCTTAACCTCGCATTTGGATTACTTTAGACAAATTTATCATTTTGTTATACGCGGTGTTACACTTATATGCTGGCTTAGTCTCACGCACTGAGTTAGATTCGTCCGTTGACTTAGCCTTGCACACTGAATTAGCCTCGTATTTCAGTCGCGGGCATACCCTTGCATCTGACTGGCTTTACGCTGGCTTGGCCTTGCGTTGTATGCAGGGTTTAGCCTTGCATTCTGGTAAATTTAGTTCAGTCCTGCGTTCAATGCGGATTTTGGAGCGCTCTTCGCCTCTTGCAGTGATTTTATTGTTGAAATCTTTTTTTTTCTTCTGAGGCTTTGTGGTGATATATGGTGAAAAAGTGGCGCCAGAGCTCGATGTTTAAGTTGTTGCCTAGCATAAGAGGGCACTGTTGGCAGTGAAAATTTCTAATTTAAATAGAGTTTTCCACAATAGAATGTGGAGCTAACTCTGTAGCTCCGCGTTTGGCTATATTAGCCTCGCATTGAACAAAATGCGGAGATGTTTAATAGCTCCGCGTTAGTTCCGCGTTCTGGTTCCTTAGCTCCGCGTTTTGATGCGATTAGCTCCGCGTGAGCAGATAACCAGAATCTCAAATTTATTGAGATTATGATTTTGGCTTATCCAATACCCAAATTGAGTCCAATCAGAATTTCAAATCAAGAGATTTAAATCAATATTAAATATTTGATTAGAATCCTTGATGAATACAAAAATTTTGATTCCTATTCCTATGGATATCTTGATTCCTATTCCTATGGAAACTCTCATAACCACTAAAGTCTATAAATACCCTCTTTGAGGAGATTTTAGAGAGGATCAATCAATTATAGATCAATCCATAACTGATCAAGAGGTCTTCTTTTCGACAATTGAGATCTTTTCCTCTTGGAGAATTCAAGTTACGCATAGAGCCTTGAGTTCGTGAAAAACCAGAGAAGATCGTTTACAGTCGGCCATCACCTTCAAGAGAGAAGAGTTCGACGCCCGATCGTCCAAAGGAACTACTATAGATCCCATCGCCACAGATCCCACACAATACATTGTAAAAGAGAGAGATTGACATATAAAATCCTCTCGTTTGTTCTTCTTTTTATCTTGTTCACTTTCATTGTAATCTAAGTTGTATTCAATGGGAGGAAGCAAAACTTTTGCGGCAAACAAACTGGCGACCACAGTGGGAGCTATCTCTTTCACTGATGAAGAGATTGTGGCGCAATTGGACGTTGACATGATCGGATCCGAAGTAGACACGCTGGTCGTTGAAATCGACCAGCAGAAGTACGAGGAGTTCCTCTCCTCTGAATCAGGTGACTTGGATGAGACACGACACTATCGTCGCATGTGCTCCAATACCCGAGCAACGGGTAAAAAGGTGTCCACCGAGAGACGGGGATCCTTGGAGACTGCGGCTATAGGGCCGATGTTCGGACAAGAAATCTAACAGAGGATGAGCTTCCTACTGCCGAAGAAGACCTAGGAACTGGATTGACCAGAACCCAACTCCGAAATAAGAATCGGAGAGCAAGGCGAAAAGCCCTCAAAGCCCACCTTAGACGCAAGGCTAATGGACGCGAGGCTATGGTCCCTCGCAAACTGGCTCGCGCTAATTGCGAGACCGGTCATTATCGCGTTAAACGCGAAGTTACGACTTGCCTTAAAAGCCAGCGTGTGATTTTCCACGCGAGGCTATTGCTGAGCTTAGCGAGAAACGCGAAGATAGCAAGATTTGAGCTAGTCGCAAAATATTTGACACTCGCGAGAAACGCGAGTATAAAATTCTTTAAAGCCAGCGTGTGATTTTCCACGCGAGGCTGATACTGAGCCAAGCAATAAACGTGAGGCCAGTTATACTTGCGAGAAACACAAAACTTCTTACACTCGCGAGGAACGCGAGTATAAAATTTTTTTAAAGCCAGCGTATGATTTTCCACGCGAGGTTGATACTGAGCCAAGCGAGAAAAGCGAGGCCAGTAATACTTGCGAGAAACGCAAGATTCTCCGTGAGAATCGCAAAGACGATTGGCAAATCGTTGTTAATCGTAAGAATCACGCTAGGCGTGAGGCTATGACTTGCGTTAATCGCAAGAGTAAGCCAGCGTGCAAGAATTTCCTTTCACGCGGGGCTATTATTCCAGAAGCTAAACTTCTAAAGATACGCCAAGCCAGCGAGAAACGCGAGGCTAACGTGGCAAAATGCAGAGCTATTCTTCAGCCCCGCGAGACAAAACGTGAAGCTATTTCTAAGCCTCACGTAAATCGACCCGACTGCAGAATCAGGGCTGATTCTCGTGTCAATAGACTAGAACTGGACTCCAGTGATCCTAAGAAGCTTCAGTGGGTTCTTAGACCCTCTAAATAGTTGAATGGGCCCCACAAATCCATGACTAAGGTCACCGATCTCAGGGAGTATCTGTCCAAGAAGAGAGGCATTGAACAAGTTCAAGTTGAAACTGTCTGTCACTGCCAGCAGCTTATGACAGCGGTATCTGCTGTAATGGACAACTGTGGCTGCAGCAAGAGCAGGGTATCGGTGTTTGACCGATTAACCGAGTCGGACAAGAACCCTATTAAGAGGACAAAAACCGCTTTCCTAAAATAATGGAGAGCTGTAACCTCCAATATGGTGGGAAAAGGGAAGAAGATCGTAGAGACGGATGATGATTCATAATCGAGTGATGAAAAACCTCATCATTTTACCCGGCTCAAATCAGGTGCTGTCGCTCCTCAGAATTATAAGAAACTTTCAAAAGGTTCTTATGATGATGACAGCGATAATTCAGGTATAGCTTCCCCAAAATCTCGTGCATCTTCCCAACCACGAAAATCAGCGTCACATATGGTGGACAGGTTCGATGACATTGACCAAAGGATGGAAGCCCAAGAGCAGATGATTCGAGCTCAACAGAAGGCCATTGATGACCTCAAACTAATGCTTCTAAAAGTGGTCAAAAATACCCAGAAGATAGCCGATGATAAGGCTAAAACTTCTTCGGAACCACTACCTAAGACAAATGAAGAAACTAAAGAAGAAAAGGCTTATTCGACACATGAGGATGATGACAAATACTCTTTCCATGATCCTCATGGAGAAAAGATTGAAAAATTGCAAAGCCAATTGGATGCCTTAATGCACAAGAAAGAATTGAAAGAATCGGGAGTTTCAAGACCATACCCGCCTGAATGGGACTTCGCCCCTTATCCAAAAAAATATAAACCCCTCAAATTGGAGTCCTATGATGGGAAGGGGTCCTCAAGCCAGCACATATATTACTTCTTATCGCAGGCAGGTCATCTAATAGAAAATGATCCCGTAATGATCAAAATATTTGTGAGCACCCTGCGAGGGCCTGCTTTTACATGGTTTATGCAGTTGCCCCCAGGTACTATCAATAACTGGTATGATGTCGAGAAATAGTTCTTGGCATGTTTCTTTGAGGATGATACCGAAATATCGGTTCATTCCCTCCTTGCGACGAAACAAGGGGAACAAGAAATAATAAAAAACTTTATAGAACGCTTCAGGGAAAAGTCCGTATATTGTCTACATGGTATGACCCAGGAAACCCTGGTGGAAACCTGTAAGCATAACTTCAGGACCGGCGTGCTGATAAGAATGGGAGCTGTAGAGTCCAAAACTTGGAAAGATCTGCTGAGGTAGGAAGAGCAGGCGGAAGATATAATTCGCCGGATTGAGGAATCTCGTAGCATGAGAAACTCTACAAATAACAAGCCATATCCACAGAATCCTGAAAATAAAGGGAAGGCTATGATGGCATCAGTTGCAGATCCAAAACCAAGAACCTCAAAATCCGAGAGGTGCAGGTCAAAATAGGCCCCGACAAGTAGAACTTATACATTCAAGACGGAGCAGACAGGTACTCTATTCGATCTCCTCCTTAGAAAAGGCTTGCTAAAACTTCCGAAAAATCAAAAACCAAAAGACGTTGGTAAAACTAACGACCCTAACTATTGCCTGTACCATCGGAACGTCGGGCACCCAACTAAGGATTGCTATCCTCTTAACCGAATTCAAGTATTGATAGAAGCCGGAATTCTCACACTTAAAGAGGATCAGAAGAAAGTTTCTGCAAATATGGCAACTTTAATAGTAGGAACCAAAGAGTTCCCTGCCAGAGCAACCCCTGTACCAGTAGGGAAACCAATATCAACATCAAGCATGGGCAGCCCGCACTTGCAAACTAGCCCCTTGGGTACGCTCCAAACCACAGCTGTGATAAAGTCGTCCTCATTGGTTAACAACCAGATTTGGCTGGGGGTGCCGAAAATATTGACGATGATAAACATCATGCTTCTGCTATTCTCAACAGCCATTGGAATGGCTAATTGGGTGCTATAATAAAAACATTTTATTGCCCAATGCTGTTAAAGCAGAGGGAAGAGGAGATCAAGTTCCTTGCCAACCCTATCATACTGGGGGTACAAGTATGAATCAACTACCCAATGCTGATTAAAGGCAAATGGGAGAGGAAATCAATTCCTCGACAACTCACCATACTTAGGGGAATAGCATGGCTAGCCCAACGCAAACGGCGATTGGTAAAGGCTAATCAAATCCGTTGATAGCTGGGGATTTGTAAAAAATCTCATAAAACCTGTCATGTTAAGCTTTTACCTCGGCAGTATGATTTGGATTATTCCCATCTCTGTTCAAGTTACGCGTGAGAGCACTTGAACTAGGCATGTGTAATTAGGCGCCTCTGTCTAAGTTAAATGATCCTTATCCGATCATTTCAGGTACTAACAGTCTAAGTTACACAAATGGGCCTTAGATTATTTTACCAGAACAATGAGTTATTTATTTGTTGAGCAAGCAAAATTTTTGAAGCCAACAGATAAAGAGAAAAGGAATTATCTTTATTCATGAAGCAAAATATTACAGAAGAAGGGGGAGTTATAGCTCTCCCAAAAGCTTCTATAAATTCATCGACTCATCAATAACCTGACAACGAGTTTCTTCCATGGAGTGTTGAAATTCCCTGGTTCACATGCAAAAGATCTCTTCTGCAAATGTCAACTATGATCTGTTTAAATTCCTTAGTGGATCATCGAAGATACTGCTACAAGAATCCTAATGAAGATGCACAAGTTAGATTCGACATGCTACAAACCCTTAGATGATCATCTCTATCGCTTTGGAAAGCAACAGAGATTGTCATCTAACAGAAATGGTCTTCAAGAAAACTTAATGGGCTGCCGCAGAGTTCTTGTAACTCCTTCAAGAGTTTACCTTTAGGAGTCAGAGTTTGAAACTTGCAACTATGTTGTAAAGCATATGCTTCTGGCTTCCTTAGAGTTACTTTTGCTGACGAAGACTGGTAAAGCCACATGCACTCCTCTTCAAGAAGGATCTGGTCCAAGTACTTCACTGCAAAAGAAGAAACAAGAGTTAAAGAAAGCTCGAAAAATCTTCTAAGTATGAAAACGCGAAGCTAAAGATAAACTCCGCGCGCAATTGAGAAAATAGCCTCGCGATTTAAACGCGACTGCTAATCAAAATAGCCTCACGATTCAAATACGACTGCTACTCAAAATAGCCTCGTGTTTCAAACGCGACTGCTAATCAAAATAGCCTCACGATTCTGCTAAATCAAAATAGCCTCGCGATTTAAACGCGACTGCTAAATCAAAATAGCCTCGCGATTTAAACGCGACTGCTAGTTAAAATAGCCCCGTGTTTTAAACGCGAGGATGACACGATAACTTCGCGTAGAAGAAGATCAGAGTTTCTCTCCATCTTCTCCTTTCTTCCCAAGCCTTATGGCCGGAAAACGGCGATCTCGCCTGTTAAAATACAGTTGGTGGGTTAGAACCGAGCCAAAACACTCTAAAATTGATCTAAGGAGTCTAGAAGTTGGAAATTTCTACTTTCAATTGGTGCAGCATGGATTGGCTCGCTGTTGTGGCCACTGCCTCGGTCGTCGCCTCAGCTGCTAGCACCGGCCGCCGATGGTGAGGAGGTGCGCGATGCCGTGCTCTTCTTAGATAACATCCTAGCGATGAAAAAACTTTGGGAAGTCGAAGGAAGCTCGGTTGAAGATCATTCCTTCAAACTGACTCGCCTAAATCGCCTGAGCTCTGAGCTCTGAGCACTTAAAATTCTTCAGATGAAATGAAGAAGAAGAAGAGCTTGAGGCTCTATTTAAATGATCCGCCTCTTGGTATTCGGTGCGAAAGTCAGAGCAAGAGTAATTACCGAGCTATTAATGAGCAGTTACTCACTGAAATGGGAAGCTAATTAGCTCCGCGTAAGTGAACAAAATGCGAGGTAAACTTGGTATTTTAACTCTACGTTTAAAGATCCAAAGTATTTCAAAATTTGCTAAGTTCTAAGCCATTTTGAAAACTTTGGAGGGGGTTCTGTTGGCAGTGAAAATTTCTAAGTTAAATAGAGTTTTCCACAACAGATCGCGGAGCTAACTCTGTAGCTCCGCTTTGGCTATATTAGCCTCGCGTTGAATAAAACGCGGAGATGTTTAATAGCTCCGTGTTAGTTCCGCGTTCTGGTTCCTTAGCTCCGCGTTTTGATGTGATTAGCTCCGCGTGAGCAGATAACCAGAATCTCAAATTGATTGAGATTATGATTTGGGCTTATCAAATACCCAAATTGAGTCCAATCAGAATTTCAAATCAAGAGATTTAAATCAATATTAAATATTTGATTAGAATCCTTGATGAATACAAAAATCTTGATTCCTATTCCTATAGATATCTTGATTCCTATTCCTATGAAAACTCTCATAACCACTAAAGTCTATAAATACCCTCTTTGAGGATACTTTAGAGAGGATCAATCAATAATAGATCAATCCATAACTGATCAAGAGGTCTTCTTTTCGGCAATTGAGATCTTTTCCTCTTGGAGAATTCAAGTTACGCATAGAGCCTTGAGTCGTGAAAGACCAGAGAAGATCGTCTACAGTCGGCTATCACCTTCAAGAGAGAAGAGTTCGATGCCCGATCGTCCAAAGGAACTACTATACATCCCATCGCCACAGATCCCACACAATACATTGTAAAAGAGAGAGATTGACATATAAAATCCTCTCGTTTGTTCTTCTTTTTATCTTGTTCACTTTCATTGTAATCTAAGTTGTATTCAATGGGAGGAAGCAAAACTTTTGCTGCGAACAGGCACAACCTCTATGGCATAGGAGGTTAGCGATGCAAGACAAAAGTCTTTTTTATTTAACTCTCTGAGCCAGCCAGATCCAATGGACTCAATCTTTCCAACCAAAGGCCTGTCACTACACTGTTCTCCCATCAGTTTGCAAGTAAAGATGTAGAAGCAATGACTGTTGTTATCATTCATCTCGCATAGCTGAGAATCCTGCTAATGTCTTCATTACTAGGATTTCGATGCATCCTTACTGTTGGGTGTCTCCAGCAGTTATGGCCTGCAAGTGCATAAGTTCATCATCATCATATGCACTTGGTTCTGATGTGTGGAAGATGTATGAGAGATGATCATCAATCATGTTGAAGCGATATAAGAACTACATGAAACCCTGCTACAAGATAGCTCTCATTTTTTTTATTTTTTTAAGTAGTCGGATTTTTTTAACAGTATCTGGGCATCGTGCATTGAATCCAAGCATCATACAATCAATGTATTCATCTCGGATTATTATTATTTTTTTGTTTAACAGTATCCGAGCATCATACAGTCAAATTATTCATCTCGCATTCTTTTTACTTGTTCTTGCAGGCCATCCTCTTAGTTGTTTGCTCTTGTGCTGCTGCTCGCCTTTGCAAGTGATACTTCAAAAGACAGCATCTGATTCGCGTTAGCCTGGTCAGAGTCAAACTCCTTGTTGCCCTCAGCATCGAGCCACGATTCGAAAACAAAAGAGAAGTGGTGATACGCTTCAACCCAATAAGTGCATGTATGGTTCCGAATTCCACCAGCATGTGCCGAACTCTCCTCGAAGCACCTAACAACCTAATAGCCTGAGCCGCCCGGACTCATGACATCATCAGAGCCTCAACAAGAGAGCTCAATCCGTCAATGATGATTCTCCTCGCCTCTCTCATTATTGCAAGCGCAGTCTCCAGCAAGTACCACATCGTGTTGTTACGGTAAATAATACTATCACCAGAACAAACTGCAGGTCCCCATTCTTTGTGACGCCACTCAGACATTTCAGCAAACACCTTCGGTGCCCCTTTCTCAAATCGGGCAGTGGCGATTTGAGACACTGTCCTTAACATTCATCATGTTAAGGACATCATCGTTGACAACAGAGACAAGGGCATCCAGGTCCTCGTTAGACTGCTGGTATTTGATCACGGCGATGCCGTTGAAGAGCTCCCGTTTCGCTGATGATAACTCGACGGAGGATGGCAAGGCGCTTCACACCCTAGCAGACATCGGATGGGCCCAGTTTTGTGAATTTTGAACAGCTTTGGATTAAAAATAATTAAGTTTGGGTTCAGCATGGTGCTGGCGACCAACTTTTCATTAAATTTTAATAATTTCTAAGGGTATGCTTCGTCCTGAGAAGGTTGAGGTCTCATGATACAACATTACATGGAAGAGGGTAGGTCCATACATGCAACAGTTGCAGCTGCTTGTTAACCAAAACTGTTCCTTGCTTCCTAAGAAGTTACGGTCGCCCATAAAGGTGAAGCTGGAGAACGACATGGAAGACAGCAAGGCCGATTTAAGGCCGACTTCGACGAGATGAACTCGTTAAATTTGCATGGATTGAAATTCATCGATAAAGATTACACCGCTGCTTCATCTCAAGCGTCGGATTGCACCTACCGAAGGGCTTTCCCACTGTGGTTGCCATCTTATTTTCGGTGAAATTTTCTGGTTCTCTTCATTGTCACATATTACAATAATTTTCAAAGATTACAATAATATCAAAATTATAATGAAAATAAAAGTAGAAAACAAAAGAAGAGATTTATAAATTTATCTCTCTTTTTACAAAAGTAGTGGACTTTTCATATGGTTATGGGGCGTAGATTTTATACCTTGTTGACTATCCGACAGAAATGGGAGCAGTATGACGACGGCCGATATGCTAGTTTTTCTTGAGCAGCATGGCGACAGCGAGTTTGCTAATTTTTATGAACGCGCCTAGCTACGATTTGGCCGGATGACCAGCACGCACTCGAGAGTGCATCGAATGGTTGACCTTGGGTCTCCCTAAAGATGAATTTCACAATGCCTCATGACGTCTATTTATAGGCACAAATTGAGTGGATCACCTGTTTTATAGATAAAAATGAAATCTCTTTGTAATATTAATTTGTCATGTCATGAGAGTCTATCGTGACTGTAACGCCCCCGTTTTTCAGCTGCTTCCCAAAACGGAGGACGTTACTTATTACTTGCACTAGACAACCAAACAGTCACAGGATTTTAGAATAACCGTAACTACTGCCACAATCAGATAAATAAACAACATGTCTAAAACTGAAAAGATTTCATTTATATAAAAAGTTCATTACATAAAATGGCACACTGCTTTAAATATGAACACAAAAAGAGTCAAAGAGAAAAGCAGCGCCTAGACAAAATGAAATATAAACAAAATATACAAAAGTTCTCCAAGGGTACTTCGCTTGCCTATTGTCACTCGATCTATCCAACGAAGTTACGGGTCTTCAATTGGGGCTGGATCCCCTTCTTCACGTTCCAAATCTGGGTTCAAAACCCAGGGGATTAAACCCGGTAAATAATACATTTAAAAAGAGAAATTGTATACTATCATAATACAGAAATATCAGTGTGCATGAGCATGTTTATGTCAGTGTTGTTTGTGTGCATATAAATTAACATGAAGGCAGCATATAAATTAACATGAAGGCAAGAATAAATAAATGCATAAATAAATAAACATGACAATAACTACTCTATATATTTAATCATATATTCTATTGGTCTCAGTCATCGTCCAATTTAATTATAGAAACTGTATTAATGGATAAAATAGCACTATTCTCTATTGTCGTATAAATACCCGTACATACTCGAGACTCGGCAACAATATTCATGGCGCTGAACCATGACATGCCTCTAGGCATTACAATCAATTTTCGTGCTGTATTACAGTACCGGACATACCACTCTGGGTAAATATCAATTGGTGATCCAGTAATCACCCAGACCGTTACAGTAAAAGAATCCTGACCCTAACAGTACAATCAATTCTTATACGGTAAGGCTCTTATCCATCATATAATTTCTTACATCCCCATGTTCATAATGAATTATGCGCATGAAATTTTTTTTTTTTATTTATTTGTTTACTTTTTCGTTTCCTTCTTTAATTGTTTTTCAATTCATGATAATATGCTTGCATTTTCATGACTGTACATGACATGTAGGATTATAACACATGATCTGTAATATTAAAATATATGACTTGTAATATCAAAGCACATGAAATGTAAAACACATGATTTCTAATATCAAAGCACATGAAATGTAAAGCACATGACTTGTAATATCAAAACACATGACTTGTAGCATGATAAATTAACACATGATATATTAGTGCACAATTATATCATAATGAATATCTTTAAAATTATTTTAATAATCTAGTTTCATTCTCAATGTCAATCAATGACCCAATTTGGGAACCAAATACATCATGTAATAATAATTAATACCTATCAATTATTCTCAATTAATCCAAACTAAGCCCAAGCCCACTGTTAATATTATTTTATTTTTATTTTTTTTTGTCATTTTCTTTTCTAGCCCAAGCACATTTCTTCCCTCTATTTTTTTTTTCTTTTACAAGACTGGGCCGGGCCTAGCCCATCAAGTAATTTGTATTTATTTTTATATTTTTTTTCCGGCCCAGCCCATCAAGCCCATTTCTATTATATTGTTTTCTTTTTGTTTTTTTTCCTGCAGCCCAGGCCTATGATCTCTCTCTCATTTTTTTTCCTTTATTTTCTTTGGGCTGGTCCAGGCCTATGATCTCTCTCTCCCACTGTTATTATTATTTTCTTTTTTTTCTTTTTCTCTTACTCTTCGGCCCTGCCCAAGCTCTCATTCTATTTATTTTATTTTTATTTTTTTTCTTTCTTTCTATTTTTGCATGGAATGCATGCAAAATTGTTTTTCCATGCAACCGAGATATTTTTGTTTAATTATTTTTTTGCAAACATAAAAAAATAATTAAACAAATATCATGATATTTATATATATCAAAATTAACACACTAACCTGGTTCAGTTTTCAATATCATTTAATAGATCAAAATATTAACCAAATATTTTTGCAAAATAAATTACGTATACACATATAAATTAAATATAAATTAAATAAAGAAATTTACAAATTGAATAAAAAAATGAACGAAAATATAGCAGTATTACTTGTCTCGACTCGATCTCGAATGTTTGGTTCGAATCCTTGGTTCGGTTTGATATTTTTTTCTCTTTTTCTTTTTTTTTTCCTTCTCTGCTATTGGTTTTGGCCGAGAGGAAAAGAGAGGGAAGAGAGAGAGAGGGTTTAATTTTCTTCTTTCTCTCTCTTATATATACAATTTTCTTTCTCACATCCTGGTGACACCTCCCCAATCAAATATTCTCCCATGTGACACCTCCTGAAATTTTATGCCACCCCGTTCTCAATCACGACAACACAGCACACTCATTCACCACCTTATTTATTTTATTTTAATTTATTTATTTATTTATTTAATAATTTAATAATTTTGATTTCGTATAACATTCTCCAAATACTACCAAATTTATGTAGGACGTAGTGCTCGACGAGGGAAACAGTATAAAATTATCCGTTTATTATTTCGATGTCCGGAATAAATGAACCGAAATTCCGAAGTAATTGGAAGAGTAATTTTAATATTATTAAATTAGCAATTTTGGAAGTATTTTTCGGCCTCGTAAGAAAAATCTCCAAAAATCTTAAATATTACAAAACTAATAATTACGAAAACCGAATGTCATTTGGGTTTGTGGATTTAAAGTTACGTTAACCGAAAGTTATTTCGGTGTCCAAAATTGATTTCGGTGGACTTATTCGACACTACTAGTTTCAAGAAAGCAATACAAATAGCTCAAATTTTGGGATATTACAGTGACAAATGAATATCATTTTTCATATTTGCCTGCTTATACAGTCGCCAAGTCAAATGCTTTAACCTTCAAAGTTATTGACACCTTCAATTACCTAGGCAAATGTATTTCTGTTTTTCCCCCTTTTTCAATTTGTAGCTTTCATCATCCTTGAACTTCAAACGCTTCCTGTCCTGTCGAAGGCGGGCGCAATGAATCCATTCCATGGCCAACACTCTTTTTACTTCTGTTTCTACAAATTAGTCAAAGTTCTTATTCAATTTTATCTCTTTCTTCATATTTCTCTCTAATAAATCCTAATTTATTCGATCCCCAAAAGTTTCCTTCGTCACCCGGGACGTCACCAGCGGACCCCTGACTGCTCTATAAGAACCCTTACTTGTCCATGCAGTTCATGACAAGTATCAACACATCATCCTACTAATCATTCATCATTCTATCTGATTGCCCAGATTAATATTTCCAAGACATGGCAAGCCTTAGCCAGCAGCAAAGCACGCCTCACCACTTCTTAATCGTCGCCACCGCAATCCAAGGCCAAATCAACCCGGCCCGCCACCTCGCCCGCCGCCTTGCCCGAACCACTACCTCACGGGTCACTCTCGCCATCCCCGTCTCCTCCTATCGCCGTCTGTTTCCCTCCAGCTATCAAGAACAGCAAGTCATCGTCGACCGGTTCTCAGCATCTTCTACCACTATTTTCACGGCTATGCCGACATCGTCTCGGCCCACCGGAGCGATCGAGATCCCTCGTTCGTGCTGAAATTGCCAGGCTTGCCGCAGCTCCGGATTAGCAATCTGCCATCCATGCTTGCGGATTCGGACAGTCCTTTCCTTGAGGGCTTTCAAGACGTAATGAAAGCGTTACAAAAAGCCAAGGAGAGAGGCACGGCTAGACCGACAGTTTTACTGAACACTTTTCACGAACTAGAAGCCGAAGCCATTGAAGCACTCCATGACCTGAACCTAATTTCGGTGGGTCCGATCATCGAAAAGGATGATCAAGCAGTTGGTGGAAACATCAAAGATCTGTTCGAGCAAGATAAAAGTGCGTATATGGAATGGCTAGACGGAAAGGAGAGGGGTTCAGTCGTTTATATCTCGTTCGGGAGCCTCTCGAGGTTCAGCCGAGCCCAAATGGCGGAGATGTCAAAGGGGCTGGCGGAGAGCGGGAGGCCGTACCTCTGGGTGGTGAGGAAAGACGTCCGAGAGAGAGAAGGCCACGAATTCGTCCAAGGGTTGGCGAATAACGGTGAGGGAATGGTGATCGAGTGGTGCGATCAGGTGAGAGTGCTTTCACATTGTTCTGTCGGGTGCTTCGTAACGCATTCAGGATGGAACTCGACCATAGAGAGCATCGTGAGTGGCGTGCCGATGGTGATGCTGCCTCAGTGGGCGGACCAGGCAACGAATGCGAAGATGGTGGAGGAAGTGTGGGGGAATGGAGTGAAGGCGGAGACCAACGGTGAAGGGTTGATGGAGGGGAGAGAGCTGAGGCGGTGTTTGGAGCTTGTGATGGGAGAGGGAGAGGGAGGATCGGAGATTAGGAGGAAGGCAGAGATGTGGAGGGAAAAGGCAAAGGAGGCAGTGGATGATGATGGACCGTCGGTTCGCAGTCTTGTCACTTTTGTGAATGATATATGTTCCGTCGCTGGACCATCTCTATTTTCTTCTTAAATCATAATCGTCAAATAATTGTGTGATTTGAAAATATTAATAAATAATGCAGTGCATGAAAATTTTAGGTGGTTTCTGATTTTAGACTTTATCTTTAATTAAATGTATATTAGGAATCCTACTGTAGCAGAAAAAAATATTTTAAGTTTGTATTGTCTGTTTCATTGATTAAATAATTTAACTGGGCATAAATTTACTGTTGTAATTGCCACCGTTATAATAATATTATTCGTAAGGATTGACTAATTTCTTGGCTTTTTTTAGTATTAAAAGGATATATAAATGGTAATTCTCTCCACAAAACAAAGGATGGTTAAAGAGTTGACGTTTAGTTCCAAGAATAAGTGTTTAAGGACTCTATTATGTTTTCTAAAGTTTATCATATTAGCATGTTAAATAGACAAAACGTTCAATAAATTTAACAAGTTGCGAATTATGTTTTAATTAATTTAGTTTAATGATACGTTATGTGTTAAGTTTTATATGCTGGTCTATTAATTTTTATTTATTTTTTGATAGGAATTCTACTAATTTAATTACGCTTTAAGTTGTCTCTAATGTTATGGAAATATAATAGGCACTTAATGTTTGATCATTTTCATCAATCATTTATGTATAAATATGTAAGGAAATAAAATCTATGACCAAATCACATTTAAAAATTAAAAAATAGAAGATTATACTCGTAAGATGTGGATTTAGGATATCATAGTTTCAGGGAGTGAAATGAGTTTGCTATTCTGAGGATTGACACTGTTCTAGTGTAACCAAGAGTATCAATTGGCGGACTGCCATCCCTATGGAAATATAAATGGATTGAACTTAGCTTGTGTAACCAAGAGTATCATTTGGTATTACCGAAGAGTAGTGCAGAAAGGTCAACTCTACCAAAATAGATTTTCATTTTGAATTGTCTATTTTTAGATCTTAGTTTGTAGTATCTACACCTACTAAATACTACTATAGTAGCTCAGCCTCTCTCTCTCTCTCCTCTCCTCTCTCTCTCTCTCTCTCTCTCTCTCTCTCTATATATATATATATATATATATATATATATAGGTTAGCCGTCAGCTAATAAAAACGTACGTGAGTTAGCGGCAAAGATATTATAATCCAATAATTTTTCTTCAAAATTTTTCTAGAATTAAGATCTCTACCTCCTTAACTTCTTTAAAATTAAATTTCATAAATTTTAGAATTCATTTACCCTTCTATCAAGCAGATACAAAATGTTCTATTTATTTAAAACCGCTAATTTTATATCAATTTGATGGAAGGCTAAATCAAAACTAAAACTTAAAAACTGGCTACGAGTAAATCTTAGGGGATCAAAATCAAACTCCAGTAGAAAGTTTAAAAAAAATAATGGGAAATAGTGGAAATGAACTGTAGCTCAAATAATTTACGTGAGCTGTCAACTCATTTTCATTATTCTCATACACACACGCGTGCACACACACATACATACATATGTATACACGCGCACGCGCAAACACATATATATATAACTCAGGTCAAAGAGCCCGTGCGCACACACATACGTACATATGTATACACGCGCACGCGCAAACACATATATATAACTCATGTCAAAGAGAGTTATATATATATATATATATATATATATATATATATATATATATATATATATATATATATATATATATATATATATATATATATATATACACGTGCGTATATACACGTACGTATATACATATACATATATATGTACGTATATACATATACATATATACGTACGTATAACATATACATATATACGTACGTGTGTGTGTGTATATATATATATATATATATATATATATATATATATATATATATATATATATATAACTCCTGAATTCACGGTAGTTACAGGGTGATGATGCATGTTTTCAAACGTTAAGCTAATATGGACGAGCATAACCCTCCATAGAGTTTGTCATAAACTATATAAGCTTATAGTCCTATCATTCAAACCTGCAAGGTCAAATTGCCCACATCCAAGATTACAAGATTTATCAAAGCCTTCTTGCAGTTGTAATCCTAATGATCTTACGCTTTCCTCCGTTTTTTTTTTTTTTTTTTTTTTAATCCAAAACTGAGTTCAGCAAATTAATGACCGCTTGTCACCAAACAGCCTTAGGCAAAGTTTTGATCTACTCTACACAAGCCCATACTGTCACAAATAGGATTACAAACCATTTTGTAGCAATCACGGCTTATTTAGCGGAATAAACCCAAATTCAAAGGATTTAAGATGCTTCCAAGTTCCTAAAACTCTAGTCACACATAAACCAACTCCCGCTTGTCGAGTTTGTCCCCTCAAAGGTTGCCTATCTCAACATCAACATTAATACAACCTTTAGTCCAAGAATTTGGAGTTGGCTTCCATTCAACAGCTCTATTGAGAGTTATTTCCATAGTAAAATTCACCACTATCATGTTCTTTTAATTGTTTCCATTCATATTCGTCAAGGCTTATCTCTAATCCTCCTATCCCCATGGATTACGATTATATCATGTTTCCTAACCAGTATCCAAAAAAGTCTACGCTGGAAGTGCCAATAAAGTCCTACATGACTTTCATGCCCAGACCATCTTAATTGGTCATCTCTCGTTTTATTCTTCATCGGACAACTTCTAACTTCCATGCCCATACCATCTCAATTGGTCCTCCTTCAATTTATTTTCAGCCAAAGCAATTTCAAACTTCCATACCAAAACCATCCCAATTAGTCATAGGGATGAGTACTAACATCCACTCTGATCACTCCGTCCGGCTCCAATCGGATCAATTGGAGTTCGGTCGAAATATGGAGAGTTGTAATTAGTCGAAGTTGATCGGAATATCATTGGAGTCAGTCGGAATTCAACGGGCGATTTCTATGTGTTCCTAGTAAAATCTCTGACGCAGGACGGAAGCAGAATTAGGGTTAGGATTTTGAAAATTAGGGTTTTCTAGGAGAATTGGGGAAGAAAAGATGGATTGGGAAAAACTTTTGGGATTTGGGAATCCACCCAGGCCCACGCCCACTCTCCACGAATCTACGAAGAAAGATTTTTACTCAGCGAATTCCACGCCAGAGATTTCTCAAGAAAATTTCTCAAAATATTATTTCTCTCTTTTTCAATACTTCATACAACCCTATATATAGGAAAACCCTAACAAACAGAATCCTAATAAAATCAAAACTCCTAATCAAATCAAATATCTAATACAATCCAAATCCTAATCAAATTAAATCAAATCAAATCTAATCCTGATCTAATCCTGATCTCCATCAATTCTCCCCGGCTTCAAAAAATTCATCCCCGATGAATGCTGAGATAAGTAATGATAAACACGTCCGGGTTGAACTGATCAACATCTACGAAGTATTCCAATTAAGCCATGGTGGTGGTCAAGGAACCATAGCTTGTGCATCATATCTGAATAAAAGTGGTGGAGGGGGAACTGGCTTCGTTAATGAATTTGTATCGAACCATGGTAGATCTGGAAAGACACCTGAATGTAAAACGTATAATTTCTTCACAATTTTTGGAAGCAACCTCTCAGGAGGAACCAAAACTTTCACTTCATTATCAAGTACAAATTCCTGCAAAATATTATGTAGATATACAACAAATTTGTACTCATCACTGCAAATTGCTATCTGTCTAGAGATCTCATCATGCATAACATGCATATCAGGCAAATGCAATGCAACAGACTCAAGTGGTACAACTCCAAAAATTAGATATATTGGTTCCCTAAAATGACATATATCAATCACCGCAAATGATATAACATCACTACACTGTGTGGGAATTTGATGAATCTCGAAAGGAAACTCCAAATGATCTCTAAAAAATAATATATTAGGATTAACCTGCCAAAATATGGGAATGATGCTCAAAGACTTACCGGTAGCAATATTAGTGTCAACTATTTCATACTCGGTTTCTTCATCTACATTTGACTCCAAAATTGAAGATCTAGTATCATGTGGGGATGCACTAGACTCTACCAAAACATTCTGAGCATCAGTAGTATCAGTAATACTCTTTACAGTATCATGGATTTCAATAGGAATATAAATCTCAGTTGGTGGATGTATATTAGACTCTTGTGCCTCAATAATAATATCATCATTAAGCATAAAAGGAATATGAGTATCGGAAATAAGAATAGACATGTTCGATTCCAATTGTGATTCAACTACGGTACTTTCCTTAGAAACATGAACCTCAATAACTTCTGAATCGTCAACGTGATTAGGAGGCATGATATCTATGGGTACACTCTTGAGGGGACACTCATAATCGTAATGCCAAGATATGCGACACTTAGAATACTTGGTCATGGTACATTGAAAGGCAGAGTGTCCATATTTGTCGCATTTAGGGCACTGTGTTCTAACTTTTAAAGTGAATCTATTTTCCAATTTGTCTAAAAGACGAGTCCTATAATACGTAGGAAGATACTCTTCAATAAGAATATCTTTCATCTCTTCCCACGAGTTTATAGGATTCCTATAACGTTCCTCACGATCTATCTCTACTGAAATCCAAAAATTTTTGGCTTGTCCCACTATTCGTCTTCTAGCAAATTGAAATTTACGTTTGCTAGATATTTCATAACAGTCAAAGTAACATTCCATATTCACTAACCAATCAATAAAGTCGCGAGTAGAGGAATGCCCATCAAATACAGGATCTTTATACCAGAATTTTTCATCTATTATTTCTCTAGCAGCACGCAGATCATAAATATAATGGGATCTCTTTGACTCCGAATGGCGACTAGATCGTGTTGTAAAATGAGACATGCTTAATATAATGAATGGATCATGCAATGCGATTTAGTCAAGTATACAGATGATAGTGTAAAATCTAAGACTCAGACAACCCAAATGCATGCATTAAATTAATTTCTCCCAATAAATTAATTGCTAAATGCAAATGAATATGAGATCACTAGAGAGAAACAATTAACCATTCCGTCACAAATTATTGCACTCCAATAATATTTGCAAAGAATTTAGTAGTTGAAATTCAGTTCAACTTAAGTATCACCTGGAGAGATGAGTAGTTCACGTCCAAAAAAACTTTGAATCACCACTTTTTTTTTTCTTAACGGGTCTGCGCTGTCAGCGGGTCTGCACTGCTGTACTGATCTGAATCAGTGGAGTAGATCTGGATCTGTGGGTCAGATCTGAAGTTTGCGGGTCAGACCCAAAATAAACCCAATAGGTCTCTTCTCCTTTCTCTAGCTGCAGTTGAGGGGAAAGGAAGCAGATGAGGAAGTGGTCGCTGTCGAAGTAGAAGGTGGGCGGAGGACGGGGCGACCTGCTGAAGGCGGTGCTGCGCTGGTGGGGAAGCGACAAGCGGAGCGGAGCTCGGAATTCCTGGCGGCGTCGGCAGAGGGTGATGGCTGCGGGGTCGAGGACGACGGAAATGGCGATGGCGACGAGGGCGGCGAAGGGCGGCGGACAGGGCGGAGGCAGGCGGAAGCGGAGGCGGAAGCGGAAGAAGGGGGCGGTGCTGCTGCTGCTGCTTTGGCTGAAGAAGGCGGCGGAGAAGGGCGGCGGACAGGGCGGAGACGGCGGGAGACGGCGTCGAGGATGGCGTTGCTGGGGGGGCTTCGCTGCGGGTCCGGTCGGAGCACGGCATCGAAGTCGGCGGGCGGAGGCGGGACGCGGGCGAGGGGGGGTTTGAGGGCGACGGAGGACAGCGCGGACTGGGCGGAGGCGGCGACGGAGGACAGGTGGAGGCGGAGGCGGACTGGGTGGGGGGGGGTTTGGTCGGAGATCAGTGGAGAGGCGAGCGGCTAGGGTTTGGCTGGAGATGGTCGGCGGAGACAAGTGGCTAGGAGAGGGCGACGAGGGCGGGCGGCGGGAGGCGGGCGGACGAGACGAGGGCGGCAGCTAGGGTTTGGGGGGGGTCTTGGGTTTTGAGTTTTGGGGGCTTTTAGGGGGTCGGGTGGAAGAGGAGGAAGAAAGAGTGGGAGGATTTGAGGGAGAAAGAGTTTTTTTTTTTTTTTGTCTCTCTCTTCTCTACAGATCAATTTTTTTTTTTTTTTTTTTGATCTGTCAGAGTTTTTTTTTTTTTTTTCTCTCTTGCTAGTTGATGGAGGGTGAGGATGAGAGTGGTTGGGTCATGTGGAGAACGATCAGGTGGAGGAGGAAATAATAATTTTAGGCTCTGATACCAATTTGACGCAGGACGGAAGCGGAATTAGGGTTAGGGTTTTGAAAAATAGGGTTTTCTAGGAGAATTGGGGAAGAAAAGATGGATTGGGGAAAACTTTTGGGATTTGGGAATCCACCCAGGCCCACGCCCACTCTCCACGAATCCACAAAGAAAGATTTTTACTCAGCGAATTCCACGCCAGAGATTTCTCAAGAAAATTTCTCAAAATATTATTCCTCTCTTTTTCAATACTTCATACAACCCTATATATAGGGAAACCCTAACAAACAGAATCCTAATAAAATCAAAACTCCTAATCAAATCAAATATCTAATACAATCCAAATCCTAATCAGATTAAATCAAATCTAATCTAATCCTGATCTAATCCTGATCTCCATCAATCCTTCTCTCACTCTCCCCCACCCCCCCCTCCACCAGCTCCCCTCTCCCTACCCTTCCTCCCCACCCCCAAAACTCCCCTTTTCTCTCTCTCTCTCTCTCTCTCTCCCTCGCTCTCTCTCTCCACCCCCTCCAACTTGCTCCCCTTCTCTCCTCTCTCTCTCTCTCTCCCCCTCTGCATCTCCCTCCCTCCCCTCTCCCCCTTCTCTCCCTCTCTGTCTATGGGGAAGAACTCTATTTCTTTTTTACTGATGAAAACTCTGACCAACTCCGTCAGATTCTGACTGCATCCGACCGATTCAGAATCAGCCAGAGTTCAGTTGGATTCTGATAAGCAAGATGGTTAGAGCCTCGCCTCCTCTCTATGGTCGGAATCGATCGAAATCCTCCAATCTTCAGCGTCTCTGACCGATTGTTCACTCCTAATAAGTTCTCTCGTTTTATCCTCCATCATATCATCTTCTAACGACTATGCCCATACCATCTAAATTGGTCCTCGCTCATTTTATTCTCAATCAAAGCAACTTCTAACTTCTTATTTAAAGCAGACATTTTTTATTCTATTCATAGTGTTTTTACTCATCCATCTTTAGCACTCTCATTTTGGCCACTTATTTTTTGGATTGATTGTTTCTTAATCACCCAATATTTGGCGCTATAATGCATTTCAGGTCATGTGACCACTCTATAGAATTCCCCCTTCAACTTTAATGGTATTGTATGATCATAAAAAATTTCAGAAGCACTTCTCTTATTTAACCATCCAACTTTAATCCTACCTACCACATCTTCCTCAATTGCATCATCTTCATGATTAATTGGTCCTAAATATTGAAACATACTCGTACAAGGTGCATCTTCACCATCAATTGTGACTGCATGCCGATTTTGTCTCATAATAGGCTTAAAATTACATGCATATATTTTGTCTTTGTTCTGTTCTGTTAGTCCTAACACTTTGGTTCTCTCCACGTTTTTAATTGGGATGTTCTCCATTCCCTCGTCTTATCAACTAGTATAAATATCATAAGTAAATAACATGCATCATGCTACCTCTTTATGTATATAAGTTCATTTGTTATACCTAAAGCAAAGAGATAAGGACTTAATTTCGATCCTTCAAACAAACCTCTGGTGAAGGAGAAAGCTTTTGTCTTCCCTTCTATACGAGTAACTATTTCATCATATATATATATACTAGAAACTTCTTTCTTTTCTAAAACTCAGCACATTATATCTATAGGCACCATATCATAATTTTTTTAAATCAATAAAACTCATATGCAAATCTCTTTTTACTCTGCTAATATTTTCCCATCAATCTTCTTCATAAATATTTCTTTTCTAAAACATAGTTGACTCCCCAGCATAAACCAAATAGATTATCCTACACAAATATTTCTTTTCTTAATCTTTACTCAATAACACTCTCCAAAATTTTCATAGTATGATTCATAAATTTAATTCCACAACAATTTGAACAAATTTGAATATCACCTTTATTCTTAAATATATGTACTAAAATAGTAATCCTCCATTTATCATGCGTTTTTAATAGTATCCATAATTTTGTTGAACTTAGTTAACCTATATCTTCAAAACTCTTTTAAACTATAGTAGGGATATCATTGGGTCCTTCAGCTTTCCCACTTTTCATTTTCTTTGAATTATCTTTAACTCATCTTACCATAATATTTATAGTTTCTATTATGAATTGATTAATTAGATTCAACCTTGTGCTCTCTCATATAATCTTCATTAAACAACTTATAAAAATAACTCCTCTATCTCTCCTTAATTTCATCATCTTTAACTTATATTCTTTGGTCTTCACTCTTATTATACTAACATTACCTAAATCTCTACTCTTTCTCATCTAAGCAAGCTTATGAATATCATTCACTTCCCTCCTTACTTCCCAACTTCTCAAATAGATTCTCATAAGATTTAGATTTCATCTCACTAACAAATATTGAACCTCCATTGCTAACTTATTTCTCTATAAGTAGTTTCTTACATTTTTCCTCCTTACTCTAATTATCTTTTATTCTTCCTCATTCCACCGCCAACTCTTTTTCTATAGTAATCTATTATCTCGGAGTTCTCTAAGAATTTCTTTAGCAACTCTCTTAATGAAACTATAAATATTATTCCACATAATATTTAATTTCATCCACTACATTCCATTTATCTTCTTTTATCTGTCTACCCTTAAAATGCATCGAGTTGATGGCTACCGATGAGAAGGATGCAAGGCGCCATAGTGGGCACGCCCCAACAAGTGTTAAGTGAGATTCATTTCATATTAGATCTGAGAAAGTCTTGTGCTAGTTGTCAACTTGCTAACACAACCCTCCTTTCTCCTGGCAGGTTCAATTGACCTATTTGTATGATATAAATTGGTAAGGGCTTGTCTATTAGGCTCCTTGTGCAACATTCCTACAAGAGCCCAAGGACAATACAAAAAGATGATGGTGCCTTAGGGGTGGACATAAAGCTAGCCTCACTAGGGGATGATAAGGAAGGAGGAAAGTCATGCAAAATCGAGAAAAATTATCTGCTAGATAATTCTCCATCTGAAATATTGTTTCTTGGAAATGAAATGAAAAAAAAAAAAAAAAAATCCTCCTGCAAGCAATGTAGCCTTCCCTGTCAAGCTCTTTCCTTTCAACTATAAGAAAAGGTCTAAAAAACAATAAAAAATTTTATATGGCAGTTCAAAATAATGGATAGTATGATTTTAGATTCTGAAACAAATAAAAAAAAAAAAAAAAAAACAGCTTGTGTATCATATAATAAGAACAAATAAATTATAGATGGCACAATTGTGATCACATAATCTAAAAAATTAATTGGTCAATTTTGTTTTGCTTTTAATAAATCAGCTTCTCAAGACTACCAAGTTAGATTCCTTATGTCCATTCATAAAATCTCAAATTCTAGGATTCAACCTCAAAACCTTTACACAAACTTCTTCTATAACAAGAGGACTTTGGTTTCTCGCTGAGGTTAAATTTCATATTACGAAAACGTACAATGCAGATCCGAAAATCATTCACCAGCTCAAAATTCCTCTGCACTAAAGTCATCAGAACCTGATGAAAGTGGTTCATAAAACACAAACATGAATTCCAGCACACACAAATCTTGCTATATAAAAAGGATTTCAGTATAGACGAACCTCACATTATAAAATGGGTAGCCATAAAAACTGCCAGTTTTTTAGACAACTCTTGAAATTCTCATAGTGATCTTTAAGTAAATGTTGATGCCCTAAACACATCTGCATATAGATTAAAGACATCCAATGAAGGTACCCTAGCTCCCATGCATCTGAACATAAGCTTGTATAGTGAATGGAACATCTGTCAATTTGACAAGTTGAACAAGTCCTCACAAGTAGCATAGGTCAGAGAAAACCTTTTTCTTAAACTTAAAGTGGGTGGACTAGTCCTCGTAAATTCAGAGGGAGTAGGTTAAGTAGGTAACTAAATAATGGGGGTCATAGAAGAATTTGGAGTGGATAAAATGCTAACTCCTACATTAATAAGGGGCTAATGTAAATTGTGCGGTCTGGCCCATACAGAATTGTACCAGTAGACAGAATTTACAGGCTATATATGTTACATCCATTCTTGTGTTTGGAAGTAAATGGTAAAGTGTCTACATTGTAGTCTAATCCAGTTCTATACATCAACATATACATCAACATGCAGAAGTGTGTGTGTGTGTCTTTAATGGCATAAAGTGTAGTACATATGAATAATTTAAGAATAATAGTGAATCTAAATATGTAAAATGTCGAATGGATCAATTAATTATTAGTTCCTCTTCATATATCTTTTGGATTGCCAATGTTGGTTATCCAGGTACCAAATGCACCGCAAACCAGTATGCACAATCTGGATTACACGCAAACTGGATGCAGTACGAGGTGATGGAGTAAATCAGGTAAACATGATTTTTCCCATATTTTACGTCTAATAACAGTTGTAATACATCCTGATTGGGGCCCCATTTTCACTTATATTACCAGTATATTACTGAAATTACACTCCATAAATCCATCCTCCTCATTAAATTTATTGCTCATCCTCTGAGCTTTTTCCTACTAGTCCTTGTATAGCATTTACTTT
Source organism: Dracaena cambodiana (assembly GCA_036321105.1). Classification (NCBI taxonomy): domain Eukaryota; kingdom Viridiplantae; phylum Streptophyta; class Magnoliopsida; order Asparagales; family Asparagaceae; genus Dracaena; species Dracaena cambodiana. The sequence continues at coordinate 26,007,633 of JAYEPQ010000017.1, forward strand.
ATGCAAAGTTACCAACAAACACAGATTTAATGGGAAATCGGACTGCGATTATAGTATATAAAAGGAGATCTATAAAGTAAGGGAACTGAGTAACAACTGAAGGAGGCTTTGTCCTCTTTATAACACACTTTTAAAAAACAAAAGCCATTACTGCAATAGTCTGATTGGAAAAATTACTGGTGGCAATGGTCTATCATGCAGTTGAGGATTTTGAGATGCTAAACATGATTCTAATTCAAATTCATTATATTACTAGAATTTACTCACCAAATCAAAAGCATAATCTCATACTCTATTATAGTTTTTGTATAGTGTACAATAAATAAATATAAAAGAATCTTGTAATTAGAGTTACATTGTCTACTTAGTTTGGTCATGCGTGCCAACATGATATATTATGCCATGTGCTTGTTAATATCCTTAAACCAAGCTAGCCCTCCATTAATAATAATCTCACAAACTAAACAAACATATTCCTCAAACTGAAGCTTATATGAAATAATCAAAACATAAATATCTCAGCTAAAAACATATTAAGAGAACCTATTAAAAAGTGTCAATCTAGAAGTTCTTACAAGTGATTGCTAACTAGTCCATGACTGTCAAGAAACAATTTTGTTACCCACAGAAGCCCAGGAATCTCACCATCAATATGAAAGAATCCACAATCAATCTACCAAACAGCCTAATATTTTATAAATATAACTAAAATTCAATGTCAATGCACCCATGACATATAACCATATTGATGTTGTATTCAGATCCTTATGCAGAAAATTACGAAGGCAATTGTTAACAAATAGAGTCAGCAGATGATAGGTCTTATTAAAATCTCATGAAGCTCGGTGGCATCAAAAAGGATGATTCCATAGACAAGATATATACTAACCATCACTAGACAAAATTCAAAAGATAATGTCCCCGTCCTTCTCGCCTCCAATAACAAGTATATTGTACGCAGCACCTACTGAGATCCCCTTCCGTAGAGAAATTTTCTCTGCAAACTGCTCCTCAGCAAACACCTTTGCTGCCTGCATCTGCCTCTTGATCTCCCTTTTATTAAAAGCCTGAATCTTTTTCAACCTAAAGAAATCCTCCCTCTCCAACTCATCCAGCTCCCCCGTAAGATAACTAATCGTATCCTCCAGACTTGGCTTCACCACAGTCTCCAAAGCATTGACCCTCCAGTTCGTTGACTTGATAGCCTCATCCAGTGTCAAGAATGAAGTCTGGAGTGAGGTGAGCTCAACCAAAACCTCAATCGCTTTAATGTGGGCAGCACGACAAGCCTGAATCTGTTGCCCGCCATGGGCAAGCCCAGTGAGGTCATTGGAGGACTTGGAATCAGCTGATGAGGAGCCTGTATAGTGCTCAAACTTGGGAAGCTTGACACCTGCAAAATTCTCCTGGCGAGAGCGTAGAGGCGGAGCGGGCGTTCTCAAGGACAATGTCATTGATGTTATCACCAGCAGCATACTTAGCCTCAGTAAGGGCAAAGGAGGAAGCGCGCATGATATCGCCCATGGATTCCTTCGTGGAGACTATCTTTTTGAGTATTTGACAGAATTGCACAGTGAGGGCATCGGATTTCTTCTTGAGGAGGGCGTGTCCACGAGTGGCCCCAACCAGCAGGGCCTTCATAATGCCAAGCATCGTGACTGTGGGTACCACAGTCAGGGGCTGACTTTGGCCAGACATTGTTAATTAAGCAAGGAAATCAAAGATAATAGGAGTCCAGAGAGTCTGTAAGGAAAGCAATTTTCATTTAAACTATTGTTAGAGTTAGGGTTCCATCTTCCTATTTAACTGAGGTAAATGTAAGTAATCTACAACAAGCCCAGCCAAAAAAAATTCAGAACTTTAAGATCGATAAGGTGAAATCAATAGGAAAATGAACAACAATCTAGGCTTTTCTCTTCTTTTCCACTCAATTAAGCAAAGATATAAGTGAAAATTTAAACCAAGGCCAAAATTTGCAATTTTCAGATCAAAATTGTGGGGAAAAAAGCAAAAAAAAAAGGAAATAAAAAAGAAGAAAACACCACGTAAATCGGGAATATCTGAATTCTCAGAATATCATAGATCAAAATCTCCAACATTTCAGATCTTGCCCCTAGAATCTATTTACGACAAAACAAAAAACGAAAAAAAAAGGCGAAAGATTCAATCTGAATTTCACTAGATTAGCTTTGATTAGGGATCAATATAGATTCTAGAACTGATCCAACTAAAAATTAGAGTTTTGATCCCATAATTGCCCAAATCCTTACCTAGATTAAAATTTTAAATTAAAGAAAAAAAAACTAGAAATATCATAGCAATACAAGCAGTTCAGATCACTTGCAAGTCATACAGTACAAAATAAATCCCATTTAGAATCTATGATTTCGATAAATATATATATATATATATATATATATATATATATATATATATATATATATATATATATATATATATATATATATTACCGTTTTATTTCCCTTAGAGCCGAAGAAGAAGGAATCTGGGGTTTCGTTCTGTTGCTGGCGAATGTGAATGGGAGTTTCTAGATGGGCACAGCATATTTCCTAGTGAGCCCACTTAAAAGTTCACTTTATTTACGACCTTGCCACCAAATGTTTTGGCCAAAATTACCCCTCCTTCACCTCCTCCTTCCCCCAAAAACAAAACCCAAACCCAAACCCAAACCCCTCTCTCTCATCCCCACCACCACCCTCATCCCCTCCAACTCCCCCCATCTCCTCTCTCTTCGCCCTCATCTCCAACTCCCCCACCCAACTCCATACCCACCTCCTCAAACGTGGCCTCCTCCTCCTTGTTTTGCCTGCTCCTTCTCCTCCTCCTTCACCTTCTCACCCAATATGCACAAGCATCTCTACCCACAAATTATTTCTTGATACTTTTCTTCGACTGTGAATACAATAAATAAAACACTCATCGTTTACCAATTGAATGCACACACTCGGTAAACAACCCATAAAGAAAAAAAAGAAAAAAAGAAAAAAAATAATAACTAAAGACGGCATCGGTGCTAAGAGATTGCATCTTGGGCCAGTTCTTCGATCTCCTTGATGATTAGATCTTTCTCTTCTTCAAGTTGCTCATCTTCACCACCTAAAACAAGTAAAAGAATCTCAACAAATATGTAAGAAATGAGGAGAGACTTTATCCGGGCTGGATAGCCCGGATAATTTTCCCTGATCCGGGCTAGCTAGCCCGGATGAACTCACAACATCCGGGCTAGCAGCCCCGGATACGGAGCATGGGTCCGGGCTGGTTAGCCCGAATCAGGGGGTCAGAATTTCTGGCTCCCTGTCCGGGCTAGCCAGTCCGGACCAATGCAAATTGTCCGGGTCTGCTAGCCCGGATCAGTTGCATTGGTCCGGGCTGGTTAGCCCGGACAGTAGCTAGAAATGAGATTTTTCCAGAGAATTTTCATTATGTCGTCATAGTGTTGTCTCCTCGTTCAAGTAGTGCAAATCAAACAAGACAGGAGAGGACATCGATCCATCATAGCATACAAAATAACACATCTATCTTTTTGCCATGATAGAACATTAGGAAGTGGAGGCCTTGTGTTTGATCAAAGTATCGTAGGGTTGCCCAAGAGACAACAAGCTGGCAGTCACAAAGCAAAGCATCATCCTTTTTCTTTTTATTTTTTTTTGGCTTTTTACCATGCATCTCTCAACTCAACTCCAGTTCCCTACAAAGCATTGTTGCTTGAAAGCCTTTCATTCTCTTCTCGTGTACGCTTTTATGGCAACATGGAAAGAGACAAGAAGAATACTGACTGAGGAGACGTATGCCAAACTCCTGACTTCTTGATCCGGATTTACAGTCCCGGATCTCCGAAAAATGATCCGGTTCTGTAAACTCGGATCATGGATACAGTATCAGAGATACCCTGATACGGTGTGTACAACCCGGTAGACGTCAATATCAATACTTGTCCATATTGCATACCCCCAATTTGGTATCAAACACACAATATCAACAAATCATTTATAGTTTCAAACACAAAGAACCACGACAAACAAAAATTCTATGTATCAACAAATCATTCATAGTTTCAAAGATTTAATTAAAGAGCAATATCTAAGACTACAACTTGATATATATAATATATTTCTTGACTACAACTTCATTTAAAGGAAATGACAAATTAAAAGGAATCTATGTTCCATACTAACAACTTCATTTTGAGTTTGAGACTCAATTAAAAAAAATAACAAATTCTAGATTATTCGAGACTTCCGAGCGGGTTGCTTCCTTGTGGATTGACGGCGTCTTGAAGAGCTAGGAGCTTCAGTGGAGGATTGCACAACGGATTGTAGTACTGTATCAATATCAGTTCATCTTGAAGAGCGGGTTGCTTCTTTGCAGATCCCTGTTTTCTTCCTCCTATTCGACGCTATTGATCGAATCCAAAATGGTTGCGCCGGATCCATCTGTAAATCACCAAAGATTTTATCTATAAGTCACCCCTCCTCGCTTCCCATCGACCCCACTTGTGGAGTGTCACCCCTCGGTACTTCGAGCTCCCTCTCGAAAACCCAGTGCTCTGCCGACGGAGTATGTGAACAAACTCCTCCTTGGTCAAATTCCTCATCTTTTTATTAAAAAAAAATTATATATCAACAACAATGAATTGAAAACAAAGCAATTTCTGGTCCAAAGTAAACAATCACCAATCTGGTACTAAGAAAAAAACCTGCTTCAGATCCTCATCGTCGTCGCTAAGATTGAAGTTGATATCTGCATCAACTCCCCGAAACTTGATTGCAGCTCGATCATAAGCTCTAAATATAATCAAACCACAATTTAGTTTAACCAAATAAATTCAAAACAAATCAAATTTTGTGCTCGGATCCAAAATTTCAAACCTGGCAGCAGCATGAGCCGTGTCAAATCCTCTTGAAAATAACACACAAGACGAAACTAAATCAGATGAACTTGCATCATCAGTTGTTTTGCATACAGAAGAAACTCGATCATGTCGAAAAATCAAATCCCTTACCCAAGTAGACTTGCTTGCCACAATCCATGAACAAAAACAGCAAAAAAAACATAAATTATCATAAGGAAATTATAAATATGCTAATTTAGGAAAATTTTTTTCAAAAACTAACCAAATATGAGATTCCCATATTTCAGTCCTCTTATAGAAAGTAACCCCACGGTACTGCGAGCTCCTCGACCGCGGCCCTCGCCGGCTCTTCTTCGCCGGCTGCTGCCGCTGCTGCACATGCTGCCCCGTCACCTGCACGTGCTGCAGCCCGAGATCCACCCAATGCGCCACCGGCCTCGAAGACGACGACGCTGCCGCGACCGCCGGGAAGAGGTCCTTCGTCACGAAACCCTCGCTCTCCTCCTCCTCCCCCCGATTCTTGAGGATCCCGAACTGGAACCCTAGCCCCCTCCCCGAGGACTCTTCCTCATCCCCTGCCGTGCTCACGATCTCGGCATTCGGCACCGACGAGTTCGACGTCCTCGTTCTCACGGGAGATAAAGAGGGCCCGACTCGATTGAAAGAGTGCAGAATCGTCCTCAGGGGAGATAAAGAGGGGGAGATGGTGAGGGTAAAATTGGTATATAGGTGTGCTCACTAGGAAAAAACTGATTTTTTAAAAAGTAAGGATGTGCGCACTAGGAAAAGTGGCTCACTAGGAAAAAACTAGTGCCCATCTAGAAATTCCCATGTGAATCGAAGAGGGAGAGAGAGGTAGCAGGAGAGAGCCGCTGTCAGATCGCACCTGGACATTTTAATGGGGTTTCGTTCTGTTCCAGGCGAAAGCATTTTAATTCCTTTTGGCCATGTGCTGGGTCGGGTTACATCCGCGTCACGGCGGATCAAAACAAAGGGGGTCAGGTTAGAATGTTGGGAGTTGCTAAAGGGACACACCATTTTTCCTTGTGAGCCCTGCAAAGTGTATTTTTGGTTCGCTCACTAAGAAAAATGGTGTGCCCCTTTAGAAACTCCCAGAATGTTTGATCCACGTCCGGGTCGATAGACAAAGCGGGTCGAGTAAATTGTTCACCGTTCGGTGGTTCTAACTGGTGATCTAAAAGACAAACTTTTTTGAAAGATGGATAAAATTTTATTGCCCTATAATAATATGCAATACAATATTACTATATAAGGACTCATTAAAATGTCTTACAAAATCTAAAGATACGGAAGAAGATTATGACTGTCAAATTGAATTTAAACCCCGTCATGATTTCTTGAGCCTTACTAGTTGGATACAAAAATAAAAACTAAAACTAAATAAATTGTTCTCGTCGAGTATTATAAAATTAGTGTTTGAGATGATACGTGTGGCAAACCTTTTTAATTTTCAATTCAACTTTTATCACTTTCAATATACTAAGACTGTTTTGTTACCAACTTTTCAATAGCATGTGCTTAAGAGCATGTAACGTTCAGCATCCAAATATATGGATAGTGTTCAACAATCTATCATAACACCTAACATCCAAATATATGGATAGCGTTCGGCATTATATCATAAACTAATATGGCAAACCTAAAAATACCATAATTCAGTAAAGTGTTACTGTCTTTATCCTCACTTACACATGTATATTGAAAAGTCAACATGATCCAAAATTTTATTCCAAATGAACAGCTGTTAAGTAAATTACCTGAGCTAAGGGTCATTTCACTATCTCTAATTTTTTTAAAAAAATTCTTTTGGATTATGATCTCCACTTCTTGGGATTCACTCATACCTAATTTCTTGAATTTTAGATTTGCTTTGGTCTGTCATCGAGTAACCACAAAATTAATAGTTTTCAATGAATACAGCAATTTGTATCCATTTAATGAAGGGGCAAATAAACTTCAAAACTTATGGGATTTGATCCTAAAAAAAGTATGGAGGTACCGTGATACTAAAAAATTTGGAAAAGAAATGGTGCGATTATTGCTTCTTTCCGCTGACTTATGTAACTTACCTGAGCTGGCGGTTTATATAAAGTCACATACACACACACATATGCATGTAAAGAGATTCCTCTCATAAATTGTCAGAGCCAAAGCACCTACTAATTATCTATTATATTCTCAAAGTACGGCTCTAGATCTTGAGGCCCCTCTTCCCTTGATACCTATAGAACGACCTAACAAGCGCATGAAAAAAGGAGATGATATGATGAAGATAATTTTCTTATATTTTTATGCTCTGATTTTTCTATATTTGTATATATATAAACGTAGTACTTAGTCACTTTAGTATTATTAGCATAAAACAAGTTTAATAAAGAGTAAAGAAAACAAATCAAAAAGATGATTGTTTCAAATCAAAGAAAAAAAAAAAACCAATATCCTATTATAGTTGCCAAAAAAAATAATTAAAGATCAAGAAAAAGTAAATCAAGATCAAAACAATCAAGAAGGACATCAATTTTTGGGAAAAAAAAGTCATGTCAAAGATCATAAAGAATCAATTTGGTATAAACTAGATTTTGACAAATCAAGTTGTTAAAAATATATCAAGTCAGATATTTCAGCAAATCAAATTATTATACAAAATATCTTGATAAATTAAGCTGTCAGAGAAAATTAAGTCAAAAATTCTAACAAATCGAGCAATTATAGAGAAGAACTTTACAAATCAAACTGTTAAAGACATATTAAGTTGAATATTTTTTTTTATTTTTTTAACTATATTGTAACGAACACCTCTTTTATCTATAAATAGTAGGGGAATTTTCACTTGGATAGACATCAGTTAATAGTTTTGCTTGTATGTTGGTATTTTCAAGCTGTAGTCACGTATAAGGATCAAAATTCTCATCTTTATAAAATACACATTTATTTTAAAATAAGATTTATTTTTTTAATTATTAGTATAATATTTCAATATTTATTTTCATCTCGTGTTCTTTTTTATTGTTTATGATGAAACTATACTAGTTTATAATTAGATATACTATTTGTTCTTTCATGCTTAGTATCTAAATTAAGTTATTTAAATATAATTATAATAATTCATAGATTAGCCTATTTTTGATAGATTATATATACAATTCAATAATGACCTATAATTAGTTGAAATAATTTATAATTATTTAGTTAAACTTGGAAAATTTTATATATGCAATAAATTATATTAATTCATTTCTAAATTAATAGGCTATGGTAATTTTTGTATAACTTATTATTTTTTGAATTGACATTAATAATTGATTATAAAAAATGGAAATGAATAAATCTTTTATAAATCAACCTAGTGGATTCTATTCTAAATACCTAGGTCACAATTATATGTTTAAATATATCATTAAATCAACTCTCTTTCTCTTACGAAATCGCCCACATCAAGTTTTTGGCAGGAAGATGATTTTTTATTTAGTTTTTTAAATTTTTTTTCACCAATTGATATTCTTGTGCAGTGTTCCAGGAAACAATGTCGTTACACATCACCTTGTTTCTTTTGATTTTTTGTATTCTTTTGAATGGGCTCATTGAGCACTTTGCTACTTTTTAAATTTATTATAGCAGTTATCTCAAGTATATCATCATGAAGAGTAGAAGGAATAATGTTTATATCTTCGCTCTTACATGAAGTACTGGCCTCTAACTGAGATGGAACCTCACCTTTTTCTTGTGTTAGATTTCTAAACTATGGTGGCTTATCTGAGCTCAAATTGTTGCGAACGGCAAATATCTTGCCCACACAAATAGGCACCGAAAATAGTACTACACAAAAACTAATGCAAAATAAGAGAAGATACAAATTTAACGAGGTTTGGTAAATATTACCTATGTCCTCAGGCGCCAACGATCAATCCACTATCACCAACGATCAATCCACTATCACCAAAGTTTCAAATTACAAAGATCCCTAGTAAATTGGAAAGTTCCCCAAGAATAGGAAAATTTTCCCAAAATCCAAAAATCCAAAATCCAAAATTACAATTTGGAATTTTTCAGATTTGAAAACTTTCTAAAATAAAAGTTGTTTTCTCAGAATAGTTTATATAATAACTAATTATTTTGGATACTCAAAATCAAAAACACAAGGCCCTATTTATAGAACTCATGGATGGTGTCTCTTTAGCGCCCAGCCGATGTGGGACTTAAAGAGCCGCACCCAAATTCAACAATCTCTACCTTGGCGAATAAAGCCCACATCGTTAGCGCTCCAAATGAAGATCTTCATACTGCCAAAATATTGAGCAAATCCAAACAATGCTTGAATTTGGTCAAAATCACTACCTTGGTCATCATATCAGGGGGATTCTCTGTAGTTCCAATCTTATGAAGTAGTATCTTCTCATCTTCAATAATTTTCCGTACAAAATGATACCTGACGTCGATATGCTTTGTCCGTGCATGATAGACTTTGTTCTTTGCCAAGTGAATTGCACTTTTCCTGTCACAATATACAGTAACTTGTTTATGAATAATCCCCAAGTCTTCAAGCAACCCCTATAACCAAATTACCTCCTTTACAGCCTCTGTAACTGCCATATATTCTGCTTCTGTAGTAGATAGAGCAACCGTAGACTGCAAAGTAGACCTCTAACTCACTGGTGCTTTAGCGAGAGTAAACACATAACCAGTAATTGATCGACGTTTATCCGAATCACCTGCGTAGTCAGAATCAACATATCCAACCACACACTGACCAAGAGTATCATTATGCTCAAATACCAAACTAACATTTACGGTATTCAGAAGATATCGTAAAATCCATTTCACAGCCTGCCAATGTTCTTTTCCAGGATCATGCATATACCTGCTCACAACGCCAACTGCCTTTGAAATGTCAGGTCTCGTACATATCATAGCGTACATTAAGCTACCAACTGCATTTGAATAGGGAACCCTCGACATATACTCACGTTCCTCATCTGTGCTAGGAGATAAACCTGCACTTAACTTAAAATGAGAAGCAAGTGGGATATTCACAGGTTTTGATTGCTCTGTCATGCTAAAACGCTATAGCATTTTCTTCAGATATTGTTTCTGAGACAACCAAACCTTTCCTCTCTTTCGATCTCCGCTTATCTCCATGCCGAGAATCCTTTTAGTTTCACCCAAATCTTTCATTTCAAACTCTTGATTCAACTGAGCTTTTAATATTTCAATCTCTTCTTGGCTCTTTGAAGCTATTAACATATCATCCACATACAAGAGTAAATAAATAAATGACTTATCATGTAGCTTGCGAAAATACACACAGTGATCAAATTTACTTTTAGTGTACTTTAAACTTATCATAAACTGATCAAATCGCTTGTACCACTACCTCGGAGATTGCTTCAATCCATACAATGATTTATTCAAATTGCAAACCCAATTTTCTTTTCCAGCAACCTTGAATCCGTCTGGCTGAGTCATATAAATTTCCTCTTCCAAATCACCGTGTAAAAACATAGTTTTCACATCAAGTTGAACTAGTTCCAAATCAAACTGTGCTACTAAGCCTAACATAATCCGAATAGAAGAATGTTTAATGACTGGAGAAAATACCTCATTATAATCAACTCCTTCCTTCTGAGCGTAACCTTTCGCCACTAATCTTGTCTTGTAGCGGACATCATTTTTGTCAGAAAATCCTTCTTTCTTTGTAAATACCCATTTGCACCTGATTGCCTTCTTATCTTTAGATAGTTGAGCTAACTCCCAAGTTTGATTCTTTTGAAAAGACTGCATCTCTTCATCCATTGTTCTCTTCCACTTTTTATCTTCTGAACTTCTAATTGCTTCTCTATAGGTAGAAGGAATATCATCTATAACAGGAAGTGCATAGGCCACTGTTGTATCAAGAAAATGAGCAGGTTTCTTAATTTCTCGACGTGGCCTGTCATGTGCAATTTAGCTTAGTTGTTGTGGAGGTTTTTGGGTTAAAACCTCTTCTTCTTTTTTTCGACATCCTTCTCTGCCACTGGACTGTCGATATAAACTGGGTCAAATCTGGATTTTTCAAACTCCACCTGTTGCGGAGCACTCTCTACCTGCTGCTGAACATTAGTGGTGTTCTTCTCTTTTCCAGAATTACTAAGTGTCATCTTTTTCAACATGGCTGATTCATCAAAGATAACATCCCTGCTAAAAATAATTTTCTTCGAATTTGGACACCAATGGCGATATCCTTTCACACCCAAGCTTATTCCCATGAACAATACTTTCTTGGCTCTTGGATCCAACTTAGACTCCTTTACATGATAATAAGCAGTGGAATCAAACACATGTAAGGAATCATAATCATAAGCAGGTCTTTCAGACCATATCTCAATCGGTGTCTTGCCTTCAATATCAGGTGATGGTAATCGATTGATGAGATGACATGCATAAGTCACTAGCTCAACCCAAAATCCCTTACTTAACCCAGCATTAAGCAACATACATCGAACTTTCTCCAGCAAAGTCCTGTTCATGCGTTCTGCCACCCCATTTTGCTGTGGTGAATTTGTGTTAGTGAAGTGTTGAACAATACCTTCATCTTGGCAATTTTTAGAAACGAGTCACTTTTATACTCACCACCGTTATCTGATATAAACTTCTTTATCTTTCTGCCTGTCTGAGTCTCAATCATCTTTTTCTATTTCAGAAAAATTCCCAACACTTCATCTTTAGTTTTCATCAGATACACCCAAACTCTTCTAGAGTAATCATCAACAAAAGTAACAAAGTAATGCATACCTCCCAAAGAAGGTATTCTAGTATGACCCCAAACATCATAGTGAATATAGTCCAAAATTCCTTCAGTATTATGGATAGCAGTGCCAAACTTTACTCTTGTCTTTTTTCCCACGACACAATACTCACAGAAATCTAATTTATCGGTTTTTGCACCTTTTAGTAAGCCTTTCTTCACTAAATTTTGCAAAACTCCCATACCTGCATGACCAAGTCGCATGCCCCACAACATGGTTGTTTCTACATTGTATCCTCTTTAGAGACTGTAGCTGCTAATCCAATAACTGTACTATCCTAAAAGTAGTATAAGTTATTCTTCCTCATACCTTTCATCGCCACAAGTGCGTCTGAAGTGACTCTGAGAACTCCATCTCGGATAGATATAGCGAAACCTTTTGCTTCTAATTCTCCCAAAGAGATTAGATTCTTTTTTAAATCTGGTACATATCGAACATCTGTCAGAGCTCTGGTTGATTCATCATGATTCTTTAAATGGATTGAACATATCCCAGTTATCTTGCAAAAGCTGTCGTTACCCATTAAAACAGCTCCTCCATCAAACTCTTCAAAATTGAAGAACCACTCTTTGTGAGGACACATATGGTAGATGCATCCAGAATACAAAATTCACTCATCAGAATGAGAAACTGAAGGTAGACCAACCAGTGCAAAATCTGAGTCATCATCTTCACACTTGGCTACATATGTATCAGAATCAGCCTTGCCCTTATATTTCTTCTTCAACTTTGGACAATTTTTCTTCCAATGCCCTTTCTTATGACAAAAAGCACATTCATCTTTATCAGATTTGCCTCTTGATTGGGATCTGCCTCTCTGATTGGATTTACGACTCTGAGATCGGCCTACGTATTATACCCATGCTCTTTCTGATCTTTCTTTCTGATCTCAGAATTGTACAATGCATTGTATACCTCATCAAAAGTCACCTTATCCTTACCACGAAGGAGAGTAGTGACAAGGTGATCATACTCATCAGGAAGAAAAGCCAACAATAATAAAGTCTGATCTTTATTTTCAACAGTCACATCCAAATTTAATAAATCTGCTATTAATTTATTAAAAGCAGCAATGTGATTGTTGATAGATGTACCTGGTTGATACTGGAAGCGGAACAATTTCTTCTTCAAATAGAGCCTATTCTTACTATTCTTCTTCATAAACTTGTTCTCCAGCTTATTCCACATTTTACTTGCAGATGTCTCTTTCATGAAAGGATATTTTTGTTCCCTTGTGAGACAAGATCGAATAGTACCACATGCTTGGCGATTAATTCTTTCCCATTCTTTATCGGTTATCTTCTCTAGCTTCTTATCTTCCAGAGCAACATCCAACTCTTACTGATAAAGAATATCCAAGACTTCGCACTGCCACATACTGAAGTTGTTGCAGCCATTAAACTTCTCAACTTCGAACTTTGCATTAGTCACAGTAACCTTAGCCGATGTAGACGAAGAACCTTCTGCCATTTTTCAACAATTTGCCAAGGTCGAACATTCGGCTCTGATACCACTTGTTGTGAAAGGTAGATATCTTGCCCACACAAATAGGCATAAAAAATAGTGCTACACAAGAACTAATGCCAAATAAGAGAAGAACTAATGCCAAATAAGAGAAGACACAAATTTAACGAGATTCGGTAAATGTTACCTACGTTCTCGGACGCCAACGATCAATCCACTATCACCAAAGTTTCAAATTACAAAGATCTCTGGTAAATTGGAAAGTTTCCCAAGAATAGGAGAATTTTTTCAAAATCCAAAAACCCAAAATTACAACTTTGAATTTTTCAGATTTGAAAACTTTCCAAAATAAAAGTTGTTTTCTCGGAACAGTTTTATATAATAACTAATTATTTTGGATACTCAAAACCAAAGACACAATGCCCTATTTATAGGACTCATGGGTGGTGTCTCTTTAGCGCCCAGCCGATGTGGGACTAAAGAGCCACACCCAAATTCAACACAAATATCACTAAACGTCGTCGCATTTTGACTATTGATAGTCTACTGTGTTTGAATAAATTGTTGCTATGCTTGGATTATTTGATCCATCATCTGCTATATCTATATAATATTATTCTCTAAATTACACTTTAGTGATGGTTGGTACACCGGCATTGATGTTGTTAATGGTTGGACAAATTATTGTGGCACTTGATTTGCAGTTGGTTTGATAGGTTGGTTATACTGCTGTTGAGAATTCTGCTTTAATTTTAGATGATTATTCCAACCGATGTTATAAATTGATGAATATGAGTTATTTATCAGTTGACTAATTGTGTTAAAGGCATTATCTTGTTCATTTAATACTTTTTTAAAAGTCGAAAGAGTTGGACAATCATGAGTTACAAATCCTTTTAACTCATAAATATCGCAAATCCTGGAATTTTGTCTATCACTTTAGCTGTTTTTGTTTCTTTGCGATCAAATATTCAATTTCTTTAGTTAGTGAAATTAATCATGCAACTATATCTTTGGTTTCTCCTAGTTTAGTAAGGCCGTATCTATTTTGAGGAATCACTATATGTTGGTTTCGTTGCGAAATATCCATTTTTTCTAGGCTTGTGAATTTTTGGTAAGAGAATCAAGATATTTCCATGCCTGTTCAACATCCTTACTCACAAATTCACCATCACACATGGTTTTAATAAATTTCTTAGTTGTAGTGTTAAGTTCTTGATAAAAAATTACAAACATCCATATCTCAAAGCCATAATGTGGGTATGAGAGTAGCAAATTTTTTAAATATGTCCCAACAATCGAAGAAAGTCTTGTTATCCTTTTGATGAAAGGTATTGACTTGCTTATGAGAATAATTAGTCCGATGTGAAGTGAAAAATTTCTTATGGAATTTCTTTTGCATCTTATCCCATCTTCCATTTGAATTTGACCTTAAAGAGTATAACCACATTATAGCCTTGTCCTTTAGGGAGAATGGAAAAAACTTGAGTTTTAATTATTTAGCACTAATATTTTGAAGATTAATAGTAACAAAAACCTCTTCAAATTTACGAAGATTAATATGGACTCTTTTCACCCATCTATAGAAATTGGGTAAAAGTTATAGAACTCCAGATTTTATCTCGAAGTGCCCTATATTCACAAGGAAATAATGCAAGAAGGTTGGATGGTCCTATCTGGTTGTATGTAATTACGTAAGGACCTCCCAGTGACTGCATGTAAGTTTTGATCATCATTTGTGTTATAACCTCAAAACCGTTGTCATTGTTGCAATTATTCATGGTGTTTTGAGAATTGTTGCTCAAGTATTCAAGTGATTGTTGGATTGGAAGTAGCTGCGGATCTGAGTATGGCTTGATGAGGGTACTGTTAGATTTTTCCCTCCAAATAGTCATACAAATTCAGAATCACAAATGTTAATGATGTAGGAATTGTAACTTACACTAAAGTATAGAATACAATAATATATATCTCTGACAATGATACTAAAAACTTGATGTGACTTGAAACATTCACTCCCAAGAACATGAGATCGGTAAGTAGTACTTGGGTAAATCCAAGATCATTTTCTCGAGGATACAATACTTTATTATTATTATCTAACACTTAAAATTAGAGGTTACAAGAAATGAAAAATAAAAGTAAAATGCTACGATTTAATTTATGAGTAAACTAATTGAAAATTGGAATTAAAAAAAACTAGAGAGTTAAGCTGGCTTGGATTGGTTAATGCCTCCAAAATTGAATCACTAGATGAATTAATGTTTATTTTATCTTAGTTATAAAGATCACGTGATCTCATACAACCAGAAAATAAAAAGCACAATATTAAGAAAACTATAATGTTGATAATCAGTTAATTTTCTTAGTTAATTCCTATATAAATTTTTATGATAATCCTAAGCATGATCTATAAATAACAAAAATAACCATTCAAATTCTATATATATACCATGCCAAATGAGTCTATGGTATATCAAAAACTAAGCAACAGCTACGACATCAAACTATAAACCATCAATGTCTCAAAAATCATATTTTGCACCTAACAAGATAAATAGGGAACCAAAAATTAAATATCATATAAAATAAATAAATAATTAAGTATATAAGAACAAAAACTCACACCACATCATTATCAAGGGTTTGTTATTTCATCCAAAAACAAATAGAAATTTAGCCACTCATACTCTTCATAGTCACCAAATAATTAAAAAGAAATTCTTTTATTGAATAACTATGAGAAAGTACAAAAATAAAATTCTCAAAACTCTCAAAAATTTCTGCTTTAATTTTAAAAAAAAGCCTTATTTATTTCTGAAGTATAATGGATATTTATAGACCACTCTAGATTTTATTCTCCTAATACAAGAGTTCTATCAAATTGGAATTATTTTTGTCTTCTGTGTATTTGGCCAATTCTCTTTTGACAGCCACTTGGATAACGAGTTTCGGGTAGGGCTTATAGTCATTCATATTTGTTTGTTGTCGACAGCCTTTCCACATGACTGTCGATAGCCCAACCTGAAAATTCAATCATGAACTGCTTTTGTGCACATATGTGATTCTCGTTCGATTTCCTTTCATCCAAAATCCTGTGAAAGGATCATAAATACTAGAAAAATATTAAAGTGGAGAGTTAGAGTAATATGAATTATCAATAATCAAAATTGGATTACAAGTGTATAAAATAGATGCTAAATATTGCATTTTTCACTCGTAATCAATTGTTTGTGCTTATAGCCTCGCGCACATCAATTTTTATTAACATGCCTACTAATGGCGCACTCCATTTCTCAATCCATTTGGAGAAGTAGGGGCATGACACTTTTCTTATTTTTCCACATTAAAATTTTTTAATAGGAATGAGGGCTTAATTGTATTCTAGAATCCATATATTGACATTCTTTTCTTAAAGTAGCACAATTATTTCATAAACGAAATTATATTCACCAAGATAGAGTAGAAACTTCATCTCAATTTTGGGAGGTCTCTGTAGCTATTCAAAAAAATTTGAACTCCTCACTAAAAATATACTTTAAACTATTATGAAATTTACTAAAAGAAGGAACATCACTAATTACATCATCATTCGTTAAATCAATGGGAAATATAAAATCATCTTAAAAAATTTTCTTATAAGTTTTATCAAAACCATCAGTAAAAAGATGGGAGGCCAGCAAGCTTGTCATAAATCAACTCGTTAAGGAACATGAGTTCATTTTCAGAAATTCCTTCCTAATTTTTAGAAAAAATGGTCCAAAAAGGTAGCTTCATAGCATCATGGAGTGGACACATCAAAAAAAAATATAAATTTCAGAAAAAATTTCAGAACCTTTGTTAAAATAGCTAAAATATGTAGAAGCATTATGTATATAGTGATTCGACATTTCTTGAATCATATCAACTTCACAAGATAAATGAAGTGATTGTTCATTGAAGTTAAGTAGGCTCAAGTTGGATTGATTAGATATTGTATTTTTAATAGGAAAACTTCGCAAAGATTCCTTCTCTCTCGTTGATGACATTAGCTAATCAGTGAAATGGTTGATACAGTTAGAAAAATCGTTTACTTGTTCTTCTAATTAGATTAAGTCTTGAGAATTGCCATTACAAATGTTAACAATGTGGCTAGATAGGATTCTTAAGAAGATGCAGCATGAGACAGGAGTTCGCTCATTTCTTTCAAAGTTTTTTATAATGTGCTCGATTATTTTTTGTGCTTATAGCTAAATTATAAAGTTGAACATGTTGGATTCATAAAAAAGGATTGGATGGAGAACTTTCTTGATACACTCTATGATTTTATGAAAAATAAAGATAATTTCTCTTTCCCAAATTGCATGTAGATATATAGAGATGGCTAATACATCCTTGATATGTGATGTGTATTTGTTATTGATCTAGTCATAACGAACTCTTTATCCAAAAATACTCATAATCATGATCAAAATTATGGAAACAATAGCAAATAGATGTGGGTGTTTGATATGAAAACATGCTGACATGGAGTTCAGGCAAAGAAACCTAAAAATGATAAGTCTAAGGGATAAGAAGGAAATGATATAACACAAAATTTGATTAAAAAAATTTCTGACAAAGCAAATCAAAACACACAAAACATATGATCTAAGATAACTAAAACTCAACTAGATAGCTTTTTACCATACCAACTTACTTACACTTTTAATCAAAGTTCTTGATTCTCAAAGATTTAGTCATTTTAGGAGTAAAATAAAAGTTTGTCTAATTGAGTGAATATATATAACCATATAGCCTAGGACATATCATTAATGTATATTCATCTTTCTATAGTTGTGTATATGACACCCTAGTGTATTACTATATATTTATGTTTGAGGTAATCTAATTTGTAGAAATGTCAATGTTCTAGTTAAATTTATTTGTCAACTATCATATTATTACATAAAAAGTAAATTAGTCAAGTTTATTGCATCTATTCAATTTTCAAGCATGATTCTATAGGCTTAGTGCTCCTGTGTAATAAAAATGAATAATATTCAAGGGGATTCCTACTTATGAAAAAGACTCCAAAATATTGAAAGTAAACTATTCTGAACTTCAAAAGCACGATTTACTTCTCATGAGGGTGAAATTTACCATTACAAATTAGGGGTTATAATTCATCAAAGATGAGCTGAGGAAAAAAAAAAGAAAAAATAAAATAAAACAGGCTAAATGAGGTATAACTTATAGAAAATGAGAAGTTTAAAAAGAAAATTATCTTTCATATTATATTGAGAGAGTGTGTGATGAAATACGACATATGTCTATATCATTAGTTCTACCTTCTATATTCTGAACATATAGCATATGAGGATGTAGCTAAATGTTTGAAATTCTTACTCGCTCGTGTGTGTGTGCGCGCGCGCGTGCTTTTTAATGTGATGCTATATGAGGATGTAGCTAAATGTTTGAAATTCTTACTCGCTCGTGTGTGTGTGCGCGCGCGCGTGCTTTTTAATGTGAATATATTAGTGTGTGAATTTTATGTATAATTACATATTTTTTAATACGAATTTTCAATCTTTATGGTGTGAAAATTTCTGACGAAATGAGTAAGTAGTAGATAAGATAGGAAGTAGTGGTTAATTATTCATTTAGGGTGAGTAATATTGTTTAAGTTGTGACTATATTGTCTAATGATTGTTTTATGGGTGCATGACTTAATCGAGTGATTATTTTTCTAT
The DNA here is from genome assembly GCA_036321105.1 of Dracaena cambodiana. Taxonomy (NCBI): domain Eukaryota; kingdom Viridiplantae; phylum Streptophyta; class Magnoliopsida; order Asparagales; family Asparagaceae; genus Dracaena; species Dracaena cambodiana. Next base: position 26,026,484 of record JAYEPQ010000017.1, read on the forward strand.
TTCAACGATATGTACATTAGATCTTGTTTTTTATTTTTATTTTTAATATGTGTAGGAATATTCAAAGACATACAAAGAAGGAAATTTTGTCACGAAAATTTCAAGGTGAAGATTATTAGGATTTTCAGATCATAATCATAGTTTGCAAATCATGTTAAAGGAAACAAAAAAGATACAAATTTGCTCTAACATGTATAGATATCCATCGATAGCAGGTCATAGCCATTGATGTCTAGCCATCCGTGACATATGTTTGCCACTGATGGGTGATTTGGCTGCATACACTCTTTGCTACAATATTTGAAACAATAATAGATGGTAAGACCTCCACTGATGCCAATTTATTCCACCAATCGATAACGAACTAGTTTTCATACATGGACATTCACAAATTTTTAGATTTCCATGTTCTATTGGATTCAGATTCATGACCTATTCTTACTAGAGACCGAGTACTTTTGGTCCATTGGATCTAACTTGGATGGATAAAATTAAAAGAAGGATTTAGGGATAATTCGTTGTGTTGAATATACATTCATATTCAGATTAAATGATGACTCAAGAAAAATAACTAAAGAGAGTTTTTGAGAGATTCAAGACAAACGAAGTTTGAGGAGATTGTTGTGCTGACTTTCAAGAAAGAAGATCAATGTTCATATACATCTCCAACATCTAGACAAAAGTTTATTAGTCATATTTGGTAAGTCATATTTATTTATACTTCATTCATATTAACTTTGGATCGATATTTATGAAAGAAGTGCAGTTATTAGATTTGTGTAGTTTGAGAGTTGAGCTCTTACTATGCTATCAAGCAATAGAGTTGGATATTGAGTTATTAATGATCATGGTTGTGTAACGCTTGTGAGATAGATCTTTATAATTAAAAATGATCATAATACAGTCTCATTCGAGCTTTTTTTTGCCCCTTTTGATTTTCCGTGAAAAAAACTTCATGTTTATTTGTAATTGTTTATATGAGATTTTTTTTAAATTATATTTTGATTGCTTGATTTACTGATTATTACACTATGACCTCTTAAATACAATAACATTACGTAAATTTAATCTAAAATATCAACTAATTATAATTTAGAATTCCTCATGAAAGAAAAATTTACTTAATTATCACATCTTAACTAATCAAACTAAATTACTGTCAGTCATCACACTTTATTTTAGTCTATCTTCTTTCTCCTCTTCGATAATACTAAATTGTAGAAATACGAAGAGGATGAAAGCTTTCAATAACGATTGAAATAACTTCCATTTCTAATTGCAATTGGCAAAAAAACATTTCGGATGAAAGTAAAAATGTTGTAACAATCCATCAACAACAAAAAGTATAAATTAGGCAAAAATGATCCCAATGAACCGTGAAGGTTGTCATTTGTGAAGGATTAGAGGGAAAATTCATTTGGCCCCATCATGTAATCAAACTTTTAAATTTGTACTTGTGATTAGATAGGATTATCACATAACAAATAGATTTGAGGGATTGCCACAACAATGTTGTGGTGTAATGTCCAAATAATGATATGTTAGGATCTAATATTCAAATATAAATTATGTTAGGGACCTTTATCCTAAAACCTAAGAAAGTTCGAAATAAAGGCTATTATTCAATTTAATCCAGTCGCCAAATTTCATTTATTTCATGACAAACTTATAAGTATTATCAAGATATAGAAACTTTTCATATTACACTCAACATATATCTTTCTAATTATAGTGAGAGCCTGAATGACATATTATCCACTACTCTCTAATGATTCATGTGATAATACTTGAAGGCTGTGTTTGGATTGAGGGAAAATGAAGGAAAAGAAAAGAAAAGGAAAAAGAAAGAGAAAAGGAAAGAAAAGGATATGGAAATTAGCTTTTTTTTTTTATGTTTGGTTAGAAAGAAAAAGAAAATCTCAAGGAAATTTTAGAAAAAAAAACAGTTTCTTATGTTTGGTTGCTCAATAGAAAATTAAGAGGAAAATATAATTATAATTAAACTATAGAGAATTTTAATATTAATTTACATATTATTGATATAATTTTTAATTCTTAAATAATTAAGCATATAATAACCAAAAGGTCCAAACTTCACAAAACTTAAAAATATCTTGGGACTAAAATTACGAGGAAATTTCTGCAAAAATTTCTCTCCCTTTTTACTTTTTCTCTAAACTTTCATTTTCTTTCATTTTCTCCTGAGTTTGAGGAAGAAAAGGAAAAAGAATAAAAATCTAGCACATTTTCTCTCACTTTCTTTCCTTTTTATTTTCTCTCTAATTTTTTTCTCTTACCAAACAGTGGAAAACAACTTTTCCTTTCTTTTTCTTTTCTTTTCCTTCATTTTCTCTCAATCCAAACACAGCCGAAGTGAGCATCAGCCCGTAAAGTAAGAACCTGGGAATCTGCGATATTGATTATGCTATAAAGCATAAAAGTAATATGGCCCTGCGCGCCTTTGCACTTTCTAGTTCCTCCAACGATACTGCTAGTCAATGGTTTATTGATTCCGGAGGAATGTAGTTACCCTCCAATCAATGGTTTATTTATGCTCTCTGCGAATTCAGTCCCACCAAAGGTATACGTAGCAAGTTGAGTCCCATTCATGAATGCAAAAGTTACTGCGATGAGGTTTTCCACTCCATACCTTGAGGTTTGGGTTGCGCTCCCTTAGGCACGACCGATGAGAGGTGCCTAAGGGACATGTCATTACTATTGTTTGGACTCACAGTTACAATATTAGTGGCGTCCAGTCCGCCGAAGATTGCAGTGACGAAGAAATGCAAGCGGGCTTCTTCCTTTCTTCCAAATGCTGTGCACGAGGACGTAAGAAGGAGAGATACGACAATGAAGAAGTGCAGGAAGCCAGAAACATATCGTTTGGCTGGAATATGAGGAGAGGTCATGATGGATAATTCAGGTGCACTAGATGATGTTGAGAGCCACAAGTATTTCATAAATTTATAGTGTAATCACTTGTCAAAATAAGAATCCTGTTGACTCCATACAAATCCATGGAGCAATATAAATTTGGAGGAAGAAAGTGACATAAAATTTGAAATTAGAAAATGCAACTTACGTGCTAACGGGGGGCTTGTGTAGAAAATGGCCTTAGTCTAAAAAACTAGCATACTTTTAAAAAAATATGTTGTCATCAATACTATGGAGAATCAATACTATGGAGAGAAGGTGTTCTCCATTCTATTTTATTCACAAAACGTGATCTTGCGAACTTTCGATGAACTGCTCATAATGTGGCTAATAAATCATCTTGCGAAGATCATATTGATCTGAAACAATTTTATGTTCATTTAAAATTTACTGATTGTTGTTCAGGTTTATAATTGGAAGCAGTTATCAAATAGCGTTTTCTGGAATAAATATTGCTTAGATACGTAAGAGTAGTAAGAATGTTTTGTAACGTCTCTTGCGTTGTTACAAATATAGAAGAAGAAGAAGAAGAATTTGTAACTTCTGCGTTGTTACAAATATAGAAGAAGAAGAATAGGTAGATGATTCAATAATTAAAAAACATGGCAGAATTAGCAAAAATGCAGCTTTTCCCATCAAAATTGTTGACTTAAATTTGACTACTCCAGAATATATTATAGAATCATAAATCAAATGAACTTGTAAACTTCAACTTTCGTCCTCTCTATTCACAGTTTTTATTTTTTTATTTTGCTAATCAAACTCACACATATTTTTTGTAATATTACCAAAATTGTCCCTACCAAAAGCCGAACTGGGAACCTCTAACAAATTCGAGAGTGGTAACGCCACTAGCATTGGGGCTCATTAGAATATCTACTCACCAGCTCCATCCTCCCAATAATATAAATAAAAAAATTTTAAGGTCATTCCCTTCTTACAGTCTTAGTATTCTTGTCCATAGTGAACCATAAAGTAGCCAAAGGTTTTCATATTCAAAACATAATACTATTGAGAATTTATTAATTTTGAAGATTGAATGTCAAGTTATAGTAAAATTATATACTAAATAAAAAATGATGTTTTTAATTTTTCAGAAAATAAAAGGGTAGTAGTCATTGTTCCAAACAATAACAAGCCGAGACTTGTAAGTTAGGGAGGCCCATTGAGCAGATGGTTCACAAGGATGTCCAAGCCCATAGAGCTATCTATATTAACTGTAACCATTAAGCCCTTGTATAGGTTTATTTCATATTATCTTTATTAGTTCGGGAGCTCGAACACTGATACGAGATGATACTGAGTAAATTGAGTTATATTTTTTAATCTAGTCTTTAATTTCAAGTTTCACAGAAATGAGAATTTCTTATCTTATTATTTTAGATTTTTTTTCATATTTTTCTTGAATTATTTCGAATCGGTCGATTTTCTGGCAATACCAAATTAAAATAATCAATTAACTAAGAATTCCAATTTTAACATTTTCTCAATTTCAAATTTATCTCCAGAAGCCCAACAGCTATCCTTGACCAAATTTAAATAGGAGTTGACCCAATGGCAATATTGTAACTAAGATGAAGGGTTTTTTAATAAGACAATAAGCATCTTCCAGCACCTGTTTGACCCCTAAAATAAATTCAAAAAATTCTAAACAAGTTTAAGCTCCTTCCTCTCGTTCTCCTCTTCTTTTCCTCTTCAGACTAAAAATCCTAATTTTCTTTCTATTTTTCTCAAATAAATCGCCAAATATTCAGCCTAGAGTGGGCTGAAAATCTATAAAATTGCTATATTATTCTTGTTCTTGAGTTTAAGCTCCTCAAATCAACTCTAAATTTCTCCACCAATATGGGCAAACCTTCTCCAGCGATTGTTCTCTTGAGTAATCTTTGAGGAATTTCTCCACATTTAAGGAGTAATCATATTAATATTGGTTTATTTCCGATTCGGATTCAATTAGAGGCAAGTATACACTCTTAAATCCCTTAAGCTTGTGTATCACACCGTACATGCTAGATGTGCATATAGCATATCACTGCACAGATCGACATGCAACAATCTATTTTTAGAACTGCCATAATTTTTGCATATTAACTTTAATTGAGCTTATTCCAGTGCCATTAGAAAGATGATTAACTAAATTACAATTCATTCAACTATGTCGGACCCTAATTTAGCTATTTATCTAGCCAAAAATAGTCTGAAAAATTATTACTTAATATTGTCCAGAGTAGCAGCACAACAGTAACTAGCGATGGTAAAATGACAATAACTTTTACTCGAGAACTCCAATTGAGGTCATTCAAGTTTCATTGGAAAGATAATTTATTTATGTACAACTACTATAAATCTTAGAATCTAATTTAATTCTTATCCTAGCTAAATTAAATATGGAATTCCCTAGCTATTGTACCAAATCTGTGCAATATGTCCATTGTAAAATAACCATAGCTTTCATTCTATAACTCCAATTAAGCTCATTTAAGATTAATTAAAAAATAATTGAATTTTCTACAACTTATAAAAATTTTAGCCTCTCATTTTATTTTGCGCTAGTCAAACAAAACCTGAAAATCTAATATGTCCACTAGGTTGCAGCAACATAAGCACATATATTATGTCCATGTATACACTACCTGATTATTGATATGGTACACATATGCACATATTCAATCACTCTTGTTACTACATATCCATGTTGATTTCAGATCTGCCATAACTCATATCTTTACATACATTCCATGATTGTGCATATATCATTCGATACATGATATAATATACATGAATGCATGTTTAATTATGCATGTTATTACATGTACATTTTATTCTTACTTGGAAATAATAGCATATGCATGCGAACATGTTCTATAACTCTTGTACCTACTAGTATCATTATTGTACTTGCTAATATTACCATACGTGTCGTTTCATATTCACGTGCCTATTGATACATGTACCATTATTACATATATTACATTGGTACTTAGCATACATTAAATTGTAGGAGTTTATAGTCGTATTTTCAAATTCAACTAACGGAATGTCACTCGGTTCGTGTGGAAATCGGTAGTCAAGTTGTGGTCCCGGATATGTACAGGATATCCAAATTCACCTAGCGACATGCCATATATTCGTGTGGAAACTGGTACTTGAGCAGTGGTCCTCGATATGCACAGGATATTAAATTAGTCTAGCGGCGTTCCATCCAGTTCGTGTGGAAACCAATACTTGAGTCATGGTCCTGTGTATGTACGGGATATCCAAATTTAACTAGCGGCATGCCATCCGGTTCGTGAGAAAATCGGTACTTGAGCCATGGTCGGGGTATGCATGGGATATTAAATTCAGATAGCAGCATGCCATCCGCTTTGTGTGGAACCAGTACTTGAGCTATGGTCCTCGATATGTATGGAATATTTAAATTCACCTATCAGTGTGCCATCCAGCTCCTGTGAAAATCGATGCCATATGATTCTTATTATATTTGACATACATTGTTGCTTGATCTCGTTATATCATACACACTATATAAATCTTTTTATATTTGGCATACCTTGTTGCTTGATCTTGTTATATCGTGCACACTATGTACTATATGATTTTCTTATATTTGGCATATCTTATTACTTGATCTTGTTATATCATGCCCACTATATACCATATGATTATTATTATAATTGGCATACATTGTTGCTTGATTATGTTATACACTATATACTATGTACATCTTGATTCATGTATATTTAGCATATTTTAACATTCATACGCATACACCTCTTATATTGTCTCCTACTAGTATGGCACACACCAACCTTTTATATATTTTTTCTGTAGAATTGCTTCCAATTCTATTTTTGGTTAAACAAACATATGAAGTAATGAAAGTAGTCATACTTCCACTATTTTCATTTTACTTCCATACAAACAAACACGGCCTTAAAGGAAGTGAAAGTGAAAGTGAAAGTGAGCAACCTTTTCTTCTTTTTTATTTCTTTCATTTTTAATCCCTTTTCCACTAGCGCTATGCAACCAATAACCATGTTCAAGTATGAGTTCAATGCTGAAGTTAAACACCATATGTTACCATACAAAAAGTATTTGGTCCCCTTTTTTATCTTCTGCTTTGTAGAACGATAAAAATAATCCAAGTTCGAAATCCAAATCCAAATCCAAGGTCCAAATCCGAATCTAAAATCTGAATCCAAATAATAATAATAATAATAATAATAATAATAATAATAATAATAATAAATAAGTAATTAACTAATAAAATAAATAATAAATAAATGAATAAATAAATAATATATATATATATTGAGGCAGAGCCTCGCACCATGGCCTCATGTGGATGCGAGGCTCAGCAAACACAATTGTTGGCGGTGAAAATTTCTAAGTAAATAGAGTTTTCCACAACAGAACGCGGAGCTAACTCTGTAGCTCCGCGTTTGGCTATAATAGCCTCGCGTTTGAGAAAAACGCGGAGTTAATATATAACTTCGCGTTCTGGTTCTTTAGCTCTGCGTTTTGATGCGATTAGCTCCGCATGAGCAGATAACCAGAATCTCAAATTGATTGAGATTAAGATTTGGGCTTATCCAAGTACCCAAATTAAGTCCGATCAGAACTCTAAATCAAGGGATTTAAATCAAAACTAAGATATTTGATTGGAATCCTTGATGAGAGCAAATTCTATTTAGATAGAAACTCTCAAATGATCCTAAGGCTATAAATACCCTCTTGGGGAAGCCCTAGGGGTCTTTCTTTTCGGCATTGGAGATCCCTCTTGAGAGTTTTTGAGAAGTTCAAGTTACGCACAGAGCCTTGAACGAATCAAAACCAGAGGAGATCATCAACAGTCGGCCGCCATCTTCAAGAGAGAAGAGTTCGACGTCAGATCATCCAAAAGAGCTGCTTGACAGATTCCATCGCCACACAGATCCCACATCATATTGTAAAAGAGAGCGATTGAGATATACAATCCTCTCGTTTGTTCTTTCTTTTTTGCTTGTTCTCTTTCGTTGTAATTTAAGCTAATTCAATGGAAGAAAAGCGAAGAAATTCTGCTGCGAACAAGTTGGCGACCACAGTGGGAGCCGTCTCTTTCACTAAAGAAGAGATTGTGGTGCAATCGGACGTCGATATGATCGGATCCGACGTCGACATGCTGGTGGTTGAAATCGCCAGCAAAAGTACGAGGAGTACCTCTCCTCTGAATCAGGTAACCTGGACGAAACACGACACTTTCGTCGCGTGCGCTCCAATACCCGAGCAACGGATAAAAAAAGATCCACCGATGAACGGGGATCCTCGGAGACCGCGGCCATAGAGCCGGTGTTTGGACAGAAAATCCTAGCAGAGGATGACCTCCCCACTTCAGAAGAAGACCTGGGAACTGGATTGACCAGAACCCAACTCCGAAATAAAAATCGGAGAGCAAGGCGAAAAGCCCTCAAAGCCCGCCTTGGACATGAGGCTAACGTCATAGAACGCGAGGCTATGGTCCCTCGCAAACTGGCTCGTGCTAATCGCAAGACCAGTCATTATCGTGTTAAACGCGAAGTTACAACTTGCGTTGATCGCAAGGAAAAACCAGCTTGTGATTCTCCACGCGAGGCTATTACTGAGCTTAGCGAGAAACGCGAATCCAGTAAAATTTGCGCTAGTCGTAAAATTTCTGACACTCGTGATAAACGCGAGTATAAAATCTCCTTAAAGCCAGCATGTGATTTTCCATGCGAGGCTACTACTAGACTTAGCGAGAAACGCGAAGCCAGTACGACTTGCGAGAAACGCAAGATTTCTTACACTCGCAAGAAACGCGAGGATAAAAATTCCTTAAAGCCAGCATGTGATTCTCCATGCGAGGCTACTGCTGGGCTTAGCGATAAACGCGAAGCCAGTAGCACTTGCGATAAACGCAAGATTTCTTACACTCGCGAAAAACGCGAGGATAAAAATTCCTTACAGCCAGCGTGTGATTCTCCACTCGAGTCTAATACTGAGCTTAGCGATAAACGCGAAGCCAGTAGCACTTGCGATAAACGCAAGATTTCTTACACTCGCGAGAAACGCGAGGATAAAAATTCCTTACAGCCAGCGTGTGATTCTCCACGTGAGGCTAATACTGAGCTTAGCGAGAAACGCGAAGCCAGTAGTATTTGCGAGAGGCGCAAGATGCCTCACCTCCGTGTAAATCGCGAAGATGATTGGCAGATTGTCGTTAATCATAAAAATCGCGCTAGACTCGAAGTTGTGACTTATGTTAATCACAAGAATAAGCCAGCGTGCAAGAATTTTCTTCCACGCGGGGCTAAGATTCCAGAAGAGAAACTTCTGAAGAAACGCCAAGCCAGCATAAAATGCGAGGCTAGCGTAGCAAAACGCGGAGCTATTCTTCAGGCCCGCAATACAAAACACGAAGCTAACTTTCAGCTCCGCGTAGATCAACCCGAATACAAAATCAGGGCTGATCATCGCATCAAGGGACCAGAATTAGACTCCATTAATCTCAAGAAGCCTCAGTGGGCTCCTGGACCTTCTCAGCAGATGAATGGGCCCCACAACTCTATGACTAAAGTCACAGACCTTAGGGAGTACTTAACCAAGAAGAGAAGTATAGAACAAGTTCAATCCGAATTTTCTTGTCACTGCCAGCAACTTAGGACGGCAGTATCCGCTGTAGTGGATAATTGTTGCTGCAATAAGAACAAGGTATCGGTGTTCGATCGGTTAACCGAGTTGGATAAAAACCCTGCTAAGAAAACGAAAGTTACTCCCCAAAAAGAATGAAGAATTGTAACCTCCAATATGGTCGGAAAGGGGAAGAAAGTTGTAGAGATGTATAATGATTCGGGATCAAGTGATGAAGAACCTTAGCACAACACCCTACTTAAGTCAGGAGTTGTCCCGCCTCGAAACTATAAGAAACTTGCAAAAGGTTCTTATGATGACGACAGCGATAATTCGGCTATATCTTCACCTCATTCCTCTGCATCATCTCGGCTACAGAGATCAGCATCACACATGGCGGATAAATCAGATGACATCGATCAAAGATTTGAAGCCCAGGAAAAGATGATTCGGGAGCAACAAAAAACAATTGAAGATCTTAGAATAATGCTCTCAAAAGTGGTCGAAAATACTCAGAAGATTATTGAGGATAACGCTAAGAAAGAAAAAGAAACCTTGTTCAACAAACTAAACGAGGAAGATAAAGAAGAGAAAGCCCACTCAACTCATGAGGACGAGGACAAATATTCTTTTCATGATCCACATGAAGAGAAAATTGAGAAATTGCAAAGTCAACTCGAAGCGCTAATGTACATGAAGGAGTTGAAAGAATCGGGGGTATCAAGACCATATCCACCTTAATGGGATCTGGCACCCTACCCAGAGAAATAAAAGCCGCTCAAATTAGAGCCATATGACGGGAAAGGGTCTCCTAGTCAACTCATTTATTACTTCTTGTCCCAAGCAGGATATTTGATGGGTAATGACCCGGTTATGACCAAGGTATTCGCAAGTATCTTGCGAGGGCCTGTCTTTACTTGGTTTATGCAGCTGCCCCCAGGTACTATTAATACCTGGTTTGATATGGAGAAACTATTTCTCTCACGTTTCTTTGAGGATGATACCGAAATTACGGTTCATTCCCTCCTTGCGACTAAACAAAGGGAACAAGAAACCGTAAAAGACTTCATAGAAAGGTTTCGGGAGAAGTCCGTGCATTGCAAACATGGAATGGTCCAGGAAACTCTAGTCGAGACATGTCGACACAATCTTAAGACTAACGTGCTCCTAAAAATGGGGGCCGTAGAGTCTAGGACATGGAGGGATTTGCTCAAACAGGGAGAGCAAGCCGAGGATTTGATTCGTCGAGTTGAAGAGTCTCGCGGATCAAGAAGTACTAGAAATAGTAGGCCATACGCCCAAAATAACAATAAAATAAAGGTAAAGCGGCAATAGCATCAGAGGCAGCTCCATAAAAGACAAATCTTCCGAGCCCAAAGCCCCAAAATCAAAAGGGCACAAGGCAAAATAGGCCTCAACAGGAGAGGACCTATACTTTTAAAGCAGAACAGACGCCTACACTCTTCCACCTGCTCCTGGGGAAGGGAATGTTGAAACTTCCGGAGAATAGAAAACTGGAGGACACTGGTAAGAACAGAATCCAACTACCCCAACTATTGTCTCTACCACCGGAATGTTGGACACCCTACTAGGGATTGTTACCCTCTAAAGAACAGAATCCAAGCACTGATGAAACTGGAGTTTTGACACTTAAAGAGGAACAAAAGAAAGTCGCTGCCAATATGGCAACCATAGTGGTTGGAACCCATGAGTTCCCCGCAGAGGTAACTCCAATTCCAAAGGGGAAGTTGGTTACGAAAAACCATGACCCGCACAATAAGACTCGTGAAAAAGGGGGTTTCTTTCGTATGGGACGAGGCATGTCAATAGGCATTTGACGATCTCAAAGAATATCTCACTAAACCTCCTGTTCTTATGGCACCGGTCCCCGGGCAGCCATTTCTTATATATGTAAGGGCCATGGATGATGCTTTAGGAGCGTTACTTGCTCAATATAATGAGCATGGCCATGAACATGCTCTTTATTACTTAAGCAGGACGATGATTGAAGCCGAGCGTCGGTATACCCCGATCGAAAAAGAATATTTAGCCCTAGTGTTCGCTGTTCAGAAAATACGACACTATCTTTCGGGGCAAACAATTCATGTCAACTCACAGATTAATCCTTTGAAAATTCTGATGACAAAACCAGGATCCCTAAACGGCCGATTGGCGAAATGGGCATTATTGCTATCACCATATGATATACACTTCGTCCCTCAAAAAGCCATGAAGGGACAGGCGATTGCCGATTTCCTAGCAGATCATCCAATCTGGTCCAATTCCAAACAGACGACAGAGGTCAACACAGTTAGCAAAGAACAACTATGGCAAATGTTCTTTGATGGTACTGCCAGACGATCTACTGCTGGAGTGGGGGTTATGCTAATATTCCCACATAAATATATATTGCCTAACAGTTACTCATTAACGGAACCGTGTACAAATAATGTGGCGGAATACAACGCGCTCATTATCGGCTTAAAAATGGCTCTACAACTGGGGGTAACTATGTAGAGGCATATGGAGACTCTAAGCTCATCGTCAACCAGATGACGGGTGAGTATGAAGTCAGACATGAAGCCCTCATCCCCTATCATCAGCTAGCTATTGAGCTAGCAGGATATTTTGAACAATTTTATATATATCATGTATCTCGAAATGAGAACGTCTATGCAGATGCTCTTGCTACGTTAGCTACAACATTGGCGATCCCGCTAGGTGAAGCTAAAAGCATCACTATTGGTAGCAGAGAACTCCTCCACCCAGATATGGTATTCTAAAACAAAGAGGTGTGCCAGACAGGCTTAATTCTGGAACCCCGTGATTGGCGATTTCCATTTATAGATTACGCCCTATATGGGATACTACCAGAGGATCCAAAGGAGGCCGCCTCGATAAAGAGGAAGGCCCCGAGATTCTACTTTGATCGTACACTTCAAACTTTGTACAGAAACTCAAATGATGGTCTGCTGCTACGCTGCACATCAAAAGCAGAAGCAGATGAAGTGCTGAAGGAAACACGTGATGGAGTGTGTGGAGCTCATCAGCCCGGTCCAAAACTCGGTGACCGCATAAGAAGGCTGGGATACTACTGGCCGAAGATGATTACAGAGGCATGGCATACGCTAAACGGTGCCATGCATGCTAAGTACATGCCAATTTTATTCATCAACCCCCAGAATACTTGCACAGTACCGTTGCTAGTTGGCCATTTGAGGCATGGGGAATGGATATTGTGGGGCCAATAACTCCCCCGTCGTCCAGAGGACATCGGTTTATTCTTGCAATAACCGATTATTTTTCAAGATGGGCCGAAGCCGTGCCCATGAGAGAGGTGAAAACGACAGATATGATTAAGTTCATCAAACATCATGTCATTTACCGTTTTAGCGTCCCCTGAAGGATCATTCATGATAATGGACTGCAATTCATCAGCCAGGGATTCTCAAGATTCTGCGATAAGTTCAGAATCAAAGATATTGCATCAACGCCATATAACCCCGCGGCAAATGGGTTAGCCGAAGCTTTCAACAGAACAATCATTAAACTTCTTCGGAAGTTTGTCTCTTCCAATAAAAGAGACTGGGATGAAAAGCTGGGAGAGTGTTTGTGGGCTTATCGCACCACCGTTCGCACCCCGACGAAAGCTACCCCGTTCTCCTTGGTTTACGGAAGTGAGGCCGTCTTGCCTCTTGAAATCCAGATACCATCATTAAGAGTGGCCGTAGCCACAAAGATGACAACAGAAGAGCGCCATCAACAAAGATTGCAAGAACTATAGGCGTTAGATGAAAAGCGTCTCAGGGCTCAACAACAAATTGAGTTGTATCAAGTCCGAATCTCGCGAACGTTCAATTAGAGCGTTAAACCAAGGACCTTTAAACAAGGAGACTTGGTCCTGGCTATTAAAAAGCCAATGATTCTAACCCACAAAACTAAGGGTAAATTTGAACCCAAGTGGGAAGGACCGTTTGTTGTGGAGACGGTATACTCTAGTGGAGCCTATCACTTAATGAATCAGAATGGCGATAGTATGATGATGCCGATCAACGGTAAATTTCTGATGAAATACTATGCCTAAAATAAACCAGAATGATGACAGAATAACTGTCACATCTGGTTCAGATCACTAAGAGTATAACCATCCACTTGTTCAAGTTACGCAGAAGAGCACTTGAACTTCTTGCTTAAAATTAGGCATGCGCAATTTGGCGCCTCTGTCGAAATCTGATGATCCTGACCCGATCATCTTGGTATGTGCAGTTCAAGTTACGCATGAGAGCCTTGAACCGCCTCCACTTGTTCAAGTTACGCAGATGAGCACTTGAACTTCTTGCTTAAAACTAGGCATGCGCAATTGGGAGCCTCTGTCGAAATCTGATGATCCTGACCCGATCATCTTGGTATGTGCAGTTCAAGTTACGCATGAGAGCCTTGAACCGCATCCACTTGTTCAAGTTACGCAGATGAGCACTTGAACTTCTTGCTTAAAACTAGGCATGCGCAATTTGGCGCCTCTGTCGAAATCTGATGATCCTGATCCGATCATCTTGGTATGTGCAGTTCAAGTTACGCATGAGAGCCTTGAACCGCCTCCACTTGTTCAAGTTACGCAGATGAGCACTTGAACTTCTTGCTTAAAACTAGGCATGCGCAATTAGGCGGCTCTGCCGGAAATTTGATGATCCTGACCCGGTCATCTTGGTATGTGCAGTTCAAGTTACGCATGAGAGCCTTAAACCGCCTCCAATCAAACTCTAGGCATGCGCAATTAGGCACCTCTGCCGAAATCTAGTGATCCTGACCCGATCACCTCGGTATTAGCAGTCTAAGTTACGCAGATGAGCCTTGGACTGTTTTACCTAAACAACTAAATCATTTTGATGACAAGTTATCTGTTGTGCAAACAAATTTTGTAGCCAACAAGTAAAAGAATCAAAAGATTACCTTTATTCATCAATAAGGATGAAGTTACAAAGAATCAGTAAAGTTCTCTCTTTTATTACAAGTTCTTATTACAAAAAGAATGAAGAATAAAAGAATAGAAGAAAGTTATGGAACTCCTAGAAGCCTCAATTTATTTGTCGTCTCATCAATCACTCGACGACGAGTTTCCTCCACGGAGTGTTGGGCCTGCCGGCGTAAATCATCGTCGTTTATTGCCAGTTGCTGGGCCAACTGCTGACGAGATTCTTCAATAGTACGGCTCCTCATTATGCCTTCCTGTTCGAGCTGTCCTTGTTGAAGAATCAGCTCTTCCCTTTTCTTAACAGATTCCCCTAACCGAGACTCACCGGCTTCCAGAATAGCTCGAGCCTTAGCAATAGTCTCTCTGGCTCTAAGGATGGCGGCTTGACTCCCCTCAATCTCGAAATCCACTATCTCTAACCCCCTGAGGATTGATTCTTGACTGGCTCGTAGTTCTGCCAACTCCCGAGACCAGACTTCCTCTTGGTGCCTCAATTCCTCTTGACGAGCCACCAACTTTGCCCGAAGCCGTGCCGACTCAATCTCGGTGATCACTTCCACATCCGCTTGGTGAACCGTGTTTAGCGTGTTCACCTGGTCTTCCAAAGCTTCCAGGCGGGCTAGGTAGGGAGCTGCTCGGTCACGTCCCCCAATCCTTTCAATATTATCCAGATAGCTGGACAACATTGGACGTCCAAGATTAAAGAAATCTCTTCTGTCCAGGATCATTCCGATACACCTCCTTAGAAGCCGCAAAAAGTCATTTACACTGTGGTTGAAGAATTCTTCAAGAGGGTCCATAGTGTCTGTGTTTAAAGCAGGCAGCACTAAGGAAGATGTCGCTGGAGGAGGAGTAGCGTCCGTTGGGGTCGAGGAAGAAGAAGCCTGTCCCTGTACCAGATTCATGACATGAGGGGCCAGTAACGCCAATATGGACTTGTCAGAACTAGGAACCCGAGGAGGAGTATCACTGGTACAGATCATTCGAGTAGCACCATCAGCAGGAGTAGACGATGGAGTGTTTTCGCCCAAAGCTCCCCCTATGGCAGAAGTGGCTTCGAATGAGAACTTCAGATTTTCTTCGTCTCCCACTAGCAGAAGACTTAGAGCTGGAGGAGTCACAGGTGTCTCAGCAACCATAATGGTAGAAGATGTTAATATTGCTGGCTGAGGATCAGAGGGTACACCAACAACTACTGGAAAGGTCTCTTCAAAGCAGACCGGTGGTGTTGGAGATGGTAGACTTGGGGATGGCGTAGCTTCTCTTGATGCAGCCTCGACAACCACCTCTGTCCTATCATCACTCCCGAGTTCATCTATTGGGGGAACTGAAGAAGGCATGGAGGGAGGAGTTGTCGTAAAGTAGTCTGCATCAAACTCATTTGCAGAGCTACCCAAACCTCCCACCGAGCCAGTTGTGCCAGAATAATCCACCTTCTCCTCCCCCTGGTAGTCGAATGCATCGGCGAGTGGGGCTGACCACCTGCATTTCAGAAAGCAAACAAATAGTGTTACATATAATGATGAAGTGAATAATAGACAGAAGATAGAATATAAAAGCCATACCAGGAGATACAAGTCCAGTTGTCGGACTTGAAAGGGGAGCCATCACGGTTTCCAGGAGCGCACCCGTTTCGCTACACAGAGGTTGTGTCGCGAAGTGTTCGACAGATTCTGCGGTTGGGGGAGTTGGGACCTTAGTAGCACTTAGAGCTTCAGCAGGTCTACTCTCCTCTGCCGGCGATGGAGGCAGAGTTGAGACCAACAAATCTGAGGCAAACTTGGCCGCCGCCTCTTGAGAGACTAAGAGGGTCCCCGGGGCTAATTTCCGCTTCTTCTTCGCCGGTTCGCCTCTTACAAATCCACGGCGTTTAATGGCTGGACTCTGGGAGCGGGAAATTAAATCTTGAGGGGCACCACCATCATTGCCATCATCATCATTATTACCATTATCATCATCACCATCAGAGTTGCCCAAGTCTGATGAATCGGCCGCCGCACCAAGGAATTCGTCCATTCCCTTCACCCTCACTCTTTTGGCTCCTTTGCGGCTAGCATAAAAGGCCTCTATCTCCTTGCAACAGCTGCGGTTGATGGAGAAGTTAGGTACTTCAGCCTTAGCAACGCTATACCAGGTACAAAAGCTTAACACCATGCTTAGCTCTGGCAATTTCCGGGGTAGCATAAATTCCGCTCCGGTTCCTCCAGCAACAAAATGGAACTAGCCCCGTGCCCCTGCGTATAGATTCCCTTCGTACGCCAACTCTTTATTTGGATTTCCTACATAAAGCTGTGTGTATCCAAATTGACGAGCAAATCTGCTCGGGATATACGGCTCTATGAGCACATGTGTCTTGCCTGTACACTAAGTGTCCGGGGCGAATATTCAACAACCACCAGAAGACCCCTGAAGATAAGTTGGTGAACTTGTCTGCTCCCAAAATATCTTTAAACTTAGATCCATACTCTCCCCCAGGGAAGTCTGGGAAGCAGCGGAAGATCTCGTAGTTTTGATGGTGACGGAGTATCCTGCGGATTTGAGACATATAATTACTCTTCCAGACAGAGCGCTCGTACTTCTCTACGAAGAACGGCTTGTCAGTTGGGTTGTAATCTGCAGCACTCATCAAAGACGGGCAGTGCATGATTAGCCACGCCATTAAATATGTATAAGGCATCTCTACCCTTGGGTTCGGTGTCTTCACCGTGGCAGCTTCTTTGGCCGCTTTACCCTTCCCAGCTTTGCCTTTATTCTTCTCCGCTGGCATGAAGCTGTTGCAAAGGGCCCGGAGCCTGCTTTGGAGGTTGGCAACCATTGCTGGTAACAACCCAATCGGTCGACCATTGGCCAATAGAACGACTGGATAGACGACATTCTTTGCAATGGCCTCCTTGGGAAGAGAAGGGACAACGCATCTCTTTACCCAAAGCATCAGGAATCCAGCAAGTAGACCCCTGTCTGAAATTGGGAACTGTGCCTGGTAGTGGAAGCTCTGAAAGACCGTGTCAGGACTAAATCCTCCTTCATTTGATTCAGTCGTATATGTTGTGGCTTCTAAGTTGGAGATACGCTCCTTCACTTCTTCGATACTAACATAAGAGCGTCCACGAATCATGGGAAGACTCTCTTTCAGATTGATGAAGAGATAGTCTGCCCACTTCTTATGGCCAATTCCCTAGTTCCTTACTCCAGCCAGGTCGGCGCAAATATGACAGTGGCACATCATTTCCCAGTAGGTCTGGTAGATGTGCTCATCCCCCGCTTTTAGCATCTTTAATTATTCGGTAGTGGAGATATATTCCTCATAAGGGACTTCGCCCATTGATAACCCCGAAACTTCCAACATCTCATGGAGGGCGAATCCCAGCTCACCCACCGATGTAAAGAAGGTGCCGGTTACGGGGTTATACACCTCCAGCAGGCTGAACAAGTGATATGAACTTTGAGGCAAGCCAAACTGGATGTTTCTAATGGCTTTGTACAAGCCAATTTCCTTTAGGGTTTGCTCATGGGTGTCCAGTATGTGTTTGACAAGTCTAAACCACCACATGTTGCCCGAGGAGTGGACCCATCCGGGCATTCTAAAGTCTTTGGCGGGGTATTGTCCACCCTTGGCTAAGAATTCGCTAAGGAAAGTCTTAGTACGAATCGGGACTTCACCAACAGGGTGCTCTTTGGTGACTCTGCTTGGGAGGAGCTCCGTAATACATCTAGGGGGACCGTCTTGAAAAGCCCCATTCGCGCCGAACTTGCCGGTCGCAACACCATCACACTCACGAGTTAGTTCAAATTCTAACTTGCGGTGGGAAGATAGCCTCTGGAGATACACCAGAGAGTAGCTACGCTCCATGTCAGGCAGAAACATGAGCAGATCCCCAGCTTGGTACAGCCACTTGCCCTCCTCTTCAAAAAGGATCTCATCCAAGTGCTCTATAGCATCTCCAAAGAGGAACCCCGGCTTCTCCAACGCCTCCCGGTTTGTGGCTTCAAAGGGAGCATCCGTAATGATCTCTCGTGCAGTAGCAGGGCTGTATCTGATTAGCTTCTCCCTGCGCTCTCTCAAGCCCGGCTTGTACGCAGCAAAAACAGTTGTGAAGCGAAACTGGGTGACTGAGTCTGCACCACCGCCAAAGCCAAAGTGATGCCCTTGGGAGATTGGATCCACTGAATAGCCAACTGCAAGAAGAGAATCAAATAATCAGAAAAAGATTCTTACAAAATCAGGAAAATTGTCTAAGTATGAAAACGTGGAGCTAAGGATAAGTCCGCGCGAAGTTAAGAAGATAGCCTCGCGTTTTGACAAAACGCGAGGATGATAAAATAACTTCGCGTTTGAATAATAAACGCAAAGCTAAGTTGATAAACTCTGCGAGAACAAACGCGAAGCAAAATTGTAAACTCGCGTGAGAACGCTACAGCTATCAAAAATAACTTCGCGTTTAAAAATGCGGAGATAACGCGATAGCTTCGCATGGAGGAAGATCAGAGATCTTTTCCTTCTTCTCCAAGCCATTTGGCCGGAGTACAACGATCTCGCCGGAAAAGAGATGATTAGCTGGTTAAAACCGAGCGAATCAGTCTAAAAGTGTTCTAAAAACCCCCAAAAGAGAGGTTCTTACCTCCGATAGATGAGGCGTGGACTGGCTCGCCGCTGCCACGACCGCTGCCGCCGCTGCTTGCGCTAGTCGCCGACGGCGAGGCTGCGCGTGAAGAAGCACAGGTCTTGGGTGCCATTGATTTTCGAGAAATCTTGGAGAAATCGAATAAAATTCGGTCGAAATTGAGCGGGTCGCCTGAAATCGCCTAAATCGCCGGTCGCCTGAAGTTCTTGATTTCTTCAAATTCTTCAGATGAGTGAAGAAGAAAGAGTTAAAACTCCATTTAAATGAAGAAAACCGCCTCTTGGTATTCAGCGCGATAATCAGAGCGACTAATTGATCAGTTACTCTCTAAAACGCGAAGCTATTAGCTTCGCGTGGTCATCTGAAACGCGAAGCTATTAGCTCCGCGCAACTATGCAAAACGCGAAGTTAACTTAGTATTTTAGCTACGTGTTTCTATGAAGCTTGGACTTGGCAAGCATGATCAGGCGCCTTTGTCGGAATCTGATGATTATAACAACAATCATCTTGGCATGTGCAGTTCAAATTACACATGAGAGCCTTGAACTGCCTCCATCAAACTAAGGCATGAGCAATTAGGCGCCTCTGTCTAAATTAAATGATCCTTATCTGATCATTTCAGGTACTAACAGTCTACATTACGCAAATGAGCCTTGGATTGTTTTACCGAAACTATGAACCATTTATTTGTTGAGCAAGCAAAATTCTTGAAGCCAACAGATAAAGAGAAAAAGAATTATCTTTATTCATGAAGCAAAAGATTACAGAAGAAGAGGGAGTTATAGCTCTCCCAAAAGCTTCAACCTATTCATCGACTCATCAATAACCCAACAACGAGTTTCCTCCATGGAGTGTTGAAATTTCCTGGTTCACATGCAAAAGATCTCTTCTGCAAATGTCGACTATGATCTGTTTAAAGTTCTTAGTGGATCATCTGAAGATACTACTACAAGAATCCTAATGAAGATGCACAAGTTGGATTCGATATACTACAAGCCCTTAGATGATCATCTCTATTGCTTTGGAAAGCAACAGAAATTGTCATCCAACAGAAATGGTCCTCAAGAAAACTTAATCAGCTGCCGCAGAGTTCTTGTAACTCCTTCAAAATTTTATCTTTTAGAGCCATGGCTTGAAACCTGCAACTATGTTGTAAAGCATATGCTTATGGCTTCCTTAGAGTTACTTTTGCTGACGAAGATCGGAAGAGCCACATGCACTCTTCTTCAAAAAGGATCTGGTCCGAATACCCCACTGCAAAAGAAGAATCAAGAGTTAGAGAAAACTCGAAAAATCTTCTAAGTGTAAAAACGCTGACTTAAAAAATAACTTCGCACATAGCCTCGCGTTGAAACGTGACTGCTAGACAAAATAGCCTCGCATTGAAACGCGACTACTAGTTAAAATATCCCGTGTTTCAAACGCGAGGATGACGCGATAACTTCGCGTAAGAAGAAGACCTGAGTTCTTCTCCGTCTTCTCCTTTCTTCCCAAGCCTTACGGCCGGAGAACGGCGATCTCGCCGGTTCAAAAATGGTTGGTCGGTTAAAACCGAGCCAAAACACTCCAAAATTGTTCTAAGGAGTCTAAAAGTTGAGATTTTTACCTCCAATGGGTGCGGCATGAACTGGTTCACCGCTGTATCCGCTCGATCGGCCGCTACCGCCGCTGCTAACGTCGACCGTCGATCGTGAAGAGGCGCGCGACGCCATACTCTTCTTAGATGACATCCTAATGATGAAAATCTACGGAGAGTCGAAGGAAGTTCAATTGAAGATCATTCCTTCAACCTGAGTCGCCTGAGCTCTGAACTCTTGAAATTCTTCGAATGAAATGAAGAAGAAGAAGAGCTAAAGGCTCCATTTAAACGAAGAAAACCGCCTCTTGGTATTCGGCGCGAGAGTCGGAGCAGGAGTAATTAATGAGCAATTACTCACTGAAAAGCGAAGCTATTAAACTCCGCAAATGAACAAAACGCAAAGGAGACTTGGTATTCTAACTCCGCGTTTCAATTTGAAGATCCAAAGTATTTCAAAATTTGCTAAGTTCTAAGTCATTTTGAAAACTTTGGAGGGGGTTCTGTTGGCGGTGAAATTTCTAAGTAAATAGAGTTTTCCACAACAGAACGCGGAGCTAACTCTGTAGCTCCGCGTTTGGCTATAATAGCCTCGCGTTTGAGAAAAACGCGGAGTTAATATATAACTCCGCGTTCTGGTTCTTTAGCTCCACGTTTTGATACGATTAGCTCCGCGTGAGCAGATAACCAGGATCTCAAATTGATTGAGATTAAGATTTGGGCTTATCCAAGTACCCAAATTAAGTCCGATCAGAACTCTAAATCAAGAGATTTAAATCAAAACTAAGATATTTGATTGGAATCCTTGATGAGAGCAAATTCTATTTAGATAGAAACTCTCAAATGATCCTAAGGCTATAAATACCCTCTTGGGGAAGCCCTAGGGGTCTTTCTTTTCTGCATTGGAGATCCCTCTTGAGAGTTTTTGAGAAGTTCAAGTTACGCACAGAGTCTTGAACGAATCAAAACCAGAGGAGATCATCTACAGTCGGCCGCCATCTTCAAGAGAGAAGAGTTCGACGTTAGATCGTCTAAAGGAGCTGCTTGACAGATCCCATCGCCACACAGATCCCACATCATATTGTAAAAGATATAAAATCCTCTCGTTTGTTCTTTCTTTTTTCCTTATTCTCTTTCGTTGTAATTTAAGTTAATTCAATGGAAGGAAAGCGAAGAAATTCTGCTGCGAACAACAATTAAAAAAAATTAAATAACATGGCTTAAGGCCAAGCCTCGCACATGCGAGGCTGGCCTAGCCAGCCTCGAACGTCTACTCGCCCCGCTCGGACCCCGTTTCGAGTGGTGAACCCCTGACTTCGTACACCCAATATATTTTGGTCTCGTCTCCAACTATTTTGCAATTCGAATCTTATCCAAATTTTAATTAGAATCAAATTAATTTTTGGATGCAAAACTTTAAACTAATTTCATTAGAGTTTGATAATTCTACAAATTATAATTAAAATTAAATTAATTTTTGGATAAAGAATTCTAAAATAAATTTTGTTTGAGTTTGATAATTCTAAAAATTCTAATCAAATTCTAATTTGAGTTTAATTGATTTTAGGTGCAGAAACATGACCCGATTCAATAAATCTGGAGCAAATCAAATCAAGAGAAGATTCAAATATCTTATCAAGATTACAAAGAGATCTTGTTTTTATCTACAAGAAAACCAGATCTGTTCGTCGCAAAAGTTTCTTCGCTTGCTTCCATTGAATAAGCTTGAATTACAATGAAAGTGAACAAGATAAAAAAGAACAAACGAGAGGATTTTATAATTCAATCTCTCTCTTTTACAAAATAATCATGGGATCAGTGGCGATGGGATCTATAGTAGTTCCTTTGGACGATCGAACGTCGAACTCTTCTCTCTTAAAGATATCGGCCGATTGTAGACGATCTTCTTGGTCTTTGCTCTTCACGAATCCAAGGCTCTGTGCGTAACTTGAATTCTCTAAGAGGAAGACGATCACAAAAAGGCTTCAAGGCTCTCTCGCGTACTTGAATTGCCGAAGGATCACCAAGAAGATAATTGCCGAAAAAGAACCTTTTTTAGGGTTTCACCAGGAAGGTATTTATAGCCCCAGGTTAATGCAAGAATTTTTATCTAAATAGAACTCGCATTCATCAAGGATTCCAATCAAATATCTTAGTTTGATGGAATTCTGATTAGACTTGATTCGGGTATTTGGATAAGCCCAAAATCATAATCTCAATCAATTTGAGATTCTGGTTATCTGCTTACGCGGAGCTTTAATCGCATCAAAATGCGGCGCTAAATAACCAAAACGCGAAGCTAACGCGGAGCTATTGATCATCTCCGCGTTTCACTCAAACGCGAGGCTAATACTAGCCAAACTGCGGGATCAACACGGAGCTATTAAACATCTCCGCGTTTTATTCAAACGCAGGGTTAATATAACCAATCGCGGGGATACTGAATTGGCTCCGCGTTCTGTTGTGGAAAATCCTTTTTTAACTTAGAAATTTTCACTGCCAACAGAACCCACTCCAAAGTTTTCAAAATGGCTTTAGAACTTAGCAGATTTTGAAATACTTTGGATTATTTATACTGAAATGCGGAGTTAGAATACCAAGTCTATCTCGCGTTATGCTCACTTACGCGAAGCTAATCAGCTTCACTACGTCTTCAGTGAAATGAGTAATTATGTCATTAATTACCCTGAATTTCTATGCCAAATACCAAGCGACGGAAATTCTGTTTAAATAGAGCTCTCGGCTCATCTTCTTCTTCATCCGGAGATTTTTGAAGAGCTCTCAACTCCTGCAACTGAGTGAGCGATGTCAATGAGCGATCTTCAATTGATCTCCCTTTAACTCTTCATAGATTTTCATCATTAGGATCTCACTTCAGAAGAGTTTTGCTAGACGCACGTTGGCCGGCGTTAATGGCAGCAGTCGTGAAAGTAGATGCGAAGGCGAACCAGTCTATGTAGTGTCTTCCGAAGGTAAAAACCTTAACTCTTGGGCTTCTAAGAACCATCTTGAGATGTTTTGGCTTGGTTTAATCCGGCCAATTGTTTATTTTACCGGCGAGATCGCCATTCTCCAGCCGTAAGGCTTAAAGGAGAAGGAGGAGTCATAGAGGAACTCTGTTCTTTTTGTACGCGAAGTTGTCGCGTCATCCCTGCGCTTACACGAAGTTATCGCGTCATCCCTGCGCTTGAAACGCGGGGCTTATCTGACTAGTAGTCTCGATGAATCTGCGAGGCTATCTTTGATTAGCAGTCGCAATGAATTGCGAGGCTATCTTTGATTAGCAGTCGCGATGAATTGCGAGGCTATCTTTGATTAGCAGTCGTGATGAATTGCGAGGCTATCTTTGATTAGCAGTCGCGATGAATTGCGAGGCTATCCTTTACGCAAAATTATCGCGTCATCCTCTGCGTTTAAAGCGCGAGGCTATTTCTTCAACTGTACGCGGAATTAGCTTAGCTTCGCGTTTTCACACTTTTAGAAACTCTGTTCCTTTTGCAGTAAGTATAATTCTTTCTGAAGACGAGTGTATGTGGGTCCATCGATCTTCATCAGCAAAAGTAACTCTAAGGAAGCCAGAAGCATATGCTTTACAACATAGTTGCAGGTTTCAAGCCCTGGCTCCGAGAGATAAACTCCTGAAGGAGCCGTAAGCTCAAGTAAGGAATTGCAGCACTTGCAGTTCAGCTTGTGCTTCGATGCAGCACTTGCAGTTCAGCTTGTGTTTCATTGTAGCACTTTCCTTTCCTCTCGTGCTTCATTTCGGATGACAGATCCTAGTTGACATTTGCAGAGGAGATCTTTTGCATGTGAACCAGGGAACTGAGCTTCAACATCCCGTCAAGAAATCCGAAGTTCTTTTTGCATGTGAACCAGAGAACTGAGCTTCAACACCCCGTAGAGAAGTCTTATTGTTTGGTTATTGATGAGTTGATCATGTAAAAGCTTTTGGGAGAGCTATAAGTTCCTCTTTGTAATCTCTTCTTTTATGAATAAAGAGCAAATTATTTTCCTCTCTATCTGTCAGCTTCAAGAATCTTGCTTGCTCAACAAATAGATGGTCAATAATTTTGGTAAAATAGTCTAAGGCTCATATGCGTAACTTAGATCACTAATACCCAAAAGATCATTTTAACTTAGCCAAAAATCCAGGTTCTTTCCATAGGAACGCGAAGCTAAGGCACCAGGCTATCCTCGCGTTTTGTATAGTTGCGCGCGTTAATAACTTTGCGTTTTTCATCATCGCGCGAGGCTAATAACTTCGCGTTTTGAAAAGTATCTGACCAATCATTTTCTCCGAAACTCGCGCCGAATTCCAAGAGGCGGTTTCTTTCATTTAAATGAAATCTCTATTCCTTATTCTTCTCATTTTATTTGAGAATTTTCCAGAAACTTAGAGATTCAGGCGATCAAAGTTCAGGCGACCTGAGCTTCTTCCGACCGAGTTTCCTCCCGATTTTTGGTCGATTTTCCTCAGCAATGGCACCCAAAACTCATGCTACTTCTCGTGCGGCTCCATCATCGGCAACTGGCGCAAGCAGTGGTGGTGGCGGCCATGGCAGCGACGCGCCAGCCCACATTTCGCCTATCGGAGGTAAGAATCTCTCCATCGAGACTTTTTAGAACATCTCTAGAGTAATTTGGCTTGATCTTAACTGACCAATCAACTCTTTTACCGGCGAGATCGCCGTACTCCTGCTGTAAGGCTTGGAGAAGAAGAAAATTCTCTGACTTTCTTCTTACGCGAACTTATCGCGTCATCCTCGCGTTTTGAAGTGCGGGGCTAGTTTAAGTAGCAGTCGCACTGAAACGCGAGGCTATTTGATATAGCAGTCGCGCTGAAATGCGAGGCTATTTGATGTAGCAGTCGCGCTGAAACGCAAGGCTATTTTGACTTCTGTGCGGTCTAATTTTTAGCTTCGCGCGGCGCTATTCTTAGCTTCGCGCGTTCTAATTTTTAGCTTCGCGCGTCCATACTTAGAGAATTTTTCTGTCTTATAGAAACTTCTCTAACTCTGGTGCTTCTTTTTGCAGTAGGGTATTCGATGGAAGCTCTTCCTCACAAGAATTACTTCGGCTTTACTGGGGGTTCTGATCCGTCAGGCCAATTTCGCTTCACCACTATCTTGGCTTCATATAAGCCAGACCCGAAGGAGCGCAAGGAGAAGTTGATCAAGTATCACCCCACTACTGCGCGAGAAATCATAACTGATGCAGCCTTCAAAACTTTGAATAGAGAGGCGATGGAGAAACCTGCCTTCCTCTTTGGAGACCAGATGGATCAATCAGATAAGATCCTTTCTGAAGAGGAGTGCGTTTGGTTATATAACTCAGGCGAAATGCTGATGTTTCTGCCTAGAATGGATCATAGCTATCCTCTGGTCTATCTTCAGAGGCTGGCGATGCCTAGGGAATTAAAGTGGGGACTAACTCAAGAGCAAGATGGCGTCCCAACAGGCAAATTTGGTGCACAAGGGGTTTATCAAGATGGTCCCCCCAGATGCATTACTGGTTTGCTTCCAGACCGATTTGGCAAGGAGCTTCCAGTAGGAGAGTCCCATCTCGTGCCCGAACTTTCTTAAGTGAGTTCATGGCGAAGGATAGTTAGTACCCGGCTAGCGACTTCAGGATGCCTGGCTGGGTTCATTCTTCTAACAATATATGGTGGGCCCGCCTCGTTCAGTACATACTGGATTCCCACGAGCCCATTTTAAAGGATATTGGCTTGTATAAAGCTATCAGGAATGTCCAATTCGGGTTTCCCCAGAGTGCTTATCATTTTTACTGCCTCTTGGAGATGTATAACCCTGAGACTTGTACTCTCTTTACACCAGTGGGTGAGCTAGGGTTCGCTCTCCACGAGATGTTCGAGGTTTCCGGGCTCTCAATGGGCGAAGTCCCTTATGAGAAGTATATCCCCACCACCGGGGAGTTAAACATGTGTGGGAGTTAAACATGTTGATGGCTAATGATGAGCGCATCTACGTCACGTACTGGGAGATGATGTGCCATTATCATATTTGCGCTGACCAAACAGGTGCGCGTAATCACGGTATCGGCCACAAGAAATGGGCCGAGTACCTCTTTGCCAACTTAAATTCTAAGGATAGCTCGGCCACTATCCATGGTCATTCTCCTGTCCCCATATCAGAGATTGACCAACGTGTAGCCAGGGGCCATTACCGTCTGTATTATACTACAGACTCCAATGAGAACGGATACGGTCTCGTTACTTCATTCAAGAGCTATCACTATCTAGCCCAGTTTCTGGTTTCCAACAGAGGTCTCATTGTCGGGTTTTTGATGTTGTGGCTTAAGAGATGCGTCGTGCCGTCGTTGCCCAAGGAAGCAATTGCAATGACCGTGGTATATCCAGCGGTTCTTCTTGCATATGGCCGACCCCTTGGAGTTCTTCCCGCCATGGTGTGTAATTTTCAGTATGGACTGCGGGTGCTTTGTCGTGATTTCCTTCCCACTGTTAAGATCAAGGGGAAAGGAAAGGGCAAGTCAAAAGAGACTGCCCAGCCGAAGACTCCAAACCCTAGGGTGGAGATGCCCTACACCTATTTGATGGCGTGGCTCGTCTTGCACTGTCCTTCTTTAATGAGTGCACCAGAGCGTCGTTCGGGCGAAAAGTGCTTCTTTGTAGAGCTGTATGAACGCTCTTCATGAAAGCAGAATTATATGTCTCAAATTCGGAAGACTCTTCGTGGCTTTCAGAACTATGAGATCTTCAGGTGTTTCCCTGACTTCCCTGGCGGAGAATATGGGTTGAGGCTGAAGGACGCCGTAGGAGCAAATAAGTTCACTACTTTATCTGTAGGAGCGTTCTGGTGGCTTCTCAACATCCGTCCCAGACACTTGGTGTATCGTCAAGATCTTGGGTGTCGGATCGAGCCATACACTCCGAGTCGCTTTGCTCGTCAGTTTGGATACTCCCAACTTTATATGGGCAATCCAAATAAAGATCTTGCTCATGAGGGGAATCTATACGAAGGCGCTCGTGGCTGGTTCCACTTTGCGGCGGGCGGGACCGAAGCTGAATTCTCCTTGCCCCAGAAGTCGCCAGAACTGGCAATGACCCTCAGCTTCTGCAACTGGTTCAGCATTGCGAATGCTGACGTGCCCGGCTTCTTTCCCAATCGCAGTTGTTGCAAAGAGATTGAAGCCCTCTACATTAGCCGCCAAGGTGCTTCTAGAGTGAGAATAAAAGGAATGGAAGAATTCCTTGGCGCCGCGGCTGAGCCTTCAGACGCCAGCGAGCCTGACGACGATGCCGGTGATGATGATGACAATACTGGTGCTGGTGGAGCTCCCCAGCCTGTTGTCAGTCGTCCCTTGAGTCCAACTCTCAAACGCCGCGGAACTTTAAAGAGAAGGCCGGGTAAGAAACAAAAATTAGCTCAGGAAACTTTGATAGCTCCCCAAGAAGTGACTGTCAAACTTGCTTCAGACTTGTTGGCTTCGGCTCTACCCCCAGCATTGGCAAGGGAGGATGAACCTGCTAAAGCTCCAAGTGTTGTTGAGGTTTCGGCTCCTTTTGCCGTAGAGCCTGTGGCAGAACCTGTGGCGCAACTAACGGGTAGCGAGACGGGTACATTGCTGGAAACGACAGTGGCTCCCGCTTCAAGTCTGACAACTGGACTTGTATCACCTGGTATGGCGCTTAGCATTTTATCTTTTGCCCGTTATTATTTTATCGTAACACTGCTTTTCTGGTCTTCTGAAATGCAGGTGGTCAACTTCTCTCGCCAATGCATTCAACTACCCAAGTAGAGTCTGACGATAGGATGGACTATTCCGGCTCCGTTGGTGGTGTGGGTAGCTCTGCTGGCGAGTTTGCGGTTGATTATTCCACACCGGCTCCTGCCTCTGTTCCCTCTTCAATTCCCTCAATTGACGAACTGGGAAGTGATGAGAGAACTGAGGTCATTATCGCAGCTGCTGCTAAGGAGGCTACACCTTCTCCTAGCATGCCATCTCCAACGCCAGTCTGCTCCACTGAGACATTTCCCACGGTCGTTGGCGTGCCTTCTCAGTCAGCGATTTTAACATCGTCTGTTGTCATGGCTGCTGAGACACCTGCGACTCCTCTAACTTCAGGCCTTCCAGCAGGAGAGGAAGAGAATTTGAAATTCTCGTTCGAAGGTGCTTCTCCTACCGGCGGAGCTTCGGGCGAAGTTATTCCGTCTTCTACTCTTGTTGGTGGCGCTCCCCGGGCGACTTGTATTAGCAGCCCTCCTTGTCCGGTTCCTGATTCCACCAGATATGCATTTGTTTTACTGGCCCCGCATGTCATGACCCTGGTACAAGGACTGGCTTCTTCTTCGACACAGGTAGCACTGCTCCCCTGCCCGTGACATCTTCCTTAGCATTACCTGTTTTGTCTGTTGACACTTCAAATCCTCTTGAAGAACTTTTCAACTTCAGTGTCGTTGATTTTATGCGTTTACTAAGGAGATGTATCGAGATGGTCCTTGCTGGCCACGATTTCTTCAACTTCGCACGTCCAATGTTACTCCGCTATCTGGAAAACATCGAAGAAGTTGGGGGACGAGACCGAGCAGCTCCTTACCGGGCCCGTTTTGGAATTTTGGAAGAGCAAATGAACATACTCAACACAGTTCGCCAAGCGGATGTTGAGTCGATTACTGGGATCGAATGGGCTTGTCTTCGGGCGGAGTTGGTTGCTCGTCGAGAGGAATTGAGGTGCCAAGAAGAAGAGTGGTCTCGAGCGTTAGCAGGGTTCCAGGCTAGTCGGAAGTCCATTCTTAGAGGTTTGGAGTTGGTGAACTCTGAAATTGAGGGGAGCCAGGCAGCCATTCTCAGCGCCCAGGAGGCCATTGCTAATGCTCGGGCAATCTTAGTAGAGAGCGAGCTTCAATTAGGGGAAGCCGTTAAGAAGCGGGAAGCACTGATCCTTCAACGGGAGCAAGTTGATCAGGAGGAGACAATAAGAAGTCGTACTATAGAAGAGTCTCGCCAGCATCTCATCCAGCAAGTTGCAATGAATGATGATGACCTACTCCGGCAGGCTCAACACTCTATAGAGGCAACTCGTCGTCGAGTGATTGACGAAGCGACGAGTCAGTTAAAGCATCTTGGAGATCTATAGTTTTCTTTTATTCTTCATTCTTTTTGTAATGAGAACTTGTAATAAAAGAAAGATCTTTATTGGTTCTCAGACTTCTTTTGTAATTCCATTCTTTTTAAATGATGAATAAGGATAACTACTTTTTGATTCTTTTATTAGTTGGCTAGGAAATCTTCTTGCACAACAAATAATTTGCCATCAAAAAGTAGTTTTCTCTGTTTTTATGCAAAGCGTTCCAAGTCGTACTGTCAGAGGTAAGAATTTAACATGACAGGTTTTATGGGATTTTTAGCAAATCCCCAGCTATCAACGGGTTTGATTGGCCTTTACCAACTACCGTTTGAGTTGGGCTAGCCATGTTATTCCCCTCAACATGGTGAGTTGTCGAGGAATTAATTTTCTCTCCCCTTTGCCTTCAATCAGCATTGGGTAGTTAATCTCATACTCTTACCCCCAGTATGATAGGGTTGGAGAGAAACTGGTTCTCTTCCCATTGCCTAATCGGCGTTGGGCAATTCATACTTTTACCCTAGTATGATGGGTTGGCGAGAAACTGGTTCTCTTCCCATTGCCTAGTCGGCGTTTGGGCAATTCATACGTTTACCCCAGTATGATGGGTTGGCGAGAAACTGGTTCTCTTCCCATTACCTAGTCGGCGTTTGGGCAATTCATACTTTTACCCCAGTATGATGGGTTGGCAAGAAACTGGTTCTCTTCCCATTGCCCAGTCGGCGTTGGGCAATTCATATCTTTTAGGTCAGAGGCGCTTAATTACACATGCCTAAAAGAAAGATTGGGGGCTGTTCAAACTTGAGAACTAAGCACACCAGGTTTGGGTCAGAGGCGCCAAACTGCGCATGCCCAAGAAAAAACTGATGGTGGTTCAAACTTGAGAACCAAACTGGAGGCGGTTCAAAGCTCTCTCGCGTAATTTGAACTGGGCACTCCAAACACACCAGGCTTAGGTCAGAGACGCCAAACTGCGCATGCCTACGAAAAGACTGGAGGTGGTTCAAACTTGAGAACCAAACGCACCAGGTTTAGGTCAGAGGCACTCAATTGCGCATGCCTAAGAAAAGACTGGAGGTGGTTCAATTTTGAGAACCAAACACACCAGGTTTAGGTCAGAGGCGCCAAACTGCGCATGCCTAAGAAAAGACTGGAGGTGGTTCAATTTTGAGAACCAAACACACCAGGTTTAGGTCAGAGGCGCTCAATTGTGCATGCCTAAGAAAAGACTCGAGGTGGTTCAATTTTGAGAACCAAACACACCAGGTTTAGGTCAGAGGCGCCAAACTGCGCATGCCTAAGAAAAGTCCGGAGGTGGTTCAAACTTGAGAACCAAACACACCAGGTTTAGGTCAGAGGCGCTCAATTGCGCATGCCTAAGAAAAGACTGGAGGTGGTTCAAACTTGAGAACCAAACGCACCAGGTTTAGGTCAGAGGCGCTCAATTGCGCATGCCTAAGAAAAGAAGACGCGTATCTCCAAGGATACTGAGAATAGTATTTCTTCAGAAATTTTCCATTGATCGGCATCATCATCCTGTCGCCATCTTGATTCATTAAGCGATAGGCTCCGTTGGAATATACTGTCTCCACAATAAACGGTCCTTCCCACTTGGGTTCAAACTTACTCTTAGTCTTGTGGGTTAGCACCATTGGCCTTTTAACAGCCAGAACCAAGTCTCCTTACTTAAAGGTCCTTGGTTTGAGGTTCTTATTGAACGTTTGAGATATTCGGGCTTGATACAACTCAATTTGTTGTTGAGCCCTGAGACGTTTTTCATCTAACGCCTCTAGTTCTTGCAATCTTTGCTGATGGCGCTCTTCTTTCGTCATCCTTGTGGCTAAAGCCACTCTTAATGATGGTATCTGGATTTCAAGAGGCAAAACAGCCTCACTTCCATAAACCAAAGAGAACGGGGTAGCTTTGGTCGGAGTGCGAACGGTGGTGCGATATGCCCACAAACATTCTCCCAACTTTTCATCCCAATCTCGTTTGTTGGAAGAGACGAACTTCCGAAGGAGTTTGATGATCGTCTTGTTAAAAGCTTCAGCTAACCCATTAGCCGCAGGGTTATATGGTGTAGAAGCGATATCTTTGATTCTAAACTTATTGCAGAATCTGGAGAATCCCTGACTAATGAACTGCGGACCGTTATCATGAATGATCTGTCGAGGGACGCCGAATCGGTAAATGACATGATGTTTGATAAACTTGATCACATATGTCGTTTTCACCTCTTTCATGGGCACGGCTTCGGCCCATTTTGAAAAAATAATCGGTTATTGCAAGAATAAACCGATGTCCTCTGGATGACGGGGGAGTTATTGGCCCCACAATGTCCATTCCCCAGGCCTCAAACGGCCAACTAGCGACAGTATTGTGCAAGTATTCTAGGGGTTGATGAATAAAATTAGCATGAACTTGGCATACATGGCATCGTTTAGCGTATGCCATTGCTTCCGTGATCATATTCGGCCAGTAGTACCCTAGCCTTTTTATGCGGTCTCCAAGTTTTGGACCGGGCTGATGAGCTCCACATACTCCATCATGCGTTTCTCTCAGCACTTCTTCTGCTTCTGCTTTTGATATACAGCGTAGCAGTAGACCATCTCTTGACTTTCTATATAAAGTCTGAAGTTTATGTTCATAATAAAATCTCTGGGCCTTCCTCTTTATCGAGGTGGCTTCCTTTGGATCCTCTCTTCGGCTTGAGACACCGCGTCTGGGTGGAGGAGTTCTCTGCTACCGATGGTGATTCTTTTAGCTTCACCTAGCGGGGTTGCCAGTGTTGCGGCTAATGCGGCAAGAGCATCTGCATAGACGTTCTCATTTCGAGATATGTGGTATATGTAAAATTGTTCAAAATATCCTGCTAGCTCAATAGCTAGCTGATGATAGGGGATGAGGGCTTCATGTCTGACTTCATGCTCACCTGTCATTTGATTGATGATGAGCTTAGAGTCTCCATATGCCTCTAGATGGTTCACCCCCAGCTGCAAAGCTATTTTTAAGCCGATAATGAGCATGTTGTACTCTGCTACATTATTAGTGCACGGTTCTGTTAATGAGTAACCGTTAGGCAATATATGTTTATGTGGGGATATAAGCACAACCCCTACTCCAGCAGCAGATCGTCTCGCGGCACCATCAAAGAACATTTGCCAAGGCTGTTCTCCGGTTACTATGTTGGCTTCTGATGTCTGCTTTAATTTGGACCAAATTGGATGGTCTGCAAGAAAGTCGGCGATTGCCTATCCCTTCATGGCCTTTTGAGGGACAAAATGTATGTCATAGGGCGATAGTAAGAGCGCCCATTTTGCCAATCGGCCATTTAAGGATCCCGGTTTGGTCATCAGAATCTTTAGGGGATTAACCCGTGATATGACATGGATTGTTTGCCCTGAAAGATAGTGTCGCATTTTCTGAACAGCGAACACTAGGGCTAAACACTCCTTTTCAATTGGGGTATACCGCTGTTCGGCCCCAATCATTGTTCTACTTAAATAGTAGAGGGCATGTTCATGGCCGTGCTCATTATATTGAGCAAGTAACGCGCCTAAAGTATTATCCATGGCTCTTACATATATAAGGAAGGGCTGCCCAGGAACCTGTGCCATAAGAACAGGAGGTTTGGTGAGGTATTCTTTGAGGTTATCAAATGCCTGTTGACATGCCTCATCCCATATGAAAGATACTCCCTTTTTCATAAGTTTTGAGAATGGCTGGCATCGTCCAGATAGGTTGGATATGAAGCGCCGAATATAGGCGAGCTTTCCTTGTAACCCCCTCAACTCTTTAAGATTGTGGGGAGGTGGCATCTCGCTGATCGCTTTTATCTTTTCAGGGTCGAGAAAAATTCCTTTTGAGGTGATTATGAACCCAAGGAATTTCCCGCTGGATACCCCCATGAACGACTTAGTAGGATTCATCTTCATACGATGTTTCCTCATAAGATCGAAAACCACTCTTAAATCATGAAGATGATCTTCTTTGTTTTTGCTTTTGTCTGCTAAGTCATCCACATAGCACTCCACTGTTCTGCGCAGGTGTTCTTTGAATATGACACTCATTGCGCGTTGGTAGGTGGCACCTGCGTTCTTTAACCCGAATGGCATCACCGTATAACAGTATACCCCCAGCGGCGTTCTGAAAGCTGTATGCTTTTCATCATCCGGATGCATTTTAATTTGGTTATAACCTGAGAAGCCATCCATAAAGGACATCCTCTCATAACCGCAAGTATTATCAATCATCACATCGGTGATGGGGAGTGGAAATTCATCCTTGGGACATGCAGTGTTCAGATCTCAAAAATCGATGCATATCCGGCTTTTGCCATTCTTTTTGCGAACTGGCACTATGTTAGCCACCCAGTCAGGATGCTGCTCTTCTCGGATAAACCCGGATTTTATAAGCTTATTGACCTCAGCAACTATTGCCTCCATCAACTCCGGTCGAAAACGCCTTTGTTGTTGTTTAACAGGTTTGACATCTTCTTTTACATTTAACCGGTGTGTGGCAATTTAAGGGTCAAGCCCAGGCATATCTTTATAACTCCATGCGAACACATCTATATACTCTTTGATAAGAGATATAAGTTCCTCCTTTTCTAAAGGAGTTAGTGTGTCGCTTATGAAAATGGGTTTCGGATTTTCTTCCGTTCCCATGTTAACTTGTATTAATTTGTCTTCTGTGGGCGGGTCACGCTGTTCAAAGCGGACATCCCAGAGAGTATCCATATGCCTAGCCCAAGCATCATCTTGAACGTCAATTGGTTCCTCGTCGCTTTCTGGCGCAGCTGAAACCATATTGGCTGTCAAAGACTGAAACCAAGCACCGGTGCTTATATCCGAATCATGGTCGGGTGAAGATGTTTCTTCTTTAGCCGAAGAACTCTCTTCATCCTTGGATGGCGATGAGGGTGGAGTAGACACATAGCCCAACCCCCTGCGGGTCTTTTGATAATAATCAGGGCTCTTTCCTCTCGGTCTAAACGAGGGTATGAGATTCCGTCGCCCTTTCCCAAAGTTTAATCCCGGCTTTTGGGTAAAATTATATCCCATCTTTTCCATCATCTGTCGGGACCTCTGTTCGTACAAATGGAACTGAGGTGATGTCTGTTCATCACTTTCACTACTTTGTCTTTGTCTTTGTCGAGGCGACGTGACCACTTTGCCGAACATGATCGGCCTTTGGGACTTCTGTCGGGGAGGCACTTCAAAGAAGTGCCCTTGATCCTCGATTATTTTTTAATTGAGAGAGGAGGGAAGACCTGAGGGGCAAATGGTATGCCGCCAGAACTTCAAGTTCGGTCAGGTCATCCGCTTCGGTGGAGATTCAGTAGCTACAGCATGCTCGTAGACTAACTTTACATTTTCATTAATAACCCATTCACTTTCTATTACATCCACTATATCATCAAGACTTAAACTAAAATCTAGGTGAGGATTGATTTCATAATCACCCCCATCATCTTCTCCAAGAAGCTCGTACTCAGTGTCGGCTTCGTTGCCACTGTCCTCGAGCTTTGGAGGTTTGCTAGGACCGTCATTGGAAACTTCATGGGCTGGTTTATACAGTGCAGCATCCGTGAGGTGATTCTCCAACCCTTTGAATGGTTGCTTGTCGGCGATTAGCGTCCGAATCTCTCCTTCCTCATCGCAATATTTCATGCATTAGTGGAGGGTCGACGGGACTATCATGTGAGCATGGATCCACGACCGCCCCAATAGAATGTTGTAGGAGATGTCTGCATCGATGACGTAGCATGTAGCTTTTGTCCTCAAATCCCCGATTTGACATCGGAGTCGGATTTTCCCGAGGGGACGGCTATTATTGGCGTCGAACCCATATATCATTGTGTTGGTTGGTGTCAGGCGATGGAGGGAGATTCCTAACAGCTGCATCAACCTTCTGGGTACGACACTTAGTGCAGAACCCGGATCAATCTGAATTCGGTCCACGTTTGTGGATCCGACATATCCGGTGAAATATAAAGGCCGGTTATGCTTTATATTCCTCACCTGCATGTCTTCTGGAGAGAAGATGATTTGCGGGTCATGCCTCCTCACTTGGTGACAGTGGGGGCAAGAGTCATGTTCATCGTTGGCCGGCTCGACTATCTGAGCTAAGAACGACTCAGAGTCTGCCAAGGCCTCTCTTAGAGCTTCACGTGTTGATTTTGATAATCTCAACAGTTCGTAAAGCGTTACTCGTGCTGGGATATTTGCCAACTGAGCAATTATGTCAAACTTGAAGGTCGTCTCGCTAGCTCCTTCCTCTCGAATAGGGTTCTTCTAGAAACGAAGTCCTTTCTGCTTCGCAGGCTTTGCGAACTCTTCATAGATGTTTTTTGGATCTACTCTAGTGTAATCCTTAAGATATGTCTTCCCGGATCGAGTACCGGAAGGGCCTGCCCCATCTTGATGAGTGGCCATAGTTTCGGGTTCTTCTTCAGAATCTGTGAAGGCTCCCGAAGCTATATATTCTTCCTTTATATCTGCAGAAATGGCATTAACAGTTTGCTTCTTCCCTTGACCTCTTGTAGTAGTCCATTGCTCATCCTCTAGCAAATCGGGATGAACCCACATAACTTCCCCCTTTTGGGTCGTCACAGAAACAAGTCCTTCTCGGGCTTTGTTGTGAGGATCAAGATTCTTCGTGACCATCCTACCTTTTGGGATCGGGGTCACTCCTGCGGGGAATTCGTGGGTTCCAACCACTATGGTTGCCATATTGGCAGTGACCTTCTTCTGCTCCTCCTTAAACGTCAGAACTCCAGCTTCTATTAGTGCTTGGATCCTGTTCTTAAGGGGAAAACAATCCCTAGTAGGGTGCCCAACATTCCGGTGATAGAGATAGTAGTTGGGATCTTTAGTCTTACCAGAGTCTTCTGGCTTCTTATTCTCCGGAAGTTTTAGCATTCCCTTCTTTTGGAGCAGGTGAAAGAGGACAGGCGTCTGTTCAGCTTTGAAAGTGTAATTCCTTTCTTGTTGCGGTCTAATTTGCCTTGATCCTCGCTGACCTTGAGGCTTCAACTCTGGCGGAGGACTGGTTTTCTGAGGAGCAGCTTCTGACGATATCGCTGCTTTCCCTTTATTCTTATTGTTGTTGTTTTGGGTATATGACTTACTACCCCCAGCACTTCTTGACCCGCGGGACTCTTCAACTCGGCGAATCAAGTCTTTAGTTTGTTCTCCTTGTTTGAGCAGGTCCCTCCACGTCTTAGACTCTACGGCCCCCATTTTGAGGAGCACATTGGTCTTAAGATTGTGTCGACAGGTCTCTACTAGAGTTTCCTGGATCATTCCGTATTTGCAATGTACGGACTTCTCCCGGAACCTTTCTATGAAATCTTTAACCGTTTCTTGTTCTCCTTGTCTAGTTGCAAGGAGGGAATGAACCGTAATCTCGGTGTCATCCTCAAAGAATCGTGAGAGAAATAATTTCTCGACATCAAACCTGGCATTAATAGATCCTGGGGGCAACTGCATGAACCAAGTAAAGGCAGGCCCTCGCAAAGTACTTGCGAATACTTTTGTCATAATTGGGTCATTACCTAACAGATGTCCTGCTTGGGACAAGAAATAATAGATGTGCTGACTGGGCGATCCCTTCCCGTCATAAGGCTCTAACTTTGCGGCTTATACTTCTGTGGGTATGGTATCGTATCCCATTCAGGAGGATACGGTCTTGAGACCCCTGATTCTTTCAACTCCTTCTTATGCATTAAAGTTTCGAGTTGAATTTGTAACTTTTCTATCTTTTCTCCATGCGGGTCATGGAAAGAAAATCTATTGTCATCCTCATGCATCGAGTGGGCTTTCTCTTCCTGTTCTTCTTCATTCAGAGTTTCTTTGCCCTTTCTAGCATTACTCTCAACAAACTTTGAGAGCATCATCTTAAGATCTTCAATCATCTTTTGCAGCTCTCGAATCATCTTTTCTTGAGCTTCAAATCTCTGATTGATATCGTCAGACTTATCTGCCATATGCGATGCTGACTTTTGTGGCCGAGACGATGTAGAGGATGGAGGCGAGGCTATAGCGGAGTTATCGTTGTCCTCGTCGTAAGAACCCTTCGCAAGCCTCTTGTAATTTCGAGGCGGAACGGCTCCTGATTTAAGTCGAGTGACGTGAGGAGGCTCTTCATCGCTCGATTCCGAATCATCATCCGTTTCTACAATCTTTTTCCCTTTTCCTACCATGTTGGAAGTTACAGCTCTCCATTGCTTCAGGGAAGTGGTTCTTGTCTTCTTAGCAGGGTTCTGGTTTGACTCGTTTAATCGTTCGAACACAGATATCCTGCTCTTGTTGCAGCCACAGTTGTCCATCACGGCAGATACTGTCGTCACAAGTTGCTGGCAATGACAGACAAGTTCATTTTGAAGTTGATCTATACTTCTCTTCTTAGAGAGATAATCCCTAAGATCAGCATCTTTAACCATAGAATCACGAAGTCTGTCTGACTTTTGGACGGGTCTAGGGATCCACTGAAGCTTCTTTGAATGATCAGCCCTGGTTATGTAGTCGGATTGATCCTCGCGGGGTTTAGAAGTAGCCTCGCTTTTTATATCGCGAGTCTGAAGAATAGCTCCGCGTTTTGCCACATTAGCCTCGCGTTTCTCGCTGGCTTGGTGTGTCTTCAGAAATTTAGCTTCTGGAATAGTAGCCCCGCGTGAAGGGAAGTTCTTGCACGCTGGCTTATCTTTGCGATTAACGCAGATCATAGCTTCGCGCCTAGCACGATTTTTACGACTGACAACTATTTGCCAATCATCCTCGCGTTCCTCGCGGGTATCATCTTGCGTTTATTGCAAGTATTACTGGCCTCGCGTTTCTCGCTTGGCTCAGTATCAGCTTTGCGTGGAATATCACAGGCTTGCTTCAAAGAATTTTTATACTCGCGTCTTTCGCGAGTGTCATAAGTCTTGCGTTTCTCGCAATCAGTACTGACCTTGCGTTTCTCGCTTGGCTCAGTATCAGCCTCGCGTGGAGAATCACACGCTGGCTTTAAAGAATTTTTATACTCGCGTAACTCGCGAGTGTCGGGTATTCTGCGACTAGTGCAACCCTTACTGGCTTCGCGTCTCTCGCTAGGCTCAGTAATAGCCTTGCGTGGAAAATCACACGCTGGCTTTTTCTTGCTTTTAAGGCAAGTTGTATCTTCGCGTTTAATGCGGTAGAGACTGGTCTCGCGGGTAGCGCGAGCCAGTTTGCGAGGGACTATAGCCTCACGTCCTCTGGTGTTAGCTCTGCGTCCAAGACGGGCTTTGAGGGCTCTACGCCTCGCTCTCCGGTTCCTGTTCCGGAGTTGGGTCCTGGTCAGTCCAGTCCCCAGGTCTTCTTCGGCAGTTGGAAGCTCATCCTCGGCTAGGATTTCTTGTGTGAACTCCAGCTCTATAGCCTCAGTCTCCAAGGATCCCCGTCTCTCGGTGGATACCTTTCTACCCGTCGCTCGGGTATTGGAGTACATGCGACGATAGTGCCGTGTCTCATCCAAGTCACCTGATCCAGAGGAGAGGAACTCCTCGTATTTTTGCTGGTCGATTTCAACAACCAGCGTGTCTACTTCAGATCCGATCAAGTCAACGTCCGATTGCGCCACAACCTCTTCATCAGTGAAAGAGACGGCTCCCACTGTGGTCGCCAGTTTGTTCGCCGCAAAAGTTTCTTCGCTTCCTTCCATTGAATAAGCTTGAATTACAATGAAAGTGAACAAGATAAAAAAGAACAAACGAGAGGATTTTATAGTTCAATCTCTCTCTTTTACAAAATAATCGTGGGATCAGTGGCGATGGGATCTATAGTAGTTCTTTTGGACGATCGAACGTCGAACTCTTCTCTCTTGAAGATATCGGCCGATTGTAGACGATCTTCTTGGTCTTTGCTCTTCACGAATCCATGGCTCTGTGCGTAACTTGAATTCTCTAAGAGGAAGACGATCACAAAAAGGCTTCAAGGCTCTCTCGCGTACTTGAATTGCCGAAGGATCACCAAGAAGATAATTGCCGAAAAAGAACCTTTTTTAGGGTTTCACCAGGAAGGTATTTATAGCCCCAGGTTAATGCAAGAGTTTCTATCTAAATAGAACTCGCATTCATCAAGGATTCCAATCAAATATCTTAGTTTTGATGGAATTCTGATTAGACTTGATTCGGGTATTTGGATAAGCCCAAAATCATAATCTCAATCAATTTGAGATTCTGGTTATCTGCTTACGCGGAGCTTTAATCGCATCAAAACGCGGCGCTAAATAACCAAAATGCGGAGCTATTGATCATCTCCGCGTTTCACTCAAACGCGAGGCTAATACTAGCCAAACTGCGGGATCAACGCGGAGCTATTAAACATCTCCGCGTTTTATTCAAACGCAGGGTTAATATAACCAATCGCGGGGATACTGAATTGGCTCCGCGTTCTGTTGTGGAAAATCCTTTTTTAACTTAGAAATTTTCACTGCCAACAAGATCTTATTCTTATCTACAAGGAAAGCTCTTCAACAACCAGGGGGTCTATAAATATCCCTAAAGATAACTCAAAGAGGACCTTTGGCCAGATCTCTCTCCCTCACAAAAGTCTGTGCTTCCTCCAAGAATCAATAGAGAAGAAGAACGAGCTCGGCTCTAACCATCGACGTCAGATTGTCAACGGGGAAAGGACTGATCCCCATAACTGTCTCGAATCCCAGAAATCTTCTGTAAAAAGAGAGCGACGATTTATAAGTCCTCTTTGTCTGTTTTTATTTTTTTTCTTTTCATTGTACTCAAGTCGAAGAAAGAGAAATTTTGATAATCTGTAATTTTTCTCTAATTCAATGGCAATAGAAAGATCCCATATTTTCTCCAAAAATAGACTATTGACCATAGTGAGAGAGATCTCCTATACTGAAGAGGAGATGGTGATCCAATCTAACGTCAACAAGATTGGAGAGACGGTCGAGATGTTACTGATCAAAATTGACCAGCAAAAATATGAAGATTACATATCTTCGGACTCATCAAGTTCACGCCACAAGAGATATGCACGGCGAGAGCACGAAAAATTAACTAACTTTGAACAAATGGAGGACTTCATGGTCTTAGATGATAAAGAGGCGTTAATTCATCAACAACCCCTTGGACCTCCGAACTATGGTCCATAAAAACTAACTATGTTTCTCCCAATGTTCAGAGAGTTCACTGCATATGACGCCAAAGGAGAAACTATTACAGCACAAAAAAAAACCCAAATCCGCAATCGGAATCGAAGGGCACACTGCAGAGCACTCAGAACTCATTTTGCATGCCAAGTTCATAAACAACCAAGCACAAGTCAAGAAGGATATTAGGCTCAAAATCAGCCTAGCATGAAGAAAGGAGGATGCCAGCTTCAAACATAGCCTAGCACCCATCAGCTTGGCAAAAACTAGCCTAGCACCCATCAGTTTGGCAAAGGCCAGCCTAACACCCATTAGCTTGGCAAAAGACAGTCTAGTACCCACCAGCTTGGCAAAACCCAACCTAGCACCCAACAGCTTAGCCAAAGCCAGCCTAACACCCACCAGTTTAGCAAAGAACAGCCTAGCACCCATCAGCCTGACCAGCCCAGCACCCACCAGCTTGGACAGCCTAGCACCTATCAGCTTGGCCAAAACCAGTCTAGCACCCACCAGCTTCGCAAAGAACAGCCTAACACCCATCAGCCTGGTCAGCCTAGTACCCATTAGCTTAGCCAGCCCAGCACCCATCATCCTGACTAGCCCAGCACCCACTAGCTTGGTCAGCTTAACACCCATCAACTTGGCAAAAAATAGTCTAGCACCCACCAGCTTAGTAAAGTCCAGCCTAGCACCCATCAGCTTGGCCAAAACCAGCCTAGCACCCACCGGCTTAGCAAAGGCCAGCCTTGCATCCACCGGCTTGGTAAGAGACCGCCTAGCACCTATCAGCCTGGCAAGCCTACCATCCATCAGTTTGGCCAGCCCACCACCCATCAGCCTGGTCAGCCCACCACCCACCAGTTTGGCCAGCCCACCGCCCACCAGTTTGGCCAGCCTAGCACTCATCAACTTGGCAAAAGATAGTCTAGCACCCATCAGTCTAGCCAGCCTAGCACCCATTTGCCTGATCAGTCTAGCACTCATCAGCCTGGCATGAATAAGACCAGACATCATCCTAGCACAAGTAAACTTGAAATCCAAACTAAGTCTAAGCCAGCACGAGAAAGTAGTTTAACTAAGCCAGCATGCGAGACTAGATCAGTATACCAGGCATCACCGGCATGCGAGGATCATCCAATGCATAAGGCTAGAGTCAAGCCTAAGGCTCACACAAGAACAGAAGGATACAAGGCTATCCAGCAGAGTCATGCAAGACATACCAAAATTAATTGTGAACATTGAACCAGATTTGGAGTTGATAAACATAACTTATATGATTTCTCGGAGCCATTTGTCTGGACGAATAGACATCACTCAAGAAGCAGGTCCCGTCCCCAAAATATGGTTATATCTGCACCACGCAAAGAAACTCCGGATTTACAAGGTATCTCACGAACAGAAGGGAAGCCGCACAGCCCCATCGGTCATGCTGCTGCGAAAAATTAATCGCCATAGTTTTGAGTCACTATTGCTGTGAAGCCGCGAGAATGTCAGTGTTCAGCCGACTATCAGCACTGGAATCTTGCATTCTGAAGAGAAAACGGTTGCAGAGACGAGACTCATACTCAGACCAAGAATTGCCCGTTTTCACATCAAATATGGTGAATAAAGGTAAGAAGTTAGTCGCAGAAGGGTATATCTCTGACATCGAGGCGGAGAAGACCTATCATCACACATGCCTCAAGACAGGTGTGATAGCTCCTCACAATTACAAAAAACTGGTTGGGGGCTTTGATGAGGAATATAACCAACTTAGCGATCACTCGGCCACAGCAATGCCGAGGTCGTATGCTTCTTCTCAGTCCGGCAGGGAGACAGTTCATATGGCCGAGACATCGACCAAGATGAGACAGAGAGTTGAGGCACAAGAACGCCTCATCTAGGAGCAATAGAAAAGCATCGAAGATCTCAAGGCAATGCTCGCAAAGGTCTTGGAAAACAATCTAAAAACCATAGAAGATAGAGCAGGGTGTTCTTCCTCTTTTGATAAAACTAACGAAGATAAGGATAAAACCAAACCTCACCAAGACACTGGGGGAAAAGGCAGTGAGGAAGAATACTTCGTTGATCCTCACGCTGAAAGAATGGCGAAGCTTCAAAGCCAAGTAGAAGCCTTGATGCACTGCAAAGGATAGCAAGAAATAGGGATTACAAAACCCTATCCAATAGAATAGGAGTCCGCCCCATTTCCGACAAAACATAAGCCTCTCAAATTAGAGTCATATGATGGGAAGGGATCTCCGAACCAATATATGTACTATTTTCTTTCACAGACCGGTCATCTCATGGGTAATGACCCAGTGATGACAATAATTTTCGCAAGTACCCTGCGAGGGCCTGCATTCACTTGGTTTATATAGTTGCCTTCGGAAACCATCAATACTTGGTCTGATGTGGATAGAGAGTTCCTAACTCGCTTCTTTGAAGATGACGTCGAAGTGTCCATTCACTCTCTTCTGGCAAATAAACAAAAAGAGGATGAGACTGTTAAAAGTTTCATCGAGCATTTTCGCGAGATGTCAATGCGATGCCCGCATAGTATGTCGCAGGAGACATTGGTGGAGACTTGCAAGCACAACCTGCAAATAGAGATATTGGTCAAAATGGGAGTGGTTGAATATAAGAACTAGAAAGAGCTAGTTAAGTAAAACGAACTAGCTGAAAATCTCATCCGCTGCTTGGAAGAACAATGCTCCATAAGAAATGCCCCGGTAGGACGGCAACATCCTCAAAACTTTCGATCGAAAGGAGGCTATGACCACGGGAACACCACCGCAACAGAAGTCCAAAAATCAAAAAGAGAAAGGGCCATCCAAGCAGTACCCCACACCCGTCTACAACTTTAAAGACGAGCAAACAGTGACGATGTTTAATTTGCTCAACATGAAGGGATGCTCTAGTTTCCTTCCAATCCGAGGCCGGAGGAAGTAGGGAAGACCAACGACTCCAAGCACTGCCTCTATCATCAGAACATAGGGCATGCTACGAAAGACTGCTACAACTAAAAAGAAAAATCCAAGCACTAATTGAAACCAAAGAAATCACACTAAAGTCAAAACAGAAGAGGGTGATGATTAACACGCCCACTCTAACGGTTGAAACTAATGAATTCCCCGCAGAAGTATCCTCGGTGCCTTCTGGAAAGATGATGCTTGTTAATCACGATCCACATAATATGAAGCAAAAAGGCCTCTCCCCAGTAACCACGAAAAAAGAAAAAATTATGTGGGTACATCCGAATTTTTTGAACGATGAGCAAATGGTTTTCATCAAACA
The DNA here is from genome assembly GCA_036321105.1 of Dracaena cambodiana. Classification (NCBI taxonomy): domain Eukaryota; kingdom Viridiplantae; phylum Streptophyta; class Magnoliopsida; order Asparagales; family Asparagaceae; genus Dracaena; species Dracaena cambodiana. Next base: position 26,070,733 of record JAYEPQ010000017.1, read on the forward strand.
AATAGAAGCTGAACAAAGGAAAAACTTGCTACGTGGTTTCTGCAATCATCGAGGAAGACCACGATGAGGCAAAGTATATTAACCGACTCCAAAACGGAAGCATCGGCTTTGGCTACTCATCATGATGAGGCAGGCCCGTCAGGAACTTACTCAGGGAGGAGTTATCTCAAAGATTACTCCAAAGTGTGGCCTGAAGAACCCACCGCAACAAATGAAGAGCCACCCTCCAAGCAGAAAGAACTCCGCTTCCAGAAGGGGACAAAGAAGGATAGTGAGATAGCTGGTGCACCATTTAAATTCGATGTGCTTGCCTAGCTAGCCAACATCCCAGCTTGCATAACTCTTTACGAGTTGTTGCGATTATCCAAGACGACCCGAGACACATTGAGGGAAGCTCTGGCTGACCACAAAACCTTTTTGACTCGAATTACAGAGCTGTCTATGTACATAGAGAAACCTTGCCCTCACTGCAACCAAGTGACGAGGCAGGTTTCATGCATTACCTTCTCACCGAATACATGCATGTTAAAAATTTTAAGCATAACAGACCCTTGTATTATACGGAATATATGGGCTTTCTTAAAGTAGACCGAATTCTCATAGACCCGGGGTCCATCTTAAATATTATCCTAAGGAGATTGATGTAAATGCTTGGAATCTCTCCTAGCCGACTAGCGCCCACCAGCACCTCCTTATTTGGTTTTAACTCCAATAGAAGTTATCCCTTGGGGAAGATCCGACATCGCTGCCAGATTGAAAGTCTGAAGTCAGATGCGACGTGTTATGTCATCGACGCCGACACTTCTTACAATATGCTTCTAGGGCATCTCTTGATTCATTCCAACATGGTGGTGCCCTCTACTTTCTACCAATACATGAAATATTACGATGCTCAAGGGACAGTCTACACACTGATTGTCAACAAGCAGCCTTTAAAGGAGTGGATAACTACTTCATGGATGTCATGCTGTATAGAGATACAGTAGAGGCATCTACGAAATCAGCAAAGAATATCAAAGGGGATTACGACAACAGTAATGAAGCGGATACTGAGCCCAAGCCAGCAGATGAAGAAGACTGCAAATTCGAGATAAATCCTCTTGTAATCAATATTAATTACTTTGATGTAACCAACCCCGCTAATGAGGCAGACGAGTGGATTATCAATGAAAATATAGGTTTTGCTTATATTTTTGTTGTTGCTTCGGACTCTACTCCGTCTTGTACAAGCACAGAAGTGGATAGCATATCTGAGTGGGAGGCTTTAGCGGCATTCCATCTGCCAATACGGTCATCGTTTGTAGGGCAGATCAAAATTCACAATACGGATGGGGCTACTTTTGAGGCGCCCGCTCGATGGCCAGACCAAAAGCCGATAATATTCGGGCGAGTTGAGTCGCGGCCCGAACCTACCATAAATAGTGAAAGCAATGATCAAGCGACACCTCAATTTGACCATTACAATTAAGTTTTCCATCGAATGATAAAGAAGATGGGTTACAATTTTAATAGCAAGCAGGGATTAAACTTCGGAAGAGGACGACGAAACCTTTTGCATTCGTTTGTCCCACGAGGAAAGAATCTCGATTATTATCATAAAATCCGCAGGGGGTTGAAATATGTTACTACTTCTGAATCCTCGGGAAGAGAGTGCATAGACTCAGCTGAATTAGAAAATCCTAAAGAAAAAGTAGATTGGGATTCTGATATCGGTACAAGTATAATATTCAAAATCTTTGCTGCGAACATGGTTTCAATAAGCCATGAATAACTAGATGATGCCTAAGCACGACATATGGATATCCAATGGGATATCAGATTTGAGCAGCGTGAACCGCCAACTGAAGACCAAGTGGTTCAAATCAATATGTGGACTGAAGAAGAAGACCTGAAGCCCATCTTTATAAGCGAGAGTCTCACTCCTCAAGAGAAAGAGAATCTCGTATCTCTTATAAGAGAGTACATTGACGTCTTTGCATGGAGTTACGAAGACATGCCTGGCTTGGACCCACAGGTTGCCATGCACCGACTCAACATTAAGCTGGATGCTAAACCTGTAAAGTAGTAACAAAGGTGTTTCAAGTCCGAATTGATGGACGTCATAGAGTCTAAAGTGAAGAAACTAATAGACTCGGGATTAATCTGCGAAGAGCAACACCCTGACTGGGTAGCAAACATCGTGTTGGTGCCCAAGAAGAACGACAAGATAAAGATATGCATAGACTTCCGAAATCTCAATGCTACATACCCAAAAGATAAATTCTCGCTCCTCATCACGGATGTCATGATTGATAACACGTGCAGATTTGAGTGGATGTCCTTCATAGATGGTTTCTCAGGATACAACCAGATCAAAATGCATCTAAAAGACAAGAAACACATAGCATTCAGAACACTGCTCGAAATTTATTGTTACACAGTAATGCCCTTCGGATTGAAAAATGTCAGCGCTACTTATCAACAGGCTGTAAGCATCATCTTTCAAGAACACTTACGTAAAACCGTCGAGTGTTATGTGAGTGACCTCGTCGTTAAGAGTAAAAAGAAAGAAGATCACCTGCAAGACTTGAGGGTGTTGTTCAATATTATGAGAAAGTATCAACTGAAGATGAATCATACCAAGTCCTTTCTCAGAGTATCAAGCAAAAAGTTCTTGGGATTTGTGGTGACTTCAAAAGGAATCCACCTTGAGCTTGATAAGGTCAAAGCGATAAAAGAAATGCAGCCATCGCGGAACTTGAGGGAACTCAGGGGCTGCAAGGCAAGCTGGCATATATCCGGCGATTTATAACAAATCTGTCAGGAAGGTGCCAGCCATTCTTGAAGTTAATGAAGAAAGAGGTCTCATTTGTCTAGGACGAAGATTGCTAATGAGCTTTCATGACATTAAAGAATACCTCACAAAGCCACATGTGTTAATGGCACATATTTCAAGGAAGCCTTTTCTGATCTATGTGCGAGCAATGGACCATGCCCTGGGGACTCTATTGGCTCAACATAATGATCAAGACCAAGAACGGGCAATCTACTATTTGAGCCGGACGATGATTGGTGTGGAGCATCGATACAGCCCAATCGAAAAAAAAAATGCCTAGCGCTAGTGTTCGAGGTCCAAAAGATGCGACACTACTTAGTCGACCAAACGATACATGTCATTTCTTAGGTAAACCCGCTAAAATTACTCATGACTAAGCCGGGATCGTTAAATGGTCGGCTTGCCAATTGGGCGTTATTATTATCTCCCTACGACATGCATTTCGTACCTCAGAAAGCGATGAAAGGTCAGGCCATAGTAGACTTTCTCGCCGGGCACAGAGCTCCAGAAAACTCTAAATTCCATGCTAACATCCCAAATGAAGTCGCAAAAGTTAATGCAACCTCTCAAGAATAGATGTGGCAACTATTCTTTGATGGAGCAGTAAGAAGAGATGTTGCTGGAGTGGGGGTCGTACTAGTGTCTCCCCACAAACACGTGGTACCTCAAGGATACTCGTTAACCAGGCCCTGCATAAATAATGTAGCAGAGTACAATGCCCTTATCACTGGCCTTCAGATAGCTTGGCAACTGGGGGTGGGGCACCTCGAAGCGTATGGCGATTCAAAACTAGTCGTTAACCAGATGACTGGGGAATATGAGATAAAGCATGAAGTTCTCATACTGTATCATCAAACAGCAATGCGACTACCAAACACGTTCGAAAAATTTTATATCGACCATGTGCCAAGATACGGAATACGTACGCCGATGCTCTTGCATCATTGGCTGCGACTCTCACCATACCAAGCGGATCAACTAAGCATGTTACCATTAGAAGTCGCGAGCTCCTACATCCGGAAACAATCATAGAAGTAGACGAAGCGAACCAAGTTGGAATAAAGTTTGAGCCACGAGACTAGCATTTTCCACTTGTGGACTATGCATTGCACGGCATCCTCCCTGAGGACCCTAAAGAAGTCGCTTCTATAAGAAACAAGGCCACAATTTTTTATTACAACGTCATGCTCCAGACTCTGTATCGAAGATCTCATAACGGCATCATATTTTGTTGCTTATTTAAAAACAAAGCTCAAGAAGTTGTTAAAGAAACCCAGTAGGGACATGCGGGGCCCACCAGCCTGGACCAAAATTCTGGGTCCGCATTAGAAGATTGGGATACTTCTGACCTAAGATGATCATAGACGCAGTGGCATATGCAAAGCATTGCCATACCTGTCATGTCCATACTAATTTCATAAACCAACCTCTAAAGTACTTACATACGTCAACTTCCAGTTGGCCATTCGAGACATGGGGAATGGATGTTGTCGGGCCAATAACTTTGTCATCCTCCGAACGACATCGGTTAATATTGGCGATAACCGACTACTTCTCCAAATGGGCAGAAGCTATCTCTATGAGAGAAGTAAAGACAACGAATGTAGTCAAATTCATCAAACACCACGTAATTTATCACTTCGGTGTACCCCGATGAATCATTCACGATAATGGGCCTTGATTCATTAGTCAAGGCTTCATGAAATTCTGCAGCAAGTTTAGAATTCAAGATGTGGCTTCAATGCCTTATAATCCGGCAGCTAACGGATTAGCTAAAGCTTTTGACAAAACTATTGTGAAGCTTCTACAAAAATTTATTTTTTCGAGTCGCCGCAATTGGGACAAGAAGTTAGGCGAGTATTTGTGGGCTTACCATACGATAGTGCGAACTCCAACTAAAACTACGCCCTTCTCTTTGGTATATGGTTGCGAAGCTGTATTGCCATTGGAGATCCAAATTCTGTCCCTACGAGAAGCTCTGGCTACAAAGATGACAACTGAAGAAAAACATAAAAAACGGCTCCAAGAATTAGAAGCCCTGGACGAAAAATGCCAAAATGCAAAGCAACAAATCAAGTTGTACCAAGCGCGCATCTCGAGAACGTTTAATAAGAAAGTCAAACGAAGAACTTTCAAAAAAAGAAACTTGGTCTTAACTGTCAGAAAACCAATAATTCCGACCCACAAGACTAAGGAAAAATTCGAATCCAAGTGGGAAGGATCTTTTGTAGTAAAAATCGTCTACTCAAATGGAACTTATCGCCTGATCAGTCAAAATAGTGTCAGGATGATGATGCCTATCAAAGGCAAATTCTTAAAAAAATACTACATCTAGTCACCTTAAAAAAAATGAAGGGAGGGCTAATGAATCAACCGCCTAATGCTGTCAAAAGCAACGGGAAGAGAAATTGACCATTTCTCTCCAACCTTATCATACTGGAGGTAACAGTATGAAATTGATCTCCCAATATCGAAAAGATAAAGGAAAGAGAGAACGTTTGGCATTTAAATCCAAACAAAACCCTCAAAAGCTCATCATGCTGAGAGGAATAGCATGGCTAGCCCAATGCAAATAACAATTAGTAAAGGCACATCAAATCTGTTCACAGTTGGGAGTTTGCTAAAAAATCTCATGACAAATCTGTCATAATATTATCCTATAAGGATACTCATAACCCAATGCTTCTAAAGTAAAAGGGAGAGAAATTCAAATTCTCGACAACTCCTCATGCTGAGGTAAAAAGTATGAGCCGCCCAATGTTTCAAAACCAAAGGAAAGAAAATAAGTTTCTTGACAACTCATCATGCTGATATAAAAAGCATGAGTAACCCAATGCCACTAAAGCAAAGGAAAGAGAGAACGTATGGCGTTTAAGCCCAAACAAAACTCTCGACAACTCATCATGCTGAGTGAAATAGCATGGTTAGCCCAACGCAAACGGTGATTGGTAAAAACATGTCAAATCCATTGATAGTTGTGGATTTGCTAAAAATTTCGTAAATCTATCATGTTAAGCTCTTATCTCTGACAGCGAAATTTAAATTATCTCATCTCAAAAATGACCAAACCTGTCATGTTAAGTTTTTACCTCTGACAGCGAGATTCAAATCGTCTCATCTCAATTCAACCAAATTTTTCATGTTAAGTTTTTATCTCTGACAGCGAGATTCAAATCGCCTCATCCTCAAAACAACCAAACCTATCACGTTAAACTTTTACATCTGACAACGAGATTTAAACAGTCTCACCTCAATGCAAGCAAACCTATCACGTTAAGATCTTACCTCTGACAGTGCAATTTGAATAATCACAAATAATACAACTTATGATCCCAACAAAATCACCAGCTCTGTCTGTCAGCCAGGCAAGTCACTGGCTCTGTCTGCCGTCCAGGCGAGCTACTCTATCACTTAAATCCAACCACCTCGATATGTTTAACACTACACCTCTGTTGAAACCCCTTGGTACGTTTTCTGAACACCTCTACCAAAATTCCATGAGTACATTTTCTGAACACCTCTGCTCATGACTTTCTGACCCTAACACGGTCAACTCGGTACGTTTTCTAAACACCTCTGCTGAGACCCCGTGGGTACTTTTTTTGAACACCTCTGTGCATGGTTTTTGACCCTAACACGGTCACCTCAGTACGTTTTCTAAACACATCTGCTAAGACCCAATCAGTATATTTAACAATACACCTATGTCGAAATCCCTTGGTATGTTTTCTGAATACTTCTGCCAAGACTCCATGAGTACGTTATCTAAATATCTCTGCTCATGGTTTTCTGACCCTAACCCGGTCACCTCGATACATTTTCTGAACACCTCTGCCAAGACCCTGTGGGTATATTTTGAACACCTCTGCGCATGGTTTTCGACCCTCACCCAGTCACACTCTAACAATCTATTGAATAGATACTCATTATGATAAGAAAGAATGTGCAGACAGTCTAGCACCCTTGAGGTAAGGGGTAAGAGGAAGTTAAAATCCTCGACCAGTCTATCATACTTGGGATAGGAATAATCTGATACTGGAAAGGCAAAGGGGAGAGGTATCCTGTTAAAAATATCAAGCAGTCTTGATATGCTTAATAGTATACCTCTGTCAAATTTCCATGAGTACGTTTTCTGAACATCTCTACTTATGGTTCTTCAATCTCAATTCGAAAATAATCATCGGCTCTGTCAGTCAGTTAGGCAAGTTATCGGCTCTATTTGGAAATCCAAACGAGTTCCATCACAGTCAAAATACTCAACTTGTTAAGATACTTCCACACTCTTAGCAAAGTTCCATCTCCATAAACTCATCCACCAATTTTAAAAGAAAAATCTAAAGTATTTCAAAATTTTGTTAAAACAAATGAAAAGATAAAATTTTGAAAACTTTGGAGGGAGTCTTGTAGAATGATAAAAATAATCCAAGTCCAAAATCTAAATCCAAATCCAAAGTTCGAGTCCAAATCCAAATCCAAAATCCGAATCCAAAATCTGAATCCAAATAATAATAAGAAGAAGAATAAATAAGTAATTAATTAATAAAATAAATAATAAATATATAAACAAAGAAATAATTAAAAAAATAATAACTTGGCCTAAGGGCAGACCTCGCGCATGCGATGTTGGCTAGGCCAGCCTCGCACCCACGAGGCTGGCTTGGCCAGTCTCGGGCGTCTGCTTGCTCCGCTCGGCCCCCGTTTCGCACGGTGAACCCCCAACTTCGTGCACGCAATATATTTTGGTCTCGTCTCCAACTATTTTGCAATTTCTAATCCTATCCAAATTTTAATTAGAATCAAATTAATTTTTGGATGCAGAACTTTAAATTAATTTTATTAGAGTTTAATAATTCTATAAATTATAATCAAAATTAAATTAATTTTTGGATAAAGAATTCTAAAATAAATTTTGCTTGAGTTTGATAACTTTACAAATTCTAATCAAATTCTAATTTGAGTTTAATTGATTTTGGGTGCAGAAATAGGATCTGATTCAATGAATCTGGAGTAAATCAAATCTGGAGAAGATTCAAATATTTTATCAAGATTACAAAGAGATCTTATTTTTCTCTATATGGAAACCAGATTTTGTTCTTATCTACAAGGAAATATTTTCAACAATCGGGGGATCTATAAATACCGCTCAAGAGAACTCGACCTTTGGCCAGATCTCTCTCCCTTTGGCCAGATCTCTTTCCCGCATAAGAGTTCGTGCTTCCTCTAAGAATCAGCAGAAAAGAAGAACGAGCTCACCTCCAACCATCGATGTCAGATCGTCAACGGGAAAAGGACCGATCTCCATAGTTGCCTCGAATCCCACAAATCTTCTGTAAAAAAATAGCGACGATCTATAAGTTCTCTCTGTCTATTTTTATTCTTTTTTTTTCATTGTAATCAAGTCGAAGAAAGTGAAATTTTGATAATCTGTAATTTTTTTCTAATTCAATAGCAATAGAATGATCCCCTGTTTTCACCGAAAATATACTTATAATATTTACGCGTAGAATCATTTTCCAGCTTTCTGACTTTTTTCTTTGTTTAGGATTTCCGCAAATTATTGCATCTCTTTCATATAAGATTTCTTAGCTTCATTTATTTACTAAACATAGGTGGTAAAGGCCCTTTAACTTTGAGGGTGAAATAATAATATCATACATTTGAACACTAAACTATGAATGGAAACATTAAGAGTCCTTCCATATGTTTATAGCATTTTTTTATAGAAAACAACTTTTTAAAGTTCATCTGGAGTCCGAACACAGTTCACTGCAAGATCAAGCATTGCCTCTTCAAAAACACTGCAAAAGCATGCTCAATCTTATTGACCCATACATGCAAATATTCTCCTTTTTCCATTTAGTGAAATGTCATCTTTAAGGGGGTAAAATCTTTCCTCCTAGGTGTGTTTTTCTTTTAGACTCTGGGCAAATATGGACGAGTTTTTTTTTTTTATTAAACAATCAATAATTGAACTTCTTTATTGATAATAATGTTGTAGTCATCACCACTATTTTCTCCGAATGCAGCCAACTATGGAGCAAAACTTTAAGATGAGATGGCCCTAGGAGTTTCAAGATAACTGAATACATATTGAAAGTTAATAAATAGCTTATTTTTGATAGATATCGCTGGTTCGAACTGGCTGGTTGAAATGAAGGAGGGCAACAGGAGTTTTATGTGACCGTAACATTCCGTTAAATTTGAAAGAAAAATTTTATAGGACTGCTATTAGTCCAGTTATATTATATGGTACGAAATGTTGAGCTATAAAGAAACGTCATTCACAGAAGATAAGTGTAGCAGAGATGCGCTCCGTTGGATGTGCGGCAACATTAGGAAAGATAAAGTGAGAAATGAAGATATTCGTGGTAAGATAGGTATAGCTCCTATCGATGAGAAGATGCGAGAAAATTGCTTACGATGGTTTGGTCATGTGCAACGTAGGCCTACAAATGCACCAGTTTAAAGATGGGAGTTTATCAATGTAGAACAAGTTAAAAGAACGAAGGGAAGACCGAAGAAAATATGGAGGTGATACACAAAGATACGGAGTCTAAAGGTTTAAATAAAGAGATATTACTTGATAGAAATGAATGGAGAAGGAATATCAAAGTGATCGATCCGGCGTGATTCTTTTTTAGTTCATGTAGCCTACCCCAAATACTTGGGATAAAAGTCTTAGTTGTTATTGTTGTATCGCTGGTTCAATAATCCTTCTTGTAGGTTGACTATTCATACATCTGAGCAGTTACTTTTGTTGTCAATCTTTTATAGGATCGAGATGGGAAAGCCCAATAAACACCACAACTTCGAGCCTCAAATTTACAACTTGGAGAGGAAAGCTCATGACAAGTCAAATAGCTGACGACAACACGATGGACATTTGTGAGTTCATTGAGAAATATGGAGGGCGATGGGATTTTACTGTCAAGAATGCAAGTAATTGTAAGTGACTCCAGTAATATACATTTATACTCAATATAAAAACAATCGTACAAATTTTTTGCAATTTGACAGTTTGCTTCAGTTGGCTTCAGCTTGTGTGAGTTCTCTGTACAAAGTTTATAAGCACTTTCTAACAATTCAATACAAATTGGTGTTAACTACTCTTCGTCATAATTAGATTTGTTTTAGTTGGCTAAAAAAGGTTAAGAAAACGAATAATTTAATATGTTTGCCCAGTATATGATTAATCTTTTATTATATTTACTAGTTACAACAGTGGTATGTGATGTTATATTCTGCTGCATCATTCTGAGTTGATGGGTGATCACTAACTAATTACACATGTTATTTTGAGTTTTGGCCTTCAGTTTATGGGAGGAGAGTTGAATCACAGATTTACCTTAGGTTCTTTCTTTATTATATGATGAAGTGACTGCAAGTGCAAGACTATGGCAGTTCGATAGCAAATTAACATTCAACAAAGCTCACATTGCGATCTACATGAATACTAGATTGGTGTATTTTGTTTATCCAATTAAATATTGGCAATATCAATTTATTTATTCTTGGAAATATGGAATACTTACCTGTAAAGCCACACATTTTCTGCTTCTTTAAAAAAAAATTATATGAATAGAAGGCAAATTGTGGGAATATATGAATATGCATTGATAACACTAGTTTTATGGATAGATTTTCATGATCAACTGGCAATTGCATATTAATCAACAGCGTAGGCTTCCCCCATCAAGTGTAAAATTACTTGTAGTTTATGGAACTTGGATGAACAACCTTACTAGTAAATGAACTGTGATGTTATATTTATTATCATCACTTAAACATCCGAAGAAAGTTGATTTCTTACTTGTATTTTGAGTATCTTTGCAGATTACTAGTTGATTTCATACTTCTAACTGTTAACAATATTATGAATCAATATTTCAATTTTTTTCCTTTTGAGAAAATGAATATTTCAAATTATTACTCTCAACTCCTATTGACATACTCTCCATTCGCTCATCTATCAATTTAGTAGGTGATTGTGACCTGCATTTTTTGCAGGGCATAATATCATAAAGCAATATGCACAACTTTAGCAAGATGAGTTGAGATTTTGAATCTTTTTAGCCAAGATATTATGTTTTTACTTTTTTTATATAACTTCCAAATGGGGAGCCTAACCTTAAGCTACACTATTAATCAACAAATGGCAACATACAAAGAGAAAAAAAAAATTGACAACAATTAAATGTAATTTGAAGACATGCAGATCAAGGAAAAAGGAAATCAAGTCTCTAAAATATATACTATTCGTTTGTTTCCTCTTCTAAGTTTTTACTTTAGACAAATTTAGGTTCAGATCAATTTTCAAGGTACACAAAAATTGCACAAACCTTTCCTCCTCTTCTTGTACGGAACAAATGAAATTGAAATACATGTTAAATACAAGAAAAACATAAAGAATTACATAGTTCGGCTGATCAAATTTGACCTACATCTACAAACCAATAAGAGAGATTCATTATGAGAAATTAATCTTACAAAAAGATATCAAATTGTCTCTCTGCCTCTCTAACTCAACATAACTCGCATTTCTCATAATAACCATAAGCTGCCTCTCATAATATCTGGTCCAAATCCAACTGGGACTCATTGTAATCATGATCATATTTGAATGCTCGACGAATGTGAGACATAAACCCAACAAAATGAGGCATGCATACTAATTAGGTGAAATAATAATATTCATAATATGACTTGCTACTAAAAAAAACTATATTAATGGAGTCAATGTCCATTATCCACACCTTCTCATCGTGATTAATTCCTTTGTTGACATCGTACTTTTGAATTGAAGCCAACATTCATCTCAGTAAAATCATGAAATTTATTAGCATCCCTTAATCATGTAACTTCTCCTCTCTACCGAGTTAGTCAATATTATATTCCAAATATTGGTGAGAAGTCTCAATTTTATTTATTTTCACGTGCTTTTCTCCAAAATAATATCAATTTTAAATTTCTTATCAAGCAATCTAAAATTATGCAAAATTTATAAAACCATGAAGAAATTGTTAAATAAGCCAATACTTTGTCAATTATGTCAAGGTCATAAGCTATTCCAATAATCCACCACATAATAAGTTACTTATCTATTATATAACATGCTCACACTATTACTAGTAATCCAATCTAAAGTAATTATCCAGAAATAACTTAATCATCCAACAATCATTGGTTAAACCAAAATAAGTGAATTATTTCACTGGGAAAAAATGTGAATAATTCTCACCAAATTAACAATAAAAATATCTAATATTTCAACTCTTTAGCCAGGCAAAACAATTTCTAGAAAAAAAAAAATTGAAGACAAAAATATCCTAACACACAAAAGCAACAAATTAAGAGAAATATGGTTCATACTTTCTTATTTTGCCTAAGATAAACAAAAAAAAAAAAAGAGAGAAGCAAGAAGAGATGAAGATCGGGAAAAAAAAAACTAACTATAAAGATATTTCTTGAGAGATGGAGATGTCTTTGGAAGGAACTAAGGGTTTACTGGAAGGAACTGAGGAATTGAGAGTGAGATTGGCTAAGAAATTGCTTGAGGGATTGTTGGATGGCAACAGAACAAGGAGCAGCCAGTTGATAACGATTGCTAGTTGGCACGAGATAGTAGCAGGTGGGCAACAATTATTAAAGAGCAAGAGAAAGACTATATGAGAGTTAGGGTATAGTTTCAGGTTTCCAGTAAAATAGGATTATGAAATGTGAAAGAGTAATATAAATAAAGAAAACATGTTTTGAGTTTGGATTCCAGTTCAAAAAAAAGTTTTAGATTGATATTTAGAAGCCCTAGATATGTATATTTTTTTCTCAAGTTTAATGTTTTTTGTGTTTGAAGTGGGAATTCGAGATCAGGAGCATGGGTTCCCTGCTTTCTAAATGTTAAGTTCAAAATTTGTATTTTGTTATTATCCTATTTAAAGTTTATATTAGTAGGAGTTTGGATACACAAAATTATATTTATATTTGAACACTAGATTTCTCATAATTCTGGCCGATCAATTTTGGGTCGCATCAGGTGATTGCGAGTCAAATTGAATTATTTTTTGAAAATAAATGTTCATATGATAATTCCTTGAAATGAAATTACAATTTTTTTTTTTTTTTAAATTTGCCTACCCTCAAAATAAGGAGAAAGAAACCTTTTAACGTTACTCTTTTCACTTTTAATTAACCGGCAATATCAGGTTCCCCAACATGTCACCACCCTTTACCAATTCCGGCAAATCTGCGGACTTGCTCGTCTTTCTCAGGTAAACAGCAAGGGAAGTTAAAATTTTATAAACTCGGTTCACACCTTCCGTTATCTTTTCTTAAAATAGAAAAATACTCAGAGATTTTTCTTCTAAATTAGTTCAAATGTTAGCTAAGACAAAGTTATTAGAGTAAGAGATCTCATCAGTTCTATTTCAGCAGTCACGTGCTTAAGTTAAACTCGGTACATGTGGCAGTCAAATTAAAAAGGAGTAATCTTCGGTAACTTAACCTGGGAGGGGGCGAGATGGGGAGAATTAGGAGTGAGAATATCACTCCCAATCTTTGTTCCCATTTAGAGCGCGAGAATCGAGGGCAGATGAAATAAAGTCGCAAAACCTACTGCAAGAGCAGCAACAGCAGCACGCCACCCCAAAATCTCCTTAAAAAATACCCCCTTACTTTCTACAAATTGCCCCCGGCCGCTTGCTCCTGTTTACGCTCTTTAAGCGTACTCCTCAATGGCGAGCTCTCAGACTCGGCCAGCTGTCGGCGACGATTTCATGCAGCGGGTCCGTTCGGTGCCTGTGGGCCCCGCGATCGGAGGGCTAGGGTTCAGCTCGGTGGCGGAGGACCCGAACCCTATGGCCGTGAGCAGATCCCTTCTTTGCTTGCTTTTGTTGGGTTTATTATTTGGTCAGAGACAGTAATGTTTTGTAGTTTTTACCATTACAAATTTCTAGAAAACGGGGAACTCGAGAAGTTTATCAGTGAGCTTTGTGCATTTGCAATACACATGGGTGGGTGGCCAGGTCGGTGGGTAGGATGGGGGATCGGGTTGTTTGGCTGGTGAAAGGGGGCTGGAGGCGTGGCGAAGCCCGGGACGGGGTGGGGGGGTGTGGGATGAGGGGTAGGTGCCTTTAGAAAAAACCTAGATTATATATATATATATATATATATATATATATATATATATATATATATATATATATATATATATATATATATATATATATATATATATATATATATATATATATATATATATTTATTTATTTATTTATTTATTTATTTTGGGTGGCCTTATCAATTCGGTGAGCACCCTTGAGGTAGAGTTTTAGTGTTTATGCAGTGGGTGTGGTGTACTATTTAGTCTTACATAGGCTCGGAATATTATGCAAATTACTCATTTGGAGGACTTTTCATCTTGTACATGGAATAAATTTTTTGTTCTTGTAAATTGTATAAGTGGATATTCTAATTTTAGTACTGTAGGGGTCCACATGCCAAAAGTGCTGTGACAAGGGCATGCAAGTAAAGATTCATAAGTTGTCATTATTTTTTGATGTGCGCAAGTGCAATTATTGAAAAGCAATATTAGTGCATGCAATCTCTTGGTTGTGATTTTTGGGATTCTTTTTAGATGTATCATCGAGAATTTGAACTATTGTAGAGTTAAAACATAATAGTTAAAATGGAGAATCACTTGACTTGTATTTACTGCCATAAATTACCTATAATGTTGAAGATTCGATGAAGAATTATCAGAAGCTATAGCCAGATGTCCTTTATGGGTTAGAATGTTCGCAATTAATACTCCTCTAAGAATGACTTCTGGACATAGTGCAAGCATGACATGAAGGAACATTTAATAAAGTGAAGATTGGATACTGGCAAAGAGGAGGGAGAATCATTTCTAGATGATTTTATATGTGTATGGTAGATCAACGAGTGTACCTAGGGAATAATGGGGTTGTTGTTGAAGGAGAGACTAGGAATATGTATAAAGCAAAACCAAATATGGATGAAGGGACCCGAAAAAGATATAATGGTTGCTTACATAAGAGATAAATTTGTTCTTAATAAAAAAGAATGGAGAAAATTACTATTTTTTTTTAGTAGAGGTACTATTCGTTAGTTTTATCAACTATTGGACTTTGTGCAAGTGCAATGCACTTGAAATTAATTTCAATTTGGCGGGGTTAGTAGGAAAATACATTATTATATGAAAAGTAATGTAACTTCTAATTTATGTCTGATTGGTTGTCAAAATATAACTATGGAAGCATGCTTATGCTAGTGAGAAAGCATAGATGGATAGGTGTGAAAAATTTTCTTTTATCTATTTTACTTTTGAATTAGATTTGAAATGCTCCGTGAGTGCTTTACGGAGGGCTTTCATTTTTTGTTTAGACAATAGAGCTTTTGTTATTGTAAAGCTGATTAATGGATGTGCAAATTTTAATTCTTTGAGGATCCATTTACAAAAGGTGAGCATCTATATGTGGATGTAAATGCATGTGCAGGTTCCACTTAATTCTTCATTATTTTTAAGATGTGTATAATTATAAGTTTCAAGATTAGTGCATGTCAATTTCTTGTGGGTCCCACTCACATAATTGTGGGATTCTTTGACTCTTATAGGTACTCTTGAGTGTCACTTGTTAGAAGGGTTACTTCACAAACATTCAATCTACATTTGTGCACCAGTGTTACCTGGACATAGGACATGAGCATCAATTGTCCAGTTGTCCTAAAGTGTCTAACTTGACAACTTTCAAATAATTTTTACATAGAACATTGGCATGTAGTTACACATGCATATGCCCTATACTTAGAGGATCAACAATCTATGTTTAGCACTATTTGTTTAGTTATTTCATAACATTGACATAGTTTTAATTAAGGAGAATGATATGCAGGAGTAAGGAGATTCAGACACTTATTCACACTTCTTGTTTCTTCTTTCCCATATGAATAAAACTTGATTTATTCTAACTTGTGTAATCGCAAGTGCATGGTGTAGCTACAGCAATTATGGATCAATCCTAGGGAAATATTTCTCTTTTATCCTAGTTTTCCTTAGGCGAATTAAAAGAAAGTGAGGGATGATGATTATTATAACTAAAAAATTAATCTATAATAGAAAAAAATACTTAGGATTTGAGTCCACTATGTAAACAAGCACATATGATTAATTATATTAGTCCTTTTACCAGACAATCCATATGCAGTCAAGTTCTATGTATCGGAAGATAAGGGTCTAAACACTCATTAATCTCATACCAATTAATTACATATAAAAATCATAGGCTGCATGGGATGCATAATTTAACTTATTAATCTAAATATATTAATCCATAGAAGAAGAATAATTGAAAGTAACACGATAACTGGATCAATCAATCGATAAGCCAAACTAATATAACTTAGTTCAGATTAACAAAGTTCTTAATACTTAACCTATCAAAGATCTATTTCTCAACATAGGTTACCAAAAGTTCTACTATTAAACATAACCAATCAAAGATCCTTTTTTATCATAGATTATGAAAGCTATAATATTATGTATAACTTATTGAAGATCATATTTATGAATTAATATTTTAATTAGTCTAGTTGCTCATGCTTTAGGCATTAAGAATAAAGTAAAGAGAGATTTCATTGATTAAATATGTAATTGCCTTGTTTCATCTACCTCAGGGATAAAGCAACTAGCAATGCATGATGAAAATAAAAACACATAACCTAAAAATAAAGTTGACTAAATTGAAGAATTTTTTAGGCTAAAGTACAAAAAACTCTCACTATATTATCATGTTTTTCCTAAACTCATCATGAACTATTTCTATGTTATCTAAACCCCAAGAACTATCACAGTTTTTCCCAAAAAACCCCATCACTTTGACAATCGCTACTTTTTTTATCATATTTTTATTTATGACTATATTGCCCTTAATTTATCTCTTAGGTAAATAAATAGATTTAACTAATACCATAATTAATGTTATTAATTTTATCTAATAAATAAAGTAATTGAATGACATTCCTTCCTCTCTAATAATTAATTGAAGAACTAATAAATAGATTAAAATTAATTAATTAAATAGATGGAGTCTCCTATTAAAATTGGACATATAAAAAGGTATTTTCACTTTTTAGCTTTGTTATCAACACCGAGTTTTGCATGAGATTTAGAAGTTTATGAGCGTTTAGATAACTTAAAATAGTTCATATAGGAAAAACATGACAGTTCATAGCAATGTTGAAAATAACGCGTGATGAAACCCGTTATAGTGCGTTACTAAACCTAATAGAACTCCAACGCTATGTAACAATTGAAAATAACTCAGTGCACAGTAACAGTACGCTTTTTATATTATTTTACATTATATTACGTAATGTTACGTCAAATTAAGTTATGTTAAGTTATTTACAATTATTTTTTAATACTTTCTATATTGTTGTTGATTATTATTTTGATTATTAACGAGTTGCTGTAATTTTTTTTACTTGATTAGTTATTGACTTGTTTAATTGCTTGTGGAATGGCTAACTTTCTAATTTGCGATTGTTTCGTTGTTGGTTTGTTGTAATTTCTCTCTGGTTGCTGAAATATCTTGTTGATTCTATTGAATTTTTAACTGAACTGAAATCAATAATTACAAGTAAGATAAATTGTATATTACAAAATATAAATTATAATGATAGTAATTGGAATTGAAATAAAAAATTAGAATATTATTTTCTCTTTTAGATGATGACTGGAATTACGATTGCAGACAATATAATTTATGAAGATAAATATAAAAATTATTGTAAGACTTAACATAAGTTTAGAATAGATTATACATTAAAAATAGTTTTATATTCTTTATTTAGAAATATTAAATTTATTTTTCAATTTATAAAAATTATTTTATTTAGTTTGATATTTATTTTTATTAAATAAATAGGAAATTGCATAACTTATATTATGCATTACGCTATATGCTACATAACCTAACAGAGACAAAACGTTATGTTACTGTTATCGCTATTTTAAACACTGGTTCATAGGATTTTCTTGTACTTTATTTTTTTTTAATTTAAAACACATGTGACAAGCTTCAGTAAAAGAAAAAAGAAAATTCCCCAAAAGCTCTACAAATTGGCTCCCTTTATAATTGAGATGTACAACTCCATTTATCGGTCCTTGGTTGCTGGCTAGCCTCAAATCTGCTTCTCAAAATCACATCTTTGGATGATTTCGATTCAGCGCGAAAGTTTTAGGCTGAACCAAGTATGTCGGGCCATTGTTTGGCAGCCTCGACAGTTGGCTAGAAGTTTAAATGTCATTTTCCATTTCTGTCAGTATGTTAATATTGTTGTAGGCTTTCCTGATTTCAATTGCCTTCTCTAATATTATTTGCTCTGGTTTCTTCTCCAAATCTTTGTTAGTTGCGAAATATTATCTTATTTGACTTTGTTTTCTTTTTCTCCAATTCTTTGTAGTTCAGTCTTCGCCTTATGGGCCTATAACTATTGAAAGCCCTAACCTTTTGAGTCTTCCTTCTTTACTTAACCACTATAAGTTAATTGTTGCAAAACACACTAAACATACTCAAGTAGTACAAAAATATGTAAAAATAGATAATATGAGGCTCGGATAATTTAATGATAGTCCTTAGTTTTGTTTATGATTGTCATATCCTTCTCTTCTTCTTTTTTATCATATTTTTAATTAATTAAAGAAGTTTCTTATTTTCTCAGACTTTCTAAGATCTCTATGTAGCGAGCTTTGGGCCAATGACTCCCAACCAAATGGTTTTAAGGCACTAAATGTAAGGTTTCAAATATTGGCTATAGTGGATATATCGGATTAGAAAATTTTATACTGGTTATCGTTATCAAAGAAATATTTGGGATATTTTACAAATATCAGATGTCAATATTAAAATGTAAATATATGTGCATGTCATATAAAATAAATATCAAAAGGTAATTCATGCATACCTCATAGAAAGCTATACAAAATATCATATATATACAAGTTTAAGATATGCTTATCTCGAACCTAAACTTAAACCTAAAACTAAGATGCTTCTTTGATCCGAATAAGACATTGTTGAAAGAAAAAATAAAAAGTAATCTAAAAACCAAAAAAAGAGATCAGGAGACTAGGAGCATGTGGAGAGAAGAGAACTTATTACTTGCTGGTTATCAGGAGACTAGGAGCATGTGGAGAGAAGAGAACTTGTTACTTGCTGGTTGTTGGAGACTATTCGCTTTGAATTTCGATTGAAGATCGATTTTGGTCTTCTTCGATCGTCAATCAACTTCAATGAGTGGCTATGGTGGGAGGAGAGAATTGGGGATCTATTGTTACTTCTTGGTTTTTTCGATCGTTGATCGATTGACATTGGGTAGCCTAAACGTGAGGAGAATTTAGGACCCCGATCGATGAATGAGAGAGAGAGGAATTTGGGGCTCAATTTCGATTGAGCCCTAATTCATGATTGATATTTATATATAACAATTTGAGTTTGATTGACAGTGACTTGGATCCAATAATTTTTTAACCAATTAAGTAGCCGATACTAGCTGATTTTGGTCGATTTTTTCATTCTGATATTGCATCGCTATTTACCTAAAAAAATAAAAGATATGAAATATAGTATATCGTTGCATTTAGTGCTACAAAATGCAATATTGGCTGCAATATCGAAGTTGCGATGATTTTGAACAATGACTAAATGTAGAGGCAGCCTTGGGTTTCCTTACCCAAGTAACCAAAGGCCACAAAACAAATACTTATCAAAGTTGTTTTTTTTGCCATCATCACCTTTCAAATCGAACATCTTTGCTTAACGAGACCCAAATACTCAGCTCCTTGGAAATTATTTTAGATTTTCTTTATTTTTCCTCCTATCTTTAAGAAGTATTTCAAGCCATTCTCTTCATCCCAAGTTTATGGACTAATGTGAAAGTATAAGTAAGGTGCATATTCAATAAAACAAATTCTAGACAATGTTTATTTTCATATTTTTATCTTCAATCCAAGATTTTAAAAATTCTCCCATATTGATTTTACTTTTGAACTTGAGACATAAGGTTACTTGTTCACTTATACTTATTTTAGCTAATTGCAAAAAATATTCAAATGTTACTTTTAAAGAAAGAAAAAGAAAATAATTTTCTTAAAGAAAAAACAAGAGAAAAGATTTACCTACCCCTATGTTTTAAATATTAGCTGCAATGGATTTATTAGTTGAAAAAAATTCTATAATGAATATTGATTATTGAGAATAAATCAGAGATATTTCAGATATTGGAAGCTGACTAGAAATATATGTTAAGGGTGTCTCGAATCCATTCATTAATAAGCGGGTTAGCATGACAAAGGCAAAGAAATATTTAATATTTAGTCTCACATTGGAAAGATAGTTATATGAACAATTGTTTAAATATGTTTCGACTCATGTTTCAAATATGGTTAATCCTCTTCGAGTCATTATAACCTAATAAGATTAGGCATGTTCATCCTGTTCATGAGCCTTTGTATGTCCCAATTTTTTAACAAATGGTATCAGAGCCGATTTGGACATCACCTAAAGAGTTTGTTGTTTCCTCTGATTTCGTTTTACAGTGGCATCATCGTCTTGGACATCCTTCTCTCCAAAGTCTTCGTCTAGTTGTACCCACTACAGCTGATATCTATTTTACATTGTGAGTCATGTGAACTGGGTAAGTATCATTGTGTCTTATATCCAAGTTGAGTCAATCTACATAGTAGGTTTCCATTTGAGTTAGTCCATTCAGATATTTGGAATCCATGTCATTTTTCCTCTTTTAAGGACTTTAGGTATTTTCTTATATTTGTGGATGATTTCTCTCGCTTGACATAGATGTATTTGCTAAGCGAAAGGTTTGCTATTCCTAGTATAATTGAACTATTTTATAAAGAAATAAAAAATTAATTTTCTACATCTATTCTTATTTTGTGCACTGATAATGCTATGGAGTATATGAAAGCTGAAGTTTTCTTATTTTGTGCTAATAATGGAATTATTCATCAAACTTCTTGTTTTCACACATCCCAGTAAAACGGTGTTGCTGAAAGAAATCATAGACATATTCTTGATGTTGCTCGTACATTAATGATTCACATGCATATTCCCAGATATCTGTAGGCTGATGTTATTCTGTGTGCTTATCATTTAATAAATATGGTGCCATCATCTTTCTTGCATGGTAAAATTCCTTTTTCCTGTTTTTATCTTGATACGCACATGTTGCTTCTTATATGTCGAGTATTTGGTTATACGTGTTTTATTCAAGATTTATCTCCTGGTTTGGACAAGCTATCTCCTTGTACTATGAAGTGTGTATTTGTTTGATACTTTAGCACACAAAAAAGATATAGGTGTTATGATCCAATATTTAGAAAGTATTTTGTCTCTGCTGATATTTTTTTTTAGTTTATTCCCTACATTTCTGCATTGTCTCTGCTGATGTTACTTTTTTTGAGTTTATTCCCTACATTTCTGCATCAAAATGACAGTTAGATACTTCTCTTCATTTACCTCTACCTGTCTCTACTACTGAGCTTGGATAAGTATCGGTGGCTCATAAACGGGATGAACAGGTGACTCACAAGAAACCACTATTGGTTTTTTCTCAGTCGTCAGAAAGTACCTCCTCCCAGCTCACTACCTGTTGCTGTCATCTCCAGTTGCAGGTCCCAGCAACCACAGAATTCTTCTACTTCTATCTCTGATCTTTTCATTACTCTTTGGAAGGGTAAGCGCTCTACTACTACTCATCTTATTTCTTAATTTATTTTCTATAATCACCTTCACCCAATGTTTCGCCAGTTTGCCCTCTCTCTTTCTTCAGTCTCTATTTCTTCAGTCTCTATATCCAGGTCATTTCAAGAAACAGTGTTAGTCTCATCCTGGCAGTTGGCCATGGATGAGGAGATGCAAACCCTTGTCTCTCGTGGAAACTGGGATTTGGTTCCGTCTCCGTTTGATGCCTCTATTGTTGGTTGTCGCTGGTTTATTCTGTCAAATACAAGCCAGATAGCTCCATTGATCGCTATAAAGCCCGTCTTGTTGCGAAAGATTTTTCCCAAACTTATGATGTTGATTACTTTGGAACTTTCTCTCCTATAGCACGTCTCAACTCTATTCGCATTCTCTTCTCTCTTGCTGTGAATCTTGATTGACCATTATTCCAATTGGATGTTAAAAATGATTTCTTATATGGTGATCTGCAAGAAGATATGTATATGGAACACCCTCCACGGTATGTTGTTCAAGTGGAGAATGTAGTCTGCAAACTCAAAAAAATAATTTATAGTCTTAAACAGAGTCTTTGAGCCTGGTTTGAGAAGTTTTCCACTATAATTGCTGGTATTGGATTTCAGCGTTACCACTATGATCATTCTGTTTTTGTCTGGCATACTCGTTCTGATATTGTCCTTCTTACTGTGTATGTAGATATTCTACTAACTAGGAGTGATACAATAAGTCTGACTGAGACAAAGGATTATCTCAGACAATATTTTGTAACTAAAAACATGGGAAAGCCCAGATATTTTTTTGGAATTACGGTAGTTTATCATAAACATGGTTACTTCTCTTTCAAAGAAAATATACACTAGATCTCTTGGAAGAAATCGGTCGCCTTGGGTGTAAACCTGATAATACTTCCATGAAGTCAGATTTAGACGTATGGAGTGAAGATAGTGTTTTGTATGAGGATATCAAGTAGTATAAAAGAATGGTTGTCAAGCTTATTTATCTCACAGTCACTAGACTTAACATTTCTTTCGTTGTTGGGCTGCTGAGTAAATTCATGTATAAACCAAGGGATATACACTGGAAAGCTGCTCTGAGAGTTTTGGCATATATTAAGAGCTCTCCTGGAGAAGGATTATTTTATAAAAAATATGGACATGTTAAAATCTCTGTTTTTTCAGATACTGGATATGCAGAAGATAAAGGAAATACAAAGTCGACCACTGGATATCTTACATTTGTTGAAGGTAATTTAGTCACACGGAAGAGTAAAAAATATGTAGTGTCTAGATTTTCAGGTAAGGCAGAATGTCGGGCAATGACACATACTACGTGCGAATTGTTATGGTTAAAGAATTTGCTTACTGAATTTGGGTTCAACTCAAAAGATCCTATGCCTATATACTGTAATAATCAGCCAGCCATCTATATTGTTCAAAATTCAGTGTTTCATAATTGTATTAAATTTATAGAGATAGATTGTTATCTAGTTCGAGATAATTTGGTAAAGAAAATAATATGTACTCCGTTTACTTCTTCGTTAGAGCAATTGGCCGATATTCTAACTAAAGTTGCATCACCAACTGTGTTTTCTAATTTATGTAACAAGTTGGGTATGATTGATATTTATATCCCAACTTGAGGGGGAGTGTTAAATTATAATATTATTTTGTATTTGGTTTTAGTTTGAGTTTAGTATCACATCGCCTATTGAGTGGTTTATGTGGAGTTGATAGGTCTATAAATATTTGTAATTCTCTGACTGATTGATATTGAGATTGAGTTTTGGTTCTCAATACTTTCTGACAAGAATATCACAGATCTGAGTAGTAATCATTGAAAAATAAAGAACAAAAAATCAAACGAGCACAAAGATTTACGTGGTTAATCCCAAATCAGACTACATCCACGGTAACCTGAGGGTTTTTTCATTGTTTGATACAGGATGAGAATATATATATATATATATATATACACACACACACACACACACACA
The DNA here is from genome assembly GCA_036321105.1 of Dracaena cambodiana. NCBI lineage: Eukaryota > Viridiplantae > Streptophyta > Magnoliopsida > Asparagales > Asparagaceae > Dracaena > Dracaena cambodiana. The sequence continues at coordinate 26,094,314 of JAYEPQ010000017.1, forward strand.
CACACACATACACAAGGGGGCACTGTCCTCTTGTCACCCTCGCCAACTTACTGCAAAGTTGGATCTGCATGGTTGGAGATTGGTGTATAGTAGTAATAGTACTTTCAGGCTCCACAAAACTCGATTACTTTCAAGCTCCCCCAAAACTCATTGTTGTGTGATGGCCAAGTAAGTTGATAATCTCACTCAATTTGTTGGATTGTCTGATTGGGCAACCAAAACCAGGCAAGCCTACTGCTCAGTGCTATTATATTCTAGAAAAATATTTGCTTATATATGTTTTCTTTAGTGTGAAAATATTTGCTTATATATGTTTTCTTTGGTGTGCACTTCAGTAATGATAAGCATTGTTCTTCAGGATCACATGTCAAAGTTAGGGTATATGTTTCATTTTTGTCAGAAGAAATTCTTAAGTTGAATATAAAATGAATTCATATGATTTAGTAAGGAGATATTTGAGATAAGAAAGGCAGAATTCAACTTGAATAATCTGTTTCCAACTGCAAAGGTTGTTGGATCTATGTTCAGAATCTTTCATGGCCTAGCCTTTTTTGGCAAACCATGTTAAGTTGTAGTTTCTTCATCTTTGTTGTCGCTGTTATTGCTCTTGTTGTTATTCCCAATTTCACACATGGGTTGCATCTGATATGATCCTTTTATTTATTTTACCTCTATTTTCTGCTTCTTCCTCAATTAACTTTTCCTCTAGGAAGAGGCAGATGAGGCTGAAGACAAGCAACATTTGTGGAACAAGTGGTTGAATGATGGGGCTGAAGGTCAAGCTGTGAAGCTTATGATAGAAGATATAGATGTTGCAATCCAGCTCCTCCAGTCCAAAGTTCTGTGCATTATGCCGATCAACCTCATTGCTGCCATCTACCACTCCTACCACCAGCAACCCCAACCAGTGTTAGTTAATATTCCAGATCCTGATGCCCCTTCATAGACAGCAACCGCCACCTGCACGTGCCCATCAACAACTCCTATGCCCTGGTTCCATTAATATTCATCTATCTATATATACCCGAAGGTTTGAGCATTATTTTTTTGGTTTAATTTTTCTTTATTTTTAATCTTTTGTGAAAGGTGGTAGGTGGTTAATTGCCAAGAGGCCTTTTAAGCATCAGATTCCCATGTCCTACAAGGTGTTTTGCATATTTGTGTGTTTATTTTGAGTGAAGGGCGGGTTGGTTTTCATGAGTTCATTCCTTTCTCTTGTTTCTGTCTTTGGTGCCTTGTAGTGCACTACATGCACACTCAAGACGGTGGGGAAATTCTTCTTTTCTTTTGGGTGCTAGGATTACTGGAAAAAGTTGATTTAACAGGTTCTATATGTATATATGAACACTTTGATTTGAGTTCAAAATGAATGATGTTGGTTTTCCTGATTCTTAAAATTGAGGAGTACAAGGTTTGCACCTTTTCGGATCATTTTTAGCGCCGCGCTTTCGTTTGTTTTGGGCTTGGCTTAACATATTGTTACCTAGTGTGGTATGTGCTCAATTCTACTGCCTCTGTGTATTCACTGTTTGGTATGTTGTAAGCAAACACTGAAGTGCAGATTTTGATCTATGACCATCTTTATGATGACTACAAGAGTGGCTTAGTGTTGCTTATTAGGCATGAATGTGTTGATGTTCATAAAGAATTTAGGCCGAAGACCTGATGGGAATTTTTTTTATGAGGTGACAAATTGCATAAAGGGTGTGATATGCTCCACCCACTACAACTGAAGAGAGAGCTTAATGCTTCTGGCAGGGAAAGGCACGAACCAGATGAAGGAAGCTTTGCCCTTTTTTAACACCCAGGCAGGTCTATAATGATTCCTTTTGCTCTCATGCTAATTTAATGATACTCCTACAAGATTTGGTAAGATCATGTAGAATCTTTGTAGATTATTGAGCATCTTACTTTCATGTGTAGTTTATTAATCGAGAGGCAAAGCAACTGTTAGCATTTGTATTGGTTCAGTTTTATTTAATTTGGTAGCCGCTAATGGAGGAGATGGTTACCTGACCGTAAATTGAAGACCAAATGCATCTATCTTAGTAACTATAGTTAGTTGCTACACCTAAACGATGGAACACTTGCATCTCAAATGTACCATTTTGAAATATAACATTGAATTTGATACTTTTTGCATCAAAGATAGCCAGGTCAGGCCATGTGAAATCTTTTCTCCGCAGATACCTTCTCTATATATAGCATCTCTTTTATTACCTCAACATACTTTTCTTGACTGTTAACAGTAAGTATTATATTTGAACGCTTTGTCTGGAGCTTAGTTAAAGGAGCGGCCAGGCTTGAGGTCATAGGTCAGGTTAGATCCCTTGTTTGCACCGGGAGGGTGGTTAATGGCGGAGCACCAGGCAGCCTGGATACCGGCCGTATGCCTATTTCTTAATTTAAATAAAATAAGAAAGAGGAAAAATTTCGAATTTTTTTTTTAAAAAATTAAGTAAAAGTGTAATAATATATATAGTATTTTAAAAATAAAATAAAATAAAATTTTATTGATCATTAAATTGATAACATTATAAATTTGCACAATATATATATATGTTATTCAATTTAAACAATTTTAGGGAAATGATACATCGCAATAGTATAAGTGTATCTTAACTAGATTGGCACATGTGCAAATATTTCCTTAATAGAAAATATGTAATTTATGCTCTACTTTGCTATTTTTATTTTATATGTCTTCGAGTGCTTGTTATGCCACATCAATGCTTCCAAGTCCTACATACATGAGGGTTTTCATAGTTGTTGTCGCTAGATTTGTCATATGGTCATCTATTAACCGCCCTCCTACGCACTCTATGAAACTATAAAAGAAAATTGCATTTTAAGTAAGTCACGAGTTATGATGAAAACGGTTAAATATAGTATTGATTCAGTTTTCTTCCACCATTGCAAAATATCAAAGTGAGGACCTGTACTCCGATATTCTACTAATAGAGCATTTAAATATCTATGAAGTTTATAAACTTCTCTTGTTGACAATGATAATCGGGAGCTACCACCTCTACTAAGTATAAAATCAATTAGTGAGTTTCTTAACAAGAGAACTCTTACTTTTAGATGACTTGGATCTTTATTCAGGCTGAGATTGGATTCAGAATCAAACCTAGAATATACTCCTCAAATAGTTGTTTAAAATATTGTTTAGTTTTAAATTTACATTGAGAGTTTCTTGGCACGGTTCTATATATAAGTTCCAAATAAATTATTGAAACCATTTTCTTTGATTAATACGTCTAATCAAGAAAATAATAATAGGAATAAGCAAATAATAATTATCAAATTTTACTTACATTTTTGCTATTATACGTCAAAAATGAATATCATCTATGAGTTTACTAAAACATGATTTAATAGTAGGATACTCAAATGAAAATACAGTAGTATTATCAAAAAGTTGATGAAGCATATTATGAAGGATACGATAGTAATGCATTCATATTCTTTAATTTTTTTAATTGACTATCGGGATTTAGTGCATCAAATGTAGAAATATATGCATTAATAATTATTTTATAAGAATTATCATCTTGCAACAATAGATATGTAGAATTCCATCCATATTCAACATCTACTGTAATTTTTTTCAGTTTTACAATAAATCTTTTGCAAATTTATTTATAAAATTTAATTCTACTATGAGAAATTCCAATAAAAAAGCAATTGTACATATTTTCAAAAATAATTTATTTAATCATCAAAATGGCGTGAGCAATTAGATTTATAACCATGATTCAGCAATAGTAAATAATTATTTAGATATTCTATAGCGGTGTTATTACTAGCATTAGTATGAGTAAGAGTCAAACTTTTATCGAAGATTTCATATTTTAATATTTTTGTTAAAAATCAATTCAGCAAGATTTTCGCCAATGTGTGATCCTCAAAAGAAATACAAAAAATATTAACTTTTTTTTTTTGCATTTACCAATCTTCATCAATCTAGTGGCCAATAATATATAAATAAACTAGCCTTGTCTTGAAGTCCATATAACAGAGGTAAGAGCAATATTATACTTAAATTTTTAAAAAGAATAATTTTTTTTTTTTTTTTTAGTTTCAAGTTTAATGTTAAAAACTTTTAAAAACTTGATGGACTTTAATCATATCAATGAAAGTCTAATTTTCACTCATAGTAAACTGATCATTTCTTAAAGCTATATATTTACTATTACTTTTCTTGCTCTTGCAGAATCGAAAGAAAAGTTTGAAAGACTATCCAAATTGAAAGTTTTAGAGAGAATATATTACCTCGTCTTTTGCCATAAGCCTTCCAATGCCGGATCAAGTAGATGTCCCTTGTGAGTGCATCTGCCATAAGCCTTCCAATGCCGGATTAAGTAGATGTCCCTTGTGAGTGATGCAGTTTAGGAGTTTGCTACAAATTGAGCACTTTGCTTTCATTGGGATTACATTGCTTGCATCCTCTTTCCACCCATGGGATCAAGCTCCACATCTCAAAACGGACCTCTTAGATGAAAGTAGGTTGACGAATTCCTCAATCGGTGAACTGGAGACAATTTTGAGAGAAGTTAGGCCAGCGGGTACAGTTTCTTTGCCTTCAATATCAATATGGTTGGAGGAAGAAGCTATTGTAAATTGAAACAATTAAAATAATACTAATAATAATAGACATTTGAAGAGTTAAAAGAGACTAGAAGAAAATTAAAGAGTTAAAAGAGAGAGCAGATACTATAATTGCTTAAAATGTTTGGAGAGAGATAAAATGAAAATACATCTCTTTATTCTTATCATGGAATATCATTGCACAGACATTTGCAACCATGATTGTTGCATTAATAACTCTGGCCAAGAACCATGCACCGATGCTTAATGATCTTGCTTTTCAATTACAAGATTTCAAACTGTAGGAATTTCAACTAAAGATCGGTGTTTGTCCACATCGAGTCACAGAAGAATTCTACGCTAGTGCCAGTGAGCATAGCCACCGAACAGAATTACAGTCAAAACTGAAGGCCCAATCGTCGGACAATTGTTTTGATGATCCAACCAAATTACAGAGGATGGTGCAGCGGAACACAACTAGTTATAGAAACTGGGTAACGATCTGGAACTTCATTATTAGTGATTCATCTTTGTTGGGAAAAATGACTAAATGAAAAGAATTAGCAGGCATCAAGGTCTCTGCATGGCGGCGGCATTGGCTCTCCTAGCAAAGTGGTGTTCCCACCAGCAGGCCCGCTTCTTATGCGCTCTTGATTTTGTGTACCCACCTGCAAAAAGGATTCAAACCACTTCAGTTACTGTCTAAATCCTTGGAGACTTCTTAAATCGGATTATTAGTTCTCTTGAGACACTTACAGGTGGAGCCTCTCCCTTCCGCAGCATCCCTACGATTTCAATAACTCGCTTGGGGGTGACATCCTCCTGAAAAAGAAAGAAAACTATAACTCTTCATAATCCTACTACTCAAATTTCTGAACCTTCATAATTTTTATTATTTTCCCACTTTACTTCCTTAAGATTTAGTTCCCTATAATTCCTTTTCAATTGATTTAAAAATAACAAAAAAAAAAAAAAAAAAAAAAAAAACATCTATTTTGTAGTGTCACTTGTTCATGGGGAAGTAATGAACCCCAGTGATTCACTTATTTTGGATTCATTTATTTATCTACTCAAGGAAGCTTGAGATTAGCTTCTCCTGAGTAAGTCTTCATTACTTCATATTCAAGCATGGTTTATTGAGTGATTGTTGCACTAAACTGCTGATCCCATGGATAAGTGAAAAAAATACTAGCTAAATCGGGAGCATATGATATTGGCTTTAAAAGGTACGTTCAGGTAATCTCTGCTTGGAGATCAGGCCATCAGAGGAGTAATTTGAAATCTGAGAACCAAGCACACTTCAATTGTAAAGTTGTGACATGTCTTATAGCACATGGCACATGTGAACTGAACATGACACATGACACAGATTGTCATGCTATTGCTGTTAAATATCTACTGGTTTAGAATTTGCTGTATCGCTGTGTGTAAATGATATTTATGTCATCCATGTCTGACCAAGGAGTAGGGATGGGAATGGACAGGTGCACAGGTCAATTTTTTGTTTGCCTTATTCAAAATTTTGAATTAAAAAAAATAAATTTTTCATTTTTAATTCAAAGTTTTGAATAGAATGGGTCAAAAATTGGCTCGTTGACCAACCCATTATCATCCCTACCCAGGAGGATCTCAAGGCATAAAAAAGAACCGTAAATGCCAAATTTCAGCACATGAAGGCAAGCTTTCAGTGGGTATTAGCCCCAGTAGACAAGGAATTTGATTGTCATATTAGAACCAGCCAAAAGTCTATCTTGTTAGCTTTGAAACAAGTTGAAATTGGACACAGTGGACATCACACAAGGGAGTTTGTGCATAGCAATTCAGATGTGTTGAATAGTCTTGATCCAGCTCGAATTCAAGTCTTGAAATCTATGTTATGAAGGATTCTAAGTCGGAAATTAAAGAAATTTATTGAAATTTTGAATGGAGGCCTTTGATGTAATTCTATTAGACTTACAATTCCTAACCTTCTTCATATTAAAAAATAATAATAATAATAATCAAGAATCGGTCGACAATGTAGTCCCTCGAGGAAACCCAAGACCCTAGATAGAAACCTCAAATGGTAGGAATCTCTAAGGAAAAATCCAACCCCCCAACCCCCAAAAAGAAAAACAAAATAAATAAATAAATAAATAAATAAACCTAGATTAAGAAAATCTCCCACTCCTGGCAAATTCCCTTGAAAATGTAGGCAATACCTTTTGAGAGAATGACTCCTTTACTTTATAAATAGAAGTGAGCATGATTCACAGAAAGGAATTACATAGATATGAGCATGAACATGGACGGGAATTAACCTTCCACTTGTTGTAATAATCTGAAATCAACAAAAACAACAGCTAAGCCTTTTATCCTAAGTACTTGGAGTAGGCTAATCATATGAAATCAATAAAAGTAAATTCAAGAGAGATGGGCATTTTCCTACCGGAGCTACGCTCACAAAAACTATAAATTCTGCACTCTTTTGGCACCCATCATTGGGACCATCATAATGAGTGATCTCCTGTCAAATGGTGACGGATCACTGTCTATACTTCTTAGTTGGAATTTAATACTTCTTCACGATTTGCAGCCTTAATGAAGAAGTATAATTCATCATATTCTTTCATGTTAGGTAAATCAATCATTAATAAGACAATATCGCAAGAAAAAATTGAGACAGAGAAGAGCACAATTAGAAAAGAGGGCACTTTGAATGAAGGGTAAAAAAAACCAAAATTAATGACCTAAGTAGTCAATCAATGCCTCCGTTCATTTGAAAAATGATTTGATTAAGTCCTTAAAAGTCTACGCCCCTTTTAAATTTTATTATAGTCATCATTGTGAAAGAAAGATCCAAGGGATAAAGGGCTAAATATGATTCTATATATATATATATATATATATATATATATATATATATATACTTTGACAGTAGAGAAGAATCTTGCAACCCTTTATCAAAAAACTGCAAGGATCACATCACTGATGAGGCACTGACACCTCCCGACGAAGAGGAGCTTGGTACCTCATAAGATGCATGGTAGGCCCAACTAAGGCTCCTAAGACGCATGTCAGGCCCAAGTATGAACCGATGTCCACGAGAAGATGGAGTAATAGGCCCAATAATATCCATTCCCCGCGTCTCGAATGGCCAAGTAATCGCAATTCGATGTAGGTGTTATGGAGCCTGATGTATGTAGTTTGCATGTACCTAACAAGAATAGCATCTCTTCGCATATAACATGGCATCTGCCATCATCATCGACCTATAAAAACCCATTCTTTTTATATAGTCTTTATTTTGGCAGCTTCTTTGGGATCTTTTGGTAGTATCCTATAGAGTGCAAGGTCGACAAAGACAAATCGTCAATATCTGGACTCGAACTTCATCCTTAATATATGGATTTCATTTGCCTCAAGTATCTCCTTAGAGCAAAGAAGCTCGCGACTTCCAATCGCAATGTGTTCGCTGGATTTAGCAGGTAACGCTAATGTGGCTGCAAGGAAGGCCAGGGCATCAGCGTATACGTTTTCATGTTGTGGCACATAGTCAGTGTAAAATTCCTCAAATGAGTAAGTCATCTTGATTGTTGCTTGATGGTAAGGTAGGAGATCCCCATGCTTAACTTCATCTCTCCTCTTGGTTTACTACGAGTTTGAAATCCCTTCAAGCTTCCAAATGTTGAATTCTCAACTATCGAGCGATTTGAAGCCCTATTAATAAAGTATTATACTAGGCCACATTGTTCGAACATGGTTGAGTGAGTACCCCCAGGCAAGTACATGATTGTTCAGGGATATTAGCATTACCCCAACTATGCCTGGGATGTGCGCACACCTGGACATGCGCTCCTGGGTGCGTGCGCACTAGGGAAAGCGCACATCTAGGATTGGCGCACTTGGGGGCGCGCCCCCAAGCTCCTGGACGTGCTTGTCTGGCACTCTTGCTTCGACTGAGTGTTCCACTTTTTTTTTTTTTTTTAATGCCTACAGAGTAAAAATATTGTCTTCATTTACAAGTACTCCATTTTACACTTACATATTTCTAAGATTAGTAGATTTACACAATTCATCCTCAAATTTAAATTTTAGTTGGGTTCATATTAATAATTTTGTGTAACACTATAATTATTCAAAAGTATCACTTAAGAACAATAGAAATTTATAAGATCTAGAAAGATGAATACAATAAAAAAAAAAAGAAAGTTATTATTTCAAGATATAACATGAAGCATGGAAATTTTGGCTGCAAAGAGAAATCAAAGGATTTAACTCACTTTTTCTTTTTCTCAATATTAACAACACGCTCCCTTCACTAAATCCCCAATCAATCTCCCTATAAAATTTCTAGGTACAAAAATAAATCTAATTACCATGAAATTCTAAAAAAAAAAATTAATGAAAGAGAATAAATAGAACTCAATAAATATTATTTAAGTGAAAACTTAATTATCCTAATGCTCCTTATTCCTTCCACGAGACAACCCTCTTCTCTACCTTCTCCCTTGGAGGCCATTGTCTGACACCTCCCCCCTTTGTCTCTTTCGCTGAGCCAATTACGATTCGACTTCAATGCGTTCGACACCCGTTGTCTTCACCTCACACCCGTTGTCTTCACCTCCAACTTTGGATCTAAGAGGAGAATAGGGAAGAAAAGAAGGATTTGAGAAAGGAATCTGAGATAGAGAGAGAATAGAAATTTAATTTTGGGCTCTGATGCTCTGATTTGAAAGAGATTGAAGAGTTAATCCAAATTTTTGGAGAGGAGAAGGATGAACAGGATGTCACCTTTGATTCCATTTATTTCCTTCTGTATTTAGCAAAGAGACGAGTTGGGGGAGCGGAAAAAGTCACACTCCATCGGCCCACCACCCTTCACGTTTCCCGTGCCATCGCTTCTCTCCCAATCAGATAATTAGTAATATTCTATTTTGATTTTATTATATTTTTTTGGTAAAAATATCGTTTAAGCCCCTCTAATTTTATACTTTTCACACTTTATCCTCCAGCTTATAATTAAACACTATACATAGTAGTAATTTCCCAAACACCTTTCAGATTTTTGTTTGTTTCCTTAAATTATAATCAATATTTAAAAGGTTTCCCAAAATAAAAATAATATATTTTTATATATTCCGTTATAAAAGTTTAGGAGATAATAATTAAGCCAATACTTGTAAATCCTAAATATTTTGTATCTTTGCTAATTAAAGCTTTCATTTAGGTTACATCTTGAGAGTATTACAATTCTAAAAAATAAAATAATATGGATTAAGTTTGGATAACTAAAATTAAATATTATGGGCATGGTATGCCTCCTTTTGAAGCTATATATGCAGAAAATGCAGATCCCCATCTGTTGGGAAGAAGTAGATTGGAAGCTTCAGGTCTAAAATAGTTCAAGATACCACATATAAGATTAAACTCATCGAAAAGAATATAAAAGCAACACAATCTCGATAGAAAGCTTATGCAAATAACCGTCGTAAAGTCCTAGAGTTTCCAGTTGGGGGACAAAGTGTTTTTGAAAGTCTCACCAATAAAAGGGATTGTTCTAACTGGGTATAAAAATAAGATGGATCCTAATTATGCTGGACCCTTCGAAATTATGGAGTGAATCGGTATGGTACCATACGGATTAGCCATACCACTAGAATTAGAAAGAATCCATGACGTATTCCATGTTTCCGATTGCGAAAACACGTGCCCGACCGAACTCATATCATCATGTCAACCGCTCCAAATTCAAGAAAACTTATCATATAAGGAGGAGCCCATGCGGACCTTGGATCGAAAGATAAAGTAGTTAAGAAAGAAAGCCATACCACTAGTCAAGGACTTATGGAGCAGCGGTAATACTGATTTTGGGACAAAAATGATACGGTAAAATCACTTTTTTATCAGTTCTCATTTTGAGCCAATTTCGAGCAATATATCGGCTATGTGGTAATATATATTTTAAATATATAGCCAGATAAACGCAATGAAAATATCAGCAAGATTAACATTTACCAATTTTTTATTTTTTATTCAGATCCATTAAACTTAACTATTTAATCAACAAACCCATGCATATAAATATTATCAAATTTTTAATTTCTCATTCTCCCCTAAATCTAATCGATCTACAATTTGACGCTTTACGTCTTTCTCTTCCTCTCTACTTTCTCACTTGATCAAGTGATCATATCAAAGAGGTGGTAACAAAGCCCTGCAACTATCTATTTCCACTTCCAGTACTAATTATAGAGAGCCCTCATCCAGATGACGATCCCGACAACTCGTGAGTCGATCAGCGATTCGATGCCTTATTTCTTCCTCTTCCTCTCTATTGTTTCTCTCTCAATCAAGCGATCACATTGAATAGGCCACATCAAAGAGTCCCACACCTCACTCTACACTCCCAGCGACAACTGAATCTCGATCCTGACAACCTGTGAACCCTAACAATGACCCCTCTCACTCTCACATATAATTCAGTTCCCCATCCTCTCTCAAGTAAATCACCCCTTCTCTTTCTCAAGCAGATCCCCTCTCCTCCTGACTCTCGAGCGGACTGCCTCTCTCGAGTAAATTAGCCAAAATAAGTATCTTCTAAAACCTTAAACTTATTTTAACTTAGTTTAATATGTTTTATATATATGTAATAAGATGCATATTCTTTAACCAGTATAATACCGATATGACATCCGCTATTTAGTGTCATCGTGATATATCACTCGGTATTCGATATTCGGTATATAATTTTACCGACTGGTACACCACCAGTATTCGATTTTTAAAACACTGTTATGGAGAAGTCAACAAGTTGAAGAGGAAACATGGGAACAAAAGAAGTGTGTCAGTTAAACCCTCAACTATTTCAAGGTACATTTAATTTCGAGGGCGAAACTTCTTAGGAGGGTACAATTGTAGTACCCACAATATTTAATTTAATTCCGTAAAAATATAATAATTTAAATTATTTAATATATTCAGTTCAGTTGGTTATTATTTTATCTTCCATAACTGTACTACCCTCAAGGTGTAACCTAAATTAAAACCTTAATTAGCAAAAATACAAAAGATCTAGAATTTACAAATATTGACTCAATTACTATCTCCTAAACTCTAATCACGGAAAATATAGAAACAATAAACTTTTATTTTAAGAAACTTTTTAATATAGATTTACAATTTAATAAATAAACAAAAATTTGAAAGGTGTGTTAGTGTAAATTACTAATTATATATATAGTGTTTAATTATAAGCTGGATGATAGAGTGTGAAATATAAAACTAAAGGGACTTAAACGTTACTTTTACAAAAAATAATAAAATCATAATAGAATAATACTAATTATTTGATTAGGAGAGAAATGTTATGGCATGGGAAACATGAAGGCCGATGGGGCAGTGGGGGTGACTTTCTCCTCTCTTTCAACTCGTCTCTCCCCTGAAGACAAAAGAAAAAAATGTAATCAAAGATAACATCACGTTCATCCTCCTCACCAAAAATTTAGATAAACTCATCCATCTCTTTAATCAAAGCCCAATATCTAATTTTATTCTTCCTCTATCTTAGATCCCTCTCTCAAATCTTCTTTTTATTTCTCCTATTCTCATCTCAGATCCAAAGTTGGAGGTGAAGACAACATGTGTCAAAGGCACTGAAGCCAAATTGTAGTTGGCTCAGCAAAGGAGACAAGGAAGGGGAGGTGTCAACGATGGCCTCCATAGGAAGGCAGAGAAGAGGATTGTCTTGTGGAAAAAAAAATAAGGAGCCAATTAGGGTAATTAAGCTTCCACTTAAATAAAATTTATTCCAAGTTCTATTTATTCTCTAACATTAATTTATATTTAGAATTTCATGATAATTAGAATTGTTTTTGTACCTAGAAATTTTATAGAGAGATTGATTGGAGATTTAATCAAGGGAACCTGTTGTTAATATTGTGAAAAACAAAAAGTGAGTAAAATCCTTTGATTTCTCTTTGTTAGTTATTCGTAATTTTTCCTTCCCAAAATTTTCATGTTTCATGTCATATCTTGAAATAATAACTTTTTTTTTTCTTATCATGTTCATCTTTGTAGATCTTATAAATTTTTGTGGTTCTTAAGTGACACTTTTGAATAACTATGGTCGTACACTAAATTATTAATATTAATATATGAACCCAACTGAAATTTTAATTTGAGGAAGAATTGTGTGAACCTACTAATGTTAGAAATATGTAGGTGTAAAATGGAGCACTTGTAAAGGAAGACAATATTTTTACTCTACTATTAATTGCAACTATTAATTATGAAAGTTTAATTTGAAAGAGTATTTAATTATGTAAATTCTCTCTTCTTTTAAAAAAAAAAGATTTTAAAGGCCTTGTAAGGTAACAAAATTGTATTTTAAAAAATAATTAATAATAGAAAATAAAAAAATTCGAAAATATAAAGTTTTATTTATTTTATGTTTATAGAGATATATTTGAAAACATTTTTATATGTATATATTTTTGGGGGTGTGGCTTGGAGGAGGGCAATGGATGGGGGAAGTAAGGGAGGTTTGAGTATATTTATATATTTATATATGTGTGTGTGTGTGTATTTACATTCTAATTGCCTATGTAAATATTGGAGGAAGGTTTATGGTTGAGGCCGAGCGAGTATAATATGTTTATGATATAATATCATGGTGCACATGTAAAAAAATGATGATGAGCTAATTTATTGTGAATGGCTAACCCGCACTGTATGGCTAATCTGTCTAAAGGAGGAAGAGTTAAGGAGGGAGGAGGTGGGAATATAACATATTCATGTGTGTATTAATATATAAATATGGTATTGTGGAGGAAGGATTTGAGAACGGGGAAATGAGCTATGTTCATGTTACAGATATATACATGAGACGGATAAGTATTAGAGTATGGGTATATAAAAACTAGTACATGTGTTAAATATAATAAGATTGACTAAGAAATGAGATGCTTGATGTAAATGTATAATGTTGATTAGTAATTGAATAAAAAAAAAAAGAAGAGCAACTAGAAAAGAATTCTCAAATAAATAATGACGATAAAATCAAAGTATCCCTAGAAATGCTAAATCCTATCATATTTGTGTATATTATATCATAGTTTCCCTTATCTTTATATTCTTAATCATGCGTTGTTTCATATTTTTGCATATCAATATATCTTCACTGCACCATTTCTTTCACTTTACTCACTGAGACATGAGCTCATTCTATTAAGTCAGCCCCCTTTCAGGTGATAGCAAAGGCAAAGGTCCCGCTTAGATGTATCATGACTAGTATCGGAAGTCTCATCGAGACCGCCGTCTACTTTTGCTTAAATACTCTATTAAGGTGTAAATTAAATGGTTATAAAATTAAACTTTTACGCTATATGTATTATTGTGAAACTGGACCTAGTATGCTGCAAGTATGGTAATAGAAGGAATCGCTGATATCGATAGTTATATATGTAAGTTGGAATTTTGGAGGGGGTGCTTTTGAGCTCTTACATGATATGATATAGTTGAGTTTTGAAGTATGTGGTATGATGATGGAGGATTGAATATTTCTTTATCATTTATCATTTATTTACATTTTTTTATAAGTATGCCAATTGGGGCTGGAACTTATATTTTTGTATGAGAGAGTAAACAAAAAGAGATGTTGCCAAGATTTTGAAAATTTCTTCTGAAAATTAGGAAAATAATTTTATGGGAATGTTACACAGAGATACTGGTAGTGCTTATCAAGGTGCTAATGAACAGGCCAGAAAGTGGCAGCAATACTGCTATTGCTTATCATTCTATTAAATCCTCTCTTTCTGGAGATTTGTTTTAACCATTTCCACTAGAATGCTGCTTCAGAAATGTCTGCAATGGCTTTTCATTTAAAGAAAAAAAAAATCTTGGATGAAAGGCCTTGACGATATTGCTGCTGTTACTTCTGCTGCTGCTGTTGTTGCTTCAGGAGCTGCTGCCATCGTCATGCAATTACACTTCTCTGTAAGAAGGTTGTAAAATAAAAGTAATGTTTGGTGAGGATAAATTATCCTCAGCAATGATCTTTACACTTTTTTTTACTGTTTTACAAGTGGATGTAAGAGCTTGAAAAGAATCCAAGCAATAGCACTTCAACAGAAGATGTGTGGTCCCAGATAGTTATATTGAAAAACATCAATTACATGCTGGGAAATAATTCCAGTTGGAAATATATGGCATTAAGTGCAGAGAGTTGCAAAACATATATAAACTTGGAGTGTGATTGCAAAGTTAGAAAAGTGGATTTTTGTAGAAGGCTTCTTTCTGTAACAATGAATTGACAGAAAAATTTCGCCTATTTTTTATCTATCTCCAAAACCCTTGAAGCTAAGTTCCAGTTAGATGTAATGATGCGATGGCTTAACTCTCAGTTTCCTCTCTAGTTATTCACCAAATTGGTAATATATACAATTGGGTAATCACTGCTAGTTTAATGAAGTCAATCGTGGAGCACTATAGACCTTCACCCCAAGTTGTAATTTGACTCTATATATGCCTGGAGTCGTGACACTCTTTCAACAATGACTATCAAATAAAGAAGTAAAGGAAACATAGTTTGAAGATTCAACTACCGTTGCCAGTAATGAATTCACTAGATTCTTCAAAAACACAAAAGGGTGAAGAACTCACATAGTAGTTGTATGTGTATCCTTCTGAACCTTTGGTATAGTCAGCTACAGTTATCATTGGAGCATTTACACAGCAACCCTGGAAAAGTTTATAAAAAATAAAAGACTTCAATAAGAAAGTTTTATACTGGATAGCGGATAAGTCCAAATGAAAGTACAGAGAATTTATATGCAGTAATGTTTACACATTTCTAAATCTATGATTGTCCTAACAAAAAACTGCAAAGCAAAAGTGACCGCTCTATTTGAAGCTAACCATCCAACAAATTTTGCAGTGCACAAGATACAGAAGAATTGCATTATAATTATAACTATGATCACCAAGCCAGTATTACATCTATTACTTGTTAGAAGTTTAAATTACATCTAAAAATAAACAGCTTCAAATGAGAGATATAGGAAGTGTACCATGCATTCCATTTCTCCAACAGAAAACATGCCATCCCTTGTCACCTCTGCAGATAAAAGAGTATTAAAAGATGGGTCTAGAGCTAATGTTTGAACTTTCAAGAAAAAATGTTGAAAAGTGTGACTGCTCTAGCTTTCAATAAACTGCAATAATTGTTACATCTATTACAATGGACTAGAATTCCTACCATTGCGCTTCACTCCAAGGTGTTTTAGTAGGGCTTCCTCGATTTCACGTGAGCCACGTATCATGCAAGGTGTTGTTCCACACACTAACAAGTGATATTTCCCAACCTGCCAACTGACAAATTACTGAGACTACACCATATAGCATGAAATAGTAGGATCTTATGACTTCTATTATGCTCCAACGCCTCTTAGAAAAAGAAAAGAAAACAATTTTCAGCATGCATAGCTATAAAATCTTCATATATAGTCTGCAAGAATATTATGAATGGTCTTTAAGCTTCAAGATACAAATATGATCTATTTGGGAAGTCTCCTACTGACAGTCTCCTACCTGTGAGCTAGAGTTATAACATTTTCAGAAAGCCTTCTTAAGCTATGGTTCATGTAGACAGAAGTTTGGTAGCAATTCATTGATGCCAACTTAATATTTTGTCGGATAATTTAGGCAGTCATCAGCAATTGAGAGTTGCAGTCCATGGCTCATGCTTAGCTTATGAAGGTTAGAAGATAATGATGCGTGCCAGATGCATTAATACAAGGATTTTATAGAAACAAATTTTACTAAGTAGATAAAATAACAAAAGAAGGTTCTACATAACAGTAATCAACAAATTAATATTCACCTTTGCCCGATTGAACATCGAATAAAATGTGGCAACTTCATAAATGCGAATAGGAGCAACTTCTATAACCTTAGCTACCTGAATCATCAAATAACAAAATACTGAGAAAGAAAGCAAAAGAAAAGCGAGGATTTCCATAAATGCTGCGCACACTAAAAGAAGTGTCACATGAACGAAAACTCAATTGAGAGGCTACCAAGGTTCTGATATAATATCAGATACTGGAATTGTATTAGACGAGTTCTTTTTATATCAGTTAGCAGATATACAACGATGTATATCAAGGATACGAGCTCATATCTAGCATTCATTTCAAATATTACATATACACATCAAATATACAAATTTGATACCTTTGACTCTTTGAGGTGGTTTACATTTCATCTATCTAACTAGCATGGTATAATACATATATATTTAAAGAAATTCAAGGACACGTTCATATATACAAGCATAAACAATAAATTAAGCCATGAATAGATTCAACTAAAGTTGAAAACATAAATTATAAAAATAATAGGAACGACAGAGATAGTAGTTGAAGAAAATTGACTGCAATAATAGTAAGGGTGAGAACAACGATGGTAGCATTGACAGTAACTGTAGATTTGCAGGAAACAGCTTAGAAGAAACTTAAAAAGAGAAGTTTAAGAAAAAGAAAATCTTAAAGAAGGTTTTAAGTCTTAAATAGTTACGGAAATAAGCACCAAAAATGTATATCTCTAGCATTTTAACTCTTGTCATGTCAAAGTGTTTCTCAAGTTTCTATGATACAAATCCAAATATTTGGTTGCTTTAAAAAGAAGTGAAAAAATTTGGTGTTTCCCTTATATATAGGAATAATATTGATTATAGACACCAAACTTATTTCTAAGTTAAAAACTCAACCATATAGGCCAATTTATTAGAGTGATATTGTAATGACCCTTTATCTTTAATAGCTATAAATAAATAAAAAAATAAATAAACAAATAATAAATATAACATTTCATTTTTTTTCTTTAACTCTTACACCTTTCATTTCTTTTAACCTCCTAAACCTTTCATCTTTTCCAACCTTCAAACTCTTCATCTTCTCCATTATTTCAAAAATGAAACTCCCATCTTTAATTCTCAAAATTAAACTCCCTAATTAAACTAAAACCATTCATATCCTAAACCCTCCAAATTAATCTAAAACCTTTCAAATTCCATAACCCCAAACTCTTGAACTTGCATAACACCTCAAACCCTTTAAATTCTATAACTCCTCAAACCCTTCACATTCTGTAACTCCTAAATCCAATCATATATAAACCCCTAAATCAAAATATATTCTACTCATTCTAAAAATCATTCTCTAACATTCTCATCTCGCCGGAGCCACCTTCAAAACCACTGCAGGAGTCGCTGCTGGAGCCGCCGCCACCACTTCACCGGAGAAAAACATCTCCGTCCATCTCTCTACATTTTTTGTTCTCACCTTTTGACAAGAGGTTAGATATTATTTTTCTTTTTCTTATTGGGTCAAATTATTTTAATGGGTCATAGGTTAGCTTCTTTATTACTCAATAATTCTAATAACCTAAAAAGAACATCCATTATCTTATAAGCTCAATAAAATAGAGCCAAACCTATTTCATAATTTCATATCCGCTTAATACTAAAATCAATTTAGAGTGTGTTATAAATATTAGAAAAATCCCTAAAATCATCTAAATTCATATTAATCTATTTTTAATATTCTTATAATATTTTTAAAGTAGATTACTCCATTGAGCGACATCGGGAAACAAAATCCAGGTGAGTTCATTTTTGGACTCACTAATCATGCTATTTTATATACCTGATGTTTCAATCATGTTATTTATTTTGTGTAAATTGATTTGTTATTTTGTAGGAATTTATCAATTACTTATTATGTTTCTTGTCATCAAAAATCTATTGTCAATTGTCATTAAATTTAAATTGCATAGTATAGTTAGATTTTAGAATAATCATATATACAAATTTGATAAATCACATAAAAGTTATATTCACGGAAAAATACTGTTTGTAATATCATTTTGTATCGGTGTCTAGAAAAGTTGTCTTGTATGTTGGTTCTCTAATTAAGGAATGTGCATCGCACGAAAAACCTCCAATATCCATACACTTGTCTAGCAGATATCTTTATAATATCTCAAATCAGTGACTCTTAAATATAACTAATTGTAATTTATTAAATAAAATATAAACTGAACGGACTCTATAAATCATATTGTTAACAAATTAAGAAAAATTTAATTGAAATATTATAGCTGATATAATCAATATACTGTATTGTACCTAAATGACACTGGGTTGAGGGAGAAACTGAATGATGAAAATATACTCTATTTCGGTTGTAAACTTGTTAAGTTGTACAACTGAATATTTCGCACACCATGGGTGCGTGATGATTTGCTGGATCATACATGATTATAATTCATGTTTGCCTAACGGCACGTCCGATTCAGCACCGGACAATCCTGTGATTATTTCATGAGTCTGTACAGAAAACAATCGAAACAGTTATATCCCATCAGTTAGCTTTTCCGATTACATGACATTCTGAACAAAATACCTCTGTTATAAAATTGACTTCACTAAAATGATATTAAAATAACCTAAATTAATTGACATTATTATTACAGACATCTCATTCCGTATTTTCTAAAACTTGTATTATTATTATTTTGGACATAACAGTTATATTTCACATTCTTTCTGCATATTTTATTTTGATCGCAATCTGACGACATGGGTGTGCATGCCCAGATTTATCGATGGATACGCCAAAACTGACGCAGCATCTGGTGTACTTTAAAGATCAGATTGAAGCTCAATAACGGATTAGAGATTCCCTGCTTCTTTTTGTTTAATTTTATTAAATTTTGTTTCAATTGTATCTAAACTTCGTTCTAATAAATGAAAAGTCAAACTTTTATTGAATTTTTTCTATCGTAATTACTGAGTATTATTATGGCAAATTTATTGAAGTTTTAGCATATTCAAACTGAATATGTTACCGGTACATGTTACACGTGCTCATATACCGTATATCGGGAGCGGGGCGTGACAGATATATTGGACTCATATATCACGTGATATTGTAAATATCGAATATGCGCACAAAACGATATGACCCTTTTTTAAAGTATCGTCGTGCTTGACCTAGAAAAATGATATATCTGAGAAATATATCAGCCATGGAATATTTAGGATAATGGAGATAGCAAAGTGCAAACTATATGGGTTTTAATAGAATCACATGCATGATGAGTCAAGAGGTTCCGCCTATGATACCGGTAGTATAATCACAATAACTCGGTTATCCTTGGAGGCAACATGTGATTAATAGTCACATAAGCTTGCTTAATAGAACCTTTTCCTTTAAATTATTCCTACATTAACTAACTCTATTAAATGCACAACACCTTTTGCAACCAAGTTAATCAGAGCTCTTTACGAAGACCTTATGATTAAAACAAGTGGTGATGATTTTCAAGCCATTTCACATTGTTATCAATTATTTAACTGTTGTCCTTATCAATAAAGTTTTGATATTACCACGATCACCAGAAAGAACATTATCCTGACTATTTTGGCAGGCTTTACAAAACCAACTCTCCATCCATTCCTATCAAGAGAAGCATCTAGTGTCAGTGGACCTCTAAGTTGGAAGTGTGCAGAGATAACAGCTAGAGGAGTTAAACCTTTGGCCACGCTGAATTGCACCAATCTCCATTATGAGAGGATAGAGTAAAGACTCAAGTGTTGAGTATGAGAATGCACACAATTTTCCACTTGAATTGAGATAGTTTACGAATTCTTAAAATAGGGTTCAATCTTTCCGCTACGAAATGCACAATTTTTCAGTGTGAGTTGAAAGAGTGAAGAATCAAATAATGTTGTGCATCATACTCCTAAAGTTAAAATAGTAGTGATAGGAAAATTATGAAAAGTGCCACGCACACCCACACTTCAAAATAGATTTAATATAAAGTGACACAAGCAAGCCAAGGCACATAAGAAAAAAAAAATCCAATAAAACAAAAACAAAAACATCGACTAACCAAAGGTCAAATTATCGAAGTCCAGCCAATAGGCTTGTAGGACATAACAACATCAATAAGGGCGAAAGCCCAAACAAACACAATCTGAAAGTTCACAGCCCGAAAATGAATGCCCACAAGATGCTAGACAAGATATGAAACAGCAAACCAAAAAAATTAGCCAGTCTTGAGATGTTGCCGGAACATAGGTGCTCTTGCAAATAGTTTGGATTACCAAATGATCAGAAGCCAAAGATATCTCCTAACCCTTATGTAAGTATGGAAATTTCAATAATCAACTAACATATATTTGCCAGATCTGAGAGGTATTGTCATATTGAACATGTGACAACCATGCTGGGGAACGTTGCAATTGTTCCTAAGCAATAGTAAGCTACAGTCAACTAGTTTGATAGAAATAGAGGTACACACCAATGGGGCTTCATTCACAAATCGCTCCTTACTTGCCAAAAGATCAAACAGAAATTGTTCCTTCCCAACAATAGACTTCCAGAATTAATGACAAGCCAATGTTTTGTACTACCTCAACCAAGAATTTGGTACCGAATAAATGTTGGGTTGACAATTGGTCATAAAATTTGTTCTGTGGAACCATGTGCTCGGCCATATTTAGATGGTAAAAGACATATGATAAAGAAGACAAACTAAAATCAACCAAGTATCTTTATATTTGCAACCCTACCAACAGGAATGTTATTTTCAACAACACAAAAGTCATTAAGTTAGCAACTATATTATATTTATATTATTTATAAATAACATGACGCAATGTAAAGCTTGCAAGCTATATGTTCTTTGCAATAAAGCATGCATGTGCTGGAAAAGCACCAACAAATGAACCGAAAAAGATAAAGAAAAAGAAGAAAAGAAAAGACATAGGCACAACCCACATAAACCAATTTTCCTCTTCTAATTGATGGTTGTCCATGTTTGCTATCTATATAATATGGGACACAATCTATATTTATTTTATATCGATAAAACACGTGATTCTTGTTATTGAGAATCCTGAGGACCAAACTTTCTTTGGGAGAGGGGCATTGGATCCTGTCCCTTCCTAGCAATGCAAAGCAAGTCACTCATACACACAAAATGTCTATTTAGCTTTGGCTGTGCTATGACTACACTCAACCTGCCACATCTATGTCCTACCTATTTCACTTGAAAACCAAATTAATGATTAGTAAGCTACAATATAAAGGTCCCTTCCCCCATTATAATCTTATACGTCCAATGAAACAGGAAAAGCATGACTAAAAATGTCAGACACTCACCACTCAACCAATATTTACTCAAAAACAGTCCATAATGCGAAGTGTCACCTCTCATTGGAAAATTAGAATACAATTAACTGTTGGTTTCATCATTTTTCCTTCTCAGAGTTCTGTCATACAGGAAAAAAAAAAAAAAACAACTCAGACATATGTAGTTGTATATAGCAACACGCGCTGACAGGAGTGTGCAGGCCATGCACAAACATCAATCAGAATCTAACATATGTAATTATAGATGATATATCTATAAAGTATAAACAATCACAAGAGCAGTCGAAGTTGTATCTTAACCTTATCCTGCACATGAACATGCCACTAGGATTGCCCCAAATGCGCACTACCTCAGCACTCATTATCAACAAAAGAAGAGAAACTGCAAATTCTCATGTTATTGTACAAAAGGAAAACTGACATGATTGCATGTAACATAGGCGTCTGAGTCAGATTCAGGCTGGGATTATGTAGGATCCAAATCCTAATCTGCTAAAGAAAGCATATTTTAATCAGGGTCGTGTCGGATTCAGATCTTGGATATAATTATGCAAATTAGAAATTTACATTAATTTACAATATGATAGTTTAAATTTATTATAGGAAAATTGTTGATTTTATAGTTTAAGTCACATGAAGATATTTAATTATTGTTACATAGTTTACTTGAGATAATTATTACCAATACTAGACACAGACTATTTATATCAACATATGACTATTTTCGGATTTTATTTTATCAGAGCTTGGATCCGGTAAAGACCATATCCACATCCGCTAAATTCCAAGTAGATCAGATCGGATTATTAGGTTACAGGTGCACCTTAATGTAACATCAGCACTTGCCATGCTTCTGTCCAATATATGAAATCAGGAAAACACTAGACTAAAATGGAGAATAATCAAAGGAATTTCTAATAATCTAAAGTAATGTTAGAGTGATAGAAAAAATAGGACAGAGAGTACTCAAAAGATGAAAATCAGGAAAAACTGTTTATAATGCTTTAAGGAAGACTGTCCAGAATGCAGATCTTAAGAAAACAATGTCATGTCAACATATAGTGCTTTACCTTTAAGCACCCTATATAGAAGAATAGCTTTAGCTCATAATCTTATTTAAAACTTGTCTATTCATATCAGCCAAATAGTTGCATTTGCAGAAAGGAATAGTCTATAGAAGATTCATAAAATGGGGTAGAAAACCAATGAAGTGTTATTAGGTGGCATAAACAGAATTGCTAAATTGACTTTAATTATACCATTAAGTCTAGCATCACAGGACCGCAAAATTGATTTCATAGTGATAACTGATTGAAGAATAATATACAATCTAGCCTACCACATTTTAATTTGATTGGAAATACTAATAAGCATTAGCTCATGGACAGCCAGGTGCAAGACCGATTAAAACAACGAAGATTCTGGTGTAAGAACAGAAGTATTACACTGTATAGCATGGATACCAGTTACAATCTATCATAAATTGTCAATGAATAACTGGCTGGTTGATGTTATACTGCATTGGTACAGCAAACAAACTTACCAAGGATACATGCATTTTTCTCTTCTTTTTATTGTGCATGTGTGCCTTGCTTTTTGCTTTCTTTCTCTTTTCTTCTCCCCTATTTCCTTTGTTTTTTAGGGAGAGGGGCCAGCAAATATTTTGACAAGAAACAATTAATTCATGGCCTCTCCTCCATCAAACACAAAACAAATTCTTACTTTCATACCTTTTCATACATATATGTGAGGAACCAGAGCCACAAGTTATGCAATTCTGATTTTCTCATAAATTGTCACTGAAAGTAACATGTCTAGGTAGTTGCTTATATTACACGACATAGAAAAAAGAATCCACCACTCATAGTATTGTCCATGAAAGTGCATATACCAAATATTAAATTAGAATCTCAAACTTAATGTAGTTTCCAAACATACTGCATTCATTGCTGAGACTGGTAGCCACCCCCCATGTTGTTGTTGAGCAAGATCCAATAGAGGAATAACAGCAGACTGCTTGTAGTTGGAAGGGTAATGGGACAATATCTCCTTTACCTGTAGAGTAGAAAACAGAAGCATTGGCCATTTTATTGTTTGAGTAAACAGCATAATCCACAACGGTTTTAAAACTCCTCATAGAGAGGTAACCGGACAGGTAATCAAAATACACATTTCACCTCATTGCATCCACAAAGAAAGATGCAATTGTACACAGAATTCTGACGGATACAAATTAATTCACTACGTGAAATCCAAAAGTTTAATACTAAACCAATACTATTATATCATCAATTGTATTAGAAATTTATATCTTTGTTCATCAACAGAAAGTATACCAGAAGATTTCTACGTTATCGTCAAATTAATACTAACACTCAGTCATGTGATACATATCAAACAACATATTTCAGTAAACCACATGGTCTCTGATTGGTCATCACACCCTTCATTAGTTGTGCATCGGATTTAAGAAATTCAGTGATATGAATTATCGATTATTTACGTATGCGGTAAAAGACAGTGTATATAGATTTCTTATATTAAGACAGTGAGACAACAGCCTCCTGCTTATCTATGCAAGACTATATTTGTATGGTGCTATCCCTGCTTCCTAGAGCTGTGAGATGTTTATTCTAATGCTCTTGCTGTTGAATCAGATTTATAATGTAAAGAAAATAAATTGCAAATGGAAATCTAAGGCCAAGGTAATATCTCCATAGATCTTCACGCTGTGAAGTATATGGATTATTGTGGCTTTGTTCTCATTCTCAGAAAGATTGGTAACACATCAGTTTTGCTTCTTTTGACCTCACCATTTTGTTCCTCTTAAGGACTCAACCTGATCTTATCGTCCCTCATTAATATGAAATACTAGAAATATTAGATAGTTTCTCCAACGTTGTTTTATAAGATATAATAACTAGTAGTAGACTCGTCCAGAAACGGACATGCCAACTTCTACAAATTTATTTCACTATGAAAGAATTTGATCAAGTATGATACTCAAGCAATCTTAAAATAATTTTCAAATACACTTAAGAGAAATGCAGGTGCTTGCACACACGAAATCCTAGTATAAATCTTACTCATTAGTTCAGATATAATAGCTGGCAGTAGATTACTCCAAAAATGGACATGCCAACTTCTAGAAATTTATTTTACTATGAAAGGGTTTGATCAAGTAAGATACTTAAACAATCTTAAAATAATTTTCAAATATCGCTCAAGAGGAATGCAGGTTCTTTCACAAAGAAATCTTAGTATAAATCTTATGCATGAGTTCAAACTCGATAGAAATTTCCTTCCATCAGAAACTATCTAATTTTAAATAATTCCCCATAATGACAACACCTCATGTAAACTATCTAATACCATAAGATCAAATTATAACTAAGCCATTTCTATGAAAGTATTGAGCATGTATCATGTCTATCTATCACAATACTATTAGATCCCACGAAAACTTCAACATGCCGACTATTAAGTAACCTTTCTAATTTTAGGCCTTGTTTGGCAACAGATTAAGGTAGGGTCCAAGTTTGTCTAGTCAAACAACCTTTTACCATCAAATGTTAAAATAACCCAACCGATAAATAATGTTACCCAGGATAACTAGAAGCATACAAACCCACCTTCCCTCTTGAAACATCTTACTCCCAAGTTAAAGGCATTAAATAAATACACCAGCCTTTACTCCTTATCCCAATTTAATCATGAGCCTTTACCTATTGCCAAATAGGGCCTAATAGGTTTTATATTGAACAACAACTTCAGGAACCACAGGAGACGTTTGGACCAAGACCATGAAAAACATCCTCAGTGGGTTTGTGTTTCATACTATAATAGACTAGACAATTAATCTTTCACCAAAACTATTTAATTGTATTTGTACTTTTCAATATTTGGCTTTTCTAATTGTATTTGTACTTTTCAATATTTGGCTTTTCAATGCACAGAGTCCTTTAAGCTGAGTTGAGACCATCTGACAAGTTTAGAATACAAATAGTATCTCTTCCATAGTATAATAATTTTTTTAATAAGGCTGTGAAATGTGCTCATGGCCCGCAAATAATTATTATTTGGCGGTATCCTGCACAATTTTGGTTTGCCTGAAAATTTAAGGGGGAAAAAACCAAACTTGAGCTAGGCCTTGTTCACTTGTGTTCAACTGAGATAAACTCGTCATTGATTCATTTGCACAAGTACTCAAAAATTATATGTTTTATACTATTGCAAATATAAGAGATATAATTTATGAGTTATTTGTATAATAGAACACAAGAATTGTGCACAAAGTTCTGACATTCCAATTTCTTTTTATTCTCCATCGAGTCCGTTAGAAATATTTTGTACCAATATCAATGTCAGATTCTGAGCTTCAGCAAAAGAACAAGCTGCTTGAGAAAAATTCATGTTTGGTTCAGTATTAAATGATCTTGCTCATGGCTTGCTGTATTGAACATACTAAACTCAAGCAAGGGAAGATTACTTTCCTATTTCCCAATAGTAGCTAATTAAAACTACAAGGTAGCAAATTGCAGTAATCACTACCATATCCACCAAGTGCCTCGTCCCATCCATTTAGGATCAGCATGAAAAGATTAGTGGATACAAAGGCAACAATATCCAATTTCACTTCAATGCTAGCTTTACACTTGACTCCATCTTGATATTAAATTATGAAGGAGAAACAATTTCATGGTCAAATCAAATATGCTTTCCAGACATAAGCTGTGACACATCAATCTATTATGATAAAACAAATAATCTTACAAATAATGCAATCATATAGAACAGGAACTCTAAAATAAATATCTTAAACAATAACAACAATCTGTACACAATGTAAATCATTGGTTATTATGTTAAGAGGGTCTCTAGAGAATCTTGCAGCGGCAGTAGGTAACTCCATAAAGTTGGCCATGACCTTCAAAAAATAAAAAAATAATAAATAAACCTGACCCTAGATGGTTGAGAAGGACCTAACTGACACTACTTCATGCACCAATGTAGATGGAATTGTTCATTTGTTCATGACCAGATGGTTCACTTCAACCTTCGTAATCTTTTTCTTAGTGCTAGTTACAGGACTTGAATGGGGGACCGCCTGCAACTCACTCATGTGAGTCCCAACCCTTTATCACAAGGCAGGCTATAGTGGCAATACCAAATGGTTTGTTTAATTGGCATTTTCTTTATTCTCAAATAATATGTTTTTATAAGGAAATGTGTGGAGAAATAGCTAAAGAATAAAGAAGAAAAGGTCAAGAAGAGAGAACTTCCACATGTTGGAGGAATATTTAAATATTTGCCATGGAGCACCCGTATCTGTTAGAAACCAAAAAAATTGAATGCTCTTTTCCGAACTCTTTTTCCCTTCTTGATACAATTGCACCTCCCATATACTTCTCCTTTCTCTCGCTACACCAAACCCAATTTTTATGCATAAAGCATGCATCACTACAGAATCTAATTTAATCCAACTTAGCATCAAAATAATGCTTCTTGACTTAAATTGACACAAGCAAATTGATTAAATGACAAAGGTGTAAAAATGAGCTGGAAATAGAACCCGTGGTTATGTATATACAAAGATTCATTGCATCATAACCCCTAGGGGGCCTGTTGTTTTCTTAACATCATGACTTTTGAATCAGCATGTTCCATAGCAACATATGGTCCTGTTAAGGACCAGGTTAAACCTAGGATTACAATTCTATGACCCATGTAAAAAAAAAAAAGGCAGCCCGGTACTATAAATTCTATGACCCATGTATAGCTTGCTAAATGATTTTTCGACCACATGGATAAAAATAATCTGAGTTAGCAAGCTAGTAGGCTGAATGGAGGTTTACTAGCCTATCTATATAAATAAATCAAAAGTTAACCTGAGTGTATCGTTGACTCTTTAGGAAAAACGTTATCTAAATATTTTTAAAATATTTAAAATTAATTTAACATGAATTATGTCCTTAACCCTTCTTCCGCTATCCCTACTCTGTATGTGGTATTAATCCTTGCAAAATAGAGTTAAAGGTTTTATTCTAAAATATGCTTTCACTTATCTTACAGTGGCCACTGGTCAATGGCCACTTAATTGCTCTTCATACCATCAATAGGAGACCACCAACAATATACTTCAAAAATATACCACACATGATACAGCCAGCTTGACACCCTCATTTATGATGAACCTGCTTCATAACCAAAATTACAAATCATATAGCAGTTTTGCTCATATTATTGATTTATTTAAGTTTTCTCCTTTACAAGAAAAACAACTATAACATTACACTCTGTAAGCACTTCTACACTTAAACCCTAGTTCTAATCCTATTAGGTATGACTTGACCCATCTATTCTTGCACATTACTTGCTCTTGCTCTACAATGAACTAAGTCACATCTAGTAGGTAATACATTTTTTTAGTTTTTGCATGCCTAAAAACACTGAAATTGCAATTCATAAACTTCTCATCTAATTTTAGTCATTTTCTAAGTATACTCCCCATGCCAGACTTTAAGTAAAATAATCAACTCTACCACCAATATCTCATTACTTGCAGCAATAAGTAGCATGCACCACAAGCTCAGATAAATATGCGAGAAAAGAAGAAGCGGAGGTTAAAATACTAAATTTAATCAGTCATTTGTCTTTATCCATGTTTCCTTCCAATGCAATCACCATTGACACTTCAAAAGAATATTATCAAAAAAAATTGAACAAAATGAAACTTTGGATATCTAGAAGCCAGTCCTAAAAAGCCTACTATAACTCTTACAATAGTCCCCACTTCCACAAAATCATGACCCTCGAAAGTCAAACCTCTCTGGATGACCCTTAATAACAACATTTGATAGAATGATTAAGCTAAAATGTCTATTCCAAAAGTCTAACAAATGACATGCATGAGCACAAGAAATCCATTTCAAAACAGCCTCCACCTCGACCTTTTCCGATCTCAAATCCTTCAACACAATTTTAACTGGGAACTATGGATAAATTCCTTTTTCTCGTCTATGTAAAGTTCCCACGCATTTGCTCGCTCCAAACTAATCCCTTTTGAACTAATAGAAATAGGAGGCAGGATAAATAATACAAGTACATTATAAAGTACCAAACTTATTGACAAATTAGGTGCAGGCAATCCAAATCATTACCGTAACGAAATATAGAATTTTTAAAACACACACAAAAAGATGAGATTATGAACGTCCATACCTTCTCCTTATTGGCCTCGCTAAATTCCCATGGCATGTCAGGATTATTATCCGGCGAATCAATATGCTGGACAACGAAAACCCCAAAAAACAAAATCCCATAACTTTACCAGCTCAAAAATCAAAAACCATCAAAAAGGAGAGATTTTGATGGGAAATTTTAGGGATTTCGCTGGTACTCACGTAGTTGAGAGCAGTGGAGAACGATCTCCCGCCGGCGAGGATCGGTACCTGAAACAAAATCGACAGATTGGGGAGAAGGGAGAGGGTGTTTATGAAAAAAAAAAAGATGAAAAGTTGAGGACCTGAAGAGGAGGACGGAGAATCTGGCGGATCTCCGTGAGGCGACTGGCGGCTAGGCGAGCCAGAGGAGGGAACATCGTGGTGATCGAGAGTGAGGGAAGGGGTACAGCAACCTTTTACGGGGTGAGTAAACTCGACGCTGCTGAAGTGTGGCCACAGCAAGGTTGGGAAATTCTAAATGCGCACCACATGTTACTAGTGGGCACCATTATTAGAGTTCGAAATAATTACAATTGTGCCACAATATTTTTGGAAAAAAAGGCATGAACATTTTATAGTGAGTATCATTACCCATTATCTTCCCTCGCAACCTCTATTTTTTCCTCCCGCACAACACGAACACAAAAAAAAGAAAAGAAAAGAAATTGTTGAGTAGTTTCATTTGGTTATTTTGTGGATTTGGAGTTATTTTTAGTCAAAAAGAAAAGAGGAGAACCCATTTTTTATAGATTCTTGATGCTGAAAAAGATAGAGATAACTAATAGAAGTTTGGTTTCTTCAGACGATTCTCCATGTTTAGAGCTATGTAGTAAAGAAATTTCAAGTAAATGATCTAATTTTTTGAGAGCTTAAATTTATTTTCTATTTTTGAATGATTTTTAAATAAAAAAAAGAAGCTCTGGGTTCGCTCGACTTATAGAGTGTCCTGGGTAGATCAGGGGTGTAACCCCAACCGAAAAGTTGTTTGTCCAGGTCTGCTGACCTGGACTTATAGGCTACCTGGTCGTGTTTGAAATCCCGACCAGGTTTTTTTGATACTTATTGTGAAATTATTAATACTAAATTAATTTTAATTGTATTGCCACTTAAGGTTAACGTATCTACACAATCAAGTAAAGTTAAGTCATATATTGGAGATATTGACTACAATCTGGACTTCAATACATGTCGGATATGTAATAAAGTATACAATATGTGGGCAAAGCAATTTAACATTTGTTGAAACTAATGTTCATGTGATTTATTTACAAATATTTAAGAGCAGAGATGAACTTTGTCAGTGGGTAGGAGACACAGGGAAGAAGTTTGGGTTTGTGATTATGATTTCAAAATCCGATAGTAGAGGACGAAGTAGGCGGGTGGGGTTTGGTTTGGATGCGAGCATGGTGGCAAGGTAAGATTTAAGAAAATACCAAATGTCGATAGATATAAGGGGTGTAAGAAATGTGAGTGTTCTTTTCAATTGAAAGGTGATCAGTTGACTTTGGGGGATCAGAGTGAAGATTGAAAGTAACATGCGGGGTGCATAATCACCCACCAGCAGAATATTTGGAAGGGCACCCATTTGCAGGGAGACTGTCAGAAGGTGAGACAGTACATGTGATTAAGATGTTGAAATGTCACGTGCGTCCTAGAGATATATTGACTTTGTTGAAACAGAAGAATACGCAAAATGTTACAATGATGAAAACAATATATAATGTTCGTCATACGCATCGAGTTCTTGAGTAGAGGAGAAGATCTCAGGTGTAGCACCTATTGTTTAAAATATCAAAATTAAACTATATTAAGTGGTATCGCTGAAATGAATTACATGATTATGTTATTGATCTCTTCTGGGTGCACCCTATAGGTGTGGACATGTTACGCGCATTTTTCGGCATTATAATAGTGGATTGCACATACAAGACTAACTGGTATAATTACCCATTGCTGGAGATAGTGGGTGTGACGTTGACAAATATGACATTTGTTGTGGCTTTGCATTTCTTGAACATGAAAAGAAACAAATTATGCATGGGCATTGGATAGGTTACGTGGATTATTTTGGCTACAAAGTGTAAATAAATAGACAGTGCTTGGAAAGGAAGTGAATTAAGTTTTTGGTTATGTATTTTTCTACTCTTGCGTACATATGTATGTTATCAAGTTATCTACCTGTTGTTATGTAGCATTATGCTAAGTTTCATTTAATTTTTTAAATTTTGTTCATGACTTTTGGTTGAAAATTATGTTACCATGCATTTTTGCTTTAAAAAACATTGGTTGGGGTTGGGAACCTGAACACGTGAAGTAACCATCTGGGGTGTATACCACGGCTCATCCAAGTGTTGACCAGGGTGTACATCTCGAACAGTGAAGTTTTTAAAAAATTGGACTCCACTATCCGAGGTCGAGATCCCGTCCCAATTAAGTTGCCCGTTTTAAAAAAAAATCTTAGGTGTAACGCCCCCGTTTTTCAGTTGCTTCCCAAAATAGAGGGCGGTACTTAATTTTACACTAGACAACCCAACAGTCAGAAAATGTTTGAATAACTATAACTACTATCACAATCAGATGAATAAATAATATGTTTGAAACTGAAAAAATTTCATTTATACAAAGAGTTAGGTACATAAGATAACACACTGCTCTGAATATGAATACTAAAGAGAAAAGCAGTGTAGACGAAAAGAAAATATAAATAAATGTATACAAAGGATTTCTAGAAAGTACTTCACTTGCCTACTGTCGCTTGGTTTGGTCAATAAAATACGGATCCTCAGTCGGGACTGGTTTTCCTTCTTCGTCTTCTAAATCTGGGCTCAAACCCAGTGGATTAAACCCAGCAAGTAATATAAGAAAAATATATACGTACTATCACAGTTCTAGAGATAAAGTATGCAATTAAATTGTAATAGTGTTAAACATGTCACGTGAATAATGAAAAAATAAAATAAAATAAGCAAGACTGTGCTTGTCATTTGCAATAGCAGGTAAATATCTCGTGAAGATGTCAAATCTAAGTCAAATACTTATTAGTATTTGAAACCAAATAATGGATAAAATAACATGTAGTTTTTCGTATTATACAAGTGCCCATGCATACCCAGGATCCGGCCTTAAACCCATGGCGCTGAACCATGACACACCACTAGGTGTTCAAGTCAAACCCCGTATGTAACAGTAACGGACATCACTGTTATGGTAACTCATGTATCAAACCGTGGCTCACTACTACACAGTGCTGCTGCAGTAAAAGTTTTCAGCACCTAATAAGAAATGGCCAACATGAACCTCATACGATACGATTCTTATCCATCATGTAGTTTCTCCTAATCCTCTTGTCAATAATACATGATATACATGAACCAATAAAAATATACGGTTTGTCAAGTCAGACTTTGTACATGTCCTTTTTACAAGAAATATGAATTCAAGAACAAGATTTATGATCATGTACATACGTATCACGAGAATACTTTATTTCACGTAAACAAGATATAATAAACTTGTCATCATGTAACCATGAATGATCATGTCATCGTGTATCTATTATGTCAAAATTATATTCATTATCCATAATATTAATAAATACAAATGTCACAATTTATAATATTAATAAATAATAACGTCATCATGTGTATTTGTATTAATAAAATACAATGTCACAATTTATAAAACCCATGCGAATGTACTTATACATGCTGTAGTCATGCCCATACGTGATTTTTGCTATTTGCTGAACAGTTGGATAAGAGGATAAATATATAATTTGTGTCCATACATATAGTAGGCAAGGGAAGACCAGAATATTTTTATATAATATCACAGCAAAATATACATAGTTTCTGGGTCATGGAAAGTAAAGGGTTTTATTTAATGAAAGTTAATTGAAATAATTTTTTCTTTATTTCGTGCAAATTTACAAATACATGCTGTCATATTATTTCGGTTAAAAAAAAAGAAGTGGAGAACAAATACATGCTGTCATATTATTTTTTCCATGCATGCTGTCACAAGGTCGTGCTGTCACATTATTATTTTTTTCCATGAAAAAAATAATATTCACAATTAATAATGTGACAGAATTACATGCTGTCATATTCACAACACCTAGTTTGAATACATAGATTCATTTTTTTGCATGGGTACAAAAATAACACTTTCCGTTTTGCATGCAAACTTGCCAGATTCATTTTTGCATGCATGGTAAATATATTTTTTAAAATAAATAAATATCACAATATTTATATATATCAAAATTGACTCGCTAATCTGATTCAGTTCTCAATATCAATCAATAGTCCAAAAAGTGAACTAAGCATTTTCACAAAATAAATTACGTACACAAATGTAAATTAAATAAATAAACGAATGAAAAATAGTAGTGTTACTTGCCTTCGGCTTATCTCGAATCTTTGGTTCGGTTTATCTTTCTTTCTTCTTCTTCTCTTTTTTTTTTTTATTTTTTTCTGGTGGCTGGTTTCTAGCCGAGAGGAGAAGAGAGGGAGAGAAGACTAAAGTGAAGTGGGGAACAAGTGAGTGAGTTACTTTTCTTTTCTCATACATTTAAATTAATTAATTTTAATTAATTAATCCTAACTTTCCATAGCAGCGACATATGCCACCAAAATGCCACTCACCATTCTTTAGCCAGCTCTCCACCAAAATGCCACACTCACCATTCTTCAGCCAGCTCTTGCCTAACATGCACCATCTTCATTATTTTATTATTTTTATTTTATTTATTAATTTATTAATAATTTAATAATTTTTGTTCCGTATAATGTTCTCCAAATGCTACAAAATTAATGTAGAGTATAGTGTTTAACGAGAGAAACGCTACAAAATTATCCGTTTATCATTCCGATGTCCGGAATAAATAAACCAAAATTCCAAATTAATTAGAATAATAATTTTAATATTATTAAATTGGTAATTTTGGGAGTATTTTTTGGGCTCGCAAGAAAAATTTCCATAAATACTAAAAATTACAAAACTAATAAACGTGAAAACCGAATGTTATTTGGAGTTGCGGAATTAAAATTATGCCCACCAAAGTTTATTTCGTTATCCAAAATTGACTCTAGTAACTTTATTCGACACGATCAGACTCAAAAGAGAGATACAAATAGCTCGAAATTTGAGGTATTACAATAAATCTCGTCAGCAATGGTGGATGATTGCTGGGGTGCATTATTCTCCTCATGGACCACAACTGGACCAATCAAACGGCATGTTATGCGAGAGTACCACGTCATGTAATCATCCGTGCTATTTCTTGGATTGGAAGACTTGGCCCCTCGATGTTCATGTGGTAGAACATGATCTTACCAGTTGATCCACATCACCTCCGTGTATGCAAACGTAACCAAATAGCTATTACTGGTTTTCCCTCGGCTCTCACGCATAGCTCGAAAGGGTGGAGGGGAACGTATTGCTGCCGGCCAAATTGACGCAACACACGAACAGGCTGATAAGGTTCCACAATCTCCCAGATCTTCAAAGTACTCATATAATATGTGACTTCGTAGAGTTGATGGTTGTCTCTAGGAGGACGAAACGGATCCGATATAACCTGCAGAAACACCAAAGGCAATAAACGTGTATTAGGAGAACATCAAATCAAACAATAAATATAGGTGCGACATAATATTTAGTACTATATGACTTACCTCATTATGAGTGAGAGCGCATCTAATCTGGAACGGATAAATCTCATGTGTTCACGGCACACATTGTTATCCCGTCTACTCAGTCATCGACAAGTTTGGGGTTCTTCTGCTTTGTATGATGTGCTTGTAACCGACATCAATGTTGGAAAATGAGAAAATATCCACGCTTATAATAAGGTCAGATAGCCAGCTATTTGGGCAACATGCACTCTCGATACCAAACCAAGTTGCCTACAAAGGAAAGCTAAGCCTATGGTGCCCCATGCACATGTTCTAACGGCATGTATATCAGTCAATAACGCCAAATAATCAACGATCACCTTTGTTCTACTCTTATCTCCAAAAAGAGTACATCCTAAAAAAATCTAATAGATAAGTTCTTGCTGCACACGTAATCCGAACCTCTGAATCATTATCGGTAACATCATTGAAACGATCCATGAGCCAATCTAGGCATACTGAGGATCCACCTTTGGTAATGAGGATCCACCTTTGGTGTTTAACTTATCCCAGCCTTCACTGTGATTTATATCTAAGGAACTAACTAACAAGTCTATAAATAATGGTGATCATCATTTTCAGACAAACAGACTGACTTTCCTGTTACTAGCAAATCAAGAAGACACGCAATGTTATCAAGCGATACCGTTATCTCCTCGAAAGGCATGTGAAAATTATTAGTTTCTGAATGCCACCTCTCAACAAAAGCTGAGATCTCGATGCTGCTTATATAAGGGTACAACACTGAACCAACGGGTAAAGAGAAGAGTTCTTAATAATCTCAATGAAACGTGTGTTGGGTTAGCTCAACCATAACGGTCATGCAGTGATTTTTTGGTGTGGTTTATGCATCGCAATAGATCTCTCTCTGACATTAAAGTAAATTCATAAGAAATTAGAGTCATAATAAACTAACGATAACCAGAAAATATTATTAGTTACCTCATTGTTACTGATAAAATAAGCAACATAAGTCTTAAAACTCTTAAGAACTGACAAATCTGTTGGTCCCCATTAATAACATGTGGGACATTTTCCTCTGCCTCTCCTACTGTGATGTTCGCCATATCATGCGATGCAACTGGCTTGTCTTGGGCTTATTCGATGATTGGATCGGCCGGTGGTTTTGATGCAGTCTTCTTCTATCTATACGATGTTGTAGGACTAATTCGTGATGACTAGAATTGATCCATCTTAATTTGACAGTAAAATTAAACATTGCGATGCATAAACTACAAACTACACAATAAATTTAGAAAATAATTGCTGAAATTTACTATAATTGCCGAAATTAAACATTACAGTTTTAATTTACTTTAACATCTAATAGCAAGAATTATATCTACCAAAAAATTTCAAATAATAAATCAGATACATATACCATTCACCTAAAAAAATCTTAATTTCGAATAGTTCAACATCAACAAAATATAAGATTATAATTTCTCTTTGCTCATTTTTACTCAAAATTTTTTCTCTGTGAAATACAAAAATTAAGAGACCTACATTATTCTGCCCTAGCTAGGCATGTTCTTAATACAAAGATTCAAATATTCAGAGACCTCAACACCATAATAATTTAAAAGAAAGCTAACTTTCAATCGAATGCCCTAACCTGATGGTCGATCGCGACGAGGAATCGGGAGCGAAGGCAACGACGACTGAAGACAGCTAATCGACCGACTGGTCGCTTCTGAGGTGGCGAGAAATGGCAGAGATCGACAGTCGACAATGCGGGAGGGAGGCTCAAGCCGAGGAAGGCGATTTGGGAGGATGGTGCTTGCTAGGAAAAAAGGGTTTGTGGAGGAGAAGAAACGGTTATAAAGAGGGGAAGGGTAATTTGGAAGTAATCATGATACTCACTAAGAAAAAACCACCAGCTTTTTAGGATATCTGGTGCTCACTAAGAAAATGGGGCGCGCTAGGAAAAATTCGGTGCACATTTAGAATTTCCCTAAATGTTTGGGGGAATTCACTCTCTTTTGGACAACTTTTATAAGAAACAGTCCAATTGTTTTCATATTTAATAATTTTAAAAAAACTAAAGAAATTTTATTTACAAAAATTGACCAACTTCGACTGTACAATGGTGACTCTCTAGGCCAATTTTTTTTATTTATAACTATTTTCCATTCACGGTGGATTGGCAATTCCAAATTTACTAATTATCTTTTAGAACAGACATATTTTAGATGGAGTCCAAAATATTAGGTCTCATTCAGTAGCAAAGTTATCATACTTTATTTTGTTTTAGAAGAGATTAACTTAACTATAAAATCACAACTGAGAGCTGTTTAGCAAAATAATTGGAGTTTAGATAATAACAACTATGGAGAGATGTGATGAAGATGGAGGAGAGGGTGAGCCAACAATATACCTTCAGGATTTTTTGGAGTTTGCTTCAAATCCAATGGATCAAGATAGCAAAAGA
The DNA here is from genome assembly GCA_036321105.1 of Dracaena cambodiana. Classification (NCBI taxonomy): domain Eukaryota; kingdom Viridiplantae; phylum Streptophyta; class Magnoliopsida; order Asparagales; family Asparagaceae; genus Dracaena; species Dracaena cambodiana. Next base: position 26,131,437 of record JAYEPQ010000017.1, read on the forward strand.
GAGCATTTACAAAAGGAAAAGAGTAAGGAAAAAGTGTCAGAAGCAAGCATAAAGAGAAATGGTAATTGGGGTGATACTTCTAAGATACAAGTAGAAGGGAATTCTTTGATGAAGGATGATGGGGGTTCTACTACCTGGTATGTAGTTGTCATGCAAGCGCTTCAGACACGTGATGAAATGAAAATTTCAGAAAAAGAGATAAGGAGATTGCAACAAGTGATGAACGATACTGTAGTTTTCTTAGCAAATTATTAAAGATTGCAAGAAAATGGAGGTTGTCACTTATTGGAAAGCTCTTAGGTAGGCCGATTGATTCAGATTATCTTGCAAGAGTTTTGAGTTATAACCAAAATCTAAACAAAGATCTTGATGTGATTCCTTCTATGGATGGTCACATCACCTTTTGTTTCTCAAACGAAGAGGACATGCACAATGTTTTCACTAGGGTCGGTGGTCTACTTTCCGATGTAGCACTTGCCCTAGAGAAATGGAGGAAGAACTTCAAGCCAAATCAAGATATAGTTTCCAAAGTCTCGGGTGGATCTGTCTACCCAGACTTCCAAATGAAAATTGGGAGAGAAATATGGTGATTAAAATAGCCAACAAACTAGGAAAACCAATTGCAATGGAGTTATTAAATGGTGCATTTGCATGGACATGCATTAAAGTTGATTTAACTAAGCCTCTTATCGTTGGGGCGATTATGGGTGAAGGGGAGGAGAAATTCGTTTATGAATTTATTTATGAGGGGATTGCTAAATAATGCTGGTCATCACATTCCCCAATGTACATGCCCAGAGTCCAGGAGGTAAAAAAAAGATTGCTCTTTAGTATGATTATCAATGCAATCCCTTGGTTCTTATGCATCTTTGGGAATGAAGTGTGTAGGTGAGGTCATAATTGTTGGGAGACGTACAACTGAAGTTGAGCAGCTTTATAGTATATGGATGATGGTAAATAGATAGAAAAGTGTGACTCTTCGGATGCCAACTGCTAATGCAATGGGGTGAAATGGAGGAGGCAATGTAAGTGAAGTTAGTAAGAAGAGTCATGATGGAGGCTTTATGGTAGTTTAAGGCAAGAGAGTAAAGGATTTGTTAATTATAACCAAGCGCCAGCTGTAGTAGATAAATAATCTTTGATGATAATGGGTCTGGTTGTTAGAAAGTTGTTAGAAGGTTGTCAGCATTGATGGTAAAACGGTGAATGCAAGTTTCCGGTTCTCTGTCCTAGACGGTTTCAATCTATTAGGAGAGAAGCAGAGGTCCTACCAAATTCTCAACTAATTCAAAATAGTTTATCTCTAAGCAACAAATTGATAACTATATCAATTTCAAAAATAGAGGGAGGGTAGTAACTTCTAATTCATATCTAATATATTTGTTATTGATCACGATGGGTTTGGTAATGGGAAGGTTTAGATTTGGATAGAAGACAAAATCTATACGAGGAAATGTCTACAGATATAGAAATTCTTTCTAACAAACAATTTGGTATTGGGATGGGTCCCACGAGAGGAGAGATTAGTGGGCTTCAAAGAATCCTCATGCACATGGTGTTTAAAGAGTCCCCACGCACGTGGGCTTCAGAGAGTCCACAATGCCAAATAGACAACACTGAGGTTCAAAAAGACCACATGCATATGGGACACTATAATGAACCGAGAGTCCCAACTATATCGGGATTGTTCGTTGTGCAAATTCTGTTGCATGAGAATTGCACTGATTGGGAAGAGAGGTTATTATAGGCCTCGGTAATATGAGATTTTACAACTAATAGGGGAGTAGTGCATTGGAGGAGAGCGGCGATCTTCGAGTCCGCGATAATCTGACGATTGGTCCTGCAACATCATAATCATAAAAGCAACATGCGAGTAGATGTTAGTATGGGGTTTGGTATAGTCAGAGGTATGCTAGCTACAAAGCATGGAGATATAATGAGCGGAGGAGAGATTTTATCGAGGGATAGAGGCAAGAGCACGACGACTGGATTGGATGTTGGGGATCACAATAAGCGTCGCAAGAGCACGATGAGTTCAAGTCTGGTAGATAGTAAAGATGTTCCAATAGATAGGTCATATGATATGGTTTACGATGATGAGCTTGAGGACCAAGGGAAGAGCATATGGTGTGTAGGCCACATGTTTAATAAAAGTTTTCACATGGAATTGCAGGGGTGCAGCTAAGGAAGTGGTGCATTCTTATTGCACAAAACTTCTTATCTCTCACAAGCCTAATTTTGTGTTATCATTGGAAACACAAATTCAAGAAGTTGGTCCTAAGCATATTCATTCAAAGGTCGCTAGAGATTATGATATGAAGTGCATCGCTACAACAGAAGGTCGATATTATTTTCTGATGGAAAGAGCAGGTACATAATTTTATCTTTATTAGAAGTAGATAAACATAATTTATTTGTTATTATTAGAGATGGTGTTTCTAAACCATGCATTCTTAGAGATGTTTATGTATCAATCAATGTTTGTGAAAGAAAAGTACTTTGAAACTCGATGGGCAACATTGCATAACTTAGTTATCCTATGATAATTATGGGGGATTTTAATGTTGTTCTTTCAGCAGAGGAGAAGACTGGTGGTGTGCTTAGAGAGGATCCACAATATGGGATCTTCATGAATATATTCATAAGAGCTAAAAAAATTTGGGTCATGTTTTTACATGGTCCAGTGCACAGTATGGGAGCAAACATAATTTGGAATGTTTAGATAGAGTTTTAGTCAGTTCAGATTAGTTCAATAACAATTCTAGATAGTGATTCTTCATGAGTCGTGGCTTAATTCAAATCGATGTCCATTATATCTAGATTATGATTAGTTGTCAAGGGGAGGTAAGCCTTTCAAATTTGGAAGTTCTGGCTTAAAATGGATGGGACTAAAGAAGTAAACACTCTTCTAAAGTTATTTCGCAAGTTATGGCCTATTAAACAATCACTACATGGTTGGAATAGAGATCTTGTAGGAAATATTTTATTCTAGAAACCAGAAACTGGCAATAGAGCTAAAGCATCTCCAGGTTCATCATGAAGTTCAAATAGTAGGGATTCAGAGTTTTAAGCGAAATTGTCAGTTCTCAAATATAAAGCTCATAATAATCCACGATGTCAATATTATTTTGAAAGAAGAAGTCTCGTATTAGTTGGTTGAAGTGTGGCTATTCAAACACCAAGTTTTTCCATTGGGCTACTACATGTAGATGTGCACGAAATTTCATGCAAAGTTCGACTGGAGAGTGGTGTTGTTATTTCAAGTGAAGATAAGTCAGCACAAATATGGCATGTTATTTTGCTGACAAATGAAATTCGATTGCTTCTATTCTTGACATGAATCTTCTTGAAGAAATTCCAAAAATTATTAATAATGCTAACAACGAAACCCTTATTAAACCTTTTACCTTATCAAAAGTCGAGGTGGTCATTAAGTCCATGCCATTGGATAAATCTTCTAGTCCAAATGGTTTGTCATATGCATTTTATAGATTAAGTTGGGATAGAATTAAATATGATTTTGTAGATGCACTTAATCACTTTTCCTTTACTAAACAGCTACATAAATAGTGGAAAACCACATTCCTAATGTTAATTCTAAAAGTTGAGAATCCAACTTCTCCTTCACATTATCGGCTTATTAGCTTTGTAATGATTACTATAAGATCATCTCCAAGATTTTTGTCAATCGGATGAATCATCTCACCTTCACAACGTTCTTTTACACTGTATAGATGTATATCAAATAATATTTTAGATTTTTGACAATTGGATGAATCATCTCACCTTCACAACGTGCTTTTACACTAGGTAGATGTATATCAAATAATATTTTAATTGCCTAGGAGGTGATCAATTCAATAAGAAAATATGAGAAAGGGAAATTCTAATGGCGCTAAAAGTAGATGTGGAAAGAGCTTATGATTGGATGGCATGGTGCATGTTTTCGGAAGGAGGTGATGTTGAGTTTTGGTTTTCATAGTTTTTTTGTCAAGTTAGTGATGGATTTTAGTGAGACTCCATCTTTCTTAGTGCTAATAAATGGGAGCCCCACATGTTGGTTCATTTTTACTGTCGGAGTTTGTCAAGGGGATCTGTTAATGCCATATCTATTTATTATTGAGGATCAAGTACTAGCTCATAGCATTGAACGAGAACAATCAAAGTGTGCTTTGTAGTTTGAGATTGTAAGGTAATGAAGCAGGTTTGTATTATCTTGGTTATATTGATGATTATCTTATTTTCAACTATGCTTCCATTTACCAATATATGCATTTGAAGAGTATTCTTGATCAGTATTGCAAATGTAGTGGGCAATTTATCAACTCACAAAAATCGTCCATTTTGTTTGGTAAAGGGGTTCGTTGCGGTATGCGTTCTAAGATTCAAAAATTTATTAGATTTCGATGTGGATCTACGCATTTTAGATATTTGGAGTGAAAAGTATCATATAGTGCATATTTATATCTCTCATCTTACCTTTTTTGTATATAAATATTGCTATTCGGATATTTTTAGTGTATTTTTAGATAAAGCCTATTACTACAAAGATATAGCATGAAATCAAAAGAGGATTAGAAAAACCAAGTTCAGAAAAAGTATAAGAGAAGAAAACTATAAAAGCACAGAGGTAGAAATCATAAAAGTGGAACCCAGTCATGGAAATAAGAAGAGAAGAGCTACCTAGATGACACTATTCTACAAAGCAGAGGACAAAATTCCATAATTTTGCTGCTATTTAGTGGCAATTGTCACTAAATAGCAGCAAAGTGTAGCCCACAGGACCTGGGTTTCCTTCTGTTGACTCATATGTGGAATAGGATTTCTTTTACCAAAATTAAACACCGCTATTTGGTGGCCAACGCTGCTATTTGGAGGAAAAAGTAATGAGTTTTTAACTGGAATTTTAAGGCTTTGTTTTAATATTGTAGTTTTTCTGTTTGATTGGATTAAGGCTTTGTAATCTGAAGCCCATTTATTGGTCGTATACTTGTAAATAGGAAAAAATAAAATTTGATTAAGATTAATAAAATTAGTAGATTAAATTCTAGGACCAACAACCACAATACTAAATCTCCAAAGGTTGTTTTTCGTTATTCATCGTGTTCTTCATAGGTAAAGCAGTTTATTTGCTTTTTAGATGAATTCTTATTATTTACTAGTTTAGAAATTTACCTGTTTTCTAGGAAAAATTAGATTTTTATTGCTTATCATGAATAAAAAAACAGTATCTTATTAACTAGAATCATACATAGCTAATCACATCGATCCTAAAATGTACATGAAGTTTGGTTAACAATTTTAACATGAAATTTAGTATCATCTTCCTAGAAAAAACATGAAAGATAGGATTTTTTTTAATAAATAAATTGAAAAAAATAAACTTGTAAATACAAGATCATTGATAGGTTATGTTTAAGTTTAATCTTTTAATAATTTATGCTTAGATTAGGGCTTGAGATTTATTTCTTTACTTTTATTTATAAAATTATTTATAGATATAAGTTGTTTTTAAGAAAGTAGTCATTTTTGATAGTTTATAGTTGTACACCACTTGATAGATCATACTTAGAGATATTTAATTAAAAATCAAACTAAAAGATCAACTTTTGACATGTTCTTAATTGTACATGTTAAAAAATAGAAGTAAGAAAGAAAATTGATTGTTAAGTTGTTAGTCTAATGGATTCGACATCTTAAGCTCATTTTAGAATAAACTAAAAAAGCATGTAGAACTTGTTAATTAGTTTGCTAGAGTAATAAAGAAAACGAATTGCAAAAGACCTTAAATCTATTTGGGAACGACCTATTAAGTACTATAGATATACTTTGCCCTTGCAGCTAGATAATTCACATCAGGGGGCAACAATTGCTCTTGATAATATTAGAGTGTCTAATTTTGTGCATTTGATTGCCAAAGTTAGGAGGATGATTAGCATTTGGAAAGTGCGATCCTCGTCTTTTGTGATCATGCTAGTAAAGCCAGTGCTTCAATCGATTCCTATTTTTATTATGTCCGCAAGTTGGGTAGCAAATTCTATCTTTGAAAAAATTGTAGCAATTGTTTCCAATATTTTTGTGGTCGAAAGATGGTAAAACTCAAGATTTACTTATGGGTAAATGGGATGAATTATGCAAGTCCAAATGGCATGGGAGGTGGGGGCTTAGTTATGTGCTTTTTATGGGGCACTAATGGGTAGATAAATCATTAAAGCTATATATTTTTCAGATTTTTCTTAAGCAACGACTACAAACTTAAAATATAAGTATGAATGGGACATTTGGAAGATGAAGCATGTGTGATATTATTTTCAGAGCTAGTCTACAATTTGCAAAGGTCTGGATATTGTTCGTGATGGTTTGAAATGGGAAATTGGAGATTGGAAGGCACGTTAGCATATTAGATGACCCGTGGTTGGATAATTTCCCTTTGAATTGTGCACCTTACCTTTTCCATAACCACGAGCAGAACAATCTCTTTCTTCGTTGACAAATATGGTCTTTAGAACCGAGATCTTCATAATTTTTTTTCCATTTTGAGTTGGTGGAGATGATTATGAAGATCCGAATTCAGGATGCTAATTTTGAGGACATGCTAATCTAGAATGGACAACCACTCAAAGCATTTACAATGAAACAGTTATATGAAGCAGCAAATATGCGCTGTGGTGATTGTTGTCTGGGTAAATTTGCTTATAAGTAGGTGTGGTTGATGCATGTGTCATACAAATATGTGTTTAGCTATGGCAAAAGAAGCGGTGGCTACTAAAGGTTTCATGTGGAAATATGACCTTGTGGATTTGATGTGATGCCCATGTTGTCATATATTTGGAGAGGATTGCTTTCATATAGTTATGGATTGTATCAAGTCGAAGAGGGTTTGAGCTACTCTACAAAGCTTAAGTAGTAGTCATGTCCAAGTTGAATTTATGAAGGATCGGTGGTCATTGATCAAATTATGTAGTAGTGATGTGGTTAGACATGCCAGTTTAATCTATTGTGCTTGGTTTATTTGGAAAAATAGAAATGCGACTACATTCAAGGGGAAGTTAGCCAGTGTTGAAGCAATAGTGCGCAAGGCAGTGGTATGTGTAGAAGGGTGAGTTGCAACTTGTACAGTGTCATCGGGAGCAAGGTTGGGAGATGTAGAAAATGTTGAAGCTCAAATTATGTCTTGGAGAAAGCCTCCAATGGATTGCTTTTAACTCAATTTTGATGGTTTCTTGATCCTTTTTCGAGGGTGGCAGTTGCAGGATTTATAGTGCATGATTGGAAATGGCGTCTTTTGTTTGCTGAGGCGTATTAGAAGGAGACTATGTTTGCTTTTGAAATTGAAGCTAAAGCAGGTTTTGTCGGTCTTAGAAAATATTTAAAGGAGCTGTTTGGTTTGAGCCTTGTGTTGGATGGAGATTGTAAGAAATTGCTCTCATTACTTTCACCTATGTCGAAGGCAATTGGGTGTGGACTGATCAACGAGATTATACAATAAATTTCAAACTTTTTATTTATTGATATTTAATATACTTGGAGAGAGATAAATACATGTGCATACTAGATGGCTAATGAGGCAAGAAGGCTCTGACAAAATATTCAATTTTTATTTTCATCATCATTGTTTCTTCTTGACCTTTGGAGAAAGGATCAAAGTAATTTCTTATATGCAAAAGGTTAATATTTCAATAAATTTTATTTGCTTAGCAAAAAGAAAATTTGGAGTTCTGACAGCTCATGTTATGTCACCTTTAGAGTTGAGAGAACTTTAAACTTTGGATCACTCTTATAACACAATTAAGTTATTCTATCTTTATTTTTTAAAGGAAAGATTAGCTTAAAATCTTAATTGAGAGTCACTTAGAATATATGTTAACTCCATTTTAGGCCTCATTTGGAATCAAAGTTAAGTTATCCTACCTCACTATTTAGCGTAGGTTAACTTTAAATTGTCAGAATGATTAGATTTAGATAGCTCCAATTATATCAGCTTTAAAGTTAAGGTGCTTCCCAAGTATTGATGGTACTAATTAAAACCTCACACTTATCTTTGTTATCTCATTTCCCTATTTTTTATGCAATTGAAATACATTACATTAGAAAACTGGGGTTAAGGACTGAAAAATCAGAGTTTGCATAACATATAACCTCTATTTAAAAAATACATATGCTTTCTAAATTTTATTTCCAAACAAGTCCAAAAAGTGGAGGTATGAAAACTATGTTCATACTTCGATTACTTCATAACTTTATTTTTCTCAAAACTAAAGATATTACATATTTAGAGTTTAAATAAACAAATACTGAGATTTGAAAGTTTGAAATCTATACATCATGTTAAGAAAAAAAATCTCCTGTTATCTAAACTTCATTACCAAACGGGGTCTTAGAGATAAAATTTCACTCCTGCCTCTATTATCTCACAACCCTTTTGTTCTTAGAATGCAAGTCCATCCAAAGCTGGAGTTTAGAAAACTAGAGCCTCACATCATATAGTTTACATTGCAACTCTACTTCTATTTAAAATCTACTTCAATTTTTATAAACTCTTTTCCCAAATAGGCTCTTATTGTGTTATTACTTTTATACTCATTTGTCTCAGATCTAGGCCATTTTTTTTCCTTTACTCCCTTCAATTTGTTGAACCCAACATTGAGGTCAACAACCTTAGCTTCAAATGAGAATATTGAAGATCTAATTATCAATTGGTATAGGGAGAATGAGACTCCAGTCAATTTAACATTGGATTGCTTTTATCTTGTTATATATCAAGAAAGTAACCGAAAAAAGAGTAGCATAGTAGCTCTTTCGCATGTTTTATATCTATGCTCTCCATGGACTAGTAGGCAATTATGTAGGGGCTATATTATAACACCGCTTTCTTCTCCATCATTGTGATGAGTATCTTAGTTTCAAAAAGTTCCATGTCCCATCAATCTTATTAGAAAAAAAAATTAAAAGAAGAATTTTATTTTTTTTTAAAAAATATTTTGATTGTCAATCAACTTAAAATAAAAGGTGTCACGTTTTCAAATTCTCAATTGTTACTCTTCTTGTCCATGAGTTTTTAGCTAGCTTGGGGCTACTACCGACGTCCCTTGGTATTTTTTAGAATTTTGAAGTGTCCTTGAAGTTGGATGATATTTTAAAGTCATTTAATCTTGACAATTGGTTTATATTGACTATAGATTTATGAATGAGGCCTTTTATAGGTGAAATAGTATTGGGTTACAATTGTGTGTGGTATATAGTAGGCTAGAATTTCTAATTGCAATAGATAGCTTTTTTTTGTAAATTATGGGAATATAACTAGGGGTTGCTTTTTTTCCTTATTGTACAATTGTATTCTTTGAGTTTTTATAATAATTCCCTCTTTTATTAGTTTTTAATGGCTTTTTAATACTATTTTATGTGTTATGTTTAGATCTACGAGTAACTAATTCTTTTGATACCTAAGGTTAGATGAAACTAGGTGATTTATGTGATTTTAGTTAATGATCTCTCTTAATAACTTACATCAATTTGTTATGAATAAATTTATTGGTTAATGAAACAGATAGTTTAGAAATCATATCTTAATAAAATATAGATAATAATTGAAAATTTTTGATGGCTTATACTTAGAATAATTTTTTTTTTATAGACTATACTCAGAAAAAAAAAATTTGGTTTTAATAGTTTATACTTAAAAGTAGGTTTGGAGCTATTCATCTAAATAATTTGATAATCTAATCTACTAATTAATTTCTTATTAAACGATTGAATAAAATTGCTAGGTGATATTTACTTTAGATACTTTTAAGCTTGTGCTTTTGACTTATAATTTATTAACTATAAGTTAAAGATTTGATTTGATTTACATTACTTGACCTAATGAGAATTAAAATCAAGCTTGAGAGAGATATTAACAATTGCATGTTGGATTTGACTCGTGTTGCTTCTAAAATATAAATCTAGTTCTTAAACGATCTTTTCTATTTAATTATTATTGATTTGTTTGAATACATTTAGAGTGATTCCTATTAATTTGACATGTAAGCACTTGCATGTCTGTAATAAAATTTTCACAGCAATTAGTGGATAACGAAAGAAATAATAACAAGTATGAGCCAAAATAAATATGACGATTTTGAAATGGATAAAAAGTTTAAGTTCACAAAATCAAAAAAGTTATTGATCTAAACTAGATGGCATTTGAAAACATTCAAAAGTTTAGATATTTGATTTTTCCCTATTAAAGAAAAAAAAAGATTGAAGTTCTAAAGTTTTTACACATTTTTTCTTAATCATTATATAAAAGTTTTATACAGATAAACGAAAAAGAGTAAAAAAAAATAAGTGGTAAAAAGACAAAAATTGGACAACATTTTCTTACCCAAACTACCCTGCTTATTTGATTGATAATTCTACAGCAAATACACAGTTTGGTTGTAGCATAAATAAGTTATTCTCACATAGATCTAAAGTGTTTTACTATCGTACTCTTCGTATTATACTAATAAGCAAACTAACAAATTTTAAATTAGTTTTAAGTTATTCTAATTAGCCTAGGACATAGAATCCATTAATTCATAATCAAATATTATTTCTACTATCTTCTTTCTATCGTAAAAAGTGATCTTTTGGTTTAATCTTATTTAAAATACCATAAGCATGAGCTATCAAGTAGTATGCAAGAATAACTCATCAAAGATGTGACTTTTCATAAAACAAACTAAATCGGTAGATAATTTTATTAATAAAATCAAAACCAATAACCACAAACCCTAACTAAGTATAAACTATCAAAAGATTTAATTTAAGTATAACCTATCAAAATATTAATTTACGAGTTATTATATTTTAACCTTTTCATAGAAAAATCATATCTTTTTTATTTTATTTCAGAAAAAGATAAATTATGGTTGATCCCTAATTTTATCTACATCCTAGAACTAAACTAAATTAGCTACATATAATACTAGTTAACAAGATTCTATTTTTGTTCCTAGAAAGTAATAAAAATCATATTTTTCCTAGAAAACAATTAAAGATCTATATTAGAAAGCAATTAAAACTATCTAGAAAGCAAATAAATTTTATTACTTTTTAGAAAGCGATGAATAGTAAGAATCACCTTCAGAGCTTAAGTATTGTGATCGTCGCTCATATAATTAAGCTCTTAATCTTTTTTTAGTTTCAAAATTACATAAAAAAAAACTCTAATTTATAAAGATACGGCCAATATATAGACCTCAAATTACAAAACCTAATCCAGTCACAACAGAAAAACTATAAAAATTACATAATGCCCATACAAAAGTTCTAGTTACAGACTCAATACTTTTGCTGCAAAATAGCGACGTTGACTACTAAATAGTGGAGCTTAATTTTTACCAGAAGAATCCTACTCTATGTATGAGTCAGCAGAAAAAAATCCCATGTGGAACAGGGCTAACTTTGTTGCTAAATAGCGGTAGTTGCTACTAAATAGCGGCAAAAATTATGATTATGCCCTTCTGTTTTGCAATGCTGAATCATCTATCTTTCCTCTTCTTATTTTTCATGACTGGATTCCAGTTAGGTGGTTTATAATTTTGTATTTTTGTAATTTTCTTCTCTTTGGTTCTTTCTACACTCAGTTTCCTATTCCGTCTATAATTTCATACTATATCCTTGTAGAAATAGTTTTTATCTAAAAAATACACTAAAAATAGTCAAATAGTATTATTTATATACAAAAATAAATAAGATGAGGGCTATAAATATGTAATATATGGTACTCATCACACCTCACACATATCTTTTGTTAGTTCTCGAGCAAAATCTAAATCTAAAAAAGGAAGAAAAATCCAACTCACTTTCGCAGGAAATCAAGATTGTACTTAGTATGTGCAACAAGCCGTTAAACCCGTAGGTTACTCGAATAGACGAGTTGTGTCTCATGAAGGTTTGTAGTAAATAGAACCAAAAAATTCGTAAAGAAGGAAGATTAAAGAATAAAGAAAATAAAAATAAGGTTAACTGAAAATCTATACAAAAGGAAGAAAAAAATCTTTCTCGTATTTTCTACAATTAATTTTTACTAATACACAAAATTAAGAACTCATTTAGATTATCAATTCTTCAAATCAAGTATTATATCAAATACACTTATTATTTTAATCAAAAATTCAAATCCTATCTTTCAATACCCACTAATAAATAATTTATTGGCTTTTATACATCATGTACAAGTGTAATAGTTTATTTTGGTTTTGGACTCAAACTCTAAGTCATAATTAATCTTTTCTCTCTAAATAAATTTTTCTTTTTTTGAATATTTCACGTTTCATGCGATATTCACGATTCCATAGGCACAAATACCCAATTAATCGGATCATATTCTATCTCTTAAAAATATCGTTCGTGTGAATATTCATGCTTATTTAGGCGCAAATACCCAACTACTTAATAATTCTTAAGAAATTTATTTATTTATAAAGGATTATTCTCTTAAATAGCATGCTCATCTCTTTATTCTTTATTCTTTTTTCTTTTATATTTTTTCTTATTTAAAGAGAAAAGACTATTCAATTATACCATTTTTGTTCTTAACCTAATAAACTATTGTGAAGTGAAAAATAATATATATTTAACTCAAAATTACTATTAGCGGTATTTATTTTTCTAATTTTATTTTTTTTATAAAATTCTATGTGTATTATCTAATCTGCTTTCATATCAAACATCCATTCTAAACTTATTCTTTTATTTATAATTACCTCGATTTACTACAACAAATAATATTTTTTTTCAATTTTGTTAGATTTTTAAAATTTTTAATATATCCTAAAAATTATCCAAAGTGTAAAATACAGAAACCTAAAAATTAAAAATAAAAATTCTAAAAAAACTAATAAAAATAAAAATTATAGAAAAATACAAAAATATCCTAATCCACTTCTCCAGACCTAAACTCATATATGCACTTATATTCGAACCAAGGGTGACAAAATAAAATTGAAAAATATTTTACAAATAATATACAAGTAATGAGAATCATAAAAGATCACAATCTTATCAATGTCAAATTTTAATTTACAGAATGGTTCACAATCTCATCGATATTACAGTTTAATGTATAAAACGGTTATGACCTCTTGATCGCTTTCCACTTTTATAGTATGTCTTTTTATATTTTGATACAGATGAACTTAACTTTTTTCGTCAATTTGCATTTATTCTCTCCATCTTATTTTTTATTTTTCTTAATTTGTACCTACCTTTCTTTCTTTTATTCACGAGAAAAATTTTAAAGTTGTAAATCATATCTTTATCATCACCTATATTCGCCACACAAGTATCTTTTATATTAGTAAGTATTTTGGTCTTTTTATCATGTGAAATAACATAATCGCCTTGATATGGTGGAATTATGAGCTTGGTTTTGAATGACTCTTTCAAATCATCAAATACTATAATCTCTTTCTTCTGTGGTTCCATCAACTCTTCTAATATTTTGGGATCGTCATGCAAATATTTTTCAAACCTGTTATTAAAATTCTCAAAAGAAAATGTTATACTAGTGGACTTACCATTAGTCAAGTTATTATGAAGGAATAAAAATTATTCTTAACAAACTTCTTCACAATTTTCATCAAAAGAATAAAAAAAAAATATGTTACTAGTAAGCTCATCATGAGGCAAATTATCAAGCAAAATTTATTTTTTATTACCAGTTTCTTCATAATTATTTTCATGATGGTCTAAATAAGGTTGATCACAATGTCGAAGTATGGACTCATCATGCACAAGGTTATTTAACTCAGTTTGAATCATATCAACTTCAAAAAGTGACTGAAGTGGTTGCTCGTTGGAGTTAAATATATTTAAACAATGAGAAATTATTTTGAGAAAAACTTCTGCATAAGTTCAGTTTGAGAGAATGATTTTAGCAAAACTTCCATTCTTTTCTCTATTTTACTTGTTTGTTTCTTAGTCTCATAATTATAAGCTTCCTTATTTTTCTTGAATGATTGCATCTCAAAATCAGGAGTAAAATTTGATATTGGATATGATGGATTTTTATACAAATTTCATCAAATTTGTGAAGTGTTTGTTGGTAAATTTTCTTGGCATGCATACCTCGCTTGTAGTCTTTTTAATTTTTCATGTATTATATTCAATTGAATTTCTTGTTCATGATTGAAAAAAGGATCAGATAGAGGGCTCTCTTGATATGACTCTTAATTGTATGTAAAAATAGAATAATTCATCTAACCAAAATTATAATTTTGTATATAGCAAGCGCTTGTAGGTTCTTAATATATGGTGTAAATTTGATTATGATTTAGTCCTAATAAACTTCTTATCATTGACATTGATTATAATCGTGATATGGATCAAACAACTATGACATCCAGAAATGGAGAATTGATTTAGAAATATATATATTTTAAAATTTTCATTTTTTTGGAAGAAAATGAGGAGAGGGAAAGAGATGGAAAAGAAAAAAAAAAGAAAAAGTCGAGATTTTTTTTGTTTTTCCTTTAGAAAAATCAAGAAACTAATTACAAGAAGAAGGAAAAAATTAGTAGAGGAGGCTTACCCATAGCCGCTGATTGGTAGCAATTGTCACGAATTAGTTGCAAAACTAGGGCTTTTGGCTCCCTGCCTTTTGCAGCTAACTCCTATTGCTCCTCTTGTCTTTTTTGCCTCCCTGTATTTGTACTTTAGTATCCCCATGCTCTCAACACACATTGTCAACTCGTAAAATGCAAGAAAAAGCAAGAAAACCCGATCGGTCCAAGGTAACGATGCCAAAAACTTAATGTGATAATTCTACTACAAGCATACAATGTCCATTGTAGCGCAAACAAGTCATTCTTACAGGGACCTAAATTGTTTTACTATCTTACTCTTCTTATTATTCTAATGAGCTAACTAACAAATTTTAAATTAGTTTTAAGTTATTCTAATTAGCTTAAAACATATAATCTACTAGTTCACAACCAAGTATTATTTTTATTATCTTTTTCCTATCGTTAAAGGTGATTTTTTATTTTAATTTTTATTTAAAATACTCTAAGTATGAGCTATCAAGTAATGTGCAAGTATAACTCATCAAAATTGTGACTTTTTATAAAAGCAAACTAAATTGATAGATAATTCTATGAATAAAATCAAAACCAATAACTCCAAACCCTAACTAAGTATAGGTTATTAAATGATTTAATTTAAGTTTAATGATGCAAAATATCTACTGTAAGTGCACAGTGTCGGTGTAGCACTGTATAGGTTATTCTCACAGGGATGCGTTCTCACTAATTCTTTAGTTCTAGCGGATTAACTACAGTTTCTAAGTTGGATTTGAATTAATCTAATTGCTTAGGATATAGAATCCACTAGTTTCTAACCATAAATTACTTCTATTATTTTTTTCCTATCATAAAAATTTGATATTTTAGTTTTAATCTTTACTTAAAGTGTTCTAAATATGTATTATCAAGTGGTGTGTAAGTACAACGCATCAAAAATACAACTTTTCATTAAAAAAAACTAAATCATTAGATAACTCTATGACAAAGATGAAAAATAACAAGCTCAAACCCTAAGTATAGGCTATTAAAAAATCTAATTCAAGTATAACCTATCAAATCATTAATCTATGAGTTGTTATATTTTAATCTTTTCATTGAAAAATCTTAACTTTATTGTTTTATTTAGGAAGAAAACACTAGAGAGTAACTACATGATAAATTCCTAGTTTCATCTATATCCTAAAGCTAAACTAAATTAACTACTCATAATTCTAATTAGCAAAATCCTATGTTTATTCAAGAAAGCAAGAAAATATAATCCAGAAAGCAAGATTAATTTAAAGTAGAAATCAATTAGAAGAAAATTACTGAAGAAAAATTGATGAACAGTAAAGGATACCTCTGGAGTTTGGTATGGTGGCTGTCAGCCCTTCGGCAAAACTCTAATTTTATTTATAATTACGAGTATAAAATTACATCATCTCATGAAACCCTTGATTACAAGGATATGACCAATATATAGGTTTCGGAAAATCAAACCCTAATTTGAATACAAGTGAAAACTACAAAATTACATCGAAACCCTGTAAAAAAATCACCCAGAGTGGGTCCTGGGGAGCTGCCAATTGGCGCCTAATGCCACCAAATAGGGGCAAAATCTATGATATTTTATCTGGTTTTTCTTCTGCATGAGTCTCTTGTCTTATTCTTTTGATTTTGATGACTGTATTGAATTTTGATTCTTTATAATATCGTAGTCTTATAATTTTGTTCATTTTTAACTCTTTTCTAAACTTAATTTCCAAATCCGGCTCTGAGTTTATATCGTCTTCTTGTAAGAATAGGTTTACCTAAAAAATATAAAATACCCGAGTAGCATTATTTAAAAACAAAATTAGATCATATGGAGGCTATAAATATGCAACATATGACACTCATCACACCCCCACACCTATCTTTTACTAGTTCTCGAGCAAAACCTAAACCTAAAAAGAAAAAAAAATCTTAACTCACTTTCGCAGGAATCGTGATTGCACTTAGCACGCGTAACAAGCCGTTAAACCCCCAGGTTATCCTAGTGGACGAGTTGTGTCTCATGAGAGTTCGCTGTGAATATACCCACAAAATTCATGAAAAAATAGATTAAGGAATAAAGAAAAGAAAAATAAGGATAATCAAAAATCAAGAAAAATAAAAGTTTTATACAAAAAAAAGAAAAAAAAATCTTTTTTTCAATGATATCTTCTTCAATTAATCTCACCAATATACAAACTCAAGAACGCAATTAGATTATCAATTTTTAAGTCAAGCGTCATATCAAATACACTTGTCATTTTAATCAAAAATTCCAATCGTATTTTTCAATACCTACTAATAAATAATTCATTGGCTCCTATACATTTGCGTGCACGTGTGATAATCTACTTCGGGTTTAGACTCCAAGTCTAACTCATGATTCATCTCCTCTCTTAAAATTTTTTTTTCTTTTTCTTTTTTTCTCTTTTTTTAAGAATATTTCACCTTTCATGCGAATATTCACGCTTGCTTAGGCGCAAAGTACCCAATTACTTGCATCATACTTTTTTTTTCTCTCCCTGAGGCTATTGCCTTAATACTAAACTCACCCCATTTTTCTCTCTCTGAGTTTATTGTCATAATACCAGGCTCACCCCCTTTTCTTCTTCTCTCTTTTTTTTCATTTCTGAGATTATTGCCTTAATATCAGGCTCACCCCATTTTTTTCTTTTTTTCTTGTTTAGAGAGAGAAAACTACTCAATCATTATCATCTTTATTTTTAACCTAATAAACTATTGTGAAGTGAAAAATTGATGTATACTTATCTCAAAATTACTGTTAACTGTATTTATTTTTCAGATTTTAATCTTTTTCATAATATTCTGAGTGTATCATCCAATCTACTCTCCTATCAAATTTTAAATCTAAATTTATTCTTTTATTTGTAATTAGCTTGATTTATTGAAGAAAATATATAATAATTCTTTTTACTTTTTTTTTTCAATTTTTTTAGTTAGTTACCCTGAAAACTATCCGAAGTGTAAAATAAAGAAATCTAAAAATCTAAAAAACAATATAAAAATTCTAAAAGAAACTAAAAAAAAAACCTAAAAAATATGAAGAAAATAGCCTAACCCATTCCCTCACACCTAAACTCATGTATGCCCTCATACACGAACCAAAGATAGTAAAATAAATATGAAAACTATTGTACAAATATTATACAAATAACGAGAGTCGTAAAAGTTACGATCTCAATATCGTCACCCTATTAACACATGGAAAGCCGTTACGACCTCTCGATCGCTTCCCACTTTCATAGTGTGTGCGTTTTAAATATGAAGTGGATGCATTATTATATCTCATCATCCTCCTACAAGTTATGAAATTACCTGTCTGTATCTTATGTCACCCTCTCTTTTTCTTTGTCCACATGTGAGTATTAATAATTGAGTTAAAAAATTCTTTATTATAAGCATGCCAATCATCATTAATAACAAGCACGCATACAGAAATATCGTGAGGTGAGAAGAGTGCAATATGATCAAGTAAATGTGGTGGTACCACTTCTAACTCACGAAGTAATGCGAGCTCCTCTGTAAACAAATCTTTAAAAGTTTACTCATAAATAAATGATATACTTGTGTAAGTGTCATCATACATAGAATCAGCTTGTGCCAATTCATCTAATAATATTAGCTCATCTTCGAAAATTTGCTCAAATGAGGGTTCATCATCAGTGCAAGAGATAAAATGAGAGTGTAAACTGTGAATCATGTTTACCTCAATGAGAGAGCTTGTTGTGTGCTCATCCATATTGAATATCTTCAATGCCGACTACAGTCATATTCCCAAATGATAGCTTCATGAGGCCACTCATGCATCAATTAATGCATTTGATGTTGTAAGAAATGGTCTATCCAAGATAATTGGAATTTGATTCCGTGGATTGAAAATCGGCTAAGTTTCTAAGACAATGAAGTTTATAGGAAAGATGATCTCGTCGATTTTAATAAGCACATTTTCAACCATACCAAGTGGTTTTTTGATCGAACGATCAGCTAGCTGTAATGTGACTTTGGTAGGTTGAAGTTTTTCTAATCCCAGCTGTTGATAAACAGTGTAAGGAAGTAAATTGACACTTGCTCCTAGATCAAGCAATGCCCTGTCAAATATAATATTTCCAATGGTGCATGAGATTGTGGGAGAATCTGAATCTTTGTATTTAACAGGTAAGGAGTTAGAGAGAATATGCGATATATTTGCAGTAAGAAAAATTTTCTCAGGAATGTTTCTTACTCATTTCTTAGTACACAAATCCTTGATAAACTTGGCATAATTAGAAACTTGTTGTATAATATTAAGAAGTAGAGTATTAAATTTCACCTACTGAAATATTTCAAGAATCTTCTCTATTTGCGGTAAAGGCTTCCTAAATCGATTGGGATATGGTGTTTTTGGCTTATGAACAGGTTCTTCCAAATAGGCATGTGATGGTAATGGAGGTGATGGACGTGGAGAAAGATGTGGAAAAGATGGTGTAGCCTGCGGAATAGTAGGAGTGATATCAGGGGGTATAACTACATTATTGTCCACTTGCTTTCCAGATCTGAGAGTGTGAATGATATTGCATTGGTGAACATGGAATGAAACAGACTGAGATGAGTTAGAGTTAGGGTTCATTATTGGTTGGCTCAGAAAGATACCCAACCACCGCTCACTCAGCTGTATGGCTAACTGTCCAACCTGCTGCTCTATATTTTTGATCGACTGAAAATTTGTAAGAAGTTATTGGTCGGTTCGTTGTATAAACTCAGTAGACACTATCATTTAATTTTGTATTTATGTGTCTAAATTGGACATCGTCTTGAAAAGCTTCTCCACATCCCTTTCAAGTGTCACATCGTCTTGAAAAGGTTCTCCACATCCCTTTCAAGTGTCACATCATCTTGAAAAGGTTCTCCACATCCCTTTCAATTAGCCATCTATCATAATCATTATTAGACCCCCATTGTGTATATGATTGATTATGCGCAGGTGGTCTATTTTGATTGTTCCCTTGATTTGAAACATTTGGTTATTGATAAGCACGCACATTTGGTCTTGAGAACTGACCAGTGGCTGGAGACTGCATATTAGGGTTGGGGGTTTCCTAATATTGCTCTTAACTCCATGAGAGATTTGGGTGATTTCTCCAGCCAGGATTGTATATAGGAGCATAAGGATTGTTCATGGGTCGTTGATACAAGGTGTTAGCCTGCTCAAGTGTGGACCCATGGGATTCATTAATAATAGACACTCCTCCATAACATGATTCGGAGTTCCGCAAATAAAATATGTTGGAACTTGAATTTGATTTACTTGACTCACTGGTGGAGCGCTAGGAGTCTCTAATATCTCAATTCTCCTTATAAGGGCTGCAATCTTAGTTTCGATAATAATAGAGTTGTCGACTCTATGGATCCCACCCTTATATGCAGAAGTTGATGCATTGGGTTTCTCAGCAGGACTCTCCCACTATATAGTTTTGCATGATAGGTCCTCATAGAAGTCCCACACTTCATCATCATTCTTTCTCATGAACTCCCCCTGACACATGGACTCAAGAAGAGTTTTGGATGTAGAATCGAGTCTTTCGTACACGATTTGACACAATCACCACTTTTCTATCTCATGATGAGGGCACTGAGCTAACAAATGTTTGGACCGTTCCAAGTATTTCCAAAAGGATTCTTCCGACACTTAACAGAATTGGTTAATTTGATTTTGAATTTTTGCCGTCTTATGCGTGGGATAATACTTCTTGAGAAATACTGTAACGAATTCATCCCAAGTAGTGATTGAATCAATAGGCATACTGTACAACCACTTCTTGACGTTATTTTTTAGAGCGAATAGAATGAAGCGGAGCTTAATTGCATTCTCCAACAAGTGCTGCAGTTTAATCATCAAGCACACTTCCTGAAATTTACTGATAAAGAAATATGTTTTCTCAGAATCAGAACCAGTGAATTTAGGAAGTATGCTGATGTACTACGGCTTCAATTCATAGTGATTACCCGCTACGTGTGAAAGTTTGATGTATGATGGTAATGATGTGCGCAACGGGTAACATCTATCTTGAAGGTTCTGAATTGGTTGGTCCATCTTATCTCCTATGAACAAATCTGATCTCACTAGTCGACCAAATTGATCACAAGTCCAATATGGCATGAACCAACGACCGTGAGTAGATGCGTGAGTTTCCTAAACTAATGCAAGAAGTGAGGTGTGGTGAAGAGAAAATGGTGGAAGAGATATGATTACAGAAAAGATGTGATTTCTACTGTGCCTATTTTTTTGTATTTTTTTACAGAACCAGGGGCCCAAAATACAGAATCAGAGAGAAAAAGGGGGAGAAACTCACCAACTTTGCCGCTGTTTAGCGGCAAAACCAGGGAGATTGGCTCCCTATTTTGTAGTGTACTTCTGAGACTTTTCTCGTCTCTTTTTACTTTCTGTATCTGAATTTCTAGGTTCCTGCACACTCAATACACACTGTTAACCCGTAAAATATTAGAAAAAGCAAGAAAAATACTATCGATTCTCGGCAACGGTGCCAAAAACTTTATATAAAATATCTACTACAAGCGCACAGTATCGGTGTAGTGTTGTACAGGTCGTTCTCATAGGGATCTAAAGTATTTTGCATTCTCACTAATTCTCTAGTCCTAGCGGATTAATTACAATTTCTAAGTTGGATTTGAATTAATCTAATTAGCCTATAATATAGAATCAACTAGTTCCAACCATGAATTATTTCTATTATTTTCTTTCTATCATAAAAATTTGATCTTTTAGTTTTAATCTTTACTTAAAGTGTTTTAAGTATGTGTTATCAAGTGGTATGCAAGTATAATGCATTAAAGATACAACTTTTCACAAAAATAAATTAAATTATTAGATAACTCTATGACAAAGATAAAAAATAACAACTCCAAAGCTTAACTAAGCATATGCTATCAAGAAATGTAATTCAATATAACTTATCAAATCATTAATTTACAAGTTATTATATTTTAATCTTTTTATTGAAAAATCTTATCTTTATTATTTTATTTACGAAGAAAACACTAGAGAGCAACCACATGGTGGATTTCTAGTTTCATCTACATCTTAGAGCTAAACTAAATTAGTTACTCATAGTTCTAGTTAACAAAATCCCTTTTTTTATTCATGAAAGCAAAAAAATCTAACCCAGAAAGTAAGATTAATCTAAACTAGAAAGCAATTAGAAAAAAATTATCTAAGAAAAATTAATGAATAGCAAAGGATATCTCTGGAGTTTGGTATGACGGCCGTCACCATTTCGGCAAAATCCTAATTTTATTTATAATTATGAGTACAAAATTACATCATCTCATGAAACCCTAGATTACAATGATACGACCAATATATAGCTTTCGGAGAATCAAACCCTAATTTGAGTACAAGTAAAAAACTACAAAAGTACATCGAAGCCCTCATAGAAAAATCACCCAGAGTGGGTCCTGGGGAGCCTCCAATTGGCGGCTAATGCCGCCAAATAGCGGCAAAATCTTGGATATTTTATCTGATTTTTTTCTACATGAGTTTCTTATCTTATTCTTTTGATTTTGATGACTGTATTAAATTTTGACTCTTTGCAGCATCATAGTTTTGTAGCTTTACTCACTTTTAATTCTTTTCTAAACTTGGTTTCCTAATCCAGCTCTAAGTTTATACCGTCTCTTTATAGGAATAGGTTTACTTGAAAAACACACTAAAAATACCCGAGTAGTATTATTTAAATACAAAAATAGATAATATAGAGGCTATAAATATGCAACATATAACACTCATTATATAACTATCAAAGTATTAATATACGAGTTATTGTATTTTAATTTTTTCATAAAAAATCATATCCTTTTATTTTATTTCAGAAAAAGACAAATAAAATTAATAACATGGTTGATTCCTAACTTCATCTACATCCTAGAACTATACTAAACTAGCTACGTATAATACTAATTAACAAGATTCTATTTTATTCATAAAAAGCAATAAAAATTCTATTTTTCCAAGAAAACAATTAAAGATGAAAGCAATTAAAACTATCTAGAAAGCAAATAAAATTTTATTACCTTCTAGAAAATGATGAATAGTAAGAATTACCTTCGGAGTTTCAATATTGTGGTTGTCACTCCTAGGGTTAATCTCCTAATCATTTTTTTTTAGTTTTAATATTGCATAAAAAACCATAATTTATAGGGATACGACTAATATATAGACCTCGGATTACAAAGCCCTAATCCACTCACAATAGAAAAACTACAAAATTACAATAAAGCCCATACAAAAATTCTAGTTACAGACACAAAACTTTTGTTACTGAATAGTGGCGTTGACCGCCAAATAGCGGAACTTAATTTTTGTTAGAAGAGTCCTACTCTTTGTATGAGTTAGCAGAAAATATCCCACGTGGAACAAGGCTCACTTTGCCTCTAAATAGCGGCAATTGCTGCTAAATAATGGAAAAAATTATGTTTATGCCATTTTGCTTTGCAATGCTAAGTTATGTACCTTTCCCCTTCTTATTTCCATGACTAGATTCTAGTTTGGTGGCCTCTAGTTTTGTGTTTTTGTAATTTTTCTCTTTTGGTTTTTTCTGGACTTAGTTTCCTAATCCGTCTCTGATTTCATGCTATATTCTTATTGAAATAAGTTTCATCTGAAAAAACATACTAAAAATACTCGTGTATATATATATGAAAAATAGATAAGATGATGGTTATAAATATGTAATATATGATACTTATCACTATTCAACCCTACGAGGGACCATTGTTGCCATGTGGTGCCTTGAGACATGTTTCGCAAGCTTTGTGAATAGTCAGTTGTGTCCATTGCCAGTTTGCTATATTAAACTTTTATTCTTTAGTTCTTTATTTTCTCCCACTTCAAATTTGACTTTTTGCATTTCGCTATACATAACAAGATACTTAACCTAGGGAAAGTAAGACTAGACTTAACGAAAGAAGCCGGGGTGAGAAAATCAAGAAAATAGTGATGTTATAAAAATCTGATACTCAGGTTTAGATTTTAACTATTTATGAATGAAAGTATAATGGATCTAAAAGTTATGCTGTTCATAATATCAAATAGGGTCTGAATACAGTGAAAAGTGCATATTTATCAATTATTTATATCCACTCTTACTATGCATTTGCATGTAATTTCAGTGATTTTTATGATATATTTTAGTTAAAGATAAAAACTCCAACTTGATAAATTTATGATGGTTAAAAAACTGTTTTTGTATGTTTATGTAGCTTCTAGAGTCAAATCGAGGAATAAATATGTGGAGAGATGTACAGTATGCACATATTGACTGGTATCTATTGATGGGGGGCCTTCGGCCCATCGATATAAAAGCCATTGATGATTGAAGAGACTCTTTGAAGGGTCAACTAAGTAACACTAACCATGTAACTTATTGCTATAGAGTTCGGATGGCCCCTCTATGGATGGTCATCGATGGCCAATGGACAATAGGGCAATGGAAAAATCGACTAATACGATCTGTACGTGGATTTTGGTGATTTCAAGAGAGTTTTTCGACCTTACAAGAGATATTTTGGTTTTTCCTTTGTAAAAACTTTGTGAAGAAATTTATTGCAAATTATTTCTTTTGTGAGAGCTCTTTGAAAAGTTATGCATGGCTAATCTCTTCATTTGTTTAAATATGGGCTAAAACCTAAATTTCTACCACAGTATATAAGAATACATTGGAACTCAACATATTACATATTGAGAGACTATGTTCCATATCGAGAGACAATATATATGTTAAGTGACATGAAATTACCAGTATACACTTTTTTTTGTATAAGAAATAGGAACTTATATCATTTTTTTATTTTTAAGAAATATGTGATAGTATAACAAAAATACTTTTTGGAGTGTATTATCTAATAACTCATTTAGCACTATATAAGTTAACCAAAGTTAACTGATTATTTCTGAAACTAGAGAGATTGTATTTCTTAAAGTTATTATTTATTATATAAAAAGTTATATTTGATAACTGTTTTCTAGATTTTTCTTATCTATTTTATTTTGGAGTTGTTCGTTGATTCTCGTGCTAAGTTGGGAAGGCGAGTATATTTATGTTATTTTTTATTCAAATATGAATTATAAGTATGATGTAAGTGATTTAACTGTTGATATTAAAGTATATTTAGATTGTATGTAGGTATATATGAACACCTATAGGGAAATAAACAAGGTAACTCATCATCCGAACTTGATTCATTTAAGAGTATGGGAAAAAATAAATTATTTTTAGGTCTATCAATAGCATCCAAGAAAATAAAAACCGCTTATATTATTTAATGAGTTGCACTATTACATCGATTAATTTGGAGTTCCTTCAAATGAGAGAGAAATATTGTTTTGTCATGATGAAAATCACTCTAAGTTTATCCTGAGTTTTATATCATGGCATGTGATATAATAATCCCATCAATATATGCAGTAGCACTGGAATATATTTTTAGTGCAAGTAGTTGAATGTTAACTAACTGAAAAAGTTCTAGATAAACACACGAGAGATGTATGCCTCTCTAAAGGACTATTTGGATGAGGAAAGATATAAACTAGAACCGAGGCCCTGATCTTAATATGGAAGTCTCTCTTGATCTTAATATGGAAGTCTCTCTAGACGATAAATAAAGACGTTGGAGAAACTATATAAAACAAACAGAGGGTGATGTTCAAGATTCTTTTTACTGTCTAGTACATTCATTAGTTCTTGTAAAGTACTATTGTACTACTATATATATTACAAGGTGCAATAATATTTATCTATTCTATATTTATTAGATCATTTATAAGATTTGCCCTATTTACATTTTATAACTTGTAAGAATTTTGTCTAAATTTCTAATTTTCATAAGTTTAAAAGAAATTTTCTTAGCATTCATTCTCTATTTGGTCATTTTTTTAATTTTAAAATTTATTTTTTAATTAGGCCAACCTGGTAGGGATCCAGTTCTGTCCGACTTGGACAGGCCCATAAATCAAATCTGGATGCCTAGTTTGGCCACATGTGTAGGCCTATTAAGAAAAAGAAGCTTGGGCAGACCAAACTCGCCTCATTTGTGGATTGTTTTTGCTCAGACTCTGTTGAACCGAGCTAGCCCAATTGCTATCTCAATGTAATATTAAAAAATTACAATATGATTGTGACGTTAACTAATCTAAAATCAAGCCGTTTAAATAATGGGGTAACAACCTTTTTTGGATAAAATTTCACATATATTTATAAGGGTATCTAACATGGTAACTAAGGCTAAAACCTAATTTTTACAAAATAGAAAAATTACTTAATGAGTGAATCGAATTAGATCCACTTGCAGACCCGTTGTCTAAACTATGAGAGCTTCAAAGTACACACTAAATTTCTAAGAATACACCAAAAAGATCAAAAATATTAGAAATATGCCATCTTTTTCTAGACAAATCTACCCCTATATAAGAAAGTGACTAGGAAATACTAGTATAGGAGTTGGTGGGAAGCTTTAGCAGGCCAAAAGAAGTGACATCAATTAAGGAGTGGTGAGAGTGGGGGTAGAGAATATCAGGACGGAGAGGGAGGGGATTGTGGGGGGAGAGAGGGGCAATGGTAGAGAGGTGAGCAAATGAGGGATCGAGAGATGGGTGATGGTTGAAGAGGGGGGGATGTTGAGGCAGGAGAGGTGGCCGGGGAGAGGGAATCGGGCCAAAAAATGGCACGTGGCGGTAGACAATGGCAAATAGGATCGGGGAAGCGGGTAAGGGGTGGCAATGGTTAGGGAATTTCGAGAGAAGGGTTGGTGAGACTAAGAAAAGGGTATTGGTGAGACTAAGAAAAGGGGATCAGAAGAGAGGCTGGAGCATGGGGGTAGACAGTAACAAACATGATCGGGGGAGGGGGGCAAGGGGGTGGCATTGGTTGGGAAATTCGGGGGGGGGGGGGGGGGGGGGGTGGTGGTTGTGAGGGAAAGGGTGGCAGGGTGTAGGGAATGGAAAGGGTGTCCGTGGAAAAAAAAACTAGGCTTTTGTTTGTTTTTTAAGTGCTATTAGCAGTAGGGAAATTCTAAGTGAGCACACACTTTGACTTAGTGAGCACCATTTAACAGTCACTTAGTGGTGCTCGCTAGGTCAAGTGTTGTGCTCATTTGGAATTTCCCTTTGAAGTAGGGAGTCTAAAGAATTTAGGTGCGTTCAGCTCTTCTCCGTTTTAGGATCGGATTCAGATTAACCCGAACACGGCCCACTCACACCTACCCAGCCCCAGCCGCACCGTTCACACGTTCGAAATCTACCAAGTTTTGAGTTGTCCGTCAGCAGAGTTGTTGGGAAAGCAAACATTGACCGATCCGTCCTCTATTTATCGAGAAAGACGAAGCTTTGAAAATGGCGACGGTTATTAGGGTTTCCAAATTGGAGATTGGGAGAGATTCGAGGAAGAGGAAAAAGAAGAAGACAAATGGCGACCAATGGCGTGGATCTCGCGGACGTGCCGTCGGTGGACCTGATGACGGAGCTGCTCCGGCGGATGAAGTGCCAATCCAAGCCCGACAAGCGCCTCATCCTCGTCGGTATAGCTTCTCCTCAGATCTGTTGTTTCTAGAATTTTCTTATTGTTTTTTTCGTTTCAAATGTTCGATCTTTAGAGCAGATCTGTGTTTTGCTCAAAGCACATCGGCTAAGCGAAACTGATATTGAAATTTTAAGTGTAAAGCTCGCTCTTTTGAAGTGTATCTCGTTTGGTGTTCGCTATTAGTTGATTTGATTCCTTGTGTGAAGAAGCGCTAACTGGGAAATTCCTACAAACTCTTGTCGCAGCTAGCAATCACTGAAGCAGGGACGGTTGGATTCAAGAAACGATTGGATAGAAAATGTTATTAAGTAGATTCCGTGTCAGTTTTGAAAGAGAGATGATTGAATAGAATGTGGTAGTTCTTTATAAATGAGAAATGTATAATATGAATCTGGAGGGCATATGATTTGCATGATAAGCAAATGTTTTATGATGAAAGACTATTCCATAAATATATTTGGTGGAAGACTCTAGAAGCTGCTAATTTTCTAAAATATATAATAATTTATAAACTGGATGGTGCATGTTTTGTACATGAAATAAGTTCATGTTGTAAGAGAGGCATATTTAAAACTCTGGTAGGCCGGGGAGAGGGAGTTACTGAAACCACTTGGTTGAGGCCACTTAACACGGGAAGAATTTTATTTCATTGACACTGCACATAGGCATTTAGAATACATTTAATTCCAATTAAATTTTTTGTTTTTACCACATCCAAACTTTCATGTGTCTATTGTAGTTGATATACTCTGTGGGTCCCATTAATTTTTCTAGAGTTGATGATGTCTCGCCAATATTTGGGAGAATCAGTGTCCTGTATGCTAGTTAAATTTGGATAGTTAAAGCATGTTGCTTTTTCCAGTCAATTTCATACATTTGAGGAAGTATAATCCTGAATGCTATTTGAACTTGGATGGTTGAAGGAATATGAAGTTTCTTTTTTCCAATCATTTTGATAAATGTGAGGCCGTTGTTGCTTTGTAGAGGATGTTGTTGCTTGGTAGAATAAGTGAGTTTCTTTGACTTTTTTGCTCTTCTTTGGGAAGAAATGTTAGTATAATGCTTTTATTCCAACATTGCCAACTTGATCTAGGACGATATACTTTGGTCAAAAAGATAATTTAGAAGTTAAATGCAATTCGTTTTGTTCATAATACCAAGTTTTCAAGTACTTATCTGAAAATGTTATACATGCTGATTACATTAAGGTAAATGTTCCAATTATTTCTTAAAAGTTCTCTCAGACACACAAAGGGGGAAATGTAAAAACAACTAGTTTAAGGTATAGTTTAATTTTTTTTAAATTCAATAAAGGAGGTTTCTTGAAGGTATCTGTTAGATTAGACTACTATTCTGTATTTGAGTTTAGTACCAAATCACCTGTTGAGTGGTTTGTATAAAATTGAGAGGTCTATAAATATATATATATATCTTTTGACTTTATAATGATATAGAGATTGAATTTTAGCTCTACTTGCTTTCTTACATGATATCTGATTAAGGTTTGAGAAATAAATCTCAGTCGTACGTTCTAATTGCATAACAATCTTAACCATCCACTAAAAGAAAGGGGAACCCTAAATTGCAACCGCCTCCCCGCACAACCTTCGCAATCAAAGCCTCGACAATTCCCCTTCGAAAACCTGCACTCGATAGGCTCCATAGCTGAAGCCTCCGCAATCGAAGCCTCAAAATAGAACCAAAGTCCTGATCTTTGCTTCTTTGTTTTGCAAGTCCTGGTCTTCACAAGTCCGCTTCTTTGTTTCCCGTCCTGATCTCTTTGGAACCCAAATACCTGTTCGCTTTGATTAATCAACTTGTGAAGGAGAAATACTCTTGTGAAGAATGCACCTCGAGAAGTATGGTGCTTCTGTTTATTAATTGTAACGTGCTTCTCTTTATTAATCTCTTTGCAATGCTTTAGTTGGCGATCACTCTCTTTATGAATCAAATTGGGAAGGAGGTTATTCGTGAAGTTTTTTTGGAGACAAGATGTATCAACAACACTAAAAAATCATTCTTATTACTCACTATTTTTTAGTAAGTTGGGTTTTCAAACTTTTTTTATGCCATCATCCACTTCAAGTACTTCATCTACTGCTGTTACTGTTCCTACTATCATGACTGAGAATCTATATCTAAAAAAACCTTACTGTTATTATTGTTAAGTTGAATGGTAATAATTATCTTTTATGGGCTCATAGTCATTCAGGCTATTTGTTGGTGCTCAAAGAAAAATTAAGCATTTATTGGATGTTTCACCAAATGACAACGATCCTTTCTATTCTGATATGTTTGTTAATGACTATTGCGTGATTATATGGCTTCTTAATAGTATGGAAGAAAATTTAAGTTTTTGTGTTATTTTATTAAAAATAGCAAAAATGATATATGACACCCTTAAGGAAGTATATGGTAATGAGAAAAATATATCTTGAGTTTTTGAACTATTTGAGCGCTTGTTTTCTCTAAAATAGACAAAATGTCTGTATCCGAATACTATTATGCTCTCCGAGGTATATTGGATAAGTTTGAGGTTCATCAACCAGTGGTTACGGATTTTAAGATTTTGAGACAATATCGTCAGGATTTTGCTGTTGTCAAATTCCTCTCCGGTTTGGATTATTCTTTGCCCTCCTAAGTGAGGGTCAAATTCTTGTTAGTGGTAGTATTCCATCACTGACAGCGATATATTCCAGAGTCCTTTATATTTCTACTGGATCTACTACATTAGCAACTCAATCTCTTATCTCCAATGACCACTCTGTACTATTTTTTGTTAGAGGACGAGGTCGGGGAGGTCATGGTCATAGTTGTCGAGATTCCGGTCGTGAACGAGGATCCCGTGAATGTGATTACTGCGACAGGAAAAATCACATATCTACCTACTGTTGGAAAAAATATGGAAAATCAGAATGGGCACAAATTATGACAAGTAACTATTCCACTAGATCTTCTATTTTTTATGTTTCTATACCTACAAAAGATATTGCATCGAGAATGAATTATGCTAGCACTTCGGCATTTTCAACGATGGTTCAGATTTCACGAGTTGAACTTGACAGACTTCTCTATTTTCAATCAACCGTGGTCGGTTCTCATGCTACTTATGCATTCTCGTCAGGTAATGATTCTTACATCATTTTTTCTAGCCAACCATTGGGTTATCAATTTTGGAGCTTCCTCCCATATAACAGGTATAAGAAATAAGTTTGCATCCCTATATTTTTCAGATAAATATCCTCCTGTCCATATTGCTGATGGTCCCTCGTCTTCGGTAGTTGGTGATTGAATAATTCATGCTGCCAAATCCTTAACCTTTGATAATGTTTTGTTTGTTCCTAACCTTTCTGTTATTATGTTTTTTATTAGCCAAATTACTGAAAATAACAATTGTTCTGTAATATTCTTTCCTACTTACTGTATTTTTTAGGACCTCCAGACTGAGATAAAGATTGGTACGGGGCGTAACGGGAATGTACTATCTAAATGAAACATCACCTATAGGGTTTGCTGCTTGCTCCTTTGCTTCCTTTTTACAGTGGTATCGACGCCTTAGACATCCTTCTCTCCAGAGTTTTCGTTTCGTTTCGTTTTACCCACTGCGTCTAGTATATCTAAGCTAAATTGTGTCTTGTGAACTAGATAAACATAACAAGGCCGCATATCCAACTTGCATCAATCCACAAAGTAGTTTTTCATTTGAGTTAGTCCACTCTGATATTTGGAGTTTACGTCGTTTTCCTTCTTTTAAGGGCTTTAGGTATTTTCTTCTCTTTGTGGACGATTTCTCTCGCATGACGTGAATGTATTTACTAAGAGACAGGTTACTGTTTCTAGTATAATCGAACTATTTTATAAAGAAATAAAAAATTAATTTTCTACTTCTATTCATGTTTTATGTACTGATAATACTATAGAGTATATGAAGGCTGATGTCTCCCTATTTTGTGGTAATAATGGATTATTCATCAAATATTTTGTTCTGACACATCTCAGCAAAACGATGTTCCTGAATGAAAGCATAGTCATATTTTAGATGATACTCGGACTTTAATGATTCACATGCATGTTCATGCTGTTCTATATGCTTGTCATTTACTAATTAGGATGCCCTCTTCGGTCTTTTATGGTAAAACCCCCTTTTCATCTCTTTATCCTAATACACCCATGATTCCTTTTATATCTCGAGTGTTTGATTGTACATATTTTGTTCAAGATTTGTCTTCCGGTTTGGACAAACTTTCTCCTCGTACTATAAATTATGTATTTTTGAGTACTTTAGACTGCAAAAAGGGTATAGATGTTATGATTCAGTGTCTAAAAAGTATTTTGTCTCTACTGATGTTACCTTCTTTGAGTCCATTCCATACTTCACTTGCACATCAATATACCATTTCGATACTTATCTTTCTTTTCCCTTATCTGTCTCTACTACCGAGATTGAACAAGTATCGGTGCCTCCTAAAGAGATTGTACAGGAACCTTTCAAAAAACCACTATTGGTATTATCTCGCCGTCAGAAAGTGTCTCTTTCTTACTCACTACCTGTTGATCCGCCATCTCTAGCTGTAGGTTCCCAACAACCACAAAATTCTTCCGCTCTTGCCTCTGTTCTTCCTATTGCTCTCCGAAAGAGTAAATGTTGTACTATTGCTCATCCTATTTCTCGCTTTGTTTTTTAAATAAACTTCACCCAATATTCTGCAAGTTTGCCCTTTCTCTTTTTTTTTGTCTCTATACTCTATACCCAGGTCTTTTCAGGAAGCAATATTAGTCTCTGCCTGACAGACGATCATAGATAAGGAGATGCAAGTTTTTGTCTCTTGTGGAATATAGAATTTGGTTCTTTCTCCGTTTGATCCATGTATTTTTGGGTGTCGCTAGGTATATTCTGTCAAATATAAGTCGGGTAGTTCAATTGATCGCTACAAAACTTTGAGACTTTCTCTCTTGTAACACATTTTTAACTCTATTCACAATATTTTCTCAATTGTCATGAATCTCGATTAGCCCTTGTTTCAATTGGATGTTAAAAATGCTTTCTTATATAGTGATATTCAAGAAGAGGTATATATGGAACAATCTCCAGGGTATGTCGTTCAGGGGAGAAAATATGCAAACTTAAGAAAGCGATTTATGGACTTAAATAGAGTCCTCGAGTCTGGTTTGAGAAATTTTCAACTGTAATTGCTGTAATTGCTGGTGTTGGATCTTAGCGTTGTCACTATGAGCATTTTGTTTGTCCGACATACTCATTCTGGTATTGTCCTTGCCGTATATGTGGATGATATTATGCTAACTGGATGTGATACAACAATTTCAACCGATACAAAGGGTTATCTAAAGCAACATTTTATAACTAAAAATATGGAGAGACTGAGATATTTTCTTGTAATTGAGGTAGGTTATCATAAATATAGGTTACTTCTCTCTCAGAAGAAGTATGCACTATATCTTTTGGAAGAGACCGGTTTCCTTGTGTGCAAATCTGCTAATACTCCAATGGAGT
This sequence comes from Dracaena cambodiana, assembly GCA_036321105.1. Classification (NCBI taxonomy): domain Eukaryota; kingdom Viridiplantae; phylum Streptophyta; class Magnoliopsida; order Asparagales; family Asparagaceae; genus Dracaena; species Dracaena cambodiana. The sequence goes on from JAYEPQ010000017.1 coordinate 26,164,103, forward strand.
TAGATTTAGACGTGTGCAGTGAAGATACTGCTTTGTATAAGGATGTCAAGCAGTATAGGAGAATGGTGGGCAAGCTTATCTATTTCACGGTCACAAGACCTGACATTTTTTTTTGCTGTTGGGCTGTTGAGTCAGTTCATGTATAAACCAAGAGATATAAATTGGAAAGTTGCTCTGAGTGTTATGTCATATATTAGGAACTCTCCCAAAAAGGGATTATTTAGAAAACATGGATATGTTAAAATCTCTGTCTTTTCATATGTTAGATATGCATGAGACAAATGAGACAGAAAGTCGATTACTGGATACTTTACATTTATTGGAGATAATCTAGTCATATGGAGGAGTAAGAAATATGATGTAGTGTTTCAATCTTCAGCTAAGGGAGAGTATTAGGTAATGACACACATTACGTGCGAATTGCTGTGGTTAAAAAACTTATTGACTGAATTTGGATTCAACCTGAAAGGTCCTATATTTATGTACTGTGATAGTCAGTCAGTCAGTTATATTGCTCAAAATATAGTGTTTCATGATCTCACGAAGCATATAGAGGTAGACTGTCATCTGGTTCGGGATAATTTGGTGAAGACAATATGTACTCGCTTTACTCCTTCGTGAGAATAATTGGCTGATATTTTAACTAATACTGCATCACCAACTTTGTTTTCTAATTTATGTTACAAATTGGGTCTGATTGATATTTATACCCCAACTTGAGGGAGAATGTTAGATTAGACTATAGACTACTATTTTGTATTTGAGTTTAGTTTGAGTTTAGTACTACATCACCTGTTGAGTGGTTTGTATAGAGTTGAGAGGTCTATAAATATATGTATTTGCTAATTTATAATGATATAGAGATTGAATGTTGGTTCTACTTACTTTCTGACAGTATCTATTGTGCTTAATTGGTATGAAGAATCAATGAATTGTGAATAAAGTGCTTTTCTCTACTCACCCATATTTTAATTTAATATTTTGTTATGTATGCTTAACTAATTTGGTTCACAATTGAAAACAATATGGCTAACAAAATTTGGTCAAGCCACTCCCTATCACTGTCCTACTTGAAGGATCAATATTATATTCCTTTTTCCTTGTATCATGATACAATGTACTGGTAGGCACATTTGTTTTGTGGTGTACATTGTTGATTGACTGGATTGTATTAGTTGATTAGATTAGAAAGGGTATCTTCCAACTCTGTAAAGTCCAGAGAAGCTTGGAATTAGCAAAACGAAAAGTTATGAATGGAATGCAATTGCAATGTTACTTTGACAAAGTTGCTAGAAGTAACTAGCGGCTGATGACCTAGAAATACTAGTTGTTATTATCATTTGCTACTTAGAATTATTCAGCCAATATGATGGTGAGAGCAAGAAGGATATTTCCATAAAATCCGCAGGATGGTTATAGTTGAGAAGTGCTGCAGGAGTACGATCTAGAATACCAACATAATTAAAATGGTAAACTCCCAGGAGATGGATACAATATCAACACTGTTGTATGGTCAGAAAGTAGGGCAATCAAGTAATATGCCCAAAAAATGCTAGCTGAAATAAGAATCAAGATGGATGTGTGGCAGAGTGCTAAAAATGGGGTGCAACAAGTGCGTCCATAAGGAATTGGAGTTGGCTTCCTTTGAGGATATAATGATAGGGAACCAATAGCTATGTTGGGGCGTATGTTCAACAAAGATCAATAAGTGTGCTGGTTTGGTTAGGACTGATAGATTGTAGTTAGAGGACCAACAAGAGGACTGATAGATTGTAGTTAGAGGACCAACAAGACTTAGAGCTAAGCATGAAAGCGTGTGAATAGAGGCAGTTAAAAAGAATACACTATCTGTTTGATGCTTTATTAGAGTTGAAGAAAAATGAGTCTTGTAGAAAGCATCAATAATTTGGATAAAGCTTTCATCTTGTCTTTGTTGCTACAGCTGAAGCCCCCTAAATGCCTTCCTCTGTTGAAGACAGGGATGATATTATTCTCTTATTTTTCTCTGTGTACTTTATAAATGTAGTTTGATGTTAAAATAATGCAACCAAGAAGAATTATATTAGTTCTTTTGGCTCCTTACAGTAGCAGCTAACATTAGAGCTACATCCTAATATCCTATTTCTGTCCCTGCATATCATCTTCTCTATTGCGTTGGAAAAAATTTGAGCTGATTTTAGTTGTTTGGCTTAATCTCTACCAGTGTTTAAGCTTTTACCTTGCCAATCGTATTAGTTACTTTGCTAGAATTCAACCAATTTATTAGATCCAATTTCACATGTATTTCAGTAGATGTAAATGCAATAGGTGGGGTTTTATGTATAGATAGTTCTATACCTTTTCTCACGCATGAGTCAATAGTATAAATACGATAATATATCTCCAATCTCCATTTGGATGGATATGCAACTATGTGTGGCTTATGTATAGATAAATGTACTACTTTTGATACTCAAATTATTCGTCTAGCATCTGAATCCACTTTAATCTTAATCAGGTTGGGGACAATTTGAATTGACCTTTACAAAAATATTCACTTCTATTAGAGTAAAAGAGAAAGTGATTCTCTGCTTTTGATTTTATATTTCCATGGATAAAAATACTTGCTTTCATCAAGTAGGATCTGGAAGCTAAATACTTGCTTTCATCAAGTAGGATCTGGAAGCTATCCTTCTAGTTTTCGTACAAAGTTACTATTGCTTCAGAGAATCTATTCGAGATCTGAGAATGATATTATTCTGTACACAAATTGCTTTATGTTCATAGCCACGAAAGATTCTTAGGCGATATTGCAGGAAATTTAATTTAGTGTGAGGGAATATAACAAATGCCTGATGAGTTTTGCTTGAAACTTTATTAGACAATCTGTGGTATTTTCCAGGTTATGTTTTTCAACTGATAGAAAAGCTGTTGGCTCCTTGATTTAGCTTTCCCAACTGAGGCATTAGTTAGAATGCAAAAGGTTATATTTCTTGGTGTTGGTGAAGCTATAAGCAGAGAACCAATCCTTCTTATTGTAGATTTTAATGCTGCATTATTTGGTCTTCTATCAGACGTTAAAATAGCTGCATTATTCAGACTGTGAGCAGTGGAAGGACTTTGTTGTAGCAACATTGATCCTAGTTGAGGAATTAATCATCCCTAATCTGACTTTATGACTTAAAATCCGATACATGAATATGAGCTGCACCATGCAATATTTTTCTATCTTTTCTTACAAAGTTCTACATTTATGTCATCTAAGAAATAGTGGGGGACCACCATTTCATGATCGAATCAGCAGTTCTTATACCATAGAAGGCAAAATCCTATTTCTTGTTCAGTTCGTTGATTACTTAGTTTAACAGGTCCTCCAGGATCTGGGAAGGGTACGCAGTCACCTATTATAAAGGATGATTATTGTTTGTGCCATTTGGCCACTGGTGATATGTTAAGAGCTGCTGTTGCTGCTAAGACTCCTCTAGGAGTCAAAGCTAAAGAGGCCATGGATAAGGTACTTCTCCAGAAGCAGCTAGAGTTAGAAGAATTTGATATTTGAGTTGCTTGTGCTTCAGTCAAAGTTGCTGTTCTCTGTCTTGATCCTTTTCTAGGGGGAGCTTGTCTCTGATGATTTGGTTGTCGGAATCATTGATGAAGCTATGAAAAAACCCTCATGTCAGAAGGGTTTCATTCTTGATGGATTCCCTAGGACAGTTGCCCAAGCAGAAAAGGTTTAAAGCATCATCTCTTCCTTCCATGATACTGATCTGCTGCGTGATAAATATAATACATGTGCAACTCATTTTCGATTTACTTTTTCTTGATATCCTGGTTGCAGCTTGATGAGATGCTGCAAAAGCAGGGTGCAAAAATTGACAAGGTTCTCAATTTTGCAATTGATGATGCTATATTGGAAGAGAGAATTACTGGTCGTTGGACCCATCAGGCTAGTGGACGAACCTACCATTCAAAATTTGCACCTCCGAAGGTTCCTGGGATTGATGATGTGAGTGAAGTTCCTTATTACTGCTTGTTTTTATTTTTTTGTTTTATCATCATTGTTTTTGTTTATTTATTTAACTTTTGGTTTCAGTTTCCTCTTTTCTGCATCTTTTTGTAATATCCACTTGTTATGGATGTGAAGCAGTGGCAATCTACATAATCCCACTTTTTGTGTAAAGAATATTAACCAGCTTCATCTGCAGAGATCCTGATAATAATTAGTCAAGGATCATTGAGAATTAAGGGTAATTCTAATAGGATTGACGTTTACTAGGTAGATGAGTGGTAGTTTACGAAAGTCTTTTTATTGTCCTTTCTGCATTAAATTAGATCTGCATTCTAGCAAATTTATATTATTGAAGACATAATCATGGTTTTAAATGTTTTATGAATTGAACTCTTTTCTCTTCTTACAGTTTATTATAGGTTGTTAGATTATTATGTGTTTAGTTTACTGCATATAAACCTACTTTCTAAACATCAACTTTGTGACCTTATATGTATGTAGTCACTCTCTATCAATAAGATTATCTTATTATTTCATAATATGGTATCAGAGTAAGAGTAAGGTTGTTATGGAATAGATCTCAACTCTCAATCTCGGTTCTCCATTCAAATATTAGATTTAATTCTAGCCATCCACTAATGGAATAGATCTCAACTCTCAATCTCGGTTCTCCATTCAAATATTAGATTTAATTCTAGCCATCCACTAAAAGAAAAACCCTAAACCTAATCTATCATCTCTCTCTTCTCTCTCTTGCTGCCTTCATCATCGCCCTCTTCTTCTGACTCTGCCATTGCCACTTGCTCCTGCTAAACATTGTGGACGTGGCTATCTATTTGTTGACTATTTAATAATCTCATTGAAGGTTATTCACTCAAATTTTACGAAGTCGGAGGCTAACTCTCGAAGTTCGACTTAGCTCGAGATCTTTCTTAAGCCCAATCATTTGTTTGACGTTTAGATTGTCCCGACAAAACTAGTTGACAATTCTTGTCACAGACAATTGGTGTTGTATGTGGGAAACTTTGATCAAATTCTCATAATAAACTGTGCCTACTACACGGTCTAAAGGCTAATTGAGCCAGCAAGATCCTTGGGAGGAAGACAGAGCGACTACGAGCACATCACTTGAATCTGAAGACCTAAATACCATGAGGATTCAGACTCCGAGTTCGAAAACTATGGGTTACTCTCCAGACCCATATTACAGAAGGAATTCAAATTTAAAATCTTGAACCTCGGCAAAAGATCTGACACCACATCAGATATGTTCAACCATGTTGCCAATTATCGAGCTGCGATACATCTACGGGGGCAAGTGATATCCTATGTAGAGCCTTCTCCATTTTATTAGTGAAAGGGGTGAGAAGCTGTTACGATGGTCTCCCTTGGGATCCATCCACTTCATCTGCAAGTTGCATTGCGCATTCACCTAATAATTCACTACAAGCAAGAACACAAAGAAAAGTTCACTTTCCTTGAAGTGGAACAAGTGCATGGTGAATCGCTTTGCAATTTCCTAAAGCGATTTAATGATGCAAAATTCCAAATAGAATGCTCTTCTGACATAGTTCTTGGCGTGCTTAGGATGGGGTGAAACAACAAGCTTAGACACTATTGGAAAGCAAAAATCTACCTTGTAGACTGAGCTTGTTGAACGATTCGACAAGTAAATTGGTAGGAATTTGAAATGGTCTTCAAAGACCGAGATTCTCAGAGCGTGAAAGGAGTCCTCCAAAGTGCCATGGCGACTCTCCCTAGGAAAGTGTTGGCGAATATACATCTTTGTATGTATTTCGGCTCAAATTCTGAAGTAGGTCCAAAAGGAGGGACTCTCTTAGGCACATTTGCCACTTAGAACTTTTCCAAGGAAAGAAAAGTACCCGACAGGTTCATGAGCATCGCCGAGATGTCGGCATAGTATCGAAAATTGTTATCAGTTGAAGGACATTGAGAATCTCATTCAACGAGATTATCTTAAGAACTCTACTAGGAGAAGGGAAAAAGACTGTCAGTTAGCCCTCTCTCGGAGCCTCAAATTGACAAAAAGGCCCAAGAAGTTAGAACGGTTATATTGATCATATTAGATGGACCTGGAGCAAGAGGGAATAGTAGCTCCACGCGAAAATGTTATGCGTGGACCGTAAATGCCACCAACATGCCCCGAGACGCTTCATGGAGCAAATCGTTTTCTCTGATGAAGACCTAGTTGGAATCTTTCAACATGATGATGATGTGGTTGTCATCTTGAGTGTTGCAAATGCTAAAGTAAGGAGAGTACTCATTGATACAAGAATTCTTGCAACATTATTTTTCTAAGCGCCTTCAAGCAGATGAGGATTGACACATTAACTCGTCGCTCATCGGGTTCAACGGAGTGAAGACTCTTGCTGTTGGCTTAATCGCTCTCCATTCCTCATTTTATGAGGCTATGAGGAGAGTGGTTCTTAAAGTGGACTGCACCATTATGGATGTGCCTTTCCCTACAACATGATTTTGGTTCAACCTACTCTAAATGCCCTTGGGAGTATCATATCCACTCTCCATTAGGTCATAAAATTTCCTACGAAAATGGAGTTGGTCAAATTGCTAAAATTAAAGAGTTTCGAGATGTTATCTTGCTGCTATGAAAGGGAAAGAAAAGGCAATCCATATTCTACACTTGGAATGCTGAGTATTTGTGCAAGCTCTTTCAATAAACACAAACATCATGCATGAATGAAGCTATTAGTCTACTCGGGAAAACCTTGGCCCTATTTTCTAAATAAAGCTAAGTTTTCTCCATTTGATGTTTGTTTTCAATAAATAATATTTTGTGTAACTATTATATCGTTTTTGTGTACTATGACTATATTCGGCAAATGCCCACTTATTGGGTGATATACCCACGACTTTCCTGTTAAACAGGTGTAGTTTTAAGAACTCGCTAGACAAGTCGCTAAGATTGCTCGAGTAGTGAAGAGCAAATCCTCTTCTTTCCAAAACAATTGAAGATCTAAGCAGAGAAGACCAATAAATACTTAAATGCAATACTACTTGCCAAATTTCGGCATGACCACTCTCTTGAGTGGTATCTGACATGCCGACCTAGAGAAATATGTCTACTCGTCTAATCAGAGAAGTACTTGACTTCAAATAAATTTTTCTTTGTGAATAATAAATGTAGTCTTTAATAAACCTTATCTTTTCACATGCTTAGTAATCTTAAGACGATTCTTAACATTATTTAAAGTTGGCGAGATAATAAAACCGACATGGAAAAATAAATGATGCTAATACAACTAGTGATAAACAATGCTTGTCGAAATGCCAACAAGAGCACTTGGCGAGATGCCCACTACAACAAGCTCACTGATATACTCACAAAATTTCTTATGGGTGTAATAACAAGAACTCGTTTCATAAGTCAACAAGGTAAATGATGAGAAACTTCACTCATACTAAATCAAATAAATGGAAACTCCGAGTTGCATAACGTAGGGTGTACATGAAGAACTCTGAGTCGCTTATGCAGATATTGAATCCATGATGTAAACTCGCCAAGCTCCTAGTTTATTCCATGGCGCAAACTTGTATCTTTGAGCTTATTCATACGAATTATTTTGCAAAGGACAAGAAAACTTATCTTTGAGCCTGGAGATATGGGATCCAAAGTTCAACTAGCCTACATGGAAGGCCAACAACGGCCTAAACATTCTTGCGGCTTGGTAGAGACCCAAAGTCCTCGAATTAATTGACAAAGCTGGCTTAACTCTTGTAAACGATTTGTGTTACTCCAATTTAAATGACTTGCCTAACTTAGGTCACTAAAATGTAATTTTCCATAGGTCTAAATTTGGGGGGCTTTCTTCTCTTTAATTCTCCAAAGTGTGGTAAGCCACCAGCTATTAAAGCTCAAGCAAGGATGGAAGTCTTGTGGGAACTTAGTATTAACCATGTGACCATGAAAGAGCACAGAGACGGTCTATCAAGGTAAATTTAACTCGCTTTTAAGCAGTCTAAGCACCAAGCGTTGAGGCTATTAGCCTAATAAGCAAAAGTGATTTGGTAGTTCCAAGATGGAAAGTCTTCCACGAAATCAACTTAGCTCCTCACCTTTATAGTAGTTTGCCTTCGTGCTCAATAAGTACTTGGCCCTGTGCCTGTACAGTAATTTGGCTTTGTGCTCAATTAGTATTTGGCTCTCTTTTAAGACCTTCATATTGAGATAAGGATTAGTATTAGTGGTGAGAAAGAAGATATGTATTATTTGGATGACGTGATTATTCTTGTAAGTTTTGTTGCTAACTCTTTTGATACTCTTCTATAGTGGCACTAGCGTGTTGGCCGATGAGTATCAGATTTTGCATCTTTATGCCCCTCATTCTATCTATTTTTGTATATAAATAATGCTATTAAGATATTTTTAGTTGTTTTTTCAGGTTAGGTACTATTGTAGTAAGGTTTACAGGAAATTAGTTGAAGACTCGTAAAACCGAATCCAGAAGAGTTGAAAAGAAAAATCCAAGGAATCACAGAGTTTAGAGCCACAAAGTTAGAATCCAATTATGAAAATAAGAAGACTAGAGCTTGAAGATTAAGTACCAAAAATTCAAGAGCCAGAAGCTGCGCTCTTGCCGCTGATTGGCAGCAAAAATAGAGATTTGCCTCATCGTCTTTTTGGTATTGATTCATATGTGGAGTAGGACTGTTTTAAGGGTGTTGACCACTGCATATTAGCAGACAATGCTGCTATTTGGCGGCAAACTTGTCGAGTCGGCCGCTGATATTTTTCAGAGGAGTTTTGTGTAATTTCAGAACTCTGTAGGATTACCTAGATTAGGGTTTTAAAAATCTGGGGTCTATATATTTGCTGTAATACTTGTAAATTCGTTGGCCTTTTTGTACTATGATTATAATAAAATTGAGATTTGAATCTGGAGAGGGATGACCGACATACTTAAACTCACCAAAGCTTGATTTCTTCATTCTTCATTAATTTGTTCTTAGGTAATACTTTTATTGCTTTCTAGTTAGATTTTATCGTTTTCTTAATTATATTTAATTGTTTCTTAGCTATATTTAGTTGCTTTCTTCGATTAATTAGTTTTTCTCTTACTTTCAAGAGTAAAAGTATGAACTTTTTAGATAAAAACCATGCATAACTAATTTTTTTCATTAGCCTTAGGATGTAGATGAAGTTAGATTTATAACTCTAACTTCTTCTCTTCTTTCTAAAAAAAATCAATGTAATGATTTTTCTGTAGATATTATAAACGTACAAATTCGTAAATCGTCGTTTTTGATAGATTATTCTTAAAGTGATTTTAATAATCTATGCTAGATTAGGTTTGGAATTTGTTATCTTTATTTTGTTTATAATTATCAATTTTATATAATTCGGATTAATAAAAATGTTACCTTTTGATGATTTATACTTATACGCCACTTGATAGATCATACTTAAGGACATTATATTAAAATTGAATTAAAAAAAATTCATTTTTTAAATATGTTACTTAATTGTGAATCTTAAGATAGAAAGGAGAATTTCATTATTAGGTTGTTAGTTTAATAGATTCGAACGTCTTAGACTAGCCTTTAGTATAATAAAGAAACCTCTTTTCAATTTTAATTTTCATAGTTAACTCTCTAGAATTAAAGAATTAGTAATATCACAAAACACTTGAGATCACTGTGGGAACAACCTGTTTGCGTTACAATTGACACTATGCGCTTGGTCAAAAAAGGCATCATCCTCTTTCTCTTGTGTGGGATTAGAAGCATGCACGTCTTCGTCAGCAGTGATTGTGTTCCAATCTTCAGCAAAAGTCATCTATGTGAAAAGAGGAAGAGCACCGGTGCTTCAGCCACCTTGAGGTGTTTGCTTCCTAAATATACACGAGTCTGTTCATATTCGTCAAATTCAATCTCAGATATGAAATTGCAACACAATTATGTTGCCAAACATGGTAGAGGCAAAGTGGGCTTGGACCGCATTTTGGTGTCATTTATCTTGCTAAGAAGTTGTGTACATATGTAAAATTTTGGAACATGAGACATGAGACAATCAACAATATAGAGTGTGGGTGTGTAGAATGAAGACATATTTGATATCCCCATAATGTTCTGATTGATCCAACATCAAGTGGTATAAATATTGCGATATACCATTTTACCGCTAATCCCCCTATCTCGTGGAAGAGTGCAATTTGGTCCCATCTTGGTAAGATATTACTCAATTGTGTGGGGAGTCTGGTCCCGTTATTAAGAATTATACTAATTGTTATAGAGTTGGTCTCTGCGTGATTACCCTATCTCGCCATTTTAGTTTCAATTGCTTGTGGTCCTTAGATATATCGGATTTAGAAAATTCGTAGTAAAATTCTCAACTAAAGTAAGAATATAATAAGAATTTGGCTCATTATTAAGTATTTCCACCCCATCAAAGCAATTGTGGATGAAAAAATACACAGAAAAAGTCGCAAAAACTTACCTAAAACTTCTCTCCGCTAAAATATTAGCCATTGTATACTGGATTTAACCTAATTTATCAGAGAAGATAGAGAGAAGAGAATGCTAATGATCCCTGAAGTTACAGGGGGTTCCCAAGAAATGCCGCTAAAGGCGGCAATTGTTGCTGACCAGCAGCAATGGTGGGTCGGGTTGGCATTGGTCGGCTGGAGCTAGCTCGCAGGGGTGCAACGATCTTATGGGCTTCCTTGACCGGGCTTTGGAGGCAGCGACTGAGCAAGATCTGAGAGGCTAGGGTTTTGAAGGAGATGGGTCGGTTTGGTGGATGTGGAGGTTTTATAGGAGATGCAAAATTGCTTCTAGCCCCCACTGCATCTAAACAGAACTTCGTAGATCCTAGAAAATTTATAATTGATCCTAAACTATTTTACTAATTTATTTACATATAAGAAAATAAAAAGAAAATTATTATACAAGTGTTACATGCCTTTAAGCATATTGCGGGTTGTGAAGAGTCATGACTTCGACATTATCGTGCTGTTGAGACTCAAAAAAGCGGTTTTAATATTTGCTCATTGACTTTGAATGTATTACCTTTTTTTGGATTCTTGATATCTATTGCACTGTTATGATACATGTCCATACAATGAACATTCCACTCCATCATTATCTCAACTTTTCCAGAAATAAATGTTATCTTGAGTTATATACGAGAACTTTCTGGCCCAACATAAACGATTTGCGCACGATCGCTTGATCGTGGAATACTTTTGTTCTCTTTATAAATTTTAGCTTTTTCATATGCATCCCTCCTGAACTTATCTAGTTCATTGGGTTGCAGCCTCCACTGCTCACTAGCTTTCTCTAACTCAAAATTCAAAATTTGATAGCCACAAAATAATCCACAACAACCAGTATATATTGGCTTCTAAACGAATTCGTTAATGGACCCATAAAGTCTGTTCACCATACATCGAATATTTCAACCTCTAGAATATGTTGTAGAGACATCATGTTACGCCATATGATTCTGTCTATTTGTGGGCATTGTGTGCATGTCTTGCAGTATTCCATAGTGTCTTTAAAAAGAGTTGGCGAATAAAAACTACTATGCAATACTTTTTCGGCTGTTTTTGGAGGACTAAAGTGTTCTCCACAAGCGAGATCATAACAAAAGGATATTATAATTCGTATCTCGTCTTTAGGTATGTATCATCTCGTGATCTTGTCAAGACAATATTTGAACAAGTATGGATCGTCTCAATAGAAGAACTTTATCTGGGATAGAAATCCATATCGGTCCTGCTTGGGCCAATGAGATGGGATATCTTTGGGCACAAGATAGTTCATAATATTTGCAAAGCAGGGTTCACGAAGTAATGCTAGCAATTGCTTGCCAGGAAATGATATATTTACTGGGTGAGCAATTGGGCAGGTGAGACAAGTGATCTACTAGATTATCAGCACATTTCTTGTCTAATATCTCAAGATCAAACTCTCCTAACAAGAATGATCATGACTTTCGCATCTTTCATGGTCTACAAGTATTTCAAAGCAGCATGATCAGTTAATACAATAATTCATGACCTAATCAAGTAAGAATGGTCAAGTAAGAATGAAACTTTTCAAGAGCAAAGACGACTACTAGGATTTCTTTCTTTGTGGTAGGGCAGTTCAACTGGGCGTCCTTTAATGTTTTACTTGCATAATAGATCACATGAGGCTGCTTCTCAATATATTGTCCAAGAACTGCACCATAGCGCAATCGGATGCATCGCACATAAGTTCGAAAGTCAAGCTTTAGTCTGGCACATGAATGAGAGGAGTGTGGTAAGCGTCTCTTTGAGCTGCTCAAAGGTTTTAAGACAATCGAGTGAAATTAAATGGTATCTCCTTGGCCTATAAATGCATCAAAAACTTAGCAATCTTGTTGAAGTCTTTGATAACTGCCAATAAATCCATTATGGCCAAGGAGAGATCTCACTTCTTTTAGAGGTGGAAGATTCATGTTTCGGTCCATCTTGTTTTTGTCAACCTTGATGCCGTTCTTCGAGATGACGTGTCCTATCATATTGCCACTTCATACAATGGGATGACATTTTTCTAGGTGTGTCAACACGTGAGAACTAGCTCTAAATTGTGTAGACACTTATCGAATGAATCTAAAAAATGGGGAAGTTATCTATAAAAATATCTAAGAATCGTTCAACCATGTCTAGATAATACCTACCGTACACTCTTGGAATGTCTCAGGCGCATTGCATAGTCCAAAGGGCATGCGTCGATATGCAAAGGTGCTAAAAGGCATGTGAACGTGGTCTTCTCCGGATTCTCAGGAGCTATGTAAATTTGGTTGTAACCGAAGTATCCATATAAGAAACAATAGAATTTATGTCTGGCCAACCACTCAAAAATATGATTGATAAAGGGCAATTTCCTAGTTGTAACATTCAGCTTTCTATAATCAATGCAAACTTTCTATTTTGTTTGTATACATGTCGGGATAAGCTCATTTGCTTCGTTCTTAATTACGGTAATTCCATATTTCTTAGAGATTACTTGAACCAGACTCACCCATACACTATCGAAGCTAGGATAAACGATCCCATTATCAAGACACTTAAGAACATCCGTCCTCACAGCTTTCTTCGTCACTGGATTTTACCAACGTTGAGGTTCTCTTGTAGGTCGTGCATCATCCAGTAGATGAATCCTATGCTGTACTATAAATGGACTAATTCTCTCGATATTGGCCATAGCCCAGCCTATGGCTTCTCTAATCGCTTTCAACACTGAAAGGAGTGCTCCCTCTTGAGCTACAGTTTATTCGACAACGATAATAGCTGGTAATGTATTGTGCTCATATAAGAAAGTATACTTGAGACGGCTCGGAAGAGTTTCATTTCAAGCTTAGGTGGATACTCAATCGATGGGCGCAAGTGAACTCTTGGTTCACTAGTTAGTGGCTCTGGTGGGAGAAGACACAGATGATTCATTGTTCTCGTCTGAGAACAAGCTCTCATTAGCTAAACTATCCAGTACATCAAAGAGTTCGTCCTTAAGGTGCTCACTGGATATACTTTGGATTGCATTGACATCTAGGGGTTCATCTAGTGGATTAGTCGGTTGGTGCCTTAAATTGAATATGTTCAAGTCAAGTGTCATGTTTCCAAAGAAAGCCATCGACCCACTCCGACAATTGATATTAATGTTAGAAGTGGCTAGGATATGGTGCTGTGGATTCGGCACAGGTTTAGTCTCAAGGACTATGAAATTAGCTTGAGAAGATAAACTCTCCAATTTAACCAATACATCCTCGATCTCTTCCATAGGTTTTTTCCCAGACCAATCAGCTAACTGTAATATAATCTTTGTAGGTCTCAACTCGCTAAATCCCAACTGTTGGTACACTGAATAAGGTAGTAAGTTAACACTTACTCCTAAATCTGTTAAGGGCCTATCAATCACTATACTTTTTATAGTGCAGGCAGTGTTTTAAATATCGGCCGATATACTGGTATATCGGCCGATATATCGGTAATTTTGAAGAAACGAGACGATATGGGGAATTTTTTATCGGGTATCGTTTTGGACCGGTATGGGCCGATATATCGGCCACGTGGCGATATATCGGCCGGTATCGATATTATCCAATACCGGTCAGTATTGGATAATATCGGTTATTGGGTTTTGGTTACGGGTTAAACCCGTTAACCCGTTAAAATCCGACCCGTTAAGCAATAAAACGGGTCGAAAGAGGGGAAATTTTTATTTTCTTTCGCGTTTTCTCTCTCTCTTTCTCTCCCGGCGATCCGAGCTCTCTCTCCCCGCGACAAAACCCTAATCCCAAATACCCACAAATCAGCCCTAAATCTTCTCCGATTCTTCTTCCACTCTCTCTCTCATTCTCTCCCCGCGTTCGTCGGCCGATCGAGCCGAACGGAGCGAACCCGAACCCTAATTTCCCAATCCATCAAAAAATCTCTCTCGTTTTCTTTCTATCTTTCTTCTCCGCTCTCCAATAGCTCTTCTCCTACTCTGCGAGTCTTCGAACAGTGCTCGCCGTTCTCCAGTGGGGCAGTCGCCACCGGCCAGATAAGGTTAGTTTGCTTTTTTATGTTAATTTGATTTAGAGTTACAAATTTCGTCAATTTCTTTTATAATTGTGCTATTTAGGTTTAATTGATTGTGATTTATGTTAGATTTTTTTTTTTGGGGTAATTTGAGGGGAATTGCTAAGTTGACGCACTGTTTATTGGCGGGTAGTCTACAGTGAGTAATTAAATCACTGATTCACACTGAATCAGTGATTCGATTCACTGATTCAGTGTGAATCAGTGAACCGAATCACTGATTCAGTGTGAAGTCACTGATTTACACTGAATCAGTGATTCGGTTCACTGATTTACACTGAATCAGTGATTCGGTTCACTGATTCACACTGAATCAGTGAATCGAATCACTGATTCAGTGTGAATCAGTGATTCAAGAAATAATTTTGTATGTATGAGTTTCATACTAGTTAAAATTTGTTAATTTGAGTATTTACTATTTATAGATTCACTACTTCTTAGATTTACTGTTGCAGGTTTATTGTGTATGATTCACTGTTGCAGATTTACTGTTTCATGCAACAGAATCTTGTCATTATTCTAATTGTTGTTACAGATTTACTGTTTTATGTATGAGTTTCATTCTAGATTTATTGTTGTTGTGCATGTGGACTGTATCCATATATGTTTTTTTGTGGATGTGTTGTTGAAAAAAAAAACAAAATTTGATAAAGAAAATTTAGCATGATGACTTACTAGTTTGCAAAAAATTGAGTTTTCTGTTAATTTTATTTACCAAGTCCCATACCCACCATCTTATTCTTCCTTCATTTACTAAACAACAACATCAACTTATTTTTCTTTATTTTATAATTGTATTTCGCTCTGTCTCTGTGCATATGCGAACGTTCTAAACGATATCTGCAAATTCGTAAGTTGAATGTAAATAAGCCAATGTAAGTGCTATAAACTCATTTTATGCGTTTTATTATGTTCTATATAGCCAATTATATAATTATTCTTTAACTGCTATGACACCGATATGACACTCCGGTATTTAGGGTCATATCGCGATATCCCACCCGGTATCCGGTAACCGGTATGTAATTTGGCTGACCGGTACGAGACCGGTATCCGATATTTAGAACACTGAGTGCAGGAGACAGTAGGACTTTCAGAGTCTTTGTACTTCATTGGTACAGAATGAGAGAGGATATTCAAGATGTTAGTAGCTAAAAAGACTTTTGGAATATTTGTTGTCTTCTTTTTTGTGCATAGATCCTTTATAATTTTGCGTAGGCAGGTACTTGTTTTATTGCATCGAGAAGAGGTATGTTGACCTTTATTTGCTTGAACAATTCAAGGATGTGTTCGGTTTGAGAAGAATGTTTCTTTAAACGATTAGGATAGGGAGCCTTAGGTTTGGATTTCTGGTCAATAGAAGGATCTAATGCTGGGGAGTCAGGCTTTGCAGAGGTGCTAGTTGGTGTGGTGTGGGATGGTGGTGACAATGATAATGGAATGTGAGATGATGTGTGTAGTGGAATCAAGAAGTGTAGCCTGCGGTGTGATGTGAGTGGAATCAGTCGACACGGCTACGTGATTGTCAACCTGCTTGTTGGAACAATGATTGAATGGCATTGAATTGATTGACATGTGATTAGATTGAGTTTGAGGAATTGGCATTAGAGTTTGGTAATGGTTGGGTTGGAAAAATAAAGAACCTAAAAACTATCCAAAATGAAAAATAAAGAAATCAAAAAATTCTAAAAGAAAAATAAAATCCTAAAAAGAAAAATAAACTAAAATAAGATAAAAATCTTAGAAAAGAAAATACAAAATTGGTCATTCTCCCATTCGGAGTCTTTGCTAAATAATTGTTGCATCCACCATCACCTAATTAAGGTGCAAGTTTTTTGAGCTTGGAAAAAATCACTGTGTTTTCTATCCGAATCGAGATAGTAAACTTAGTACGGATTCTTTTGAGTTAGTCCATTTTAATGTATGGGGTCCTTATCGTTTGTCTCTTAGTCCATTCTGATGTATGGGGTTCTTATTGTTTGCTCTCTTGCAAGGTTTTTGTGATTTTAATTTTTATTGATGATTTCTCTTGTATGACATGATTTATGTTTTGAAAGAGAGATATGAAGTTTTTCAACATTTTTTAGACTTTTGTAGAGAAATTAAAAATCAATTTTCTACATCTATTCGTATTTTACATACTGTTAATGCAGTGGAGTTTATGATAAATAATGCTTTTTTTTTTGTGCCGATAATGAGATTATTAATCAAGCCTCTTGTTCTCATACATTCCAATAAAAGGTGTGGGTGAAGGGAAACATAGACATATTCTATATGTGGCATGCATACTGAGAACTTATGTGTTCCCACATATCTATTCTCAGATGCTGTTTTATGTGCCTGTCACTTGCTTAATCAGATGTCATTTTCGGTTTTGGGTGTTAAAACTACTTTCATGTCTTTTTCCTAACAAAGCATTATTCCCTCTTTAACTACATGTAGTTGGCTGTACATTTTGTTCAGGATTTGTTTCTTGGATTGGACAAGTTTTTTCCCTGCTTTCTTAAATTTATGTTTGTGGAATGTACTCAGAATGGCTATCAGTCCTGCCATTTTGTGTCTAGGAAATATTTTAATTATGTAGATGTCACTTTTTTGAGTCTGTACCTTTTTTACCTCACCATCATTTGTTGCCCGTTGCTTCTCTTTCTATACCTTCACCGATGCCCCGTATGGGGAGTGACAAAGTGCGTCAACAATCACCACTGTAGGTATATTTTCATTGTTCAAAAGTACATATTCTGATCTTGTGCCTCTCTGATCCGCCACTTCCAACTGTTGGTTCTTCCCCTCGTTCGTTAGCCTCGGATTTTGGCCTCTCTATTACTCTTCAGAAAGGTAAATGCTAGGAAGCACTGATACGGATATAAACACTGATTCAGATACAGATTCAGACACGGACACAGGACACAACATTTGTGTAAAAATGAGGGCATGGACATAGCAAAGACATGAGAAAAATATAAATAAATATATATTCTTCTATTATTAACATAATAGTTTTACTAAATTATATAATACTAAAGCACTGAAAACATATCGATTCATATCTCTTTATTCTTTACAAAAGACAAGGCTCTTCATCAACCATACATCTATCTTTCTCCCGCATCCTCTACAAGCAGAGAGATAAAAAGAAAAAGAAATGATGTTAGTGGGTTATAGTTCAATATAGAATGTGAATACAAAAATTATTTTTTCGAACATAGAAACCAAACAAAACTCATGTCCACAAGAAAACATTAAAATATAATTTCATAAAACTAACGAGATATATACAGATGTTACTAATTTAGTAAGTTTATTTTTGAATTTTTCTAGATTATTGAACTCTTTTTTTGACAAATATGCAAGAAACTCGGACACAACAATGATACGATATTTTTTCCTTTGTTTTATTGGACACGTCGCGTGGTGTGTTCGACACGATTTTTGGCATGTCTCTAGTGAGTCTGTTTCCACAAACAACATTCCTAGCGTTATCTCCGTGCTTCTTAGGGTAAGTGTTCATATACTAGTGACCCCCCACTCAAACCTGCTCACCCCCTTTCTCACTTTGTCTTTTATGATAAGCTCACTCATTACCTTTTGCCAGTTTACTCTTTTTTTGTCCTTTGTTTCTATACCTAGAACATGTCATGAAGCCGTGTTAGTCTCTGCCTAGCAGCAGCATATGGCCGAGTGGGACATAGTTCATGCTTTGTAGGGAACACCCGTGGTTGTTTGTCGTTGGGTCTATATTGTTAAGCTCAATCCAGATGGTTATTCCCCTCAACCGTTAGCCTTGGACCTTGACCTTTCTTTGCCCTCCAGAAAGGTAAACATTCATCTATTGCTCCCCCTTTCAAACTTTGTCACCTTTTATAAGTTACTCCTTTTTGCTAGTTTGCTCTTTCTCTATCCTCTATTTCTATCCCAAAGACATTGGAAAGCCATGTTAATACTTGCCTCGTAATATTCTATGGATGAGGAGATGCAAGAACTAACCTCTCGAGAGACCTAGGACTTGGTTCGTACTCCACGGGACACTCCAATGGTTGTCTGTCACTAGATCTATACTTTTTAAGTTCAATCACGATAGTTCTATCAACAGATTGAAGGCCCATCTTGTTGCTTCATACCTATGGTGTTGATTATTTTGAGACATTCTCTGCCATGGCTTGTTTCAAATCTGTTCACATATTATTCACTCTTGCTGTGAATTTGGAGTTGCCTATGTCTCAGTTGGATGTCAAAAATGCTTTCCTATATAGTGATCTATACAGTGAGTCTGTTGCTTAGGGGGATAATATGATTTATAAACTTATGAAAGCCATTTATGGACTTAAGCAACGTCCTCGAACCTGCTTTGAGAAGTTTTCTGTAATAATTGTTGGCCTTGCTTTACAAAGGTGTCATTAAGATCATTTTGTATTTGTTCAATGTACGACTTTTAGGATTGCTGTTCTCGCTGTCGATGTGGATTGTTTTCTTTTGACTAGAAGTGATAAAACAGTCTTGAGTGAGATGAAAGATTATCTTAAGTAATATTTTGGGACTAAAGACATGGAAAAGCCAAAGTACTTTCTTGGGATTGGAGTTGTGTTTCAAAAGAATGGACTGCTTCATTTTTAGAGAAAGTATGTGTTGGATCTATTGCAAGAGATGGATCGACTTGGATTCAAACCTAATAGCAAACATATGGAGGCAAATGTGTACTTATACGGTGAACATAGTAAAAATTTATGATGATAACAATTAATTCAGGAGAATGATTGGAAAACTTATATATATTATTGTTACTAGACCAAAGATTTCTTTACTGTTGGATTACTGAGTCAGTTCATGCATAAGCCAAGAAAAGTCGAGAGAGATTCATGGGAAAGCTGCTCTGACGGTTCTTGTATGCATCAAGAGTTCTTCAAGAATGAGATTGTTATATATGAAGCATGACATATTCACATCTCTGTATATTTAGATGCTGGATATGTTAGAGACAGAAGTGACAGGAAGTTTATTACTTTTAACCTAATAATTTTTGGTGGAAATTTGGTGATATGACGGAGAAAAAATAAGATGTAGTTTTTGAATCGAGTGTTGAGACAGAGTATCAAGTTATAACCTATACTATATGGTAGTTACTGTGGTTAAATAACTTACTGATTGATTGAGTTAGGCTGTAAGCAGAAGAGTCCCAATGCCCATTCAATGTGATAATTAATCTGCCATCATATTGCTAAAATTTTGTGTTTCATTATGACAGATTAAGCTATGACCCATACTATAAGGGAGCAATGTTTAAAATAGCGATAACGGTGACGTAACGTTTTGCCTCTGTTAGGTTATGTCGCATATAGCGTAACGCATAACGTAGGTTATGCAATTTCTTATTTATTTAATAAAAATAAATATAAGATTATATAAAATGATTTTTATAAATTGAAAAATAAACTTAAAATATCTAAGAAAAGAATATAAAACCATTTTGTAATATATAATTTATTCTAATTTCATATTAAGTTTTACAATAATTTTTAAATTTATCTTCATAAATTATATTAAGTCTGCAACTATAATTCCACTCATCATTGAAGCAAGAAAATAAGATTCTAATTTTTTATTTCAATTTCAATTATTATCAATATTGTAGTTTATATCTTGTAATGTCCAATTTATTTTATTTGTAATTGTTGATTTCAGTTCAATTAAAAATTTAACAGAATCAACAAGTAAGATATTTTAGCAATCGGAGAGGAATTGCAATAAGTGAATAAAGAAATAATCGCAAATTAATAAATTAGCAATTCCACAAGCAATCAAATAAGGCAACAATTAATCAAGTAAGAAAATTACATCAATTCACTAATAATAAAAATAATAATCAACAACAATATATAAATTACTAAAAGAATAATTGTAAATAACGTAGTATAACGTGATTTAACGTAACGTTACGTAATATAACGTAAAATAACATAAAAAAATGTATTGTTACGGTGCACCGAGTTATTTCCAGTTGCGTAGCGTCGGGGTTCGATTAGGTTACGTAACTCAATATAACGGGTTTCATAATGCGTTATTTTCAATATTATAAGGGAGTTACCGTGGTTATACAACTTACTGTGACTGCATTAGGCTTTGGGCAAAAGAATCTCATGCCCGTGCCCTGTAATAATTCATTTGCCATCATATTGCTAAGAATTTTGTGTTTCATGATGGCACCAAGTATATCGAGGCTGAATATCATCTTGTTCGAGATTATTTGTTGAAGAAGGTGATCTATACTCCATTCACTCCAGCGCAAGAGCAACATTAGAGTAGTTGGTTGATATCTTGATTAAAGCTACATTACCTATCAATACTATATATCAAGCTAGGTATGATTGATATTTATACTCCAATTTGATTGGGAGTGAGATTATTATGACTTTAGTATACTGGTCCAGACCCGCTTTCTAAATTATCCATTTTGCAACTCTATATATGTAGCTGTTTTTTTTCTCAATAAGATTATCTTGCTATTCCATAGCACAGGTCATTGTATAATAAAATTTTAGTATGAACAATAATAAGCATATGTTCAGGTTCCTCTGTGATTGCAACATATTGACTCTGAGCTTAAGGTGATGATTAATATATAAATCCTGAAAGGGTCTTAGCTCTTTAGGTCACCAGGGTTATCTGACTTACCATTTTTTTTTTTTTTTTTTAAAATTTTGGTGATGGCTTTATACCTTTTATGACCTGTCATATATGCCTTATACTTGAGCTACATGCCTCTTGTGAGTTTGATGATGTTTTGGAGACTAATATTCTGGTTCTCTCATTATGTGATTCTCTGTTATACACGTCATTTCCATCTTTTATAGGTTACTGGAGAGCCCCTGACCCAAAGGAAAGATGACACAGCTGCAGTTCTCAAGTCGAGGCTCGAAGCTTTCCACAAGCAAACAGAACCTGTAAGCTTCTCTACATTTATATTTAACAAGTGGTTTGACCTGCCCATTACATATGCTGGATGTAGCAACAAGCTTTTTCATAGTTATTCACAGCTTCGCTGGAGTATACTTTTTGAATTCTTTTGCTGTTCAATACCTCCCTCTCAGCTTACCTACCACGTTTTTTCATCACAAATTCTTCCTACACTTTCTTGATCCTAGGTAGATATGTGCACATTGCTTATTATATTTGGGTCTATGGTAGCTGTTGGCTTGCTCCTTAGATATCCTGCTTCCTTCTACCTTGCTTTCTTCTAGTGAAACTTTCATTTGTGTGTGCTGTTACCTTTTTTCTAAGATACTAATGATTTTTTTCTTTCATTATTTGCAATTCTCTCATTCACAATTCGCACCTGAATTTCTTTTGTTCCTCATCTTTGTGGTCAAGACTGTAATATGATACTTTTTTTACTTCAAAATTTTACGAGTCAGAATTCTGAAATGCAGTGAATTATATCTACACCGACAAGCCCTGCCATAGGTTCAGTCAAAATTTTTGTTATAATAGGCTTCCACTGAGTGATTTAAACAGTGAACTAATTGCAATGATAGATAATTAATTAACCATAACTTGTGTAAGTTATAAATGTGTTGCGTCTCTTTAAATATTAACACATTTTAAAAGCCATTTTGATACAAACATGCCAGATTTTGTAGATACACACATCTATCAACTATGTTAGTTGAACCCACATACAACAACAACTAAGCATTTTATTGCAAGTACTTGGAGTAGGCTACATGAACCAAAAGAGAATCATGCCAGATCGATCACGTCGATAATCCTTCTCCATTCATTCCTATTATGTAATATCTCCTCGTTTAAACCTCTAGAATCCATATCATTTATATCACCTCCATGCATATTTTCTTCAGCCTTGCCTTCGCTCTTTTAACTTATCCTACATAGATAAGCTTTCCTCATCGAACTGGTGCATTTGTAGGTCTACGTTGCATATGACCAATTTGTAAGTGATTTTCACGCATCTCATCAATGAAAGCTACACCTATTTTAGCACAAATATCTTTATTTCTCACTTTATCTCTCCTAGTGTTGTCGTATATCTAACGAAGCATGCACATTTTTATTACACTTATCTTCTTGAATGACGTTTCTTTATAACCCAACATTCCATACCATATAGTAAAGCTGGCCTAATAGATTCCTATAAAATTTTCTCTTCAGCCTTAATGGTTTCATAAAACTCCTGTTGCACTCCTCCATTTCAACCAGCTAGATTGTATTCACTATCGATCTCTCTACCATTCTAAATAATAGAATCCAAAAATCTAAACTGACTGCTCATTTGTATCTCTCGTCCATCTAGTGTTATAACACTATAGTATAGGGTCCGTCATTTACTAAATTTACACTTCATATACTCTGTTTAGACCTACTTAATTTAAAACCTCTATATTCTAATGTGTGCCTCCATAACTCTAACTTGGTATTCACCCCTGCTCTTACCTCATCAATTAAGACAATATTCACCCCTACTCAATCTAGGGTCTGTCATTTACTTGAACCCACATGTAGTAAAAAATTAACGAGTAACCTTGTCAAGGGGCCCTGGCACTCTGCCAAGAAATTTTATGACTTGAGATAATTTCGTCCCATTTTTAAATTGAGTCATTTTAATTATTAAAACCTAAATATAGTTTAATGCTTTAAAGGGGTCTCTTCTCTTTAGAGGAAATGGTTAAGAAATTTTGAATTAAGATCTGATGCACATCTCTGCATATTTGACATAGTTTATACTTCATACAAAAATGTAATCAAATATTTGTATTTCATTCTCTTTCTTTTGGGCATGTCTTTTGATCCTAAATCTCAACTTTTTTCCCCCTTGTGTTTTGTGCATCTGCATTCCGTCATTGAGTGCATACTTTACCAACGCTAAAAAAGTTGAGATAAAACCTAGATACAATATTGCTTCATTTTTGTTGCCCAAGTGTATGGGTTCAAGACTCTATTTTACCCCAGGTGCAGCTTTCCTGTCCAAACTTCGCAGATCACAATCAACTTTTGCTATTACAAGATACTGTAATCACATACTTCTGTTGGCTAGCAATGTTCAGTCCAACAAACCAACTCCAACCAGACCCACCCGAAAGGAATAAACACCAAAGCACCACCCACTCGCACGATTAAAATTACACATGCAGATTCCAAAAATTTTTAAAACCCCCAACCTGCCATCACCCCCACCTCATTCCCAAAAAAATGTAAAAGAAAGCAGCTGCTGCTACATACATTCACACATATACCCCATAAACCTTCAAAAAGAGAAAACACGCAAACACAAACAACAAGAAATACGAAGAGTAGAAAAGAAAAAGGAAAGAGAGGGAACAAGAAAACACCCTGCCACAGAAAAAATTAAAAGATTATAAGGTTGACAGCATCAATATCAAAGATTCAAAGGAAAAAGGAAAACACGCATGGTGGCTTGCACTGACAAATGTATTTTACTTGTTTATATCATGTGAATGGACTGAGCCACTTCTGTCATATACCCCAAATGTTCTGTTCCTATTAAGCCCTTTTTATACTTAATTAAACTGTATAGCCATGCGTTCTAAGTTCTGGACAATCAAAACTGAGCAGTGATTGAATGGAACAATGGTCAGCTTTATGTTATGTCCTTGATTTTCAGAGATTTACAAGTTAGAAGCTTTATTAGTTTTTTGTGTTTGCTGGTGCTCATTCAACTGTGTGAAATGTTATTGATATTAGGACCTTCTCGAAATATCTTTGGAGTAAACATGATTTTCGTTTTTTTTTTTTTTTTTTTTTATTTTTTAAATAACTGTAGGTCATTGATTACTATTCCAAGAAAGGCATCGTGGCGGAACTTCATGCTGAGAAGCCCCCAAATGAAGTTACTGCCGAGGTTCGGAAGGCTCTTTCATGATGATCAAGAGCTCCCATCCATTTTGCCCCCCACAGCTTGGGGTTTAAACTTAATTTAACAAAAGAAAGAGTTGTCTGGATTCCCTTGTTTTAGAATATCTTACAGGTTCTCCTTTAAATTGAAAGGATCAGTTAGAGTCACCTCGGCTTTGTGGGCCAAAGAGCTATTTTCAAAGTTTTTTTTTTTTTTTGCTTACAATAAAAGTTTTGTGCTAAAACATGTGAGTTTGATTGCAAAGAGCTGCTGCTTTTGCGCACAGTTTCTAATGATGCAACATCTTTTATACCTTTGGTGCAATGTGACTATTGCATTTGATTGGATCTTTTATGATTCTCATGCTTCCAGATTTAACTTGAAGTCAAAAACAAATATGAAGCTCTTATTCAAGGATAAGTACATCATGCTTTTGTACATGCACAATCTCACTTGCAATAATGTGCACTTTTGTTGTTGAAGTGCATGGAATGATTTTTGTCATCCACAATCATTTTGAAGTGCAGAAGGCCAAAGGGTCTTTGTATGGCGAGCGTATCGAAAGCAAATTGGAATATTCAAGATGATCTCAATGGAATGTAAAACAAAATGGTTAGTTACGTTAGGAGGTAGCTAAATATGTACTAAGTGAATTGTGGGGGTGGGTTGCAACATGCAAGGGACTTAAATAGAGTTGAAGAAGAATTATTACGGAGTGAGCTTTCAGAAATAAAAACTAGCCAAAGGAGGAGGCTAATAAAATTGTTCAAAAAGTAAGAACTTGAAGTCTATAGACATGTTTACAAAAAATGCTAATATGGCTGTAGGATTATGTTCGAGAATAAAAGATTAAGGAAAAATGATGAGATTATTTTGATAGATTATTTTAATGGTGATTTTACTCAAGATTTATATAATACTACCATTTATTATCAAGATATGAGTTGTAATTTTAGGGGCAGAATTAGAGAAATTGAAATTAAAGAGCCTTCAAAAGAGGATAAAATTCAGGAAAGTAGTTGATCCGGATAGAATTCCTATTAAGAAATGAAAATACTTGCAATGCCTCAGCCTATCATATCTAACAATCCCTGCCTAACTGCTGAGACCCTTCCCAAAATCATCATGCTTAGAAAACAAAAAAGCTAAATAAAAAAGAGAAGAAGGCAGAAGGAATGAGAGGAGGAACAAAAGAAGGAAGATTTGAAAAATCTAATTTTCTATTTCAATTTTAAAGGACTTTAAATCATTGAACAAGTGTTTTCTCCTTTTGATCCTTTCTTCTTTTTGATAAATAGTAAAATTATTTAGTAAAAAGCAAGTAAAGGAATTATTTATTGAATTCTTAAAGATTCTACGGACCACATTCATTTATAGTTCTTAATGTAATTTTTTTTTTTTCAACAAATAGTGATGTAGTCTTTTTTCTTAGAGGCCATAGGCCCATGGCCAAGTAATTATAGTATATTGAAATTAATATTATGCTTAACTTTTTAAGGGAAGGATTACAGGTCCTTCCAAATATTTGCTAAACAATATGTATATATGAATAATACCTTCATGTTTTCATATTCATTTGACAACTTCCTTTAAAGTGATATGTAAGGCTCTTACAAAACTCACTATTTCTTAAAACTATCTCTATTCCTTCATAGTTTACTTTTCAACAATAATTTTTTTTTTCTAATATTAGTATTTTAATTTTATGGTGCAACTTTATAATACTTCACATATAGAGAGTATAGAGAGAACGAAATATAAATAGAGTTATTGTATAAGAGAAAACTGAAAATTCACCGGTGGTGAAGGGAGTTTCTTTACCGCTTCTTAAATGGTCCAATAAAATTATTACATATAGTATCTAACAAATAAAAAACTCTCTTAACCACTCTTTGAGTGACGCCATGTGTAATAATTTTATTGGGCCAACTAAATAGCGGTGAAGGAACTCCCTTTACCGTCAGTGAATTTCCCGTTTGCTAATTGTATAATTGTCATATCTAGAGTATAGATATATAATTAAGAGTTTAATTTTTTTTTTTTCCTGTGTTGCATGAGCTTTCATTCACTTTATCTCTAAACTCCTCTTCCTAGAGATACTTTTTTCCTGGATTTCCTTTTTACAGCATGTAGGTTAATACAAATTTAAATAATAAGATGCTTTTTCCTAGGTATTAATGTAAGGTCAAAACTATATAAAGTAAGGAATTCTTTTATTTCCAAAGTCTTATCAAAATATCTATGACAACTGTAGGGTATCATCATGACATTCTTTTACCTGATGCACAACTAAAAAAAAAAAAAAGCATAATTGCAAGAAAATATTGTAAAGTATTAAATTAGAAGTATATAGATTTAAGATTAGCTCATGCTCTGAAAATCAAAGTAGCACAAGAGATGAATGCATAACCATAAAGAAATATGAATAAGAAATTGACAGCTCTTGCAGCTTCACTGAAAAACTATATTTTATTAAAAATAAATGGAAAATTCAGAATTTGATAATTGACAGCTAGAACCCATTTTTTTTTAGATTTTAAAACCTGTACTCATAAGTTTTGGAAATATAAATAAATTTGAAACAGAAACTTAAAATCCCATTTACTTAACTCAGAATTTTATTGAACACAATAGGACAGAAACATGAGAAGCTTAACAAATTAAAAAAAACTTACTTTACCTTACTTTCTGCAGCCACAACACAGAGAAAGGAAGGAGGAGAAAAGATAACAATAAAGTAATTTTTAAAATTTAAAAATACCACATTTAGATAATTTACAAAACAACAATTATAGAAATTTTGGATCCATCCCTTTGTTCTGCAAATTGCTGAGTGTAGCTAAAAGAAATAAATGGTGGTTTTATTGCGCATCTGTATGCTGCCTCTCACTTTCAATGCATTCAATAAACTGAATCAGGAGTTTTGTTTCTTTATCTTTCTTAATCTAAAAAATAACTTCTCTCTCTCTCTCTCTCTCTCTCTCTCTCTCTCTCTCTCTCTCTCTCTATATATATATATATATATATATTCCAATACAAAATGAATAATAATTCTATTCACATAAAATAATATCTGAGTTGGTAACATACTGTGAACTTGGGCCCTATCTTCCACCTTTTATTTTATGTACATGATTTATCTTTTTTATTTAAGCTTTTTGAAAATGCTTTAATGTTAATTTCTTATTACTTTCATACATTATCTAGTCTGTTGTTTTAATTCTTAGCATCCCTTATAATCTTTTGTGCAAATTTATGTTTTTACATGTTTTGTCCATTATAATTAATACCATCATATGTGTATATTTTCTCTATTATTTTTTTTTACATGTTCGTATGATTTCTTATATATATTTAAAACATTAAATAAAACAAACGGGATTAAGGGGGAACTCAAAAAAAGAACTGTACACATATTTTGAGAGATATACTTTATGGGGTTGTGCAACCGATTTTAGAAAGCTTTAACCTAGGTGATTACTGAATCCATATCATCATTATAGAACCATGCACCTGGAGCTTATGCTCATCGGAGCTCATTTTTCCATTAGTACCTAGCATTATGTCTTTAGACAATACAATAAATTATAACTATGGACCAGGATATATAAGACATACACGAAAAACATGTAGTACACTACCTTCGATAGTTCTAAATGCATTCATAATTGACTCTTATAATATGTTTTCTATTTTACCCATACTTTATATCTATTATCACTACTGCTATAGTACAAAAATTACATGATATGCATGTTTATCTATTTATAGATTATTCGAACATTCGAGACAAGCATGATACATTCAATAACTTACATCATTGAAAACATGATTTGTTTGATACTCACATATACTGTTCATTTATTCTATATTTCGTGTATTATATATGTGTCACATATAATGTGTCAGTATATTATCTCCTTTTTTCTTATAACACTTGATTTGTCATTCTAACAATCCTAATTCAGCACACGCATATGATGTTAATTTACAAGTGATAGAGGAAGATAACCCACGAAATCTGGACGTCTACTTTGAGGAAGAGGAAGGGGCACAGTAGGTGATTCCGCTACAAAAGGAATATGAGAAGACTCTCTCCATTATTTATTTTTTATTATTTTAGCAAGAAAAGTTTTATTGTCCTTCTTTATCTTTATTTCCTTCAAAATTTAATTTCCATGTCGTAATATGGTTTGCCTTTTCATCCTCTTATAAACTTGTCTTGATCAACATTTATTGGAATTAAATTATTATTCTAATTCCATATTGCTATCTCATTGTATATGTTTATGTAGTGATGTGGCAGTAGTGCATATTCATTATTCATGTATTTTAAGCTTATAGCATATTCATTTTTGATACATCATCGAGCACTACCCCCACTTGAAGATGTGAGGTGTTATAATACTAAAGAGAGATGGGAGTAAAGATGATTGATAGCTCTCTTTAACTAGATTTACAAGCTACAAGAAATGCTAAATGAGTGGAGACAAAGTACCCTCGTGTATAAGCACAATACTAAAGTAGTTCTAACTACCGTAAAATAAAACTCATACATCATTTTGTGAAGCTTCGGAAGAGGACAATTAAACACATGCTAAGACATAATGATAAGATATTGGAGAAATAGATTAGGTTCATGCAGGGGCGATAAATGACTTGGGCTATTCATTTGTTTTGCCAAGTTATATAGTGATTTTGGGAGAGAAGTAGAGAACAATATAGAGTTTTCATTGATTTAAAAAAGCCTTTGATAAGTTACTAAGTCACGTATTATGGTGGATATTGATGAAGAAAAGTATCCCCGTTAGGTATATTAATATAACCAAGAATATATACGATGGAGTAGTGTCAAATATCAGAACTTGTAGTAGCATAACAAGTGGTTTTTGTATCACATTTTGATTACTTCAAGAATTTGTATTGAGTCTATTCATGATTTTCATAGTGATTAATGGGTTTACTATAGCTATTTAAAATAAGATTGATGTTGCTATTTGTTGATACTATTCTCCCAGACAATATGATAGTGGCATGGGTAAATACCAATTAGGCTATGGAGACATACTTTAGGATCATGAATATATGAAATGTAAATCCATTAACATTGTATTTGAGACTATAATCTAGTGACGTTGCACAAGCAAGAGTTATTGATGAGTAAGCAATTTGGGTTTAACAAAGTTTCCCACAAAAAGTGGAGATTATTTGGGACACATGGCCACGTTCCAACTTTTTACAGGTAAACCATTAAACCAAACAAATATTTTATTGGATTTAAAAGTTATTGAAAATGAGTAAATTCATCACCAAATCCAGCTCCAAATTCCTAAATCAATCAATTCCTTAATAAATGATTCATCAACGTCCGATTTGCACATATGCACCAGTTATAAGTACAAGGTTTCGCTCCGAGTTTTTGAATAGTTTAACATAAAACTCAATTTTTAAACAATATTCCATTTGGATCAATTTTTAAACAATATTCCATTTGGATACATAAATCTAAACTCTAATTTGCAGAGTTTAAAACTATTTAAACCTCCAAAATCAAATTCCACTCCTAAATTTTCTCTCTTCATATAAAATATCCAAATTAGACTCAACTTTAGGGAAACTCTATTTCTGTAAAACTTAATTGAAATTAGAGTTTTCATAAACTCTGAATCAACTCACCTAAATCCCTTCATTTTATTGGTTATGGTTGAATTACTTATTAAGTTTTTATTTGTGCAAGTACAAATTATTATTATTTTTTTACTTGGTACATGAATCAATTTTATTAGACGAAAAACATTACCTAAGTTCTTGTTGAAAGTCTCTTTCACTGCACCAAAACTCCAAAGTTGTGGCGAGAGTTGTTTTGTATTTTAACATATTCCCGCAGATTGAAGGCCCATTTTGGACAAAAATCTGGGCTTTACGCAGCGATATAATTTTTTTTAAAACTCGCAATTAAATGCACGCTTAGCAGGAATTGAATTTGGGTTGCTCTGATACCATGTTGAAGTCCCTTCCACTGCACCAAAACTTCGAAGTTATGTTAAAATAAAAAATAATTTCTTTCAACTCTCTCCATAACTTCGGAGTTCTCGTGAAGTGGAAGGATCTCTCTTTATGCTATCAGAGCAACTCAGATTCAAATCCTACTAGGTGCACATTTAATTGTGGGTTTTAAAAAAATTATACCGCTACATGAAGCCCGAATTTCTGTCCAAAATGAGCCTTCAATCTGCGAGGGCATGTTAAAAAAATATACAAAATTATTTCCCTCAACCCTCACAACTCACTTTCAACAGTTCTTACTTCATGTTCATGCCATGGTTTTATTAATTGACATTTATCATAGTAAGATGATTTTTAACCAAAAATATCTAAAACACTTTACATAATATTTAAGATTTTTTTTAATTTTGAAGAAAGATTGTAAATAGAGTATCACATAATTTTAGACACATCTATTATTTTGAAAAATCGGAAATTTTGACATGTTTGTGCAGAGTTATTAAAAGTGATCTTATTTGCAATATTGATAAATATTTGTATTCATTATTTTTTAAGAAGCATAAATGTAATTTGATGGACTTCTAAGATAAATTAATACCATGTGTCAATATCCTCAATCTTTTCCTTTTATTCTTTTGGAATAAAATTGTAAGTGAGTAGATGAATTTCTAACATCTACTTTTCAAGTAATCCAATAGGGGCAATAAACAATTGAAAGTAGAAATTTATAGGATATATGTGTGTGTGCACGCGTGTGTGTGTGATTCTATGTCATGATGGAGTAACCAAGCGAATTCGCTTGTTTCCATTGATACAATGGTCGATTTTGAACCAACCATGACATTAAATCAGCCAAACCACTGTGACATCAAATTAAGTCGGAACCACCATGGTTGTATTTTTCATGCACCAAGATTAGATTAATTATAAAAGCACACCAAAATATCTAGGAACACGTCAATTGATTTTAGTTACAAATTTGTCATTATTTTTTTGATAAGTACACTTTTTTTCTTTAACTTAGTTCTAAAAGATAAAGGTTAATGTTAAGTGGGGTGGAGCGCCGACAACAGTGAGAGAAGTGAGCGGGGGAGGGGTGGGAGCTTGGAAGAGAGGGGAAGAGAAGATGGGGCAATGAGGAAAGGGAGGGAGTGGGGTGGTGGCAGTGACAACAACGGTGAGAAAGGGAGACGTGGAGGCTTTGGAGAGAGGGGAAGAGAAAGAGGGGTGATGAGGAAAAGGAGAGAGTGGAGGCAGCTGAAGAATTTTAAGAGGTCAGGATTAAGGGTAGATGATGAACATGATTTTCTTACATTTTTATGGTCCGATTTATCGATGATAATATATATATATATATATATATATATATATATATATATATATATATATATATATATATATATATATATATATATATATATATATATATATATATATATATATATATATATATATATATATATATATATATATAAACGAGCTACTTAGGTATTTTAGTATTATTTATAGGAAAATAGGTTTTTACTAAAGCATAATGATAAGAAGTTCAAAATATAACTTTTCAAGCCTAAAGCCTAGAAGACAAAAATCTTATTAAACATGAGAAAATAAATCAAGAATCAAGAAAAAATTAATTAAGATCAAAACAATAATAAAAGAGATTAAGTTGTTAGGAATAAAATCGAATAGTTAAATGAAGATCAAGGCAAAGGTCATGAATAATCAATTTGTAATGTACAATATTTTGCCAAATCAAACTATTAGAGACAAATCAAATAAAAAATTCTAGCAAATCAAGTTATTATGGAAAATATTTAGATAAATAAATTTATTAGAGCCATATCAAGTCAAAAACTAAGCAAATCAAGATATTATAGAAAATATTTTAACAAATCAAACTGTTAGAGACATATTAAATCAAATATTTATTTTAATTCTTCCTAACTATTTTCTAACAATTGTAACACCTTTTTCACATATAAATGGAGGGAGAATTTTCAATTGGAGAGGAGATCAGTAAAACTTTATTTCTCTTAAGAAGTCTATTTTTTTTTCTTGTAGGTTGGTAATCTTGAAGCTATAATCAGATATGAAGAGGAAAGTTCTCATCTTTGTAAGATACAACTTTTATTTTGATATAAAATTTGTTATTTTTAATGTTCATAAATAACTAATTTCGTAAAATATATAGGATGATGAAACTAGAGTAGTTTATAATTAAATTTTTTATTTTCTCTTCCATTCTTAATATTTGAATCAAGTTCTCTAACTCTAATGATAATAATCCATGAGATAATCTATTTTTGATAAATTAAATATTCACATTTCACATAAATAGTAGCATATATTTAATAGAAAATGAACTATGATTATTTTTTAAGTTAGATTTGAATGATCTTGATATATGCAATTAAATCATTTCTAGCGTGACAATTTTTGATATTTTTGTATAACCTATTCTTTTTTGATTGAGATTAGTAATTGATTACAGAAAAAGAGAAAACTACTAAATCTATTTGTAAATCAACCTAATATATTCTATTCTCAGTACCTATTTTCCAATTCATTAGCTTAAAAATATTATCAAATCTATCTCTTTCTCATATCAATTTACTCAGATAGGATCATAATTAGATAAAATCCTTTCTATGGATTGACTTGTATAATATTATAGATCAAGTTTTGGCATTGTTGCTAGAGAAGATTGGTACAAAACTGTACATTTACAGTAATTGTAATTTGCAGATCTAGTTTTGGCGTTGTTGCCGGGGAAGATAGTTCTTTATTTAGTTCTTTTAAAATTTTTTTACTGATTAGATTTTTTTGTTTAGTCTTATAGGAAATTTAGTTAAAGGATCCAGTAGCCAAAATCACCACCCAAATCCAAAGCAAGTGATTTGCACCCAAATATTTTTATCATTTTGTAACTATTTTTTTTAATTCTGCAAATCCTTGTACAATAATAAAAAGACTAATATAAAAAAATTTAGGAGATCAAAAAAATAAAAAATAGGAATATTATTTATGTCATCCATGAGTAATTTCTATTGATGATTTACAGATGAAGATATGTGATTTCTAAACTCTTGCATGTCATTGATTAGGATTCATAGTTAATTTATAGTATTTTGATTTACTGCACCTATATTTTAAAACCAAATTAAAGGCATAATCTAATAAACAAGATAAGGTATTCTCATCACTTTTCTTTAGTCGACAAACTACTCCTTCCTCAGTATTGATCAAGCCTAATTAAAAGTAATTAGATGTTGGTCTCAAGAATCTTCGAGATCAATTAGATAAGTAGATTAAAAGATGAACCAAAATTTAAATTTGGCTAGTTATTAGTATTTATAAACGTGTTTTAAAGGTGGTTACCTATTTAAGAACCATTTTAAAAAAGCAAAATTTTCAACCCAATTTTCACCGATCTGATTAATCAATTAGCCAAGTTTGAATTTTGAATAATCTAACAATTAACTTAGTATGGATAGGAACTATCTAATTGAGCTTATAGTTGTCTTACATCATATGTTTTATATGTTTTGATTTGTTCAGTTAGAAATTTTTTAATTATTTTTTATGTTTTATTATTTGGAATCAAATATACATAATGGGGACCATGACCCCTCATCTCAACCCATAGAGTGAAGAGCCTGCAACTCTCTTAGGATTGAAGTTATCATATAAGTAGGTATTATTTCTTGATTAGTTAATATTTTTTTTATCTTTTGATTAGTTAATATAAGTTTTTAGGAGTGTTAACGAGCAGATTGTGGTTGGATAGAGGGACAATAATTTGTTGATAAATTTTGAGTTAAGGTAAAAATTGTAAAGAAACTTCTAAAGTGAAACCCGTGTTCCTTAATGAGCTGCTGCTTCAAGATAAACTTACTAGTCACACACATTTTTTTTTTTGTTGTTTGGCAAAAACTTGTGAAGATTTTTCAAGATGATTTTATGTTTCTCAATGATTTAACTAATGATGAGGTAATTAGCAATGCAATTTCTTTTGATAACATTAATAATAGTTTGGAGTACATTTTTAGTAAGGAGCCCAAATTTCTTGAAAAATTAGAACAATCACCCAAAATTAGTATCAAGCTGCTTCTACAATATCATGGTGAGTATAATTTCATGAAAAAATTGTGTTTGTTAAAGATAAGAAAGTCAGTGGAAAAGGATCACTACAAATTGAGAAAAACTAAAAACAAAATGCAATGACTAATGCATTATTGACACAAAGGCTTAGTTTATCCATATTACGACATAAAAAATGCATGATTAAAGTGGGAAACGAGTGCCAAAATGTTTAAAAGGGTGAACAATTTCGGCATGCGGGATGAATGATTTTTTTTTTTGTTATAATATAAACTATTTATTATAATATTTTTATTTTCTCAATGTAAGGACTATTTTATTAAAAAAGGATTGTTTATTTATAGATTGATTTTTATTTAAAAAAATAAAACTACATATCTTTTTTAATCTTTACCTTAAGGACGATACATGATTTAGGAAAGACAGAAGATTAGTTTTTTTGTTTTTCTATTTTAGAATAGTTTTTTCATTTCATTTTTTAGTGTTTTCCATTTATTAAAAAAGATTCTTGTTATTTTTTTACTTTTCTTTTGATTTCTCTTTTATTTTCAAGCTAAAAGAAATCAAGATTTTCGTAATTGGACTAGTTAGTAATAATTATTATGCATCTTTGAGTTCCAACATTGAAAATTAAGTTAAAATGAATGATTTCATATAGTTCTACATTAGAGATAAAAGTTAAAAAATTAAAATTATCTTTAATATGTCCAAGTGAAGATGTTTTTATTTTAGACAATAATTCATAGTCTCGGACTAAAAATGAATAACTTAAAAAATACTTCTAAAAGTTTGAAGAATAAATAAAATAATACCAATTAGATTAATATTAGTGCCTCAAGAATTATTTATATTCATTTGCAAGGTGATAAAAACAAAAAATATAATAATAAATATTTTTGTGAGGCCTTTGTTACTCGAATAATTAAGTTAACTTGGTTATTTACATATTTGATGCCCTATAATCAACTGATTTGGGAGTCACTTAGTCAAAACTTGTTTATATATATATTTTGGAAAGTTTAAACAAGTTATTTGCTTAAGTTCTAAGCAGAAGAAAAAAATAAAAAAAATTATGAAAATTATGATTAGAATCGCAAGATGAAAGAATATCTCACAGGCACAATGTACATATGATTGAAAATATAAGAAATATGATTAAAAAATAGGATTTAGTCTCTATAATAGGGTGGTAAGATTTCTTGACTTGAGACAATACTTGCGAATGAATATTCTTGATTATTTATGAATTTATTTGCTAATAAATCTAGTTGTGGCCTTTTGATAAAAAGATTTTTTTTTTTTTACTTTGTTTTTATTTTTATTTATCCCTATCTTCTTTCCTACTTTTTCAAATTATGTAAGTATATTCACTACAAACTTTCACGAGACAATACTTGTCTACTAGGAAAATTTAGGGGTTTAAAGAGTTAGTATACAAAATAAGTGCAGACAAGATTATTACAAAAGTGAGTTAGGATTTTTTTCCTTTCCATTTAGGTTCTGTTTTGCTCGAAGACTTACAAAAGATAAGTGTTGAATATTTGATGAATATAATTTTTTTTTTTACATTTTTATGCTTCGAGTTATCTATGTTTATATATATAAACGTGCTGCTTTGGTATTTTAGTATCATTTGTAGGAAAATAGTTTTTTAATTAAAGAATAAAGAAAAAAAATCCAAAAAATAATTATTTCAAACCTAAAGCTCAAAAGTCCAAAATTCTGTTGCAACGTGCAAAAGTAATATCAAGGATGAAAGAAAAGTTATTAAGATCAAAATAATTAAGAAGGAGATTAACTTGTTAAATAAGAAATAGAGCGGTTAAATAAAATTTATATAAGAAATAGAGCGGTTAAATAAAATTTATGTCAAATATCATGAAAAATTAATTTGTTATGGACAAGATTAACAATCAAGCTATTAGAGACAAATTAAGCTAAATGTTCTAACAAATCAAGCTGTTACAGAAGAGATCTTAACAAATCAAACTATTAAAGTCATATCAAGTCAAAGATTCTAATAAATTACGTTGTTATAAAAAATCTTGACAATTCAGGTTTAAGAGGCATATCAAGTCAATATTTACTCTTATTTTTATAACTATTTTATGATAAATGTAACCACCTAGATCACTTATAAATAGAGGAAGAATTTTCAGTTGGACGGGAAATCAATTAGTAGTTCATTCCTTTAAAAACTTAATTTTTTATAGATTATTATTATCCAAACTATAGTTAGATATGAAGATCAAAGTTCTTATCTTTTTAAGATGAACTTTTATTTTAATATAACATTTTTTTTATTATTTGTACTAATATTTCAATACTTGTTTTATCTTATGATTAGTTTTTATTATTATGAACAATTAAATTTCTTAGAATACTCAGGATGATAAAACTAGACTAAAATTATAATTGAATCTACTATTTTCTCTCATGCTTAATATTTAAATCAAGTTATCTAAATCTCATTATAATAAAACATAATTTAATTTATTTTTAATAGGTTATATATTTAATTAAAATAATAAGCTACACTTAACATGAAATGATTTATGATTATTTTTTAGTTAGATTTGAAAGATTTTAATAGATATAATCAAATATATTAATTAATTTATAGATTGGTAGGTTATACTAATTTTTGTATAACTCATTCTTTTGGATTGATATTAATAATTGATTATTAAAAGAAAACTAGTAAATCTATTTGTAAATCAACCTAGTGGATTCTATCCTAAATATACATATATTTCTCAATTTAATAGTTTAAAGATATCATCAAATTAACTTTATTTCTCTTATCAATTAACCTAGATAGGGCTAAAATTAGATAATATTAACGTATCTTTAAATCGACATACATAGTATTACAATTAATAGATGCACACTTAGAATAATTATAATTTAAATATCAATAGAAGCGAAGGGAAAGTAGGAAGGGAGAATGAAGGAGAAGGAGAAGGAGAAGGAGGAGAAAGGGTAGATGACAAGTAGAGGAGAAGGGAAAGTAGGGAGGGAGGATGGGGAGACAAGGAGGAGGGAGGGAAGTTGGCAAGTTTTGATGTACAAATTATAATTACTATAAATATATAGATTTTACTTATAGGTCAATCCATAAGGAAAATAGTTTTATAGAGTCTTAATTCTATTTAAGTGAATTAATAAAAGAAATTAATTAATTTGATAGTTTTTAAACTATTAAATTAAAATATACATACTTAAGATTGTATCCATTAATTTAACTTAAAATAGATTTACTTTTTCCTCTTTTTAAAATAAAATATTGATCTTTATCTAAAATGAATATATTATATAGTAATTATCATAACCTATCAACCTAGAAATGAATTAATAGAAATAATTGCATATATCAAGATCTTCTAAATCTAACTAAATAATAATCATACATCATTTCCAATTAGGTACAATTTATTACTTAAGTTAATATATAATCTATTAAAAATAGATTAACTTACACATTATTATCATAAGATTCAGAAAACTTGATTTAAATATTAAGCATAAGAGGAAAAATAGTAGATTTAATTATACATTAGCCTAGTTTTATCATCCTAATTATTTTGAAAAATATAGTTATCAATGAACACTAAAAAATTACAAAATAAAAACAAACATTGAAGCATTAACACAAATAATGATAAAAATAAAAATTATATTAAAATAACAATGTACTATATAAAGACGAGAACTTTGATCTTTATATCTGACTGCAACTTGCAAAATAGCAATCTACTTGAGAAAAAATAGTATTTTTAAAAGAAATGAACTATATACTAATGTCCTTCAAATTGAAAATTACTGATTTACTTGTAAGTGAAAAACATGTTTATATATGTTAAATAGTTAAGAATATTCTTACCAAAATAAAGATTTGACTTGATATGCCACTAATATCTTAATTTATCAAGATATTTCTTCATAACAACTTGATTTGTTAATTTTTTATTTAATTTGTTTCAATAGTGTGATTTTGTCAATAACAAACTAATTCTTTACAATTTCTAACTTAATCATCATTTAACTATTAAATTTTCTTTCGAACAACTTGATTTTTATCTTGATTGTTTTGATTTTTCTTAATCCTTGACTTTATTTTTGGATGTTGTAATTGGAACTTAGGTTCTGGACTTATAATAATTGTCTTTTGAACTTCTTTTTCTATTATTTATTGAAAATATATTTTCTTATAAATGATACTAAAATGCCCAAGTAACACTGATGCATATATATATATATATATATATATATATATATATATATATATATATATATATATATATATATATATATATGGGATTACTGTAGGTGAGCCGCCAGCTCAGGAAAAGTTACGTGAGCTAGCGGCAAAATTATATTGATCCAATGATTTTTTTTCAATTTCTTTATACAATTACAATATATACCTTCTTAACTTTTTTCGGATTAAATTTCATAAGTTTTAGAGTTCATTTACCCTTTCATCAAATGCATACAAAATATTTTATTCATTGAAAACCGTTAATTTTGTTTTAATTTGATGGAGGTTCAAATCAAAACTAATACCCAAGAAATTGGGTATGAGTGAACCCTAGGGGGTCGAGATCATAATCCAAAAGAAATTTTTTAAAAAAGATTATTGAAAATAGTAGAAATGAACTGCAGCTCAGATAACTTGCATGAGCTGTCAGCTCATTTCCATCTCTCTCTCTCTCTCTCTCTTTATATATATATATATATATA
Source organism: Dracaena cambodiana (assembly GCA_036321105.1). Lineage (NCBI taxonomy): Eukaryota > Viridiplantae > Streptophyta > Magnoliopsida > Asparagales > Asparagaceae > Dracaena > Dracaena cambodiana. The sequence goes on from JAYEPQ010000017.1 coordinate 26,203,392, forward strand.
TATATATATATATATATAAAGTTAGATAAATCGAAATATAAAAATATATAAAAATCATATTCATCAAATACCCCTATACTATCTTTTGTATTCCTCCTAAAAAGAAATAAAATGAGATAGATTCTAATTCACTTTTTTAGGAATAATAATTACAATTAATATATACAATAAATATTTAAAACTCTTATGTTTGGTTGTAGTTACTTGTTTTCTCATAGAGCTTGTAATAAATATATCCAAAAAATTTGAAGAAGGAGGAAGAAGATAAGGATATCTGAAAATGAAATAAAATATTTTTTTATTTTATGATTCCACAACTAGATTTATTAATATATAGGTTCTTAAATATTTAAGAACATTCATTCATAAGTATTCTTTCAAGTCAAAAAATCTTTTCACTCTTTACATCATTTTTTAAATATTTCTTTACATAAGAAACAAGATGTTTTAAATCCTATTTTCTAAATCATGTTTCTTATGTTTTAAATCATATGTACTTTATAATCGTGAGATAGTCATTTATCGTGAGATTTTGATTCCAACTTTCATACTTCTTTAACTTTCTGCTTCTTTTATCTAGACCTAAATAAATATCATTTTTTAATTTTTCTTGGATATTAGTAAGATTTCAGTCAGTGATTCCCAAACTAGTTGTTTTTAGGGCACTTGGTGTTAAAACATCCCAATAGACTAAATTACTCAAGTAACCATACTTATTATTACTTTTTTCGATTTGTCACCTTTCAATGCGAATATTAATACTTCTTGAGGGACTAATACCTTACTTATTGGTAATAAATTATTATTTTATATATTTTTTAGAACTATTTTTATACAATTATTTCAAGTTGGTCATTTTTATTCCAAAACTATAGATTATTGTATACATATAAATAAGGTATGCTTTCATTTATACATATTAAAGCTAATATTTCTTTTCTTTTGGTTTTTTATCTCTAAAATAGAACATAAGAAATCATTCTTTTTTAACTTAATTTTTGAATTTGAAACTCAAGGATATATAATACTTATTTTTAACTTGTCCAATTATGAAAATTTTAATTTTTTATTTAAAAATAAAAGAGAAATCAAAAGAAAAGGGAAAGACTAAATTAATCCTAAATAAATGGAGAACACCAAAACAATTGATAAATGATAAAACTACCTTAATAAAAAAATAAAAAAAATAATTTATCCCCATACTTAAATCTTTCATTGTCTTTAAGGTAAAGTTCTAAAAGGATTAGTTTTTTTGAATAGATAAATGAAAATTTTATAGAATATAACTTGTTTTTTTATTCCAAATATTAAGATTCATAAAGAATCATAACCTCTTACTTATCATTTGTTTGGAATTTCAAAAACAATTTAAGATGTTGATCATTATCTTAAAAATTTTAGTTCTCTTGGGGTCTTCAATTCCTACTTCTCCATGAGAATATATATTTCTCACAATAAAAAGGAGCTCAAATTTCTTAAAGAATTAGAAGGACCACCCAAAATCAAGCTCAAGCTTTACCTATATTATTATGAATATAATTTCAAACATGAAATAAATGTGCCAATTAAATATAAGAATGTCAACTAATAGAGTATGGATGACGAATAAGCTATACTTCCTATCTTTAAAGTTTATTATGAAAAAAAGAAAAAAAAAAGATTGCCACAAATTGGGAAAACTAAAAATTAGATGTAAAGGCTAATGCATTATTGACAAAAAAAATTAGCTAATCCAAATTATGACATAAAAAAATATATCCTGAAGAAGAAAACGATTAAGAGAATATTTAAAAGGATGCACAATTTCAGTTTATGGGATGAATAACTATTTTGTTAACATTAAAGTATGTAAAATAATAATTTTATTTTTTAGTATAAGGAGTAGTTCTTTTGTTTTCATTGGGGAGTATTAACTCTTTTATTTTTCTTTTTAGATATTTTTTTTTCATTTGTTAATTTTTTTTAGTGTTTTTCATTTTTTTAAAAAAATATTCTTGTAGTTTTTTTCCTTCTTTTTTTTTTTTTAGATTTCCCTTTTATTTACAAATTAAAAAATAAATATTTTCATAATTGGATAAGTTACTAATAAGTATTATATATCTTTGATTTCTAGATTTAAAAGTTAATTAAAACAAATGATTTCTTTAAATCCTATATTAGAGGTAAAAATTCAAAAAAGTATAAAATCATATTTAATATATATATATATATATATATATATATATATATATATATATATATATATATATATATATATATATATAAGTGAAGATTTACCCCACTTACTTTAGATAATAATCTATAGTCTTGTGATGAAGATAAACAACTTGAAATACTTCTAAAAAATATTAAAATAAAATATAAAATAATTTATTGCCAATTAACTTAATATTAGTGCCTCAAGAAGGGTTAACATTCACGTTGAAAGGTGATAAAAAATAAATAAATCTTATTCTGAGGTATCAAGAAGGGTTAACAGCTGCGACCATGACTATAATAAGATGGTTTGGATGAATATTGATAAGTCACTAGAAGCATCCTAATGGGAGAGTTATAAAATTGTCATTTCTAGCCTTTTCCTCGAACCAGTCACCATAATTGCTTCTAGGGAATTGAGGAAAACACTATATTTGGTAGTTCTAATGGCTTCCCACAATTCGTTGAATCATGGCTATGTAATTCCCCTTCCAAATGTGTTTCTTGAAGCGTTATACATGAGAGGTGGCACGGTCGATAGATCTTGAAGGTGCAGTCATCAAAGTCAAAGCAATTCAATACATATCAGGCCATCGAGTATGTGTTAAGTAGCTAAACTCGTGAGATGGGCGTCTTGAGAGTGATATGACCATCTCTACCTTCCACTACCTGAACATCGCAAAACCGAGAATTAGCAAGTAGTAGACCCAAATGTTAATCATGTACTAATAAAACTACAAGGTAGATAGCTTCAATGGCAATGGCTTCATGAGGCGGAGTAGGTGCAATATAACGCTTCAACCATAACATAAAAAATCTAGCCAGAATAGCCCTATTCGACATGGAGATCGCTACCTGATAGTGATAGTTTTCAAACACTGTGAGGGCTTTGAAGCCATCTTCATATGATTTGGCTATATATGATGTAGCAAAATGGGTTTTGCTTCTCTTGTTGATAGTGTCTATATCACAAGCAACCTGTTTTGGACATCACCGCTATTATCCTCTAAATATTGGAAAGGTAATTCGCCCATACATTGTGATGCACTCCTTGATCTCGTAGCCCAGATATATCAGCACAAATATGCTAATGGAACATTAATTCCTAATAGGTAGAATGAACTTGAGTATTCATAGCTTTGAGATGATTGAGTTCTGCTATTCTGGGAACATATTCTTCATAGGAAACTTCACCCATAAATAGTAATGAAACTTCATGTATTTAATGTGGTGCAAATCCTAGTTCTCCAACGACGTGAAGAAAGTGTTGGTTTCCGTGTTGTACATGTAACGAACCTGTCATTTACCACCTATATTTCCCTCTAATCTTCATTTTTCCTCTAAGTTTAAATTTTTCCTGAGAATAAAATCTTTTGACTTAAGTTAAAAATATGACAATGGTATACTTGCAATTTTGCATGAGGGGTGGTTGCAAGAGTACTTCCTCCTATACCCCTTTCATGCACATCATCCCTCCTCCACTCCTTCTTACTTGACTATATGAAACTCAATCCATCCCCTCTCCATTTCTCCTCTCATTCTCTTCGTTCTCCTCTACTCTCTTCCTCATCTTGCCTAAAACTTCAAGCTTTAAATATAAGAGAAGAGCTTTCACAAGAAAAAGATCTCCTTCATCATCAAAGTCTCCTTCTTTGAGACTTTGTGTCTTTAAATAGTTATCCATCTCGTTAGAGCTCTACTATTTACCCTCAAGAGTTTTAATCTCTTTAGCTCATCGAGCTCCAAAACCTCATCTTTGGATGGAATAAGGCAAGGAATCACATATTTAATCTTTTCTTTTGCAAAGAATCACATATTTAATTTTTTCTTTTGTAAGGAATCACATATTTAATATTTTCTTTTGCAAGAAATCACACATCCACTCTCTTTAGAAAGAAATTACATTCTAAAGGAATCACATATCTAAAATCTTTCTAACAAGATTTCAAGTACACTTGTAATTTTTGTAGCAAGAACCCTTGCTATCCAGCATGGTAATGCTTACGGAAAAAGTCGTAACTTTTGAAGTATAACTCCAATTAAGTTGAAATATATTTTAATTGAAAAATAATTCAATTTTGTACTGTTTTCATATTACTTCCTTCCAAATTCTGCCGCTAATCAGCTCAAAGTCGGGTACAAATTTGATACATGTCCAAATGCGGGTCTACTGTTCTCTAAACATGTATTAGGTTTTTCTATCATAAATTTTGATATAGAACTCCAAATGAGTTTATTTTCATTTCATTTAAAAGATAATTCAACTCCCTACAAATTCATATATTACTTGTCTCCTAATTCTAACTCTAAATCCTTTGAAATTGGGTCCAAAATAGATGCGTATACAAACACAGGTATTTGGTTTTTCAATCATAACTTTTGATACAGAATTCCAAATGAGCTGATATTATTCTCATTAGAAAGATAATTCAATTTTTCACAACTTTCATATATAACTTGTCTCTTAATTCTAACTATAACCCCTTCAAAATTAGATTCAAAATTAAAATACGAATCTGCCATCCTTGATCTACGTTCGGGTCCAACCCACTTCAACCGCGATCCTTTTAGGTGTCAAATGTGAGTCTGATCTGCATTTGAGTCTACTCAAATGCAAATCAACTGATCCATGTTCGGGTCCAATCCAACATGCTTCAATCGCAACCCCTTTGGGTCTACCCATACGCAGATCAACTGATCTGCATTCGGGTCCAACCTGTTTCAACCTCGACCCATTTGGGTGTCAAACATGGGTCTAATCCACGTTTGGATCCAACCGCATTGGACCCAATTCGAATTAATTTTAAATCCACATTTCTGTTCAACTATGCAATCATTTACTAAAATCATCATAACTTTTGATTGGAAACTTCGATTGAACTGATCTTGAATTTGTTGGAAGAGAATTCAAAGATTTACAATTCAATAATTTGTTTCTCCTCTAGTTCCCACTATATCCTAGTCGAATCGTAGCTTGAAATCAAAGGTTTTGCATAACAGTAAAGTTCACGTGCCATGTTCAGTAAATCTATGATATCCCCTGATTTCGATCACCAATTAAGCCCCTCCTAGACTCGTTTGAAAAAGAACTCATTCCTCTATAACTCTTATTTATACTTTCTCTTCTAATTCTAGTTATATAAAAAGATAAAAAGTATTTAAAGTCTCAGTAGCTGAAGATGGCTAAACAATGACGAAGTTGTTGAGACCCTCGTAGTTCGCCATTCCCCTGCACAAGCTCTGCCCAACTGCGGCTTTTATCCACAAACTCAATCTCCATTATATTTATATTAATTTAATATTATTTTGATTATTTCCTTATCACACAAACTCTGTCTAGACTAATTATCTTTGTCAACTCCACCAACATAACCAACCCCCGCTAACAAAATTAACCCCACCAACATTGCTCATACTCGCCAATGCTACTAATTCCTAATACTACTCATCCCCACTAATACTACTAGTCTCTTCCAACTCTGTTTGGATTACTCAACTCTGCTAACCCTACTAATCTCTATCACATCCACCAACTTGCCTTATTTTTACTGACTTGACTCACATCCATCAATAATTCTACCTTATTAGATTTCTTCATTTCAACTCTACTTGCCAGCCTCTTAGGAGAGTTAGCTAAACTCGCTCACTGTCCATTTTAAGAATTAACAGATCTCAACTTTATTACACAACTGCATGATTTATTATTTTGTTAACTCATGATTTACTTGATAATTTTTAACCTCTTAGATTTGGTAAGAACAATTATACTTTACTTGACTAATTATTATACTATTAATTTGTTTTAGCATGTTACTTGCTTGATATTTATCTGACTCGTATCATGCATGTCTCCTCACTAGTACATCTCTTGCTTTGCCTGCATATATACTTGAACCTTGGCTTACTTGAAACATTATGTCTTTGAACGTGACTTAATTTGTGTGATTTGCTACCATGATACTGACGTTGTATGATATCGCCTATATACTAATGTAATTTAATTCTTGAATATATGTATATCAATATGATAATCGGAGTTCATGAGGCCAAATGAAAGGTGGATTTGCCAAATACTTTATGGAAGATACCAAACATTGATTAATCAGCACAGTCTCATATTGTTGTTAATTTAGGTTATGTTGTGACCTGATATTCCAGTTTATATTGTGACCTAATATTTAGACTTCTATCGTGACATGTAGTCCCGAATTTTCAGGATACTCGCATAACAAGCGAATTTCTCTACCAATTAGTTCTATCAAAGATTAACTTAGTACTTAATTCTTGAACATATGCATATCAATATGATAATAGAGGTTCATGGGAAAAATGAAAGGTGGACTTGTCAATGCCTTATGAGAGATACCAAAGAATAATCAATCGATACAGTCTCGTATTGCTGTTAATTCGATCTGCAACTATGACTTGATATTCCAGCTTATACTGTGACTTGATATTCCAGATTATACTGTAACATGATATTCCAGTTTATGTGGTTGCCTGATATTTCAGCTTATATTATGACTTGATATTCTAGCTTACGTTGTGACCTGATATTCCAGTTTATATTATGACATGATATTCCAATTTATGCTGTGACTTGATATTCCAACTTACGCTGTGATCTGACATTCCACCTTATATTGTGACATGATACTCCAATTTACGCTATGACCTAATATTCCAGCGTATGCTGTGACTTGGTAGTTCAGTTTATACTGTGACTTGATATTCTAACTTCTGTCGTCACCAGATCCATAGCGCTGGGTTTACAAGATAATCCCATAACAAGCGAACTTCTCCACTAATCAGTTTCATCAAATATTAACTTAGTACCACATGGAGTTGATTATTTGGTGAGGTTGATATTGCCACGTTATATTTAACGGGACTTCCTCCCGTTTGCCCAAGTATTCATGGGACATGTGGATCATCCTAGGACTTAACCTTACAAACATTAACATAATTACATATTCTTATACATTTAATTATAAATGATATTCCTATTTTATCTTACATGAATATTGTGTATCTATTTATTATGTCATACTTTTTGAATTATATTGTTAGACAATCCATGTGAGTACTTTCATTTTATGCATATATTATGCTTTCTTTTAATATTATTTATATCATGTGCGCGATTCTATTTCTTACCGGGTCTGACCTCTGGGTTATTTTCGCACGCCCAGGTGTTAGAAACTCCAAGGAAGGCCTACCAGTTGAAGATTCATACTTTTAGGAGTAAGTAGATACTAGCAAATCATTGAAAACTCTCCTTTCTAATGGAATCATCTCATGTTTGAGAATAATTGTATTCAGGCTTAATTTGTATTCTTATTGTTTAGCGAGTTGTTCTTCTTTGTTGTAAAATATTCTATTTCGAGTAATATCCATTGTAATTATGTATATTGTAATCTTCTTCGGAACTGTTTTGAATAATGCAATATAATATTTTGGATTGTAGCAATAAAATTCGTTCTAGTTGTGTACTCTGATTGTATGGTTCTTTGTTGTTAAAGGCCTCGTGAACCCGCAATTGGAGTACCCGTCGGTAATGTCTCACCCATAAGTGAGATACATCGCTAAAACTTTTGGGGTGTAGTTTGGTTTTTACGTTATATCCTCCAAGATACTGAAGAAGGAAAGAGCTATTGGGAAGACCACACTACATGTTCTTGATTATATGGTAGAGTCCAAATCTTTTTTAAGTGCTCTCTGAAAGTTTCCAATACAAATTGAATCATTTGAGTCTACCACATATTTTGAGTTGAATGGATCCATCTTGGCGATTAGAAATCTAGGCTAAAAATTGGCCTCCAACTTCCATAAATAACTTTATAAATGTATTGCATGCTGTGGACTTTCAGCCACATGAAATCTTTACCAACTCTATCAGGTAATAGATCGATAGCATATTTTCTAGGACATGTCCATATAAGAACCACGACATCCAAATTTATCTATTGGAACATAGCTATGGGCTCAAGTGATATTCCCAAACATACTTCGTAGATGGGAGATCCATTGTAGAAAGGACAAGGGAAAGCTTCGTTCTAAGTCTAGCCCTAACATATACCGATCACCAACCCTATTCAACCACTTATAAGTGTCGAAAAGGTTATCGTTGGGTTCAGTAACAAAGTCTTAAAAAAGAAATTATGGCTTCCTAATCACTTACCTATTAGCCTCTTCAAAGACATCATCAATTATTAATTCGGAGCCGTAAAAGGTTTGCAAGTAATGGTTCTCTCCTTGCATTCATCACTACTTCTCTCGACTAGTAGCAGAATATGACCAGCAAACCTAAAATGCATTTGATTATTTGGGCCGTCTTGAAATCCAAAATGATGATGCCTCGTAAGAGGATTTATGGAACATTTAATTGCACAAGTTAGAGTGAGAGGTTAAAAGGGCCTAGAAAAGTCAAGATTTTAGCCAAACATACAAATTAAGAATAAGAATTAAAGTTTATGGGATGCCCATGATAACTGGAATGAGGATCTAACCCCATGACCAAGTGCCCACAGCACGGGCTAACCCTGCGCCCAAGTGCTCAAGGTGCACATGAGTTGCAGGGATAATCCCACACCCGTGTGTGAGACCAGCACGCGAGGTACGGGGCTAACTTCGAGCTTGAGGCATGGGGCTGAGTGCGAGGCACGGGGCTGACCTGTGCCCAACATGCGAGGCATGGGGCTGTCCTGCAACCATGTCCTGCATGGGGCTAATCTCGCGCGTGCATGTGGCACGAGGCTAACCCCGTACCCGAGCGTGGGCGGCAATGGGCTAACCCCATGCCCATGCATGTGCTGTTCGAGGCTAACCCGTGCCCAAGCATAGGCAAGGGATTAACCCATGCATATACAAGTTCAGACAAAATTTTATTCGTAACAAATCACTGAAGTGATGAAAAAAGTGGATAACCACCAATGCCGTCGAATGGAAATTTCAGAGTCCATAAGCAATAAAGAAAATTTAAATTACCTGAGTTTAAAGACTTCCCTTGAAAACCCCGAGTAGAAGAGTCAACACCAGCACTGATGCTCATGTGTAGAACCAACGTTGAGTAGAATGATTTGGTGGCCTGATGATTGTGGTTCTTGATAGTGATCTTCACGTTTGGGAGAGATCATTGATCAGTCCTTCCATTCCTCGAAAAAGAAGAGGAAGAAGGAGAGGACTTCAAGGAGATCCCCGAAAGAGAGTAGCGGAAGCCGAAGTAGAAAATAGAGAGAGAGAGAGAGAGAGAGAGAGAGAGAGAGAGAGAGAGAGAAATTTTTGGACTAAAACTGTCCTCAAATGATTATTTATAATAAATAGTCAACCCAAAATCAAGGGAAATAGCTTTTCAAATCTCTTTAAAATTCAAAAAAGACTTTGGGCGCATTAATAATTATCCCAAAATCAATGAGATAGCTGCCTAAATGTTTTCAAAATTCAAACAAAGATTCTGGGCACTAAAATTGCCTGGATGAGAATAAGGATAGCCATGCGTTGATAAGACAAAAAGACAAATATGGAGGGTTTGGACTCAAAACCCAAGAAATAAATTACAAAAGATTATCATCAAAATCTGGCTGTCTTCAAAAGAGTTTAACAATACACCTTGAAGTTTACCATAATAATAATTTTAAGTATTTCAAAACTCGTTATAAATTGACAACGTAATTTTAAGAACTTTGGGGAGTAGAGGGAGTAGCCCCATGGGGCATAGTCCCACGTGCCCACACTGGCGCGTGTGGACTTAGCCCCCATGCCCGCATGCATGCCCAACAAGGCGCACGGGAGCTAGCCCCGCGTACACCAAACTAGGCGCACAAGGCTAACCCCACGTGCGCCCAGGCAAGCGTGCAAGTTGTCGTGCAAGGCTGCGCTACCTTGCGCCACAACTGTTTTCCTACAATTTTTAGAGCGTTGTTTATAGTTCCCTACTTACTCATAACATAGAATTTGAAACCCACATTATGGAGAAAATATTGGAGGAAATACAAAAGCAGTTACGGTCCTCAATGATTATAAATAGCCTTCTCCAGATGAGAAAAGAATATTCAATAACAGAGAAGCAATCTCAGCTATTAACTCTCTAAGAAGAAAATAGAATTATCTCGATTGAGAGTTTTTTGAGCTTGGTTCAAGCGTCAACAAACGTTCGGCTTGTCTACGGAAGACAAAAACAACCTTCTGTCGCTACTTTAGAGAGCCCACAACAACAAAGAAAAGAGTTATCCTTTCTTCCCCTACAATTCGAGATTGAGAGTATAATTTTTTATTTGTTTTGTTGTACTTCTCTTTCAATGGCAATAGAAATGAAATCGACAATTTCAGAAAATTTATTATTATGCGATTTGTATCATATTGTTTCCGTGGTGATTTGTAAAATTGTAAATTGTGAAATGTAATTTTATCAATTGTATAGTTTTTAATGATCCAGGTTTTTAGATATGGAAAGTGGGGCGTTACACCCATGCCTCTTCCCCTTTCTCCGCATGAAATTTCTTAATATATGAATTCCAATGAGTTTTTAGATGAGTAGTCTAACCCCTTACAGATAATTTGGTGCAAATGCCATTTTTTAACAACGTTATGAAAGCATTAAGCAAGAAGATCCTTAAATCTATTTAAATATTTTTACAATGTTCTCCTATTTGTTGGAATTGATTTATGGTACTTATGAGATAAATTTTTTTAATAAAAAACATAACATATTCATTCTATGTAAAAATAGATATGGCGTGTTTACTATAAATCCACTTTTTTGTATTGTTGAATGAATCTAAAGTCTAATGGCATCCTTGTTTACGTTAGTTGTTGGATTTTCATCATAATACATACTTCCTCAAATTCACTCGGTTATCTACCTGCTCCCCTTCTCGATCGTTATCTGAGGCTCTCCATTCCATTTGACAGGTGCACCATTAAGTAATGGCACTGCGCTTCAAAACTGAGGCGGTTGACAAATGGATTTTGAAGGGTTGTCCTGCAACAAGGCATCTGCAGGATCAATAATCCCCGTCCATCCAGAGACGAATTTCTGGGAATTTCTCTCTACTAAGGTGTACATGCTTAGACCCTGCGGACTGTCAATATAACAATATGATAAAACATAACCAGAAAGAAATTGTAGACATACAAGCATTTTCGCAAAACCAGCCTTCACAACTTGAAGCCAGTTTTTTCCGAGCATTCCAAATGTGTCAATCATCATACATATATCACTAGTATTAATTATCCCAACAATATCAATACGGATTTTCTATCCGGGAAGATTTTACAGTTGGAGATGTCGAAAATTACATACAAATCACTTCTTCAGCTCAAATCTTTTCCCGAACCCTCACAGGCAATCCACCTTCCATCCTCAACGTAATTTGAACATCATACTTCCCTCTCTCCTCCACGACTTGTATCTCAAACTTCTCTAGAATGCTCGCTGCCACGGCCTTTATCTGCATGAACGCCATCTCCTTCCCCAAGCACACCCTTGGCCCCGCATGAAACACTGGATACTCAAACGGACTCCGTGCACGAAAACCTCCATCCGCCAACCATCTCTCCGGCCTAAATTCCGCACAATCCGCCCCCCAGATCCTCTCACTCTGCCCCATCGCCATAGCACTGTACATCACTACCCACCCCTTCTTCACCACCGTCCCATCCGGCAGCATATCTTCCTCTGCTTGGCACTCTCGCCCCAGCAGAGATACTGGCGGGACCAGCCTCATCGACTCCGATAGAGCTGCCTGCAGATAGTTCATCTCGCGAGTAGAGTCCATTGTGAAAGGCCCAGTGATTCCACGACTTTCTCTAATCAATCTGAGCTCTTCCAGGATTTCTGCCACTACGTCTGGCCTCGAGGATATCTGCCAGAAGAACCAGGTAAGAGCAGACGGCGTGGTATCTCGCCCTGCGAGCAGGAAACTGACAAGGATGTCTCGGAGAAACTCATCCGACTGCCTTCCATCTTTAGCAAATTGTGATAGGAAGTCTCCCTTTTCCACCTTGTTGGCATCAATTCTTCTCGATTGCCTGATTCTCTCAAAGATCTCATCGTTGATGATCGCTATGCATTCTCTCAGTCTCCTCTCCGACCCGATATCGAGCAACCTCTTGAGTTTCCAGATAACGGGGAAAGGAAGTTTCGCCCGCACCATGCTGAGGTGAGCCGCCTCCTCGAACGCGTGATAAAGTCGCTCGCCTCTCTCGTCCCGTTTCGAGAGGCAGTCTGGATCATAGTCCAGCACAAGCTTGCAGATGCCATCGAATGCGAGTCTATCGAGCACGTCCTGAAGATCAACAACTTCCTCGTTCCGGCTGGCGGAGGTCAGCAACGGAAGCAGTCGTTGTTGAATCCCCTGCCGCACCACTTGGAGCTCGAAGGTGCGTATGGAGCCCGTGCTGAACTCGTGACTCGCCATCTTGCGCTGGAGCTTCCAGAGATCGCCGTCCACGTTGACGATCCCGTGTCCGAGGAAGTCGTGGAGGAAGGAGGTGGAGAAGTCTGACCGCTTGTAGCTGGTGAAGTGGGACTTGGTCATGTGTTCCACGTTTAGTGGGTCGGCTGTGAGAACGAGAGGGCCGACAGTGACGGTGTCGGACGGGCTCGCGAGGAGGAGCTCGGTGGCCAAGTCGACCATCCGATGGCTGTTCCTGATGATAAGAAATAGGGATCGGATTAAAGGGAGGATGTTGAAGAGGTAAAGGGCTGCGAATACGAGGAAGGCGAGGGTGCAGAGAAGCATGAGAGCAGATAACTCCATTTTTCTTCTGCTGTTGAGAGTCAATGTGCCAAGCAGAGTTCGGCAGAAATATAAATGGATATCACACATCTGCTTTTTAAGTAAACCAATTGGGGCAATAAATAATTGAAACTTGAAATTTATAAAATGTACACACATATAATAGGTAAGAGGTGATCACTATTATTAATTTCTCCCTCGTTACAAATAGTAAGATAATAAATATTCTCTTTCACGAGGGAATCACCAAGCATATATATATATATATAGAGAGAGAGAGTCAAAGAGGCTGTTCTTAATTTTTGATAATATGAATTTTTTTATCATGACGGAATCACCAAGCTATAGTTCCTTTGCTTCCATTGATGCAGGGGTTGGTTTAGAGTCAACCACGTCTTCAAATCAAGCCTAACCACTCGTTACAATATCGAAAAGAAGTTGGAACCAAAGTGGTTATATTGTACACACAATTAAAGATAAGGGGTATTTACTGGTTTGTCCCTCAAATATTTAAATATTATGATTTTACCCCCCAAATCTTCATATTTATAATTTTGCCCCTCAAATCTCATAAGTTACAACAATTTTGCCCCCCTCTCTAACTTTCCCAAACACAGTTAATTTTTTGACCATTTTACCCCTTATTTCCTCTTTTATTTTCCTCCTCTTCTTCTTCTCTCTTCCTCCTTTCTTCTTATTTTCTTCATTATTTCTCCTCTCTTCCTCTTCTCTTCTCCTTCTCTTTTCCTCCTCTCTTCTCATTTTCTTCATTTTTTTACTCTTTCATGTCATGTATTTTTCCTCTAGTTCACCAAATCAATTATCTCAAGTAAAAAAAGAGAAGAAAATAAGAAGAGAGGAGGAAAATATGAACATGAAAGAGTAAAAAAAAAAAAAATAAAGAAAATGAGAAGAGAGGAGGAAAAGAGAAGAAGAAGAGAGGAGGAAGAAAGGAGAAATAATGAAGAAAATAAGAAGAAAGGAGAAAGAGAGAAAAAGAAGAGGAGGAAAATAAAAGAGGAAATGAGGGGTAAAATGGTCAAAAAATTAACTGTGTTTGGGAAAGTTAGAGAGGGGGGCAAAATTGTTGTAACTTATGAGATTTGGAGGGCAAAATTATAAATATGAAGATTTGGAGGGTAAAATCATAATATTTAAAGATTTGAGGGACAAACCAGTAAATACCCTAAAGATAATTATACAGTCACACCGTAAATATGTTAGAACAAATCCCACTGAAATTGGTTTCTAAGGAAAATTCCAAATACACCCACTTTCTTTTTTCAAGTACTCTCACATTCTAAATGGACCAACTTAAAAAGCATAAATATAAGAATTTTTTTTTCTAAGTATTTTTCCAATATTTTCAAGTTACTTCTTTTTTTTTCTCTCTCTTTTCGTGGTACTTATAAACAAATATTTTGTTTTTGGTACCTCAACACGTATATTTAGAAAAGTGAGAGTACTTAGGAAAAAAATGGGCATATTTAGAATTTCCCGGAAGCAAATAGTTGGGCTTGACCCTAGCCGGAGGGCTTGAGAGGCTGCCATGTGATGGCCTGAAGGGATCGGCGGGTAAGCCATTGGGAGACCAGCGATTGTTGTTTTGTGGGCTGGGCTTGGGTTTCAATGGACAAGACTTTTGGATGCGTCCAAAAGGGTTTTTTCTTTAAATAAACTCATAAAAAATGATAGGGTTTGGATTTTCTGGATCATGCACGGAACAGAATCTCCTATCACGTGGCCTATATAGTCGATTTAATTTTGCTGTAAGCTTTTTGTGTCTGATGGGATCCGATGAAAGGAATTTAGGGGAATTTCTAGATGGGCACAGTTTTTTTTTTTTTTTTTTTTTTTTTTCTAGTGAGCCTATTTTTCCTAGTGAGCACATCTTTTCTTTTAAAAAGAGAGGATTTTCCTAGTGAACACACCAAAATTTCTAAACTATCATTCTCTCTCTCTCTCCGATTGATTTCTTCTTGTTCTTCATCTTCTTCTTCTTCTCTATTTCACACTCTCTCTATCTTTGAGAAAAAACTAAAATTTCTAGAAGCTCCCCGAATACATCGCTGTCCCGCCTCCCCCCTCTCCCCCTCCCTCTCCCTCTCCCTCTTCCTGATCAGATCCAGCCATCCGGAACTGTTAGCCTGAATGGATTGGCCTGATCCGGGCTAACCAGTCCGAATCAGGCCAATCCATCCGGGCTAACAGTCCCGGATGGATGGGATGATGAAAGAGAGGGTGAAGGAGGGACAGTTTTGACCAAGAATTTTAATGGAAAAATAGTAAATAAAGAGAAGATTTTAAGTGTGCTCACTAGAAAAAAAGCTGTGCCCATCTAGAAATTCCCGAAATTAGACATGTTCAAATAGTATTATAGTAATATTTTCGACCTTGTGTTTCTCGTAGCACGATGTATTGGTATGAAAAAAGAAAGTTAATAGTTTAATTTAGTTATCATCGATTGCGCGTCAGTCATAATCTCATAGAATAAAATAAAAAATAATTCGATTCTGATTCTTGAAGGATCATGATTTGATGCTCCTCGGAGAAAAATGGTGAAAAATAATTTAATAAGGTAATGAAAAAAAATATAGATGAATGTGACAACAATAAGAGAAAAATATAAAATAATACGAAAGAAATGCAAAATTTCCTTTCATACGATAAATTGTTATAAAATCAATATTTGGCTTTTAGCTAAGGTGGTTTTTTTTTTTTTTTTTTAAGTTTTTATGCATTTAGCAAGGTTTACTACTATATGAGTGTATATTGTTGTATAACTACCTTTCCAAGTAGCATATTCGATTTCTATAATTTTTAGATTTAAACTTCAGCATGCTTATCATGTTTGGATTTATACATGCTTGTATCCACATCCACCCACTCGATAATACATCCATGATTTTGAAAAGTCAGATATCCTTTTGACTTTCCATGATATTATTGCGTATTCTATAATTTTTAAAAGAGTAATGTTATAATAATATTACTCTCTTTATTCATAAAGTTATTGTATAAGCAGTGGTTTTAATTAATTTTTACTTGTTTCATATCATTTTTATTTTTATGAAAAGTTATTTAAAACCCGATAGTATTTGAAACGTGATACGAATACGAATAACGTGGATTGAGTAATGGATACATACTCTAGCGCTTATTGGATATGGATATGATATTACTTTTCTTAGAAAACAAACATTTTTGTTAAAATATAAAATAATTTCTCTCAACCCTCACTACAATTTCGGAATTTTGGTGCAGTGGAAGGGTCTTTCAACATGGTATCAGAGATACCATAGTTCTGGTGCCTCTTCTAGCTTGTTTTGTGAGTGTATAAACTACCATAAGTGAGTTTTTTCTTTGTCCTCATACATCTCGAAACTCTTTGTGCCCGTTTTCGGCCATTTTGAAGTCAGATCTCGCTAATTTTCTACCTTCAGATTGTTCGTCTCCCTTCGATCTCCTTCCATCAAAATTTCAGCTCCATCGGACTTGACAAGCTCTTCCACGCACCGTGTGAAGTCTCTACAAGTGGTCTTTACGCATCTCTCTTTTTCAACGCGTGAGCCCCACTTGTCCTGGTCAATTCTGTTCTACAATCAGGTTTGGCTTTTTCGGACGCTGATTTGTTTTTGGTTGATTTTTCAGGAGTTGAGTTTGACATATTTGTTCCAAAATGTCTTCCCAAAATGATATTGTTCGTCCATTTGATATTGTT
Source organism: Dracaena cambodiana (assembly GCA_036321105.1). NCBI lineage: Eukaryota > Viridiplantae > Streptophyta > Magnoliopsida > Asparagales > Asparagaceae > Dracaena > Dracaena cambodiana. The sequence goes on from JAYEPQ010000017.1 coordinate 26,220,048, forward strand.
TTAGATGGAACCAGCTATAGTCTTTGGGCTTCCAATATGAAACTTTTTCTCAAAGGAAGAAAATTGTGGCGTTATATTTTTGAGGATTCTCTTAAACCTGTTCATGCTAAGGATGAGTCCGCCACTAATTACGCTACTCGCTTGGACGACTGGGAGAGTATTCATAGTAAAATTCTATAGTAGATTGTTAATACATCAATCATATCTATTAACAGTCTTCTACCCAGGCTCGAGAATGCAAAAGCTGCATGGGATTTCTTGGTTGCTCGATACGACTGCTGCGATGATACTTCTCTTCAGTTTCAGATTGAGACAAAACTTTACCAGATGCGTCAAGAACCTGGTCAGTCTATTACTGAATTTTACTCTCAAGTCGCTCTTCTTTGGGATCAGTTGACTGCTGCCGAACCCCAACTTCATTGTGCTGTAGACATCGAGCTCTTTGCAAGATATCGGGACTGCCGCAAGTTCATACATTTTATGATGGCTCTTCGCGATGACTTTGAGTCCACTCGGGCAGCCCTTCTTCATCGTACGCCACTTCCTATCATGGATCTTGCAGTTTCTGAGTTAATTTTCGAGGAGCATCATTGCCTTACTATGAAGCTACAATCTCCCGATCTTGTTTTGGCTGCTGTTTCTTCGGCTTCCTCCCAACGATCTACTCCACAGTCACAATCTCCTTCTCAAAAGTTATTTTGTTGGTATTGCAAGAAAAGCGGTCACTTGATTACTAAACATTTCCAGTTGCAACAAAAAAAGCACGAGATTCTCGTGGTTCCCTCCAACAGGCTGCTGCGGTTGTCTCCACTGATCCCTCTACCCCTTAGTCTTCTTCTCAGTCTACTTCGCTCACTGCTGCTGATATTGAGGTTTTGGTCTATCAGGTTCTGTCTCGTTCATCTACTGCACTATCTGTCACTCTAGGTGCTTCTTCTTAGTTTATAAATTCTGCTTATTGTAATCATATGAGTTCTGATCCCACTATTTTTTCACTAAATCTGCACTAGACTCTTACCATATTATTTATACTGCCGATGGTTCTGCAATGCTTGTTAGCCATATTGGTTCTATTTCTACCTCCGACATCTCTGTCGATAATACCTATTTAGTTCCTAAGTTATCATCGAATTTCCTCTCTGTTGGCCAACTTGTTGAGTTAGGTTTTGAGCTTCACTTTTCTTTTCGTGGTGTTGATGTGTAGGATCCTCGGTCGGGTCAGGTCATTGGGATAGATCGTAAAGTTGGACGTATATTTGAAATGGTAAACTTGCAGATTCCTTCTACTACACCTTCATCTGTTTTTGCCATCACCTCTAGCGTTTGGCATTCTCATCTCGGTCATACTTCTTTATCTCGTATTCAGCAGTTAGCCTCTAGTGGTCTCCTTGGTTCTGTCACTTTTGATAAGTTTGATTGTCTTTCTTGTCAACTTGGAAAACAAACTCATTTACCTTTTAATACCAGTGATTCTTTTTCTTCTGCTCATTTTGATCATATTCATTCTGATATTTGGGGCCCTTCTCCAATTTCTACCGAGGGAGGCTCCCGCTATTTTGTCATATTTGTAGATGATTTTTCACATTATACATGGATTTATCTTATGCATAAGCGTTCTGAGTTGTTTGCAATTTACAAACGCTTTCACCAAATGGTATTTACCTATTTTTCTCGTGCTATCAAGATTTTTCGTTCTGATAATACTCTGGAGTATAACGAAAAATCCTTCATTGAGTTTTTGCAACAAAATGGAACTCTCTCTTATCGCTCTTGTCCATATACATCACAACAAAATAGTTGAGTAGAGTGTAAACACCGTCACATTCTAGACACCGTTCGATCTCTCCTCATTTCTGCCTCGCTTCCTGAGCGTCTTTGGGGAGAGACTGCTCTTACTACTGTCTACACCATCAATCGTGTCCCCTCACCCATTCTTGACAACAAAACTCCTTTTGAACTGCTGTATGGTACTATTCCTGATTACAGCTCTCTTCGAGTTTTTGGTTGTGCCTGCTTCGTTCGTCTCCCCCCGCATGAACGAACGAAGTTAGAACCTCGTTCCAGACTATGTTGCTTTCTTGGTTACGGCATTGAACAAAAAGAATACCGTTGTTATGATCCTATCACAAAACGCCTTTGTATCTCTCGTCATGTAGAGTTTTGGGAACATAAGTTCTTCACCATCCTTTCTTCCTTTCCCTTACTTCACTCTAGTCATTCCTCTGTATTCACTGATCGCTCTATTACTCTATTTTCTGAGTCTACTAACTCTTCTACAGGTGATACCAACTCCTCTAACGATCCATCATCGGCCTCTTCCAATGACCTTGCTCCCCCTGCGGATTCAGCATCATCACTTGGTTCTCTTCAAGATGTACCTGTGCCACCTTCTACCGCTGAGTCCTCCCAAGTTATTGCACCTTGTCGTTCTGATAGGGTAAGAGTTTCTCCTTCCTATCTTCATGATTATCATTATTTCTCTGCTCTAACTACTCTTCATGAGCCTCACTCTTATCGTGAGGCTAGTTCTGATTCTCTTTGGCAGCAAACTATGTCTAATGAATTAGATGCTCTTACCAAGGCACATACTTAGGATTTGGTGGATTTGCCTCCTGGAAAGTTTGCAGTGGGTTGTAAGTGGGTTTACAAGATTAAGACTCGGACAGATGGCTCAGTTGAGATATACAAAGCTCGTCTTGTTGCGTTGGATTGCTCTCAAGAGTATGGTATTGACTATGAGGAGACTTTTGCTCCTGTTGCTCGACTTACTTCTATTAGATCTTTGATTGCTATTGCTGCTGTTCGGCGTTGGTCATTATTTCAGATGGATGTTAAAATTGCATTTCTGAATGGAGATCTTACTGAGAAAGTTTATATGAAGCCTTCTTCTGATTATGAGCATCCTCCTCATAAGGTTTGCCGCCTTCTTCGTGCGATCTATGGTCTGAAGCAGGCTCCTCGTGCTTGGTTTGCCAAATTTACCTCTGTCATCACACAACAAGGTTTTATAGCCAGTGCTTATGACACTGCCTTATTCATCCGTAAGACTGCCTCAGGCACCACCCTTCTACTTCTCTATGTTGATGACATGATCATCACTGGTGATGATACTGCTGGCATTCGTGCGCTTCAGATTTTTCTGGGTCATCATTTTGAAATGAAAGATCTTTGCAGTCTCAGTTACTTTCTTGGTCTTGAGGTGACATCTTTTTCGGATGGTTATTCTCTTTCTCAGGCTAAGTATGCTTCAGATCTTATATCCAGGACTGGTCTAACTGACAGCAAGACTGCCAGTACCCCTTTGGAATATAATGCTCGGCTCAACCTTACTGATGGTGTGCCTCTGTCTGATCCTACTCTCTATCGACAGTTGGTTAGTAGTCTTATTTATCTCACAGTTACTCGCCCTGATATTTCTTATGCTGTTCACCTGGTCAGTCAATTCATGCATGAGCCTCGCTCACCTCACTATGCTGCTGTTCTTCGAATCCTTCGCTATGTCAAGGGCGCTCTTTTCCATGGTTTGCACTATTCATCTCAGTCATCTCTTGAGTTACGAGGTTATTCTGATGCTGATTGGGCTGGTGATCCTATGGATCGTCGTTCTACCACTGGTATTTGTTTCTTACTTGGTTCGTGTCTTATTTCTTGGCAAAGTAAGAAACAAACAGCTGTCGCTCGATCTACCACTGAGGCTGAATATCGCGCCCTTGCTGATGCTACTGCTGAGTTTCTATGGCTGCGTCGTCTTTTGACTGACTTGGATGCCCCTCAGCTGTCTCGTTCTCTTCTCTACTGTGACAACCAGAGTGCTTTCAGATTGCGCATAATGATGTTTTTCATGAGCGCACAAAGCATATTGAGATTGACTGCCACTTTATCAGGCATCATCTCAGTGATGGCACCCTTCGCTTGTGTTCCGTTTCCTCTGTTGATCAGCTTGCTGATATTTTCACTAAGTCACACTCACCTGGTCATCTTAGTGAACTTATTAGCAAACTCCAGTTGGCTTCTACGGCGCCACCATGTGTTTGAGGGGGGATGTTGAGATATAATTGAGATATTATCATAATGCTAAAATATTTTGAGATACTTTCCTATTAGATGTTGAGATATTTTTCTAAATTAGGATAGTTGACAAATTTTTGATTTGACTAATTTAGGGTAGTTGACAAATCTCTTATTTTATGTAATTAGTATCAATTGCAGATTCTGTAATTATTCTTTTGATTGCCTCCTTCACCTATAAAAGGATGGCTCATTGTACAGTTCAAGGATAAGAAAATATACAGAAATTTCTTCATTCTGCTTTCGCTCAATTTTCTTCAATATGGTATCAGAGCAACCCAGATTCGATTCCTTCTGGGCGCGCATTTTAATTACGAGTTTTAAAAAAAATTATACCGCTTGCGGGTTTTAAAAAAATTATACCGCTGCGTAAAACCCATGTTTCTACCCAAAAATGGGTCTTCAACCTGCGGAGGCGTGTTAAAATATAAAATAATTTTTCTCAACCCTCACTACAACTTCAGAGTTTTGGTGTAGTGGAAGGGTTTTTCAACAATTTTAAAATAAAACTAATAGAGAAGTACTGATACAGAACAAAACAATATCATTTTGAAACTATAATGCACATCCTTTTTCCTATTTTTTTTTTTCTTTTTTATTTGCACTTTTAGAGCCCCAAGTCCAAGTTGAACTTTTCTCGATAACTTTTATTAAAATAGTAAAAGATGGTCACTTACATTAAAAAGTAAAATATACACTGGTTGAAAAAAAAAAAAAAACTGTATGACTACCAAATAATGGAAAGAAAAGGTAGGCATGCGAAAGATCTAAGGCAAAACTACCCACTAAGTGAAAAATACATATTTCCGATTCCTTAGGCACAAGTTGAACTTCTCTCTTTTCTCTTCTCTCTTTTTTCATTCAATCTAAAGAAGTTAGAATAGTGTCCATAATAAGTCCGATATGTCAAATATTATCCTTTTTGTTAAACTTCTATAAATTCAAACATTGTCCGTGTTCTTACCTTCAGCAAGTTTATTCTCCACTGCTTGTGTTTATTGTTATTTTCTTTTATGACAGGATTGCCCACGGTCCTTTTAATGTGTCTATATTTGATTTGATAATAAGAATTTGAATTTCTTTATACTACTGCTGTATTATATTAAGCATTCTATTATCTTTCAAATGATATTGAAACTGTAAAATACGAAACTGTGGATTATTCAGTTGATAACTAAATTAAGCACCGTTTATCAAAAGCAATTAATTAAATCACAGAAATTATCTCACACAATCAACCAGATTAATACAAAGAATTTTAACATATAAAATCCAAATTGGAAAAATGATGAAAGATACTACACTTTGATATAAAATCAATTATATAAGATTTGACACACAGTCACTAGACATCACGATCGGTTAATTAGTCTAAAATCTAACTTTTCTGTTAGACAGCTACAGAAAGACCCCTACATTCATATAACTTAAATCTCTATTGTAGATACCAGAAAAAAAAAAAAAAAAAAAAACAGAATAATAATAGTAAAAAAAAAAAATGCGAAGTGAGCACACCCGCGGGGATTACCCGCAGGTGCACCCGTGGGAGATGGGAATTTTCCCGCGGGTGCAACCCGCGGGAGAATCCCGCGGGTTGACACCCGCGGGAGCGCTCCCGCAGGTGCCAACCCGCGGGTTGTTTTCCGCCTATTTCCGTTATTTATTTCACTGATATTCCGTGATCCGATTTTTCAGGAAGGATTCAAGCCGGATTTCGAGCGGATTTGATCTATAAAAGAAATGAATCGAGTCGGAGAAAGGGACTTTTGGAATTTTGGACTTTGGGAACGAAATTGAGGAGCGGAGCAGAGCCATCTCCTTCACGGTCAGACGGTCCACGGAGTGCACCAGCGAGGCTCCATCGCCACCCGAACCCACACAAAAAAGGGAATAAATCAATATTCCCATTCTTATAATTCCTCAGATTTTTTGTAATCTCAATTTTTATTTGTAATCAAATAATTTTACAATGGAAGGAGAAATCCAAATTTTGAGCAAATAAGAACTGGCGACCACAGTGGGAGCCCCTCTATTTACCACAGAGAATCTGGTGGCGCAGTCCGACCAGGTGCCGATTGGCTCAATGGTTGAGACGCTGGTCATAGAAATTGACCAACAAAAATATGAGGAATTTCTTTCTTCCTCTGATTCGGAGCCTAGGCGTCATCGCCGGGCTACGATGAAAAAAGGTGAGGCGTCATCGCCCACCAGAAATCAAAAGGCGTCATCGCCTATGAAAATTTACGAGGCGTCATCGCCCGTTAAAATTTACGAGGCGTCATCGCCCGTTGAAACTTACGAGGCGTCATCGCCCGTTCTAAAGTCAAGTCAAAAGTCAAACCAGTCCCTGATCCGCTCCCAAAAGAGAAATTTAAGGCGTAAAACTCAACGAGCACGCCTGAATCATACATGAAAAATTGCAGAAAACTCCGAAACGGTAAAAAACTTCGGAAGTAACCCCACGGGCGCAAACCCGCGGGTGGCAACCCGCGGGTTGCAACCGCGGGTGGGAACCCGCGGTTGCCAACCGCGGGTGGCATCCCGCGGTTGCCAACCGCGGGTGCCAACCCGCCGCTTCCAACCGCGGGTGCCAACCCCCGGGTTGCAACCGTGGGTGCAAAGTTGCAGTTTCAGTTGCGGGTTGCATCCCGCAGATGCCACCGACGGGTTATGTTCAATGAACACAACCCTCATGTCTTTTCGAGCACGCCTATGGTGAGCACGCAACATACACCAAGAATTTTAATCTCTCTATCAGAGGTATCCAGGGCCCACACAACTACTCAGACTAGCGTGCACTCCAGAAAAATCCGCAGGAGGGCTGGGGAACAATCTGATGCTGGAAAAGAGCTCAGCCCTGAGATATTGCAGACTCTCCAGTATTATGAACCAAATTTGCGACGCAAGAGGCGTCAAGATGCAAATAGAGAGGAGAAGATAACTCAAGATTTGAGAGAGTATCTTAATTGGAAGAAAAACTCCTCACAAAATGCTCCTCACTGCCAATGCGAACAGCTGATTTCAACTGTTCTATCAAACTGCCAATACAACTCAAAACGGTCCGTTTTTGAGCAGATCACCGAGCCCAAAAGAATACGGACGGCGAAAAGGGTGTACTCTGAAACCGATCTACCTGCTGCCTCATCATATATGGTTAAAAAAGGCAAAAAGGTGGTCGGAAGTAACCCTTCAGATAAGGAAATCACTCCAGGGTCAAAAGGTGTTCCTATCGAACCAGAGGGCGTGCGCCTAGAAGAAGTCTCTGAAAGGCTTGAGAGACAAGAAAAACGTCTCGAACTGCAAGAAGAGACCATAGAAGAAATGAAACAACTTTTGATTGAGTTGTTAGCGTAAACTAGAAAGAACCAATCATCGTCGTCCATTTCTAGTCGGCAAAAAGGAAAACGGCCTGGCCAAATAAATGAAGACAGCGAAGACGAAGATGAAGAAGTGCCTCCTCATTCGAGAGAGGAAGAGGAAGTGAAGGTTATCATCAATCCTCACGCAGAGAAAATAGAGAAGATGGAGAACCAACTACAAGCTCTTCTTCATCGCAAAAAGCTGCAAGAGGTGGGGGTAGTACGTCCATATCCCATAGAATGGGAAATCGTACCTTACCCTGCAAAATATAAACCGTTGAATTTTCAATCATTCGACGGTAAAGGTTCGCCGCAGCAACACATCTTCTATTTTCTGTCACAGACAGGACATCTCATGGGGAATGAACCGACTATGACTAAGATATTTGCGAGCACTTTACGTGGGCCCGCATTTACCTGGTTCATGCAGCTACCCCAGGAAACAATTAAATCATGGGCTGATATAGAACGTGAGTTCCTAGCCCGATTCTTTGAGGATGATATAGAAGTCTCGATACTATCTTTGCTAGTAGCGAAGCAAGAAGAAGGCGAAACGGTCAAAACTTATGTCGAGCAGTTCCGAGAACTTTCTGTTCGATGCCCACATGGCATGACGCAGGACACACTTGTGGAAACCTGCAGACACAACTTGCTGACCGATATCCTAGATAAGATGGGCTCGGTCGAATCCAAATCTTGGAAAGATCTGCTTAAGCAGGGTGAACATGCCGAAGAAATACTTCGACGCCTTGAAAATCAGCAGTCAGCAATCGGAGACAGTACAAATGAAGCTCCATTCCATTTCTCCCGTTCTAAAGGGAAAGACATAATGGCAATGTCGGCAGAAAGCACACCGAAGCAGAAAGCATGGCCAACTGTGAGCAACACAGCAAAGTCACCCAGACTTCAAAGGCAGTATTCGTTCAAGGATGAACATACTGCTACTATATTCAATCTGCTCAGCAAACGCAAGATGCTCAAATTGCCGGAAAGCAAGAGGTCTGAAGAAATTGGGAAGAATAATGATCCGAATTACTGCCTGCACTATCGGATTGTAGGTCACCCTACAAAGAATTGTTTTATCTTAAAAGATAAAATTCAAGTATTGATTGATGCTGGAGCAGTTCAGCTCAAAGCTGAACAAAAAAGGAGTTAGAGCTAACTCCGACACAATTAATGTGTATGGTCTAAAAGTACCACTTGGGCTCACAACAATTCCAAAGACGAGCTTATGGCAGTTAATTTAAACCCCCATAACCTGCACAAAAAAAAAAAAATCAAATAAAAAAAATCAAATAAAAAAAATAAATAAAAAAATAAAAAAAATAAATGAATCACCCAACGCCGACAAGGCTACGGGAAGAGAATAAATTCTCGCCAATCCCACCATGCTGGGGGTAAAAAGCATGAATTACCCAACGCCGACAAGGCTAAGGAAAGAGAATAAATTTCTCGCCAACCCCACCATGCTGGGGGTAAAAAGTATGAATTGCCCGACGCGGACAAGGCAACGTAAAGAGAATAAAATTCTCGCCAACCCCAACATGCTGGGGGTAAAAAGCATGAATTACCCAGTGTCGTCAAGACAACAGGGAAGAGAACCAATTTCTCGCCAACCCCTTCCTGCTGGGGGTAAAAGTGTGAATTGCCCAACTCCTCTAAGACAAAGGGAAGAGAAAAAGTTTGGCATTTAAGCCCAAACAAAATTCTCGACAACTCTCCAAGCTGATGGGAAGAGCATGGCTAGTCCAACTCAAACGGTAGTTGGTAAAGACTAATCAAACCCGTTGATAGCTGGGGGTTTGCTAAAAATCCCATGACAAATCTGTCACAACAGTATTCTTATCCAAGTATAAGGATACGTCACTGCCCTAAGCTGCTAAGGCAAAGGGAAGAGGAAAAGTTTGGCATTTAAGCCCAAACGAAACCCTCAACAACTTATCATGCTGAGGGAAATAGCATGGCTAGCCCAACTCAAACGGCAGTCGGTAAAGGCTAATCAAATCCGTTGATAGCTGGGGGTTTGCTAAAACCCTAATCAGATAAATCTATTGTCACGTTAAGATTTCACCTCTGACAACAAAACTTTTCTCGTCATTTTCCTCTAGCAGAACAAGTGACACTCCAAAATATTTGTCAAGTTAAAATCATACCTCTGACATTAAAATTCGAAATCAAACGAGATAAAATCCGATTAAAATCCCCTGTCACGTTAAGATTTCACCTCTGACAGAAAAGGAAATTTACACTTCATCAAGTCCAATATTACAGTTTCTGATGAACTTGTTTTTGATATCGTTAAGTTAAAAATTACCTCTAACGAAAATCATCTCTCTATCAAGTTAATAGTTACCTCTGATAGTCCAATTCTAAGGCTAAATACGTTAACCGTCACCTCTGTTTAGTCAGCTTGTCCCTATCACGACCAGATCCTCTGAATAGGTTGAGCTCCAAGACATGTTTAATGTCACATCTGTCTTTTCCTGATCCGTTATACTAGATGTCACTGAACGGTTAGGATTAAAATAAGTACGTTAACATTATACCTCTGCTTGACCTAAAATAAGCACGTTAAAATCATACCTCTACTTGTTATTGAATAATTGAACACGTTAACAATTATTTCTATTTACCAAATTCTTTACACATCTGATAGCTAAAATCAAATAATCCAAAGTATTTCGAAATTCAGTACGGTTCAATACAGAACTTCGAAAACTTTGGAGGGAGTTATGTAGATACCAGAAAAATAAAAATAATAAAACAGAAAAATAATAGTAAAAAAAATGCTAAGTGAGCACACCCACGGGAATTACCCGCGGGTGCACCCGCGGGAGAATCCTGTTGGTTGACACCCGCGGGAGCGCTCCCGCAGGTGCCAACCCGCGGATTGTTTTCCGCCTATTTCCGTTATTTATTTCACTAATATTCCGTGATCCGATTTTTCAGGAAGGATTTAAGCCGGATTTCGAGTGGATTCGGTCTATAAAAGAAAGGAATCGAGTCGGAGAAAAGGACTTTTGGAATTTTGGACTTTGGGAACGAAATTGAGGAGCGGAGCAGAGCCATCTCCTTCACGGTCAGACGGTCCACGGAGTGCACCAGCGAGGCTCCATCGCCACCCGAACCCACAAAAAAAAGGGAATAAATCAATATTTCCGTTCTTGTAATTCCTCAGATTTTTTGTAATCTCAATTTTTATTTGTAATCAAATAATTTTACAATGGAAGGAGAAATCCAAATTTTGAGCAAACATCTATAACAACTCACAGCTCAAGATGCAAGGATACAAAATATTGAACCGTCAAAGAGTACAAGCGAGTTGAATTTACCACAACCATAACATAAGTACTCGACTTTAATATGGAGATTTGGATTGGCATTGATCTCCAAGATCATGATCAATAAATATCTTCTCCTTCTTCAACAAAATCTCCTTTCTAATTCTCTTGAGAAGCTCTCCCATAATCTTCAATTGTTGTATATATAGAGAATTTTCTTTCCAAATAAACTCCTATTAAGTTTTTGGCTCAATTTTTAAAATTCCTATTTGACTTAAATTTGTTGAACTTTGACTCAATTTCTTGAATTCCTATTTGGCATGGTGTTTGTGCCAAATTAGCCCTAATTGACTTAAGGTTTGTCAAACTAATCCTATTTGATTTAGCACTTGCGCTAGACACCCCTAATCTATATATGGGGTTATATAGGACCTTCAGAGACATCTTTTTTGCATTCTTTAAAATCTTTTGGAGATTTAGAGAAAATTTTGTGAGAAAAAAACTTCTTTGTATCTTTTGAGAAATTTTTATTGTATTCTCGATTTAAAAGTGATTTCTTTGTATATTTGAGGGATCAGAGAGACTCAAAAATTTATAATTTGTAAACATCATCAATAGTAAAGTTTGATTCGCTCTGTGGACATAGAACTTTCTCCAAACCATATAAATCATTGGTGTTCTCTGTTCAGTCTTCTAATTTGACTTATTCTCTCTTAAAATTTTGTTTTTTTTAATCGATTTATAGTATTTATCTCAAAAATTCTTAGTAATCTATTTGGATTATTACTTGACACTTTTGTACAAGAAGGGGTAATAGAGCGACCACCTCTGATTTGATAAAAGTGGTATCAAAATATTCAGACTTTATTCCCTGGTTTTGAGAGATTAGGATTTTTGGAGGTTGATAAAGGTGTAAGTTTGTCTCATAACCATGTTTGGAGACTTACTTTTAGATTCGTCAGCACCACAATCAACTCCAGGGGAGTCCTTGAAGTCTTCAACATCCTCAAGATTCACAGTGACAAATACCAACTTCGCTATGGAGATATTTGATAGAACGAACAAGTTCGATATGTGGTAATACAAAATTATAGATGTCTTATTTCAACAAGACCTACAGATGGTGTAGGAGAGTGATAAGCCCAAAGACATGATGAAGCTAAATGATAGAAGATAAATAGTTTGATTTTGTAACGCTCCCGTTTTTCAGCTGTTTCCCAAAACGGATGACTTTACTTATTACTTGCACTAGACAACCCAATAGTCACAGAATCTTAGAATAACCGTAACTACTGTCACAATCAGATGAATAAATAACATGTATGAAACTGAAATGATTTCATTTATACAAAGAGTTCATTACATAAAATGGCACACTGTTTTAAATATGAACACAAAAGAGTCAAAGAGAAAAGTAATGCCCAAACAAAAGAAAATATAAACAAAATATACAAAAGTTTTCCAGGAGTACTTTGCTTGCCTATTGTCACTCGATCTGTCCAACGAAGTACGGGTCTTCAACTGGGGCTAGATCCCCTTCTTCACGTTTCAAATCTGGGTTCAAAATCCAGGGGATTAAACCCAGCAAGTAACACATTTAAAAAGAGGAAATTTTGTACTATCATAATACAGGAATATCAGTGTGCATGAGTATGTTTATGTCAGTGTTATTTGTGTGCATATAAATTAACATGAAGGCAACATATAAATTAACATGAAGACAAGTATAAATAAATACATAAATAAATAAATATGACAATAACTACTCTATCTATTTAATCATATATTCTATTGGTCTCAGTCATCTTCCAATTTAATTATAGAAACTGTATTAATGGATAAGATAGCGCTATTCTCCATTGTCGTATAAGTGCCCATGCATACCCAGGACCCGGCCACAATATCATGGCACTGAACCATGACATGCCGCTAGGCACTATAATCAAGTTCCGTACTGTATTACAGTAACGGACGTACCACTCTGGGTAAATATCAATTGGTGATCCAGTAATCACCCAGGCCGCTGCAGTAAAAGAATCACGGCCCTAATAATACAATCAATTCTTATACGGCAAGACTCTTATTCATCATATAGTTTCTCCCGTCCCCGTGTTCATAATGAATTATGCACATGAAAATTTTATTTTTCATTTATTTGTTTACTTAGTGTTTTTCAATTCATGATAACATTCTTGCATTTCTATGACTGTACATGACATGTAGTATCATAACACATGATCTGTAATATTAAAACACATGACTTGTAATATCAAACCACATGACATGTAAAACACATGACTTGTAATATCAAACCACATGACATGTAAAACACATAACTTGTAATATCAAAGTACATGACATTTAGCATGATAGATATTAGTGCACAATTGTAACACAATGCATATCATCAAAATTATTACAATAATCTGGTTTCATTCTCAGTGTGAATTAATAACCCAATTTGGAAATCAAGTGAATAATATAATAATACTGCATTATTTTTAAACCGAACGTATACACTTATTACATTTCTAGGATCAATCATATATATTAATATACATTTCTCTTTTAATTAAAATCTAATTTATTACTATTATTAATTATGTCCAATTAATCCAAGCCAAGTCCAATTTAAATCTTTCAATCATTTAATCCATCAAACCCAAGACTACTAAATTCCCACTTTTTCATATCTTAATTTTAATTTTATTTTCCTTTTCTTTTCTGTCTAGCCCAGGCCCACTAAATTCTCACTTATTTTTATTTTATTTTTCTTTCCTTTTCTGTCAGGCCCAGACCCAAGCCCACTAAATTCTCACTTTTCATATTTTTATTTATTTTTTTCTTTTACAAGACTGGGCCGGGCCCACTGTTATTATTATTATTTTTTTTTTCATTCCTGGCCCAAGTCCATCAAGCCCAGTTGTACTATATTATTTTCCTTCTTTTTTTTTTCTGTAGCCCAGGCCTATGATCTCTCTCTCTCTCTCCTTTTTTTTTTCTCTTTTTATTACATTATTTTCTTTGGGCCGAGCCAGGCCCAGTTCACCATTTTTTTTCTTTTTCTTTTCTTTTTTTTCCTTCTGGACTGGGCCAGCCCAGTTCTTTTTTTTCTTTTTCTTTTCTTTTTCTTTCTAATCTCTCGGCCCACCACAAAATTTCCCTTGCTGCTGCTTCTTCCTCCTCTTCTTTTTCTTCTTTTCTCTTCTCTTCCCTGTTTCTTTTATTTATTATTTTTATTTATTTACCTACTTGCAAAATTTATTGTAATGTACACAATTATAAATGTAAGTATTCTCACACCGAAAATAAATATTTTATTCCAAACAAAAACTTAATTTTGATAAAATGGTCAACATTTAATTCCTTCTAAACAATACAATCAAAAAGAAAAATTATATAATTAAAAAAAATAATTAATAGAAGAAGAGAAGTGTGTTGCTTACATCGGATTTCTTTTAATTTCCTTCGATTTCTCAAATCCGTTCCTTCTCCTTCTTCTTCTCTTTTTATTTTTATTTTATTTTTTTCTTTATTTTTTTCTGTTGGTGCAGCAAAGGGAGTGAGAAATGGAGTTGGTGCAGCAAACGAAGTAAGGGAGTGAGGGAGATAAGGGAGAGGTTTTTATTTTTTATTTTTTTATTTTTTCTTTTCTTCCCAGTTTACCCGGCTTTGCCACCTAACTGCCACTCCCCTTTTGTTCGTCACGACAACACAACACACTATTCACTGTTTTATTTATTTTAATTAGTTTATTTATTTATTTAATAATTTAATAATTTTGGTTTCGTGTAACATTCTCCAAATACTACCAAATTTCTGTCGGACGTAGTGCTCGATGAGAGAAACACTACAAAATTATCCGTTTGTTGTTTTGATATCCGGAATAAATGAACCGAAATTTCAAAGTAATTAGGAGGATAATTTTAATATTATTAAATTAGCAATTTTGGAAGTATTTTTCGGCCTCGTAAGAAAAATCTCCTAAAATCCTAAATATTACAAAACTAATAATCGCGAAGACCGAATGTCATTTGGGTTTATGGATTTAAAGTTACGTTAACCAAAATTTATTTCGGTGTCCAAAATTGATTTCGGTGGACTTATTCGGCACCACTGGTCTCAAGCAAGCAATATAGATAGCTCGAAATTTGGGGTATTATATCCTACCAACCTAATAAAAAAATTTCGTCCTCAAAATTTAATTGGTGTTTTTTATCATGAGAAAATATATAGGTATTTTATCCTGATATCTTTTTCAAGCTCACAAGCTGAATCTCTTGGTGATTGTATATCCCATAAAATAAGAACTAATAATGTTACTTTATCCTCTAAGACTTCTCCCATTGGTTAATAATCCTTACATATCGCTTCTCATATTTTTGTTTCCTAGAACAATCACAAAACTTTAAGCCTTTTCTCAAGTCTATTTTTTTATATATTCACTATTTTGTACTTCTAGCTAAGTGTTTTCTCAATTATGATATATATAAAATACATCATGAACGACTTCCGTTTTTGATAGGAATGATAATGGATAGTCAGGATTCTCAATTTATTCTTGAAGTTTTATTTAGGTGAAGGAACACAAAAATAAGACAAAGTTTAATCAGGAATAGCTACTACCAATTTGGTGTGCGACGCCATCCTGATTAAGTAATGGAAAAGATACAAGTGACAAATATTTTTATAGAGTCCATTCCTAGGGTCCTATTACATATTGTAATGGATTTTATAAGAGAGAATAAATCAGAACTATTACAATACTGAAATAACAAGACTATAAATGGTAGGGATATAAGATAAAAGTGAATTCATGACTACAAAATTCAATCACACACGATAATCTTATCAAGCCACTACAATTGTTGGCGCCAGAGAATATCTCTCTACAATTG
Source organism: Dracaena cambodiana (assembly GCA_036321105.1). NCBI lineage: Eukaryota > Viridiplantae > Streptophyta > Magnoliopsida > Asparagales > Asparagaceae > Dracaena > Dracaena cambodiana. Next base: position 26,235,654 of record JAYEPQ010000017.1, read on the forward strand.
CCTCGCCGACTCAATAAGACTTGTGATGAAGGCTCAGAACATGAATCGTATTATGATAATATTCAAATAGAAGATACAAAATATCAAATGGGAATGATCAACAAAAGTAATGGAATATGACGATTATTTGGAAAGATAAATTTAACTTGAGTAACAAGATATAATGCCATATTCTGGTCTGATAAAATGTCTCTTTTTTTATAGTTCATTATCAATTTCTTGTCATCTACCTTCTAGTTAACTAATTCTATAAATTCTCAACCTTCTAAGATCTTTTTATATTTTTACACTTATTCTTCCATTGGTTGTTTTTTTTTTTTCATTTGACTTGTTAAACTCGCCAACTATAATTACTCAGCCAAGTCTATTGATTATTGTAATTCATCAACATTTATATCTCCTCAATCTACAATAATAATAATAATAATAATAATAATAATATTATTATTATTATTATTATTATTATTATTATTATTATTTTTGAAGCCTAAGGCAAGTTCCAAATTCAATCATCCTTCCATTTTATGTCAATACATCATATCCCTGTCCATTTATACTTCGCAAGTTGGCGTAAAATTCTCTATCATTAGCCACTAAGGGCCATATGGGTTGAAAATCAGATCGATATTATTCCATAACGAACAAGATAGAAATCAATAATAGAATTCCAAAGATAGACATTTCAAATAAATTTGATATGGTAGGATAGGCACGATCCTAGAGCAGATAGAAATCAAAGAATAAGGAACAATTATAAATAATGAGTCACAGATATGTTCATATGTGGCAGTAGTCATATAGTCTTCCACCTAAACCTAGGCTCTGATACCACCCTGTAACGCCCCCTTTTTTCAGCTGTTTCCCAAAACGGAGGACGTTACTTATTACTTGCACTAGACAATCCAACAGTCACAGGATCTTAGAATAACCGTAACTACTGCCACAATCAGATGAATAAATAAATGTCTGAAACTGAAATGATTTCATTTATACAAAGAGTTCATTATATAAAATGGCACACTGTTTTAAGTATGAACACAAAAGAGTCAAAGAGAAAAGCAGTGCCCAAACAAAAGGAAATATAAACAAAATATACAAAAGTTCTCCAGGAGTACTTCGCTTGCCTATTATCACTCGATCTATCCAACGAAGTACGGGTCTTCAACTAGGGCTGGATCCCCTTCTTCACGTTCCAAATTTGGGTTCAAAATTCAGGGGATTAAACCCAGCAAGTAACACATTTAAAAAGAAAAAATTGTGTACTATCATAGTACATGAATATCAGTGTGCATGAGCATGTTTATGTCAGTGTTGTTTATGTGCATATAAATTAACATGAAGGCAACATATAAATTAGCACGATGACAAGCATAAATAAATGCATAAATAAATAAACATGACAATAACTACTCTATCTATTTAATCATATATTCTATTAGTCCCAATCATCGTCCAATTTAATTATAGAAACTGTATTAATGGATAAGATAGCGCTATTCTTCATTGTCGTATAAGTGTCCGTACATACCCAGGACCCGACCACAATATTTATGGCGCTGAACCATGACATGCCGCTAGGCACCACAATTAAGTTCCGTACTGTATTACAGTAACGGACATACCACTCTAGGTAAATATCAATTGGTGATCCAGTAATCACCCAGGCCGCTGCAGTAAAAGAATCCCGGTCCTAACAACACAATCAATCCTTATACGACAAGACTCTTATCCATCATATAGTTTCTCCCGTCTCCGTGTTCATAATGAATTATGCACATGAAAATTTTATTTTTTATTTATTTGTTTACTTATTGTTTTTCAATTCATAATAACATACTTGCATTTCCATGACTGTACATGATATGCAGTATCATAACACATGATCTGTAATATTTAAATACATGACTTGTAATATCAAACCACAAGATATGTAAAACACATAACTTGTAATATCAAAGCACATGACATGTAAAACACATGACTTGTAATATCAAAGCACATGACATTTAGTATGATATATATTAGTACACAATTGTAACACAATGCATATCGTCAAAATTATTACAATAATCTGGTTTCATTCTCAGTGTGAATTAATAACCTAATTTGGAAATCAAGTGAATCATATAATAATACTGCATTATTTTTAAACCCAATGTATACATTTATTATATTTTTAGGCTCAATCATATATATTAATATACATTTTTCTTTTAATTAAAATATAATTTATTACTATTATTTATTATGTCCAATTAATCCAACCCAAGTCCAATTTAAATCTCTCAATCATTTAATCTATCAAGCCCAAGCCTACTAAATTCCCACTTTTCATATCTTAATTTTAATTTTATTTTCCTTTTCTTTTCTGTCCAGCCCAGGCCCAGGCCCACTAAATTCTCACTTATTTTTATTTTATTTTTCTTTTCTTTTCTGTCAGGCCCAGACCCAAGCCTACTAAATTCTCACTTTTTTATATTTTTATTTTATTTTTTTCTTTTACAAGACTGGGCCGGGCCCACTGTTATTATTATTATTATTTTTTTCATTCCTAGCCCAAGTCCATCAAACCCAGTTCTACTATATTATTTTCCTTCTTTTTTTTTTGCAGCCCAGGCCCATGATCTCTCTCTCTCCTTTTTTTTTTCTCTTTTTTTCCGTTTTTTTCTTTGGGCCAGACCAGGCCCAGTTCACCATTTTTTTGCTTTTTCTTTTCTTTTTTTTTTTTCCTTCTGGGCTGGGCCAGCCCAGCTCTATTTCTTTTATTTTCTTTTTCTTTCTAATCTCTCAGCCCACCACAAAATTTCCCTTGCTGCTGCTTCTTCCTCCTCTTTTTTTTTTTTCTTCTTTTCTCTTCTTTTTCCATTTTCTTTTATTTTTTATTTTTATTTATTTACCTACTTGCAAAATTTATTGTAATGTACACAATTATAAATGTGAGTATTCTCATACCGAAAATAAATTTTCTATTCCAAACTGAAACTTAATTTTGACAAAATGGTCAACATTTAATTCCTTCTAAACAATACAATCAAAAAGAAAAATTATATAATTAAAAAAATAATTAATAGAAGAAGAGAAGTGTGTTACTTACATCGGATTTCTTTTAATTTCTTTCGATTTCTCAAATCCGTTCCTTCTCCTTCTTCTTCTCTTTTTATTTTTATTTTATTTTTTTCTTTATTTTTTTCTGTTGGTGCAGTAAAGGGAGTGAGAAATGGAGTTGGTGCAGCATACGGAGTGAGGGAGTGAGGGAGATAAGGGAGAGGTTTTTATTTTTTTTATATTTATTTTTTCTCTTTTCTTCCCAGTTCATCCGGCTTTGCCACCTAACTGCCACTCCCCTTTTGTTCATTTTAATTAATTAATTAATTAATTTAATAATTTAATAATTTTGGTTTCATGTAACATTTTCTAAATACTACCAAATTTCTGTAGGACGTAGTGCTCGATGAGGGAAACACTATAAAATTATCCATTTGTTGTTTCGATGTCCGGAATAAATGAACCGAAATTTTAAAGTAATTAGGAGGATAATTTTAATATTATTAAATTAGCAATTTTGGAAGTATTTTTCGGCCTCGTAAGAAAAATCTTCAAAAATCCTAAATATTACAAAACTAATAATCGCGAAGACCGAATGTCATTTGGGTTTGTGGATTTAAAGTTACGTTAACCAAAATTTATTTCGTTGTCCAAAATTGATTTCGGTGGACTTATTCGGCACCACTGGTCTCAAGCAAGCAATACAGATAGCTCGAAATTTGGACTATTACAGGTTTGGAGAACGATAAGGCTCTGTTTGGCGAAGATCATAAGTATTTTGTGATGTGAGAAACAATGACAAGCGATCTTTTTGTGGAAGTTGAAAGACAAGTATATAACAAAGAGCATATAGAACCGTCACCATTTAAGGAAGAAGCTCGTCCACTTCTAACCCGAATCAGTATTTCCATGTCTGAACACCTTAATAAATTCAATAAAATATTAATCAATTTGGGGAATTTAGATTTAGAAATTCTGAAAGAAGACAAAGCTCATTCATTACTTAACTCACTACATGATTCATATGAGCAGCTTTCTACCACCCTTCATTACTGAAAGTTTGAACTTAGATTTGAAAATGTGTATAATACTTTGATGAACAATGAGTATTGAAAGCTCAATAAAAAGATTCATCAAGATTTGAGTTTATATGCTTTAACAACATCGGATAGATATGAAAACAAGAATCAAGGTAGACATGGAAGATCTTGTTCGAAGTCCAAAAAGCAGTATTTTTAAAAGGATGAGTGCTCTTGTTATCGAAAAATTGATATTGGAAGAAAGATTTTACCAAGTTGGCCAAAGGTAAGGAAAAATGGGCATAACTGCAAATGTTGCACATGGAGATGAAGATTCCGATATTACTCTAATAGGTTCATATATGACTAGCCACAAGAATGAGTGTATTCCAGGTCTGGGCTACACGTACCACATCTATCCCAATCAGGAATTCTTTTTTAACTTCGAGGAGTTAAAAGGTAGAGTTGTTTATATAAGTAATAATACATTTTGTAAAATTAAGGGTATAAGTGAAGTCTGACTGCAAATGCATGGTGAAACAATTAGAGGTTTGATAGATATTTTGTTTGTTTTTGATAAGAAGAAGAATTTTATTTCATTAGAGTTCAGATAGGGAAGGGTATACTAATTAATTTTACAGAGTCAGGTTTGAATGCTATTAAAGATGCATTAGTAGTAATAAAGGGTATCCAATAGGAAAACCTATCCATCAACAGGGTAGCACAATTTTAGTTGGAGTTGCAATAGGTTGACATATGCCGAGTCCTAATATCAACAGCTCATAGTTACGGTACACAAGGTTGGGACATACTGGAGAAGATACTTCATGGACATTGGTAAAGAATGGCATGTTGAAGCGAACAAAGACAGGAGAATTGGAGTCTTTTGAGCCATCATTAAGCAGTAGACCAGAGTAAAATTTGGCACTGTAGTTCATTTGATTAAGGCGATTTTGGACTATGTGCGCATGGACACTTAGGAACCAACCAAGACAACTTCATTAGGAGGTTCAAATCGGTTAGCATCGATCATAGATGACTACTCATGTAGAGTTTGGGTGTACACAATGTACTACGAACACAAAGTTTTGGATGTGTTTTTTGATTGGAAGAAGATGATTGCAATGCACATTGACAGAAAGATAAAGCGGCTTAGATCAAATAATAACAGCAAGTACAAATTAGATCTGTTCATGAAGCTATATCAGGAGGAAGGTATTGTTTGATACTTTGTTATCAGAGAAACATTGCAACATAATTTGGTGGTAGAACGCATGAATAGCACGTTGTCGGAGAAGATTCAATGTATGTTTTTCAATATTGGAATTGGACAAGGAATTCTAGGTTGAGATTTCGTCATATGTGAGCCATCTAATTAATAATAGATTGGCAGCACCACAAATAAGGGGATAACTTGAGATATGATCTGGTCATTCTACTACCGATTATGATTGCTTGCATATATTTAGTTGTCCTGTTGTCGGCAAAAAATCTTTTAAGAGAATGCCAAATGCGGATCACCCATGTTTTCAAATAAAAAATGAGTACAAGAATGATCACCTATTTTTCAAGCTTAGAATACAGAGTTGCCGAAGCTAGTTGTGTTTCAATACAAACACAGGTCGCTAAAAGACCACTCGCATTTCGAGTCAACAACATAAATAAACCTTACCCAAAGCCATACACATTTTAAACTCAAAAAGCGGATCAGCTGAAACCAACCACATTTCAATACTAATGCAGATTATGGAAGCAACCTAGTCATTAAAAAGACTAAATACAGATCATTGGCTAAGATCCATATTTTAGCTACAAATCTTAGAGATTTAAAATAGGAGTTATCAACTTAAATCTAGAAAGTTAATTCTCATCATAAGGGACCTTAAATGGTCAGTTACACCAAATTAAAAGCCCCAAAATCCCTATAAATAGCAATGCTTTGGGATTAGATTATCTTCTAAGAGCATTTGTGCTAAGAATTTTGGAATTAGATTTTCAGAGAGTTTAAGTCTTTCTTCCAAAGTCACAAGCTACTTTCCAGAGTAGTAAAGCTAAACTCCAAGAAGTTTGTTGATTGGATCAAGGTTGAAAATAACGCATTATGGAACTTGTTATATTGTGTTACATAATCTAACGGAACCCACCCCAACTCTACGTAACAACTAGAAATAACTCAATGCACCATAACAGTACGTTTTTTTATATTATTTTACATTATATTACGTAATATTACATTAAATCACGTTATGTTACATTATTTAAAATTTTTTTTAGTAATTTCTATATTAGTGTTGATTATTATTTTGATTACTAGTGAATTGATGTAATTTTCTTACTTGATTAGTTGTTGGTTTGTTTGACTGCTTGTGGGATTGCTAACTTGTTAATTTGCGTTTGTTTTATTGTTCGCTTATTATAATTCTTCTTCGGTTGCTAAAATATCTTACTTGTTGACTCTAATAAATTTTTAATTGATCTGAAATCAATAATTACAAAGAAGATAAATTGGGCATTACAGGATATAAATTACAACGATGATAATAACTAAAATTAAAATAAAAAATTAGAATTTTGTTTTTTTTGTTTCAATGATGAGTAGAATTACAGTTGCAGACTTAATATAATTTATGAAGATAAATGTAAAAATTATTGTAAAACTTAATATAAAATTAGAATAAATTATGTATACACAATGGTTTATATTCTTATCTTAGATATTTTAAATTTATTTTCAATTTATAAAAATTATTTTATATATTTTTATATTTTTTTATTAAATAAATAGGAAATTGCATAACCTACGTTATGCATTACGCTATATGCGATATAACCTAACAGAGTCAAAACGTTACATTACCGTTATCGCTATTTTAAACATTGGATTGGATTATCACGAGGATAAGATCGATCTCCATCACTATATCGAACCCTAGCATAAAAATGAAAAGGGACATCATCCATTTCTTCTTTAAATGGAAAACTGTTTTGTGTAATTTGTTTCGAGATATAACAAAATAAAACTTTTTCTCAGCATACAAAAGATAGTGTATCCACTGGAAAGTAACTTGCTGCCAATGAGAAGGTTGTAGTGCAATTCAATAATATCAAAACCGGGTCCATGGTCGAATTCAAGCCCTAGTTGCGTGCGGAGATGCCACAAGATCTCAAAAAACCTAGCTTCCCATGAAGCTCCTCGAACCTTTGCTCAACTTGGGGAGAGGCAAACCTCTGAATCTGAGAAGGTTATAACTAATAAGAACAATTCAAGTTATTCAACTTCTCATGATGATCTTGGCTCTACAGAGCACAAGTTCAAGGGCAAGCTTTGCCAAAGGCTCTCAATAATCCACACAACAATGCCATGGTCCTGTCCCCGAATCAACAAAGAGAAACAATTGTTTTCAAGTTTGAAGACAAGCGAACTTGGGGAAAATGAGAAATCCTACCCTTACTCGTTCTGCTAATATAAACCATGGGAAAAGCAAAGCTGGTGCCAACGCAATGCCAAGAAACAAAAGCACTAGTGCTGAAGAACAAAGTGGACCCCGAATCTAGTTATGGAGACCAAAATTCGGATCAGATGATACCATCTACATTTATCAGTCAAAAACTATGAAGAAGCAGCTAGCTCAAATAAATTATAAATTATGTGAGTTAGTAGAAAAAAATAATTATCTTTTTTATTTCTTTGGTCATTATCTCCACCTTCTTCACCTCATGAGGATCAAATTTTATGAATTTTGAATTTCATTTATCTTCCATCAAGAAAATACAAGATATTCTATTCACCAAAAATCATTTATTTCGTATGTACTTGATTTGAGATCAAATCAAAACTTAAACATAAAAATTGGGTATAATTGAACCGTAGGGGATTTTGATTATATAATCCAAAAAAGAAAATATTTTGAAAAAAAATTAGAGAGTTTGAAACTTGATTGCAGTGCAGGTACCCACACATGTGCGTGCGCGCTTATGCATGTGTGATTGCATGCGTATACGCATGCGCGTGCCTGTGCGCACCTGTGCGCGTGCATGCCTGCGTGCCTGTGGTGTATGCGTATTTTTATCTACACATATAATTAGAGTACACACGAAATTTTAAATTTTTCTGGCACTATTTACCCTTGCATTGGTGTATTTCTTAAAACCTTTTTTAAATTACAGGTAAATTCCATTTCTCTATTTTTCTTTCTCTCATTAGTTTTTATCCCTACATTGATAGCTCAATCTCAAATATGTCCACATTTTACCTTCAAAACTTTGGATATTCCTTGGTCTCTTTTCCAAAACACTATAAGCCTCCAAATTAACATCTCCTCTGGTGCAGATTTGATCCTCCAAATCCATCCTGTAAGCTTAATCTCTTACCGTTGTCATCACCAACAAAAAAAATAGTGGAATATTTAGAGAGCGAGGGAAACTTAGAATTAGACCAACCAAGTCTTATGGTGAATCTAGCACGTTCAAAGTTTTTTTTTAAGCATAAAAGGTGAGTAAACCCTCTCGTGTTTCATTAACCAGTGTTTAAAACAAATATAGTATCAATATAAGGAGTATATAATATCATCCCTAACTAAGGAAAGGGAAATTCTAAATGCGCACACAATTTGAATTAGTGAGCACCAGCCCTAACTTACAAATAATTACAAGTTTACCATTTTATTTTTTTGACATAAATACCCTTCACCCCTTTCTTAATGAGCACTATTCACCTTTTCTTTTGTTACATAACCCATCAAAAAATATTTTTCTCCTGTGCATCTAAATATAAAAAAAAACTGTGCTTATAAACCCTAAATCCCTCAGTATAACTTGATCCCAATTCTTGCAGTAGTGTCTGGTGTTTGTTTGAAATTATTTTTTATTTGCAAAGCCAAAAGAAGAATCCATTGTTCGTGGAGGGGAAAAATTAAAGAAGATGTAGAATACCAATACAAAATTGGTTTCATTGAATGAATCTCCTTATTTACATGTATGTATAAACCTTTTTTTACACAATTTCAAGTAAATTTTGATTAATTAATTAAAATTAAAAATTTAGAAGTTTTTTTAAACAGCCTATATGGCATTGAGTCCCGTCTGGGTTTTGAAGATGAAACGCACTAGTCGGGGAGTACTCCCCAACCTATAGATTTTCTGTCCGAGTCCTAGAACTCAGATGGTATATTATCTTGTCAGGATGGAGTTCCTAATCAGGTTTTTTTTTCTTTTGGAACTTTTATAAAATTTATTTGTTAGTTATAAGGTTCACTGTAAATTAATTTATTCTAAAATGGACCATAACAACTGATACTTCAAAATTGTTTTGTCATTTAAGGTTGACGCATCTACACAATGAAGTCGACTTAAGTTTGATCGCTGTTGTTGACTATAGTTAGGAGTTCAGTATATGTCAGGTATTTAATAGAGATTTAACTATGTGGGCAAATTTGATATTATATCATAGAAACACTAATTTATGATGTTTAATAGCAGATTTTTGGAAGTCGAGAAGAACTCTGTCAATGGGTAGGAGATGCAGGAAGGAAGCTAGGACTTGTTATTATAATTGCAAAATCCGATGGTGGTCGCAGTAGGCAAGGTAGGGTTTGGTTTGGTTGTGAACATGGTGGGAAGGTAAGATTTAAGAAAGTAGCAGATGTCGATGGATTTAGGGAGAGTAAGAAATGTGTATGTCTTTTCAAATTGAAGGGTGATCAATTAACTTAGGGGTTGAATGGACATCGAAAGTTACATACAGTGTGCATAATCACCTGCCAGTAGAATATTACAAGGCTCACTCTTATGCAGAGAGAGTGTCATAAAGTGAGACATCTATCGTTATTGAGATATCAGAGTGCCATGTGTGCCCCAGGGATATATTGAGTTCATTTAAGCAAAAGAACCCGCTGAATGTGTCAATATTGAAAACAATATGTAATGCTCGTCACAAGCATAAAGTAATTGAGCAGGGAGAGATCTCAGATGCAACATCTGTTATATAAAGTTTCAGAATTCAACTAAATTGAGTGACATCATAGAAATGAGCATAACGATTTTGTGAATGATCTCTTTTGGGCTCATCCCATTAGTGTCTAACTGTTGCATGCATTTCCAGGCACTATAATTATGGGCTGCACATACAAGACGAACAAGCACAACAACCCATTGCTGGAGATTGCTGGTGTGACTTCGACTAATATGACAATTTGTTATTGCTTTCGCCTTTCTTGAACGATAAAAAGAAACAAATTATGCATTTGCACTAAACAAATTAGGTGGGTTATTTGTCAACAATATTAAACCCAATGTAATTTGATGGATAGAGATTTAGCACCTGTCAATGATGTTGAATCCGTTTCCATCAAGTCAACTTCTTCTGTGCAGATGACATACCAATAAGAATATGTTAGCAAGTTGTAGAAAGATGTTTGAAGAGCAACCGGAATGGGAGAAGTTCTATTTTAGCTGGAAGATTGTTATACTGTAAGATACAATAGAGGAATACAACGCACATTTAAGCAATATAAAGAATAAATTTTTTACGTACCTGAATGCAATCAAGTACGTGACAATATGGTTGGATCTGTACAAGGAGAGATTCTTTGCCTGTTGGACAAACATGTGTCTTCATTGTGACAATGTTACTAGTAATAGGGCGGAGAGTGCACATGCCAGATTGAGGAGGCAACTTCGTACAAGTTAAGGGAACTTTGAAAAATATTGAAGTAATATCCACTCTTTATTGGAACTTCAACACACAAAAATTAAGGCATCATTTGAGAAGAGCTTGACTATCGTTCATTGGAATTTTATGTTGCCCGAATTCAAAGAACTACGAGGATTAATATCAATTTATTCGATGACCTTAAATCTTAGTTAGCTAAGAAGGGTTGTTTTCATTGGTGTTATATATTTCGTCATACTCATAACTTACCGTGTGTGCATGAGATAGCAATGTACAAAAGAGATAGCCAACTAATTCCATTAGAGTGCATTGACTATCATTGGTAGAAACTTGACCTTTTGCCAGTCACTATCCCAATCATTAAAGGAATTAACTATCACAAAGATGTGGAGTTTTTCTTTAGTTCATTCCTTAATGCCAATAATGAGGCCAGAATTCGAATGCTAAATAAACTATGAGAAATATCGAATCTGATAAGTTCCTCTCTTACTGAACCTGTTAAGAAGTTACTTGCCCAGGGGAGAGTGAAGCAAAAGCATGATAAATTAATGCATCATAATCCTTGTGCTTTCGAGTTGGTTGCATCTATAGTTGACAATTCTTCCGGGGGGGGGGGGGGGGGGGGGGGATCCCGGACTTATCTCTTGATATGCGGGGTTCTAAGCCTAGACAATTGGGTCCCTTCTAATGGAAACCCACTGTCCGGGGTGACAACCCCAGACTATTCTACTGCAATTCGAGCTAATAGCACTGGACAATTGGTTCCCCATATAAGGGGAACCCACTATCCACTATGTACACCCCAGATGGTATTTTAGCCGTACAGTTGTACACCCTGGCCATAAATAAAATTGTCCCAATTTGCAACTCCAAATAGAGAGTTCCCATTTTTGGTATAAGGTAATTTTTTCAAAATATATATATTTTTTCTAATTTCTAGGGACTCTAAAATGGCCATATCCTAGTAATAGAAAACATATATGCTTTGATAAACCAAATTTTGAGAAGAACAATATTACACCAACAATTCTTCAACATTTATATGTAAAAAGAAGATAATTAAGAAGATAGAAAGTAAGAAGCTGCACTGATTAGAAGATAATGAATATAAGACAATTGAAAACATACACTGTCATTAGTCATAATAAACGTGATACAAAGTTACTTAGTACATTTGCACGTCCACGGTAAATTGTTCAAAATATAGAAATTAACAAGCATATTTCAATGTATGATAATATATAGAGACGCGCAATCTAACGTCTATGTACTTTCCTCACTGTGTGATGGTTTCTTCTGAATGTTGTTGGCTATTCAGGAGACTGCTCTCGGGAGGCTCGTCCACATGGCTGCAGCCTCGAGTAATGTGCGAATCCGATGTAACACCTTTTTATAGAATTCCTAGATGTTTCTTGGAATTTTGTGGGCCTTCAGTGATAAAGGGATAGATGATTCCACCAATTTCCTTCGATCTTTACAATAATGGAAGTTGGAAATATTTGTATTACCCAAAATTACATGATAGTTGACTAGAATTATGGCAAAAATTATTAGAATATCTCACTAATTTAGGATATCTTCCTAAATAAGTATATTTGATAAATTCTCTGATTTATTAGCATATCTCAGGATATCTTCCTAAATTAGTATATTTGTCAAATATATCTAATTAGGTTGATTATGGTGATTTAGGATTACATGCAAATAGTATCAAATTATATATTCTCTTATTTTTACGTTTTATATTCGCCTCCTTCATCTATAAAAAATGACCATTGTAACGTTTTATATACACCTTTGAATACAAAGTTATTCTTCATTCTTTCTTAGTTCATAGTTTTATCATGGTATCAGAGCCAGCTTGAGATGTGATGGCGCTTGAATTACTTGCTGGCACTGGTGTTGCCTCCACCGTGGGCACAGCTCTTGCTCTGCCCCTGCATGCCAACTCCACCGCCTCGCTGTTATTGGCTGCAACTCTGAAGACTATGGTAGGTCCTTCTCTGTCGTCACCTCCATCTTCAAGCATCACCTTATCGTGTCTGTCTCGTGCTTCAGTGATTCCATCTGCTACTCCGTCGTCAAAATCTAGTGTGTCGTCTTTAACTCCTGCTCCGTCGTCACAGCCATGTTCAAAGGTGCAGCCTTTGTCATCTCTGTCTCTTTTTCTGGTGATTCCGTCTTTTGCTTCGTCGAGCCTCCTATGATAGAGATTCTATCTACAGCTCTGTCACCAAAATCCATTGTGAGCTCCTACGCCATCGTTATCACCATGTTCAAAGGTGTAGCTCTTGTTATCTCTATCTTCTCTTCCAGTGACTCTGTCTATTGCTTCGTCACTGTCTCATGTGCCAGAGATCCTATTTACTGCTCTGTCATCGAAATCTAGTGTGTCATTTTCGGCTCCTGCTCCGTCGCCACTGTCATTTTTAATGATGCAGCTTTTGTCATATCTATCTCCTCCTTCGGTGACTCTGTTTGTTGCTCCATCGCCATCTCCTGTGCATGAGATCCTGTCTGCTAGCTTATCCACCTGGTTGTCATCATGATCTCATTTTCAAACTCAAGTTGGCGTCTTTCCAACCATCTTGAGTTTGTGGGGGATATTAGAATATCTCACTAATTTAGGATATTTTCCTAAATAAGTATATTTGACAAATCCTCTAATTTATTAGTATATCTCAAGATATCTTCCTAAATTAGTACATTTGTCAAATATATCTAATTAGGTTGATTATGCTGATTTAGGATTACATGCAATTAGGATCAAAGTATATATTATTTTGTTTTTACCTTTCATATTCGCATCCTTTATTTATAAAAGGATGGCCAATGTAACATTTTATATACACTTCAGAATACAAAGTTATTCTTCATTCTCTCTTAATTCATTATTTTAGCAAAAATAGTGTAAAACTAACTTCATCCACATTGGCGGTAGATTGTTCAGGAACTCCAACATGGTCTTCATCGAGAGAAGGGCCAATGAATAACCATGAAATGTGAGAGTACCATGCTATATAATCTATCGTGTGGTCCCCTGGATTAGCAGCCATGCTCCCTCATGCTCTTGGGATAGTACATGGTCTTGCCAGTTGGTTTATATCTCTTCAGTGTGTGCATATTTAACCAAATAGTTGTTACTTGTTTTCCCTCAGTTCTCATGTGTGGCGAAGAATGGTGGAGTCGGTATATATTGTCGATGGCCGAACTATCATAGCACATGCATTGGATGATAAGGTTCTACAGTCTCCCTAATCTTCAAAGTTGCCATAGAATATGAGACATGCTGGAGTAGGTGGGTATCTCTAAAATACCGATAAGGATCCCTCGTAACCTGCATTTTAAAGTACCCAACAAATAAGTAACATATAATATTTGAAACGGACAATGATTAAAGATTCAAAATAAAGTATAATATTAAACACTAAATCTTATTCGGAGTAAGGACATCTAATTTTCCACGAATAATTTTGACGTGTTTGTATGATAAGCTTGACACAGGCATCAAAGTCGGAAAATGAGAAAATATCCATGCCTAAAATAGTGTTAGATACCCAGCAAGTTGAGCAACATGTGCTCTTGATATAAGACCCAGTTGTCTACACATGAAAGCAAGTCCTCCGTCAACCCACACGTATGTGTTAACATAATGCCTATCATGTTGGAGTGCTAAATAATCAACAGACACCATGGTTCCATTCTTATCCCCAAAATGTGTGCAACCTAGAAGATATTATAAATAAGCCCTTAATACGGACATAACTCTGACCTCTGAATCATTATCGATGATGCTTCTGAAACGATCCTTAAGCCAATCAAGGCACACTGGGGTTCCACCTTCTGTGTTTAGCTCATCCCTCGCTTCACAATGACTTACACCGAGGTAACTAACTAACAAGTCAACAACAAGCAGCGGTTCTAAATCTATAGGCAAACACACAGATTTTTCCATTACCGACAAGCCAAGAAGGCATGCAATGTCATCCAGTGAGATTGACATCTCCCCCAAAAAGCATGTGGGAAGTATTTGTTTCTGGATGCTACCTCTCCGCGAATACTGAAATCTCAATGTTGCTTATATAATGGTAAGATCAAGCAACCAACGGATACAGGGATGAGTCCTGTATAAGCTCCACAAACTGTATGTTAACTTGGCTCAACCTTAGCAACCATACAACTATTTTCTTGGTATGGTTGATGCACCACAGTAGTTCTCTTATATGCAATAATTACTAAGTTAGAGCAAAATACATAAATATGTAACTTAGAATCACCCAAATATGTGTTTATTTACCTCATTTTTAGAGACCAAGTAAGCAACATTTGTCTCAAAGATTTTCAAAATTGTCAGATCTACACTGCTCTCCATCGGCAATAAGACTTCTTCTGAGTCTTCGATATCAATGTTTTCTATCTCATGTGATGCGACCTGTTGATCTTGGATTTCTCGAATGATTGGAATGTTTGGTGGCTTCAAAGTAGTTTTCTTCCTCCGATTCAATGTTGTTGGCCTAATTTGGGATGATTGATGTTGATCCATTTGAGAAAATATTCAATGTACATTAAACCATAATTTCAACAATTACAATGCCATTATTTTATTGACTCATAGTTTGAGATGCTTAAACTTGTAAAGTTTTTATTTACACATCAACTGAAACTTTCAAGGTAGGAAGAACTCTTAGAACATTCAACGAATTATTTTCCATATGCTGATAATGGTCATAATTTTTTTTCCAATCCTTTAACAAATATATTGACTCATAGTTTAGTTCTATCATAATTTTCTCTTCTTATAAGAAACTGACAGTTTGGCAGTGTACCATGTTGTCTACTGATGATAAAAAAATGGCAAGATTTAAAGCCCGAAACACAATGAATATTGCATGTAGTACACTTAGTTTGATCATTTATCCAGAAGAGGAAGAGTAGGAGGTGTGCCAAATTGGTTGAAGACAATGAGAATGCATTTATCCAAACAAAAAATGTTCACATTCATGTATATGGTAGGAAAAATGTTCACATTCACTATTTTTGGTTTTATATAGAATTAAAGTAAGTAAAATAAAACCCTAAATCCTAGTAAAAATTGCATATTGGAATCAAGAAAACCCTAGTAGCAACAAGGATATATAAAGAGGAGAAGCACGAGATCAGAGAAAAGTGAGAGGAATCATACCTTGATGGTGCAGGCAGATCGTGGCCAGATCGCAGGAAGGAGTTGCTCGCGAGCAGTGGGTAGGGGTAGGATGCATCTAGATCATGAGAGTGCGGCAGAGCAGGAAGGCAGAGTAGTGGATGGCTTGGTGACCTAGGACTGTGCAGGCAGCATGCGAAATGTGGAAGGAGCACCAGAGTGAGGGAGGGTGTGAACAGATCGAGAGGCAGAACGAGGAAGTTTGGAGAGTTGGTTTTAAGAATTTGAAATGATGAGGTGCTCTCTAAGCAAAGTTTGGAATAGGATTAAAACTTGAAAAAGGGTGGGGCTCACCAAGAAAAAACTACTGTGTTTCAAATAAATGTGGTACTCACTAAGCAAATGGTGCTCACTAAGTCGTGTGCACATTTAGAATTTCCTTTATGGAAAAGACTAGATAGTACAAAATATAATATGTAGAATAGAGAAAATCATAACAAGGTATCCTTTCCTAATGTGATCATCTTGCACCAATCAAAATGACAGTCTCCATCACCCTTGGATAACTCTATCTATGGTCCATACAATCACCCACTCAGCAACTCACTAGGGTCCTCGCTGGTAGTTTGCTGAGGTTCCTCTGTGTCCTCTCCCTCTGCATCCCCCTTGAGTAAGTCAATTCGTTTATGAGGGTCTCATTGAGTTTGTCTAGGAGAGCAAGGTATTCTAGAGGTGGATAATCAGTTCTTGTCCTCAAGGTAACAATATCATTAATCTGATAAAAATAAACAAAACAGAATGCAATATATTTCTAAAATGCAACAGTTTCTCTTCAACTAGATATTCCATAAGGTCGCCTCTATAAGAACTTCGTGATGTGAATATTTGCAGCAGGCCCAGACTTCTAGCATGACCTGAAATAACTTGACCTCCCAAGTCCACTTTCCTAATCTACCAACAGAAGACCTAATGCGAGAGGTGAATCTACACTCCACAAAAGATATATGATAGATTCCTCTGAACCCCAAAAGTGAGGACAAACGTTTAGCTAGGTTGTTCCAAGTGAGAATAGCATTCTTAGTATTAACTACAAGAAAGCGTGGATCTCAGGTTGCACTGGAATATCCCAAATTATCAGTGAGTTTATGAGAAATAATTCCTCTTGAGCTAATGACCTTATAACATGATGCCATAGTAAGCTGACCCGATTTATTCCATAATCAGATCGGGATATCTAGTTCATTTTGCTGAAGGGCGATATAGATCACCTCTTGCTGCATTGCTAATTTATAAGCTCTAGCCTGAGCATGTCCTAAATATTGAAATCCATATTTAAAGCTATCCCTTCAAAAATTGGCATTCACCAAGCTCCTAGGATGATTAGCAAAATCATAGAGATTGGACATGAGTGAAATAATTATGGATTTTCTCCCTATTTATCTTTGCAGAAACTAACATTTTTTCCATTTTCTTGGTAACATTTGAAATATGGGAGGAATTTCTATATTTCTTGCCAAAAATTAGAAATATGGGAAGAATTTCTATATTTCTCATTCTAAGGACGACTTCTAGTACTTGTTTCCCGCAAAAGACGCACCTCTTTTCATTGCCATGGATTTATAAAGATTACAATAAAAATTATCTAAATTACAATGAAAAGAAATCAAAGAAAACAAATGAGAGGACTTATAGAACATGTCTCTCTCTTTTACAGAAGAAATGGGTCCTAACGTGGCTATGGAGTGCTGCCCTTGTACTCCATTGACGATCTAATACCCAAAATCGGTCTTGAAAGTAGAGAATATGAAGAAGCTTTTGGCTAGCGGCTCTTGCTGCTGGTCGACATGCTCTCTATAGATTTAATCTTAGTCTCCAATAATCTCTCCCCAAGAAGATCCTAAAATCTCCCTCTTGGCCCCTATTTATAGATTTTGGAGTTTTTTTTAGAGATAAGGATGAAATTCTAGTTAAATCAAATCACTGAACTGATATCTGGATATGAAATCTTTAATTCCAAGTGATTGGATATGATTAGGATCGGAATTCCGGTGAAAATCTAGAAGGAAACCCAATTTAGAAACTGGAATAACCCTGCACGTACGAGGCTATCATCCCCGCGTGGTGCTAGGCTATTAGCCTCGCACGAGGCTATTTGCATCGGGCGGGGCAGCTAGCCTCGCGTTCGCAAGACTATTTCACCTCGTGTGGCCTTATTTTTCTTGATTTGAATTTTTCTCCTCCTACAAGACCGCCTCTAAATTTTTCAAAATCTCATTTATTGATTCCTAATGAGTTTTGAAATACTATGGAATTCAACTTCTCAAACTTCTATCACTCAAACTTCATTAGGATTTAGTTACGTGAAGTTAATAGCCTTGCGCAAAATGGCCTCGCGGAAAAATAGTAACTGTCTTGCAAAATTTTAGCCCTTTTAAGCTCTATTTCCTCCTTTAAATAGCCTCTTCATCTTCTTCTTTCCTTCATTTCAAAGAAACCCATTCTCTCTCTTTAAAATTCTTTGAATTTCTTTCGAATTTCCTCGGATTTCTTTGATTCCTCACATCAATCTTCGTCAAATGGCACGAAAGAAAGCCCTGATCAGTCAGAGTGGCACCGTCTCAGTCCCACGACCGCTGGTCACCAGAGTTGGATGGGCTTTCCTCGTTTTTGGAGGTAAAATCTTCTCCAAGTCTTGTTTTTCTCCTTTCTTTTGGGTAAAATCTTGATATGAGGCCTCAATGGAGGATTTTAATAATGATTTTTGGATAAATTTGGGGTTTAGAACCTCATTTTGCCATCGGCAGCATTGAAAATCGCTGGCGGCGGCGAGCTGCCTTTGAGCATTTCAGATGCGAGGCTACACATCAACACAAGGCTACAGCCTCGCGTGAAATTTCGCTTGGCAACAACCTCACGTTTTGCTGGACGAGGTTATTAGCCTCGCGTTCCACTTCTTTTTGCATAACAGCTCCGTATTTCATAGAAAATTTTTTGAGGATATTTAGTGATCCTCTGATTTCTTCTTTGTTGCTTTGGCAGTGAACTATACTACTTCTTCATCAAGGCACCGTCACTTCGGCTTCATGGGCCAATCCCCTCGTTCACTCTAGGTAGCAGCGATGATTGCTGGGACAAATTATCCAGCTGAAGTTCATCTACTTTGTGGGAGTTGATAAGCGATGCTTCGCTTGAACGTGCAGATAGAGAGGAACTTGAGAAACTAGTCTTCCTCTTCGGCGATTCCATACTCATTTCAGAGGAGTCCCTTTATGAAGACGAGTGCAAGTGGTTTCGTCAAATAGGCAACATAAAAATATTCATCCCAGAGATGGTAAGGAGTTGCTATTTGATCTATCTTCAGAATATCTCCGTACCTCGCCAAATGGAGTGGAGTCTCACCAAGAATCAAGACGACCATTGATAACTTTGGCAGCCAAGGTCCTTACCAAGATGGTCCGAAACGGTTCCTCACTGGCTTGCTTCCAGGAAGAGTATGGGAGGATTTTCCTCTTGGAGAATCTCTTCAATTAGCAGACTCCTTCCTCAATAATTTCTTAAAGTCGAAGGGACAATACCCTGCTCATAACTTTCGCACTCCTAGATGGATCCATTCCACAGACAGGATGTGGTTGAGAAGAATGATCAGCTTCGTTCTCTCTAAGTTCAAAGCAATATTGAAGGATATCGAACTGTACGGGACTATCAGAAATGTACAATATGGTCTCCCGCATAGCACTTACCATCTATTCAGTATTCTTGAGATGTATAATTCTTAGTCCGAGACATTTTTCACTCTCGTAAGTGAGCTGGGTCTTGCTTTTCAAGAGATGTTTGAAGTCTTCTTATTGTTAATGGGAGGGTTGCCGTACAAAGAGATAGTTCCGACTACACAGGAGCTACAATGGATGAATAAACAGGATCCTCAAATGTACGAGATGTATTGGGAGGTGACGTGTCACTACTGCATCTGCCAAGAGGTCTCTGGAATAAGGAATCAAGGTGTTAGCCAAAAGGTATGGGCTAACTACTTTTTTCAAGATGTTGATCATTCGGAGGTTGCAGTGACGAAGATGGATCCTCTTAGCCCAACTAGCATCAAAGCCAGGATTGCTCACTTGGGTGCTACCTTGTACGTGGCAGAGTCAGATGAAGACAGGTTTAAAGTGGGCACAAACTTCCAAAGCTTCCACTATCAAGTGCAGACTCCCATCCCCGACAGGGAATTGATAGCATGCTTCCTCATGCTCTAGCTGAAGTGCTGTGTCATCTCGTCCATTCCCCATGATGCTATTGCTATTGAAGTTGTATACTTGGTCATTCTCCTGGCCCATGGAAAGCCTCTCGGACTCCTGCCTGATATGGTCTGCAAGCTACAGAGCAGCCTTGAGCAAGAAGAAGAAGAAAAGTAGAAGCGTCGAACCCGAAATTGAGATACCAACTCCCAACCCTAGAGTGGAGTTACCCTATACTTATCTCATGGCATGGTTTGTGATGCACTGCCCAAGTCTAATCACTTTGCCTCCTGAAGACAGTAGTAGGGGCTCATTCATTCAGAGATATGAGCGTTGTAACTAAAAAAATCACTACATAGCACCATTCGAAAGAGGTGCACAGCCACCAAAACTACCATATTTACTATTACTTCCCCAACTTTTCTGAAGAAGCTTATAGAGAAGAATTCCAAGATACCATTAGTCCTGATAGCTACACCATCCTCTCTTTCGGTTGCTTCTGGTGGTTGATCAATATCGGCCAATGCATCTGCTATATCGTCAAGGGTCAATTTGCTTCCTTGAGTCGTATTTTCCTAGCAAATTTACTTACCAGTTTGGGTAATTGCAACTTTATGTCGATAACCCCAACACTTCATTGCAATCTCGGGATAACTTGTTCGAGGGTGCCAGAGGATGGTACCACTTCTCTGTTGGCTGCACAGGAGCTCATTTCGCTTTGCCTCAGAAAACTCCCAACCTTTACATGTCGCTCAAATTCTGCTCTTGGTACCACAACGTCAATACTACGGTCGCCTCTTTTTCGATCAACCACTCGTGTATGAGAGAAATTGAGACGTATTATTCTCAAAAGAAGTTTGCCAAGGTCGTCCAAGTACAAGGCATGAATGAGTTTCTTTCAGTTGATGATGATAATGTTGTTGGGGTCGCACTTGTAGTACCCACTCCAAGTGATGTGCCTGTTCAAAAAGATGGTTCAGTTCAGACTACTATCCCAGTCCAGGTTAACGTTCTTGCACCGGTTGATGTGTCTGCGCAAGCTGATGTGCACATACCAGTTGATGTTCCATCCCAACTTGCTAAAGTGGTAGAAGAGATGCACCTGCTAGGGGAGATTATGAGGCTTTGGAAAAATGTACCAAATTGGCGAGTTCTCCTAGTTCTACTCCCCCAGTAAAGAAGCCTCATCATTCCCTTACCACTGAGCTGGCCAAAGAGTTGTCATCTCTTCAGCGTGTCTCAAAAGTTGCTGGAGCAGCTGTGGAGATTCCTGCGCCCATAGCGGCTACTCATGAAGTCGTTTTTGATGTTGTTGCACCTGTAGCGGTCACTCCAGAGATCGTTTCCGAAGCTGCTCCTACCACTTCTGAACTATATATCGTTATTGTGGCTGGCTTGTGAACTGGCGTTATCCTTTCACCACATGCTATGATGCTTGGAATGGCAACTCCACCTCATGGTCTGACAATCAGATTGGTGTCTTCTTGTAAGTTCAACCCCCAATACTTTATTTTTCTTCCTCTTTGTGCTTTTGTCTTTATGTAATGGGTTGTATTTCAGGTGTCGGTTCACCGTGGCCCTGTTCTGCATCTGAACAATCACACTCATCTGAGCATGTTGATTATTCGGGCACTAGTAGTCACGACAGTGATGATGGTTAAGCTGCATATGACGTGGATATCTATGAGGAGAGCTACTTCGCTCCTACTCCCGACACAAGTAAGCACAATCACCTTCGTCCTGATGAGCTAGAGACAGTCATTTTCGAAGGTGTTCCTCCTCCGGTTACATCGACTGGTTTTGCAGGTATTTTTTTGTGTATGGTCCTCATCAATGACTTGCATTTTGCTTATATTTTCATTATTCATTTATTATGCTCTTTTTTGCAGATGTTGATGTTCAACGGAACAGTCTGCCAACTGCTACTGTCGCAACTCTGCCTCCACTTGTAGTGGCAAGCATAGAGGTCATTGCTACCTCATCATCCATTGAACTTAATGTGGGGCCCTCGACCAGGTTGTCTCTTGTGTCTGAACTATCATTGATGTTTTCTTTTGAGGGGGTAGGATCCAGCACTAAGAATGCTCTGAAAGAGAGTCCTCCTTCGGAGTTTGCTCCCATTACCACCATCATGGTGGCTCCAGGGGGCCTCTGTCCAAGATTACAGAGTCAGCTCGTCCATTATTGCAATCATTGGCATCACACATCATGGCGGTATTAAGCGGAGAGGCTTCTTCTAGCATCACGACACCTTCTTCTGTGACTCATGCTCTGACACTAGTTCTGGCCTCAATCATAGTTGTTCCTGATGATGATTCACTTGAAGAGTTTTTATAGCACAACATCATGGACTTCTTGCTCCTGTTGCGGTGGTGTGTGTCCATGTTCTTGGATGGTTGTCGTTCCATAGAGCTTGGGCGCCCGATGTTATTGAGTTATCTAACCAACATTGAGAACATTGGTGGTTCTGAACAAGCTGCTCCTTGTCGAGCCTACTTGACTACTTTAGATGAATAAGTTCAAGCTTTGGAGACTCTTCGAAGAGTTGATGTCGTTGCTATAACAAAAATTGAAGTTGCACGTCAAATGGCAGAGTTGTTCACATGGCAAGAAGAGTTTCGCCGCCAAGAAAAAGTCTGGACCGCTGAAATTAGTAGCCTCCAAGCAAGCCAAGAGGCTATTAATGGAGAGACAGAGCAGGCAAGGTTTGAGCTGGATGCCAATTAGACCACTATAGACCGTGCCCGTGAGACAATCACTAAAACCCAAGCCATTCTTGCAGCCACTCAAGCGAAGCAGGATGAAGTGCTGAAGAGACAGGACGAACATGTTCTATTTCAACAAGAAGTTAATATGCGGAGTAAGGCGATTGAGGATGTGTGGGCGAGGATGTGTGGGCGCAAACTACCCAGCGACTATCTATCAATGAAGATGAATTACGCCATCAAATGCTATCAATTGTAGAGGAGACTCGGTGAGCGGCTCTTGAGGAGGCAGAGTCAAGTTTAAGGACTTTGGGCAACCTTTAAATCTTTCTTCCTCTCTTTCTTTCTGGCTTTTCTTCTTTCAAACAATAAGACTATTTGTACCGCCTTATTTTCTTTCTTTGCCATGTTAATGAATAAACAATTTAGGTACAATATACTACATTGTTCTGAAGTTGCTGCATGCCACACTTGCGGATCTTCCGGGGGGTTTTGGAGTAAATATTTTGAATCTGTTGCACATTACATTGATTCCATAGCCACTTTTTTTAAAGGCTTGTTTGGAAAGTAAATAGAGCCGATATGAAAAATTGGATCTATGGAATTGTGGATTTTTTGAGGATAGAGTTGCGAAAGATGGGACTTATCAGGGGAATGGTGGGACCATGATAAGTTTTTAATTTTGAAATTTATTTTGGGATTGACTCGTCTAGAAAGCAGACAAAGCTAGGGTGATTTGCCTGAATAATAGACAGAATCGATTTGAGATTTATGGTTGTCTTGCGTAGAAAGCAGATAGAGCTAGGGTGATTCGCTTAGATAACAGACAAAATCAATTTGAGATTTAAGGCTGACTCGCCTAAAAGTAGATAGAGCAGGGTGATTGGGTTAGGATCAAAGGTTGCGTTGTCTGGAAAGCAGACAGAGCCGGTGATCGGGTCAGGATCACGGGTTGACTTGCATTGAAAGTATACGGAGCTGGGGTGATTTGCCTGGAAAGCAGACAAAATAGATTTGAGATTTGTAGTTGACTCGCTTGGAAAGCAGACATAGTCAGATGATTCACCTGGATAACAGACATAATCGATTTGAGATTTGGGATTGACTCACCTGGAAAGTAGACAGAGACGAGGTGATTGGGTTAGGATCAAACGTTGACTCGCCTGGAAAGCAGATAGAGCTGATGATCAGGTCATGATCAAGGGTTGACTCGAAAGAAAAGCATATAGAGCCTGGGTGATTCACTTGGAAAGTAGATAGAATTAATGATTAAGTCAGGATCATGGGTTGACTAACATATAAAGCAAACAGAGCCAGTAATCAGGTCAGGATCACGGGTTGACTCACATGGACAGCATACAGAGTCGGTAATCGGGTCAGAATCACATGTTAACTCACATGGAAAGCATATAGAGCCGGGATGATTCGCCTGGAAAGTAGACATAATCAATGATCGAGTCAGGATCATAAGTTGACTCACTTGGAAGCAAACAGAGCCGGGGTGATTCGCTTGGAAAGCAGATAGAATCGATAATTGGGTCAGGATCATAGGTTGACTCGCCTAGAAAGTTAATAGAGCCAGTGATCTAGTAAGAATCACGGGTTAACTCGCATGGAAAGCATAAGAGCTAGGGTGATTCACATGGAAAGAAGACAAAATCGATAATTGGGTCAGGATCAAAATAAGATTGTTTACTGAAGTAGTTATGGGATGATTTGTGAAGTGAATGAGATAATCAAATCTCCCTATCAGAGATAAGAGCTTGATATGACAGGTTTGCGATAAGTATCTTTCATGTGATAATATGGGTGAGATGGTTCAAGTCTCGCTGCTAGAGATAAGAGTTTAACATAACAGATTCACGGAATTTTTAGCAAACCCCTAAATATAAACAGATTTGGTATGCCTTTACCAACTGCTGTTTGCGTTGGACTAGCCATGCTACTCCCCTCAGCATGATGAGTTGTCGAGAGTTTTATTTGGACTTAAATGTCAAACATCCCCTCTTCCCTTTGCCTTTCGGTTTTGAGTTGTTTGATTTCATACTCTTACCTCCAGTACAATAGGGTTGGTGAGGAAGGTGCCCTCTTCCCGTTGTTTTAGCGGCATTAGGTAGTTCATACTTTTTACCTCAACACCATGGGTTGGTGAGAAATAAATTCTCATTCCATTGTCTTAACGGTATTTGGGCAGCAAAATTTGCTGTTCACACACACAAAATTTTTTTAGGGATAGAGTGACTATATGTAGTATCTCTTCAAGAATCTTCCATTGATAGGTATCATCATTCTATCTCCGTCTTGATTGATCAGGAGATATGTTTCGTTTGAGTAGACAGTTTCCACAATAAAGGGCCCTTTGCACTTGGGCTCAATCCCTTTAGATTTGTAGGTCATGATCATTAGTTTTTTAACAACTAAGACTAAGTCTTTTTCTTTGAACCCGAGCTTAATTGTGTCCTCCGATAAGTGCTGCAGTTTTATCATCACGCATACTTCCTGAAATTCACTGATAAGGAGATATGCATCCTCTGAATCAGAACCAGTGAATTTAGGAAGTATACTGATTTAATACAGCTTCAACTCATAGTGATTACCCATTGTGTGTGGAAGTTTTATGCATGATGGAAGTGATGTGCGCAACGGGTAATATCGATCCTGAAGGATCGGGATCGCTGGTCAATCTTGTCTCCCATGAACAAATCTAATCTCACAAGTCGACCAAATTGATCACGAGTCCAATATGGCATGAACCAGCGACCGTGAGTATATGCGTGAATTTCCTAAACTAATGTAAGAAGTGGGGTGTGGTGCAGAGGAAAATGGTGGAATGGATATGATCAAATAAAAATGTGATTCCTACTGTTCCTAAATTATTTTTTTTAAATTTTTTTATAGAATCAAGGACCAAAACTACAGAACTGGAGAAAATTTTGGTTCCGAAGATACCGCTGTGGCAGCTAAATAGCGGTTCTGGCCGCTAATTGGCGGTCAAACCAGAGAGTTTTACTCTCTGTTTCTGCTACGCAGTTCTAGAGCTTCCCTAATTCTGTTTCTCTTCCTGTATCTGCAATATCTGGTCCATGCACACTCAACACACACTGTTAATCATTAAAACTTTAGAAAAAGTAAGAAAAACATCGTCGATCCCCGGTAACGACACCAAAAACTTGATGTGATAAACTGCAAGCGCATAGATCAGTTGTAGCGC
The DNA here is from genome assembly GCA_036321105.1 of Dracaena cambodiana. Lineage (NCBI taxonomy): Eukaryota > Viridiplantae > Streptophyta > Magnoliopsida > Asparagales > Asparagaceae > Dracaena > Dracaena cambodiana. The sequence continues at coordinate 26,261,676 of JAYEPQ010000017.1, forward strand.
TATACAGGTCGTCCCACAGAGATCTTAGGTGTTTTGCGATTCTTACTATTTCTTTAGCTCTAGTGGATTAACTAAGAGTTTCTAAATTGATGGAAGATTGGTTCTAAGTTCTAAAGATTAGCCTAGGATTTCGAATCCATTAGAATAATATTCTAACAATGAATTATCTCTTTCTTCCAAACTTTTTAATTATGCACGGTTAAGTAACATATTAAAAAGGTGATATTTTAATTTGATTTTAATTAAGTGCCCCTAAGTATGACCTATCAAGTGATATGCGAGTATAAACCATCAAAGATAACACCTTTCTTAAAAATAAATTATATCAAGTAGAAAATCTTATAAACTAAAGTAAAGAAATAAACTTCAAACCCTAATCTAAGCATAGGTTATCAAGAAACCTAATTTAAGTATAACCTATCAAAGAAATCAGATTTACAAGTTTATTCAATTCAATTTATTTATAGGAAAATCTTGATAATAATTCTAGAAATAAATAAAGAATATGAATTCCAAATCTAATCTAATAATAGATTATCAAAATATTAATTAAGTATAATCTATCAAAGAATTACGATTTACGAACTCTATATTTTATTTATTTATAGAAAAATCATAATTTTATTTCTTTTTAGGAAGAAGATGAGATAAATCCATATTAGATTTATTAAACTAACTTCATCTACATCCTAGGGCTAAAGAAAATTAGTTACACATAATTTTAGTAAGCAAAATCCTATTTTTATTCATGAACGCAATTAAATCTAATCTAGAAAGCAATAATACCTAAACTAGAAAATAATTAACTCTATATAGAAAGCAAGTAAAGATCTCAAAACAATGGCTTACCTCTGAAGCACGGTATTGTGGCCGTCACCCTTCAGCAAAACCCTAATTTTATTAATTTAAAACGAGTACAAAACTTACAGAATTCCCCTAGAATACAAGGATCCGACCAATATATAGGCTTCGGAAAACCAAACCCAATTCTAATACAATTGTGAAACTACAAAATTACAACAAAGCTACGGGAGAAAACTCGAATAGTGGGGCCCACTTTGGGCCGCTATTGGGTGGCAAATGCCGCTAATTAGCAGCCATAATAATTAATTAATTTATGAAGTTTCTTCCCCTCAAGTATTTTCTCCTTTTGAGTTTATTTTGATGACTGTATTGCACTATGACTCTCTGCAGCATCGTGATCTCGTAGTCTCGCCCACTTTCGAAACTTTTCGGACTTTGATTTCCTACTCCAACTCTGATTTCATGTCGTCTTCTTGTACTAATAAAATTTCTGAAAAACATACTAAAAATACCCGAGTAGCATTATTTATATACAAAAATAGGTAATATGAAGGCTATAAATATACAATATATGGCACTCATCAGTTCTTCGCTTGACTTTTTTGTTTAAAGCCTTCGAGATCCATGCCTGATACAACTCTGTTTGTTGCGGCACCTTTAAACGCTTTTCATCTAGCATTTCGAGTTCTCATAACCGTTATCGGTGTTGTTCTGCTGTCGTCATTTCTGTAGCTAATGCGATTCGTAGAGATGGTATATGTGTTTCGAGTGGCAAAACCACTTCGCACCCGTAGACTAATGAGAATGGTGTAGCTTTCGTCAGAGTTTGGACCGTGGTTCGGTAAGCCCACAAGCATTCTCCTAGCTCGTCGTTCCAGTCTCGCTTTCTGGAGGACACAGATTTCTGAAACAGCTTGACGATGGTTTTATTAAAAGCCTTGGCTAGCCCATTTGTTGTTGGATTATAAGATGTCGATGCACTGTTCTGGATTCTAAATTTACTACAAAATCGTGTGAATCCTTGGCTTGCAAAGTGGGGACCATTATCATGGATACTCCGCCTAGGTATGCCAAAGCGGTATATCACATGTTGCTTGATGAACTTGATGACATCTGTTGTTTTCACTTCTCTCATAGGGACGTTCTCCGCCCACTTGCAAAAGTAGTCGGTTATAGCGAGTATAAATCGGTGCTCTTTAGATAATGGCAGAGTAATCAGGCTGATGATATCCATGCCCCAGGCTTCAAATGGCCAACTAGCGATGAAATTATGTAGGTATTCCGGTGGTTGGTGAATGAAATTGGCATGTATTTGGCAGACGTGGCAGCACTTGGTATAGTTTATGGCATTTGCGATTATTTTTGGCCAAAATGAGCCAAGTCTTCTTATACGGTCCTAAAGATTTGGTCCTGGCTATTGGCTCTGCAGGTACCACTGTGCATTTCATGGATTACTTCGTTAGCCTCTTTCTTCGAAAGGCAATACAGCAGAATGCCGTCATGCGATCGCCGGTACAATGTATGTGACATTGCATCGTAGTAGTATTTTGATATCTTTTTCCTAATTTAGGTCGTTTCTTTGGGATCTTCTAGGAGGATTTCATATAGTTTATAGTCTATAAAAGGGAAATGCCAATTGCGAAGTTCGAGATCCAAACTTACTTAGTATACCTCTTTTTCTTCAAACAGTACCTTCGGATGTACGAGATCCCAACCCCCTATTGAGATCTGCTTACTCATTCTGGATAGCACAACCAAGGTTGCGGCCAGGAATGCAAGCGCGTCTGCATACACGTTCTCATGTATAGGAACGTGATTAATGCAGAATCTTTCGAATTTATTGCCTAACTTAATTGTTGTCTCAAGATACAAGATGAGCTTTTCATGCTTCACCTCGTATTCTTCGGTCATTTGGCTGATAATGAGCTTGGAGTCTCCATATGCTTCGAGGTGCTTCAACCCTAGTCGTCGAGCTAATTGGAGACCAACAATGAGCGCATTGTATTCTATGACATTGTTTGTGCATGGTTCGGTGAGTGAATACCTCCTGCGTATCACATGCTTGTGGGGAATTATTAGTGCGAGCCCCACTCTGGCTCCGGTTCTCCTTGCTACTCCATCTAAGAAAAGTTGCCAGATCTATTTTTTGCTGACCAGGTTGGCTTGAGCGGTTTCGCCAGTGATGATGTTCTAGAGTTTTTCATGCTTTGGTATAGGGTGTTTTGCGAGAAAATCTGCTATTGCATGTCCTTTTATGGCCTTCAAAGGGACGAAGTGTATATTGTACGGCGATAGGAGTGTCCATTTTACTAATCTCCCATTTAGTGCACCCAATTTTGTCATGAGTAACTTCAACGGGTTAACCCAAGAAATGACATGAATTGTCTGTCCAGCTATGTAGTGTCGCATTTTCTGAATTGCGAATTCTAAAGGTAAACATTCTTTCTCAATCGAGTTATAACTGTACTCGGTGACAATCATGGTGTGACTCAAGCAATAGATGGCCTGCTCCTAGCCCTGCCCGTTGTGTTGTGCTAATAAAACTCAAAGGGCATGATCCATCGATCTCACATAGTTGAGCAAAAGCTTCCTAGGCACTAGGGCTGCTAGAACGGGTGGGTTAGTCAGATACCTCTTTATGTCATCGAAGGCCTGCTGACATGCTTCATCCCAGATGAATGACACTCCCTTCTTCATGAGCCTTGTGAACGACTGGCATCGTCCTGACAAGTTGGCGATAAATCGTCGAATATAAACCAATCTCCCTTGCAACCCTCTAAATTCTTTTAGGTTATGAGGTGACTACATTTCTTGAATTGCCTTTATTTTGTTGAGATTGAGGTGGATTCCCTTTGAGGTTACAACGAATCCCAGGAACTTGCAACTGGATACCCCTAGTTGCTTTGGTGGGATTCATCTTCAATTGATGCTTCCTCATGAGGTCGAATATAGTCCTCAAATCGTTCAAGTGATCCTCTTTTTTCTTTCTTTTAACTGCCAAGTCATCCACATAGCACTCGAAAATCTTCCTCAAATGTTCCCGGAAGATGACACTCATCGCCCGTTGGTAGGTCACCCCAACATTCTTTACTCTGAAGGGCATCCCTGTATAACAGTATATCCCTAATAGAGTTCTAAAAGTTGTATGTTTTTCATCTTCGGGGTGTATCTTGATCTGATTATATCCCGAGAAACTATCCATGAAGGACATTCTCTCATAACCGTATGTATTGTCTATCACGACATTGGTAATGGGTAGTGGGAATTCATCTTTAGGGCAGACAGTGTTAAGATCCTGAAAATCTATACATATCCAGATCTTACCATTCTTTTTAAGTACGGGGACAATGTTTACCATCCAATCGAGGTGTTGCTCCTCACAGATAAAACCCGAATCAATATGCTTTTTGACTTTAGCTTCTATTGCTTCCATTAATTCAGGGCAAAAGCGCCTTTGTTGCTACTTTACTGGCTTCGCTCCCAGCTTGATATTGAGTCTGCAACTTCTGAATCCAGGCCTGGCATGTCTTCATAATTCCAACCGAAGACGTCTATATACTCTTTTATCAGAGCTAATAGGTCTTCTTTTTCGGATGAAGGCAAGTTCTCGCTTATGAAGATGGGCTTCGGATTCTTCTCCGTTCCCATGTTAACTTGGATTACTTTGTCTTCCATAGGCAGTTCTCATTGCTCAAACCATATATCCCATTGAGCTTCCATCTGTTGGACCCATGGATCTTCTAATGAGAGAGGCAGATCTTCTTCCTGTGCATTAAAGGTTGCAGAAGTCATATTTAACACAAGAGCTTGGAATATGGCTCCCGTACTTATATCAGAATCTGAATTTGATGTGCCCTCATTACCTTGTAAACTGGTTAGATGCTCCCATTCTGTTTCTGAGGGTGTAACATAATCTAACCCCTGCGGGTTTTGTGGTAGCAATCCGGCTTCTTGCCCCTTGGTAAAGATGAGCGCAGGAGATTCCTCCTTCCTCTTCCAAAGTTTAAACATTTCTTAGAGGTTAAATCATAACCCATCTTCCTCAGCATTCGATGAGAATTTGGTTCACAAAGTTCAAACTATGGCAAGATTTGGCCATCACTGTCATCTTCTGGATTTGGGTCAGGCCGCAACTCAACTCTTTCAAATATTATGGAATGTTGGACTGACCTTTGAGGAGGCACCTCAAAAACAGCGCCCTTTGGGTCAGCTATATTTGATTGTGCAGCTAGTGTTGACTGTATTGGTAAATGATAGGCCGTCAATGTTTTCAACTCAGACAAGCTATCTATCTCTGTATTTGTTCAGGAAGGCATAGAATCTGAAGCAATAGCAGGCGAATAAGTAAATCTTACGTTGTCATTAATGACCCATTCGCCTACCTCATCGGTGGCACTAAATACATCTATATTGTCTAAATTAATTACAAATGGATTTATTTCAAACTCAAAATCGATATCCTCGTCAGGATCGAGCTTTGTATCTGCCTCATTACCACTGTCATAGCTTTCTTTTGCTGGGTCATTGGAGGTTCTATGGGCCTCTTGGTATAGCATGGCGTCAGTAAAGTAGTTCTCCAACCCCTTGATCAGTTGCTTATATGCTATCAATGTATGCACTTTGCCTTCTTCATCATTGTACTTTATGCATTGATGGAGTGTCGCTGGGACCACCATATAGGCATGAATTCAAGGACACCCAAGCAGAATGTTATATGATGTGTCTGCATCGATGACGTAACATGTAACTGCTAACATCAAGTCTCCAATTTGGCATCGAAGTCGTATCTTTACCAAAAGATAACTACCAATGGTATTAAACCCATGGATGATGGTGTTGGTGGGAGTCAAAAGACTAGCAGAGATGCCGAGGAATCGCATCAATCTTCGAGGGATGATACTTAGTGCAGAACCGGGATCAATCAGGATTCGGCTCACCTTGGCTGAACCAACATACCCCGAGTAATATAGAGGTCTGTTATGCTTCAGGTTCTTCACCTACATGTCTTTGTTGGTAGTGAAAATTTATAAATAAAAAAGGAATTTTCGACACAGAACACGGAGCTAACTCCGTAGCTCCGCGTTTGGCTATTTTAGCCTCGCGTTTGAGTAAAACATGGAGCTAATCCATAGCTCCGCGTTCTGATGATGTTAACTCCGCGTTAACTCCGCATGAGCAGATTTTATTAGAATTCCAAATTGATTGAGATTGAGATTTGGGCTTATCAAATACCCGAATTGAGTCCAATCAGAATTCATAACTAAGAGATTTAAATCAAAATTAAGATATTTGATTAGAATCTTTGATGAACATAACTACTTTTCAATTCTGGTCAATTGGAAACTCTCATATTGGCCCAAGCCTATAAATACCCTCTTGAGGAAGCCTTTGGGGATCTTTTCAAAACTTTTGTGAAGTTCAAGTTACGCATGAGAGCCTTGAACCTATCAAGACCAGCAGAGAAGATTTAGGGATGGCCATCTTCTTCATCGAGAAAGAAGACTTCCATGTCAAGATCATCAAAAGGAGCTACTCGATAGATCCCATTGCTACATAGAGCCCACTTTTATTGTAAAAGAGAGAGATAAGTTATAAATCCTCTCGTTTATCTTCTTTTGTTCACTTTCATTGTAATTAAGTTATTTCAATGGAAGGAAGAAAGAATTTTGCTGAGAACAAACTGGCGACCATAGTGGGAGACGTCTCTTTTACTGAAAAAGAGATCGTGGCGCAATCTGACGTGGAAAGGATCGGATCCGACGTTAATATGCTCGTCGTGAAGATCGACCAGCAGAAATATGAGGAGTACCTCTCATCTGAATCAGGTAATCTGACTGAAAGGTGATGCTATTGCCGCGTGCGCTCCAATGCTCGTAAATCGGGTAATCAGGAATGCACTGTTAAACGGGGACCCTTGGAGACCACGGCTATGGAGCCGTCGTTTGGACAAAAAACCCTAACAGAGGATGATCTCTCTACTGCCGAAGATGACCTGAAAACTGGTTTGACCAGAACCCAACTCTGCAACCGAAATCAGAGAGTAAGGCGAAAACCCCTTAAAGCTCGCGTTAAACGCGAGGCAAATGAACTAGCAGAACGCGAGGTTACTGCTCCTCACGAACTAGCTTGCGTTAATCGTAAGACCAGTCAATATTGCGTTAAACGCAAAAATATGACTAAGCCAGTGTGTGATGGAGATTCTCCACGCGAGGCTATTGGTTCTGGACTTAAAACCAGAGAAACTCGCGTAAATCGCGAGGATAAATTTCTAATAGAGCTAGCATGTGATGAAGACTTTCCACGCGAGGTTAAAACTAAGCTTAGCGTAAATCACGAAGCCAGTAAAACTTGCATTAATCGCAAGATTTCTAACCATCGCGTAAATCGCGAGGATAAACTTCTCATAGAGCCAGCGTGTGATGGAGACTCTCCACACGAGGCTAAAACTGATCTTAGCGAAGCCAGTACAACTTGCGTTAATCGCAAGATTCCTTACTATAGCGTAAATCGCAAAGATAATTATCAGACTTGCGTTAATCGCAAAAATTGCATTAAACACGAAGATATAACTTGCGTAAATCGCAAGAATAAGCCAGCGTGCAAAAATTTTCCTCCACGTAAGGCTAAAATTCTAAAAGTTAAACTTCTAACGAAGCACCAAGCCAGCGTAAAACGCGAGGCTAGCGTAAAACGCGAAGCTATTTCTCAGCTTCGCGTACCAAAACGCAAAGCTATTTCTCAGCTTCGCGTACCAGAACGTGAAGCTAATGTACAGCTCCGTGTAAAATAACCCAAATATAAAATCAAGGCTGATAATCATAGTATTGGACAAGAACTGGACGTCAATGATTCCAAGAAACTTCAATGGGCCCCTAGACCCACTCAACAACTGAGTGGGCCCCACGATTTCATGTCTAAGACCACTGATCTTAGAGAGTACTTAACAAAGAAGAGGAGCATAAATGAAGTTCAACCGGATCTTTATTTGTCATTGCGAGCAGCTTATGAGAGTAGTATCTGCTATACTAAACAATTGTTGTTGCAATAAGAAAAGGGTATCGGTATTTGACCGATTAACCGAGTCAGACAAAAACCCTGCAAAGAGGACAAAAAGTGCTCCCCGAGTGATTAAAGAAAGAGAATGGAAAGCAGTGACTTCCAATATGGTTGGAAAGGGTAAGAAAGTCATAGATAAAGAGGATGATTCGGAATCAAGTGATGAAGAACCTCATCATCTTACCCGACTTAAATCAGGTGTTGTTGCCCCTCGAAATTACAAGAAACTTGTAAAAGGTTCTTGTGACAACGATAGCGACAACTCAGCCATAGCCTCACCTCACTCTTCTGCGTCATCCAGACCACAAAAATCAGTATCACGTATGGTGGATAAATCTGACGACATCGATCAGAGATTGGAGGCCCAAGAACAGATGATCCGAGACCAATAAAAAACGATCAAGGATCTCAAAATGATGCTTTAAAAGGTGGACAAAAATACTCAGAAAATAGTCGAAGATAAAGCTAAAACTTCTTCGGAATCACTGTGAAAGAAAGAAAAAGAAACTCCATTTAAGATGAATGAAGAAGATAAGGAAAAAAAGACTTACTCGGCACATGAGGATGAAGATAAATATTCTTTCCATGACCCTCATGAAGAAAAAATTGAGAAATTACAGAGCCAACTTGATGCCTTGATGCACAAGAAGGAATTGAAGGAATTGGGAGTTTCGAGACCATACCCGCTTGAGTGGAATTTCGCACCATACCCCGAAAAATGTAAACCTCTCAAGTTAGAGCCGTATGACGGGCAAGGATCCCCCAGTCAGCATATGTACTACTTCGTGTCTCAAGCGGGATATTTAATGGGTAATAATTCAGTAATGACCAAGAGATTTGCAAATATGTTGCGAGGGCCTGCCTTTACATGGTTTATGCAGTTGCCCCCAGATACTATCAATATCTGGTATGACGTTGAAAAGCAATTTCTTGCACGTTTTTTTGAGGATGACACCGAATTATCAGTTCATTCCCTCCTTACAACAAAGCAATGGGAACAAGAAACGGTGAAAGATTTTATAGAAAGGTTCCGGGAGAAGTCCGTACATTGCAAATGGTCCAGGAAACTCTGGTAGAAACTTGCAGGCACAACCTCAAAACTAACGTGCTCTTAAAAATGGGAGCCGTAGAATCTAAGACTTGGAAGGATTTGCTTAAATAAGGAGAACAGGTAAAAGACTTGATCCTCCGGGTTGAAGAATCTCGTGGAGCGAGGAGTCTTGAAAATAATAGGCCACATCCACAAAACAATAATAAGAGTAAGGGGAAGGCAGTAATGGCATCTGATGCCGCTCCAAAGCAAAAAAATCCTCCAAATCCAAAGCCTCCAAAAAGGCACGGGACAAAATTGGCCCCGACGAGAAAGGACTTATACTTTCAAGGAGGAACAGATGCCCACACTATTCCACCTACTCCTCAGGAAGGGAACGTTAAAGCTACCGGAGAACCAAAAGCCAGAAGATGCAGGGAAGACTAATAACCTGAATTACTACTTATACCACCGGAACGTTGGACACCCTACTAAGGACTGTTACCCTCTGAAGAATAGGATTCAGGCATTGATAGAGGCCGGAGTCTTGATGCTAAAAGAGGCACAGAAGAAAGTTATTGCTAATATGGCGACCCTGGTGGTAGGAACCCATGATTCCCTGTAGGAGTAACTCCGATACCATCAGGGAAACTGGTCATGAAGAATTATGACCCGCATGAAATTCTTGTGACGACACAAAGAGGGGAAGTCATGTGGATTCACCTTGATCTATTACAGGACGAGCAATGGACCGCATCAAGTAGCCAAAGAAGGAAGCGGACTAGTAATACTATTTTCGCAAAAATTAAAGAAGAGTACATAATTGCAGGAATATTGATAGACTCTGAAAAGGAGGCCGAAATTATGACCACTCACCAAGATGAGGCAGGTCCCTCTGGCACTCGATCCAGCAAAGCTTACATCAAAGACTATACAAGAGTAGACCCTAAGAATATATATGGGTGTCTTGCAAAGCCTGCAAAGCAAAAAGGGTTTCGTTTCCAGAAAAATCCTGGAAAAGATGAAGAAATCAAGGATGCCTCATTCAAATTTGACATCATAACTCAGTTGGCTAATATCCTAGCTCGAGTTACGCTCTACGAGTTGTTACAATTATCAAAGTCAGCTCGGGAAGCATTAAGAGAGGCCTTGGCAGATTCTGAATCTTTCCTAGTATAGATTGTTGAGCCAGCCGATGAGGAATAGGATTCCTGCCCCCGCTGTCATCAAGTGAGGAGGCAGGTCCCACAAATAACCTTTTTCCCATAAGACATGCAGGTAAGGAATATAAAATATAATAGACCTTTATATTTCACCGGATATGTCAGATCCATGAAAGTGGACCGCATTCAAATCAATCTGGGGTCTGTACTAAGCGTCATTCTCAGAAGATTAATGCAGTTACTAGGAATTTAGCCCCATTGCCTTACACCGATGAACACTACGATATATGGGTTCAACGCTAATGATAGCTGTCCCCTTGGGAAGATCCGACTCCAATGTCAAATCAGAAATTTGAGAATAGAAGTTACGTGCTACGTCATTGACGTAGACACGTCCTATAATATTCTGTTGGGGCAACCGTGGATTCATGCCTATATGATAGTCCCATCGACTCTCCATCAATGCATGAAATACTGTGATGAGCAAGGAGAAGTCCGGACGTTAATTGCAGATAGGCAACCATTCAAAGGGCTAGAAAATTATTTCACTGATGCCATGCTCTACAAGCCAACCCATGAGGTCTCCTATTGGAACCTCAAAGAGTCTGAAGAACCTGATGACAATGGCAATGAGGGGGATACTGAATATGAATCACCAAGAGAGGATGATGGGGGTGACTATGAGATAAACCCTCGTTTGCATTTTAATATGAATTTCGATAGTATTAATGTAACTAATGTAGCTGATGATGAGTGGGTTATTAATGAAAACATAAAATTAGTCTACGAGCCTGCTGTCGCTACAGAGTCTGAACCTTCTTGTACTTCCACCGAGGCAGATGGCCTGTCCGAACTTGAAATTCTAGCGGCATATCATTTTCCAATCAGGTCATCCCTCCTCTCTCGGTCCGAAATAACGAAGGGACGAGATCACTTCTTTGAAGTACTTCCACGACAGGTATCTCATAAGCCAATTGTCTTCGGTAAAGTGATCGCGTCGCCTAACCAAAGGCAAACTAGTGTAAGTGATGAACAAACATTACCCCAATTTCACCTATACGAGCAAAATCCCGACCGATGATGGAAAAGATGGTTTATAATTTTACCTAGAAACCGGGATTAAACTTTTGGAAAGGGCGACGAAATCTTATATCCTCATTTAGACCAAGAGGGAAGAGCCCAGACTACTATCATAAAACTTGAAGGGGGTTGGTGTATGTATCCACTCCTCCCTCACCGCCATATAAATATGAAGAGAGCTCTTCGACCGACGAGGATCTTTATCCCTTAGATCATGATTCTGATCTAAGTACTAGCGCTTGGTTTTAATCTCTAAGCAAATATGATTTCAGTCGCACTAGAAAGCGGCGAGGAACCAATTGATGTTCAAGATAATTCCTGGGCTAAACATATGGATACTCTCTGGGATGTCCATTTTGAACAGCGCGACCTGCCCACAGAAGATAAGCTAGTACAAGTTAACATGGGAACATAAGAGAATCCAAAGCCCATTTTCATAAGCGACATGCTTGTTCGCAGCAGAAATTACTCGCCTTCCTTCCATTGAATTAACTTAAATTACAATGAAAGTGAACAAGATAAAAAAAAATAAACGAGAGGATTTTATATTTCAATCTCTCTCTTTTACAATATAAACGTGGGATCAGTGGCGATGGGATCTATAGTAGTTCCTTTGGACGATCGGGCGTTGAACTCTTCTCTTTTGAAGATATCGGCCGACTGTAGACGATCTTCTCCGGTCTTTCCCGAACTCAAGGCTCTGTGCGTAACTTGAATTCTCTAAGAACCGAAAGGAAGAAAAAGAATACCTCTGACTTCAAGGCTCTCTCACGTACTTGAATTATCAGAGGATCCAGACGCCAAAAAAGAAGACCCCTAGGGTTTCACCAAGAAGGTATTTATAGCCCCAGGTTAATTTGAGAGTTTCTATCTAAATAGAATTCCCTCTCATCAAGAATTCCAATCCAATCTTTAATATTGATTTAAATTGCTTGATTTAGAATTCTGATTGGACATGATTTAGGCATTTGGATAAGCCCAAATCATAATCTCAATCAATTTGAGATTCTGGTTATCTGCTCATGCGGAGCTTTAATCGCATCAAAACGTGGCGCTAAATAACCAGAACGCGGAGCTAACACGGAGCTATTGATCATCTCCGCGTTTCACTCAAACGCGAGGCTAAAACTAGCCAGACGGGAATCAATGCGGAGCTTTTAAACATCTCCGCATTTTGTTCAAACGCAAGGCTAATATAGCCAAACGCGGGGTTGCGGAGTTAGCTCCGCGTTCCGTTGTGGAAAATCCTTTTTAACTTGGAAATTTTCACTGCCAACAGAACTCCCTCCAAAGTTTTCAAAATGGCTTAGGACTTAGCAGATTTTGAAATATTTTGGATACTTATACTAAAAAATGCGGAGTTAGAATACCAAGTCTATCTCGCGTTATGCTCGCTTACGCAGAGCTAATCAGCTTCTTTTTCAGTGAAATGAGTAATTGCTTCATTGATTACTCTGAATTTCTGCACCGAATACCAAGCGACGGAAATCTTGTTTAAATAGAGGCTTTGACTCATCTTCTTCTTCACTTCAGCCGAAGAATCCGAGAGCTTAGGGCTCAAGTGACTCAGGCAAATAAGGAATGATTTTCGACCGAGCTTTCTTCAACTTTCCAAAGATCTTCATCACTAGGATGTTATCTAAGAAGAGTACGGCGTTGCGCGCCTCCTCACCATCGGTGGCCGGCGCTAGCAGCGGAGGCGACGGCCGAGGCAGTGGCCACAACAGCGAGCCCATCCATGCTGCACCATTTGAAAGTATAAATTTCCGACTCTTAGACTCCTTAGTTTAACTTTGGAGTGTTTTGGCTCGATTTTAACCGATCAACCAATTTTGAACCGGCGAGAATGCCGTTCTCCGGCCGTAACGCTTGGGAAGAAAGGAGAAGTTAGAGAGGAACTCTGATATTCTTCTACGCGAAGTTATCGCGTCATCCTCACATTTTGAAACACGGGGCTATTTTAATTAGCAGTCGAGTTTCAACGCGAGGCTATTTTTGACTAGCAGTCGCGTTTAAACGCGAGGCTATTTTGATTTAGCAGTTGCGTTTAAATCGCGAGGCTATTTCCTCAACTGCGCGCGGAGTTTATCCTCAGCTCCGCGTTTTCATACTTAGAAGATTTTTCGAGTTTTCTCTAACTCTTTATTCTTCTTTTGTAGTGAAGTATTTAGACCAGATCCTTCTTGAAGAGGAGTGCATGTGGCTTTACCAGTCTTCGTCAGCAAAAGTAACTCTAAGGAAGCCAGAAACATATGCTTTACAACATAGTTGCTGGTTTCAAGCCCTGGCTCCAAAAGATAAACTTTTGAAGGAGTTACAAGAACTCTGCAGCAGCTCATTAAGTTTTCTTGAGAACCATTTCTGTTAGATGACAATCTCTGTCGCTTTCCAAAGCGATAGAGATGATCCTGGAAGAGTTTGAGCACTTCATTAGGATTCTTATAGCAGTATCTTCAGATAATCCACTAAGAACTTTTAAACAGATCATAGTTGACATTTGCAGAGGAGATCTCTTGTATGTGAACTCTGGAATTGAACTTCAACACCCTGCAGAGGAATCTCGCCGTTAGGTTATTGATGAGTCGATGAATTTGTAGAAGCTTTTAGGAGAGCTATAACTCCCTTTTTGTAATCTCTTCTTTTATGCAATAAAGAGCAAATTATTTTCCTCTCTATCTGTCGGCTTCAAGAATATTGCTTGCTCAACAAATAGATGATTTATAATCTTGGTAAAATAATCTAAGGCTCATTTGCGTAACTTAGATCATTAATGCCAAAAATGATCGGATAAGAATCATCTTAACTTAGATGGAAGCGTCTAATTGTACTCACCAAAAATCCAAGTTCTTCATAGGAACGCGAAGTTAAAACATTGAGTTATCCTCGCGTTTTGCATAGTTGCGCGAAGTTAACAACTTCGCATTTTCCATCATCACGCGAAGCTAATAGCTTCGCGTTTTTGGAGAGTAACCGAACAGTCATTTTCTCCGAAATTCGCGCCGAACTCCAAGAGGTGGTTTTCCTCATTTAAATGAAATCTCTTATCCTTCTCACTTTACTCGAGAATTTTTTTAGAGATTCAGGCGATCATAGTTCAGGCGACCCGAGCTTTTTCCGATCGAGTTTCTCCTGATTTCCCGTCGATTTTCCTCAGGTTTTTAAGCAATGGCACCCAAAACCCGTGCTACTTCTCACGCAGCTCCATCATCGGCGACCGGTGCTAGCAGTGGTGGCAGCGACCATGGCAGCGGCGCGCCAGCCCACATTTCGTCTATTGGAGGTAAGAATCTCTCTATTGAGACTCTTTAAAACATTTCTAGAGTGATTTGGCTTAATTTTAATCGATTGATCCACTCTTTTACCGGTGAGATCGCCGTACTCCTGCTGTAAGGCTTGGAGAAGAAGAAAAGTCTCTGACTTTCTTCTTACGCGAAGTTATCGCGTCATCCTCGCGTTTTGAAATGCTGGGCTATTTTGAGTAGCAGTCGTGTTGAAACGCGAGGCTATTTTGAGTAGCAGTCGCGTTGAAACGCGAGGCTATTTTGAGTAGCAGTCGCATTGAAACGCGAGGCTATTTTGAGTAGCAGTCGCGTTGAAACGCGAGGCTATCTTTTTGACTTCTGCGCGATCTTAATTTTTTAGCTTCACGCGGAGTTACTTTTAGCTTCGCGCAGTCTAATTTTTAGCTTCGCGCAGAGTTACTTTTAGCTTCGCGCGGTCTAATTTTTAGCTTCGCGCGTCCATACTTAGAAAAATTTTCTGTTTTGTAGAAACTTCTCTAACTTTGATTTTCCCTTTTGCAGTAGGGTATTCGGCGGAAGTCCTTCCCCATAAGCACTATTTTGGCTTTGCTGGTGGTTCTGATCCATCAGCTCAATTTCGCTTCACCACCATCCTGGCCGCATACAAATTTGACTCGAGAGGGCGCAGGGAAAAGTTGATTAAATATCACCCCACTACTGCTCGTGAGATTGTCACTGATGCAGCCTTCGAAGATGTGAACAGAGAAGCATTAGAAAAACCCGCATTTCTCTTTGGGGACCAGATGGAGCAATCAGACGAGATCCTCTCTGAACAGGATTGCATGTGCCTCTATAACTCTGGTGAAGCTTTAATGTTTCTTCCTGAAATGGATCGCAGTTACCCTCTGATCTATCTTCAGAGGTTGGCGATACCCCGTGAGTTAAAGTGGGGACTAACTCAAGAACAAGATGGTGTCCCAACGGGCAAATTTGGTGCACAAGGAGTTTATCAAGATGGTTCCCCCAGATGCATTACTGGTTTGCTTCCAGACCGTTTTGGCAAGGAGCTCCCAATAGGAGAAGTTCCCATCCACGCAAGAACTTTCTTAAGCGGGTTCCTGGCGAAAGAAGGCCAATACCCGGCTAGCGACTTCAGGATGCCTGGCTGGGTTTACTCTTCTGGCAACGTGTGGTGGGCCCGCCTTGTTCAATACATGTTGGATTCTCATGAACCCATTCTGAAGGAGATTGGCTTGTATAAAGCCATCAGGAACGTTCAATTCGGGTTCCTTCAGAGTGCTTATCATTTCTTCTGCTTTCTGGAAATGTACAACCCCGAGACCTGCACTCTTTTTTCGCCAGTGGGTGAGCTAGGGTTTGCTCTCCACGAGATGTTTGAGGTATCTGGGCTCTCAATGAGCGAAGTCCCCTATGAGGAGTATATCCCCACCACCGAGGAGTTGAATATGCTATTGGCGAAGGATGAGCGCATCTATGCCACATATTGGGAGATGATGTGCCACTACCGCATCTGTGCTGACTTAGTAGGTGTGCGTAATCAAGGTATCGGCCACAAGAAATGGGCCGATTACCTCTTTGCCAACTTGAACTCTAAGGACAGTTCTACAACTGTTCATGGCCACGCTCCTGTCTATATCACAGAGATTGATCGCCGTATTGCCAAGACCCGACTGATGTTTTATACCACTGATTCCAATGAAGGTGGATTCGGTCCTG
Organism: Dracaena cambodiana; assembly: GCA_036321105.1. Classification (NCBI taxonomy): domain Eukaryota; kingdom Viridiplantae; phylum Streptophyta; class Magnoliopsida; order Asparagales; family Asparagaceae; genus Dracaena; species Dracaena cambodiana. The sequence goes on from JAYEPQ010000017.1 coordinate 26,277,788, forward strand.
GTATTTCTTTCAAGAGCTACCACTATCAGGCTCAGTCCCCAATATCTAACAGATGCCTTATTGCTGGGTTCCTGATGTTGTGGCTGAAGAGATGTGTGGTGCTATCATTGCCAAAAGAGGCAATTGCGATGACTGTGGTCTATCCAGCAGTCCTCCTCGCATACGGCCAACCTTTCGGACTCCTTCCCGCCATGGTGTGCAATCTACAGCATGGATTGCAACACTTTGTGATGACTTCATCCCTGCTGATAAAGGTAAGGGGAAAGGGAAAGGAAAGTCGAAAGAGATTGCCTTGGTGAAGACTCCAAACCCTAGGGTAGAGCTTCCTTATACTTATCTGATGGTATGGCTTGTTATGCACTGCCCATCTCTGATGAGTGCTGCTTCACACCGCTCTGGTGACAAGTGTTGCTTTGTGGAGCTATATGAGCGCTCTTCATGGAAGCACTACTATATGTCCCAAATCCGGAAGACTCTTCGGCACCATCAAAATTACGAGATCTTCCGGTGCTTCCCTGATTTTCCTGGTGGAGGATACGGGCTGAAGTTGAGGGATATTGTAGGAGCAGATAATTTTACTGCTTTCTCCTCAGGAGAGTTCTGGTGGCTTCTCAATATCCGGCCCGGGCATCTGGTGTACCATCAAGACAGTAAATGCTTTATCGAACCGTACATCCCGAGTCACTTTGCGCGCCAATTTGGATATTCCCAACTTTATGTGGGCAATCCAAACAAGAGTTTAGCCTATGAGGGAAAGTTGTACGAGGGTGCTGGCGGCTGGTTTCATTTCGTAGCTGGTGGAACCGGAGCTGAATTCACCCTGCCCCAGAAGTTGCCAGAATTGGCCATGACTCTCAGTTTTTGCACGTGGTATAGCGTTGCAAATGCTGACGTGCCTCATTTCTCAATCAACCGAAGCTGTTGTAAGGAGATTGAGGCTTTCTACATTAGTCGCCAGGGTGCTTCCAGAGTTAGAGTAAAAGGAATGGATGAATTCCTTGGCGCCGCGGCCGAACCATCAGATGTCAGCGAGTCTGGCGATGATGATGATAATAATGAAGATGACAATCCTGATGCTGGAGGTGCTCCCCAACCTGTTGTCATTCGTCCCTGGAGCCCGACCCCCAAACGCCGCGGTGCCCTAAAGAAAGGATCTGCCAAAAAGAAGCATAAGTTAGCTCCGAGAACTCTAATAGCCCCCCAAGAAGTGGCTATCAAGTTTGCTTCGAACCTGCTGGCTTCAACTCTACCTCCAGCACCGGCAGGTGGGAGTGGACCCGTTGGAGCTCCAAGTGCTCCTGAGGTTTCGGCTCCTCCAACCGTAGAACCCGTTGAGCATCCTGCTGCAAAACCACTTGGTAATGAGACGGGTGCACTTCTGGAGATGACAGTTGCTCGCCCTTCAAGTCCAACAACTGGACTTGTATCTCCAGGTATGGCTTTTAGTGTTCTGTCTTTTGTTCGTTTTTTTGTTTTTACTGTAACACCTTTCTTCTTGTTTCTGGAAATATAGGTGGTCAGCTCCTCTCGCCAATGCATTCAACTACCCATGTGGAGTCTGACGATAGGGTGGATTATTCGGGCACCACCGGCTCAGTGATTGGTTTGGGTAGCTCTGCAAGCGATTTTGGTGCAGACTACTTTGCAACAACTCCTCCCTCTGTTCCTTCTTCGGTTCCCCTAATTGATGAACTTGGTAGTGATGATAGGACAGAGGTGATTGTCGCAGCTGCAGCCAGAGAAGCTACCCCGTCTCCAAGTTTGTCGTCTTCAACACCACCGATTTGCTCCACAGAGACCTTTTCAGTGGTCTCTGGTGCACCTTCTGCTCCTCAGTCAGCGGTTTTAATATCATCTATCATTGTAGCTGCTGAGACATCTGCAACTCCTCCAGCTCCTAGTCTTCCAGTAGGGGATGAGGAAAACTTGAGGTTCTCTTTTGAAGCTACTTCTACCACCGGCGGAGTTTCTGGTGGAAACACTCCCTCATCTTCTCCTGTCGGTAGCGCTGCCCAGGTGGTCTGTACTAGCATCGCTTCTCCTCAGGTTTCCAGCTCTGCCAGATCTACATTGGCCTTACTGGCTCCGCATGTTATGAACCTGGTGCAGGGACAGGTTTCCTCTTCTTCAATTCCAGTGGGTACCGCTCTTCCTCCGGCGACATCTTCTTTAGCGTTGCCTGTTTTAAATACAGGCGTCGTGACTCCTTTTGAGGAGCTCTTCAACTATAGCGTTAATGACTTCATGCGGTTTCTCAGAAGATGCGTCGAGATGATCTCTGACGGCACGGATTTCTTCAGTCTCGGCCGTCCGATGTTATCCAGTTATTTAGACAATATTGAAAGAATCGGGGGACAGGACCGAGTAGCTCCCTACCGGGCCCGCTTTAATGCCTTAGAAGAGCAGGTGAACATGCTAAATACAGTTCGCCAAGCGGACGTGGAAGCGATTACCGCAATAGAGATGGCGCGGCTTCGGGTGGAATTAACGGTGCGTCGAGAAGAACTAATACGACAGGAAGAAGTATGGTCTCGGGAGTTGGCAGAGCTTTAAGCTAGTCGGGAGTCCATTCTTAAGAGCTTGGAGGCAGTGGACTTTGAGATTGGGGGAAGTCAGGCCGAAATTCTTAGAGCCCAGGAGACCATTGCTAAAGCTCGAGCGGTCATAGTGGCCAACGAGCTTAAATTAGGAGAATCCGTTAAAAAACGGAAAACGCTAATCCTCCAACGGGGGCAGGTCGAGCAGGAGGAGGGAATAAGAAGCCGTGCTATAGAAGACTCTCGTCAGCGTCTGACTCATCAACTTGCAATGAATGACGATGTCTTACTTCAGCAGGCTCAACATTCCATAGAAGCAACTCGGCGTCAGGTGATTGACGGGGCGATGAATAAGCTGAAGCATCTAGGAGATCCATAGTTTTCTTCTATTCTTTTATTCTTCATTCTTTTTGTAGTAAGAACTTGTAATAAAAGAAAGTATTTTTGTAACTTCAGTCCTTTGTTGATGAAATAAGGATAATCATTTGATTCTTTTACCTGCTGGCTACAAAATTTGTTTGCACAACAGATAACTTGTCATCAAAGTGATTTAGTTGTTTAGGTACAGTTCTCCGAATCATACTGTCAGAGGTAAGAGTTTAAAATGACAGGGTTTATGGGATTTTTAGCAAACCCCCAGCTATCAACGGATTTGATTAGCCTTTACCAACTACCATTTGAGTTGGGCTAGCCATGTTATTCCCCTCCACATGGTGAGTTGTCGAGAATTTCGTTTGGGCTTAAATGCCAAACTTTTCCTCTTCCCTTTGCCTTATCGGCGCTGGGTAATTCATACTTTTTTACCCTCAGTATAAAGGGGTTGGCGAGAAACTGATTCTCTTCCCATTGCCTAGTCGACGTTGGGTAATTCATACTTTTTACCCCCAGTATGAAGGGGTTGGCGAGAAACTAGTTCTCTTCTCATTGCCTAGTCGGCGTTGGATAATTCTTTAGATTTTAGATCAGAGGCGCTCAGCTGCGCATGCCTAAAAGGAAGACTGGAGGCAGTTCAAACTTGAGAACCGGGCACACCAGGTTTTAGGTCAGAGGCGCTCAATGCGCATGCCTAAGAAGAAGACTGGAGGCGGTTCAAACTTGAGAACTGGGCACACCAGGTTTTAGGTCAGAGGTGCTCAATGCGCATGCCTATGAAGAAGACTGGAGGCGGTTCAAACTTGAGAACTGGGCACACCAGGTTTAGGTCAGAGGCGCTCAATTGCGCATGCCTAAGAAGAAGACTGGAGGCGGTTCAAACTTGAGAACTGGGCACACCAGGTTTAGGTCAGAGGCGCTCAATGCGCATGCCTGAGAAGAAGACTGGAGACGGTTCAAACTTGAGAACCGGGCACACCAGGTTTTAGGTCAGAGGCACTCAATTGCGCATACCTAAGAAGAAAAGACTGGAGGCGGTTCAAACTTGAGAACCGGGCACACCAGGTTTAGGTCAGAGGCGCTCAATGCGCATGCCTAAGAAGAAGACTGGAGGCGGTTCAAACTTGAGAACCGGGCACACCAGGTTTTAGGTCGGAGGCGCTCAATTGCGCATGCCTAAGAAGAAGACTGGAGGCGGTTCAAACTTGAGAACCGGGCACACCAGGTTTAGGTCAGAGGCGCTCAATGCGCATGCCTGAGAAGAAGACTGGAGGCGGTTCAAACTTGAGAACCGGGCACACCAGGTTTTAGGTCAGAGGCGCTCAATTGCGCATGCCTGAGAAGAAGACTGGAGGTGGTTCAAACTTGAGAACCGGGCACACCAGGTTTAGGTCAGAGGCGCTCAATGCGCATGCCTAAGAAGAAAAGACTGGAGGTGCATACTTCCAGGGATATTAAGCATAGTATTTTTTTGGAAACTTGGCATTGATCGGCATCATCATCCTATCGCCATTCTGATTCATTAAGCGGTAGGCTCCACTGGAGTATACAGTCTCTACGACAAATGGTCCTTCCCACTTGGGTTCAAATTTACCCTTAGTCTTGTGGGTTAGAATCATTGGCCTTTTAACAGCCAGAACCAAGTCTCCTTGTTTAAAGGTCCTTGGTTTAATGTTCTTATTGAACGTTTGCGAGATTCGGGCTTGATACAACTCAATCCGTTGTTGGGCCTTGAGACGCTTTTCATTCAACGCCTCTAGTTCTCGCAGTCTTTGTTGATGCCGCTCTTCTGTCATCATCTTTGTGGCTAAGGCCACTCTTAGTGATGGAATCTGGATTTCGAGAGGCAAGACGGCCTCGCTTCCATAGACCAAAGAGAATGGAGTAGCTTTTGTAGGGGTGCGAACGGTGGTGCGATAAGCCCACAGGCACTCTCTTAGCTTTTCATCCCAATCTCGTTTATTGGAAGAGACGAACTTCCGAAGGAGCTTAATAATCGTCTTGTTGAAAGCTTTAGCTAACCCATTAGCCGCAGGGTTATATGGTGTCGAAGCGATATCTTTGATTCTGAATTTATCACAGAATCTTGAAAACTTCTCGCTGACGAATTACGGACCATTATCATGGATGATCCTCCGAGGGACGCCAAAATGGTAAATGACATGATGCTTAATGAATTTAATCACATCTATCGTTTTTACCTCTCTCATGGGCACGGCTTCGGCCCATTTTGAAAAATAATCAGTTATCGCCAGGATAAACCGATGTCCTCTGGACGATGGGGGAGTTATAGGCCCCATGATATCCATTCCCCATGCCTCAAACGGCCAACTAGCAACAGTGTTGTGCAAGTATTCTGGGGGCTGATGAATAAAGTTTGCATGTATCTGACATGCATGGCACCGTTTAGCGTATGCCATTGCTTCCGCAATCATATTTGGCCAGTAGTATCCTAGCCTTCTTATGCGGTCTCCGAGTTTTGGACCGGGGTGATGAGCTCCACATACTCCATCATGTGTTTCTCTCAGCACTTGTTCTGCCTTTGCTTTTGATATGCAGCGTAGTAGCAGACCATCTCTTGACTTTCTATACAAAGTCTGAAGTTTACGGTCATAATAAAATCTCTGGGCCTTCCTCTTTATCGAGGTGGCTTCCTTTGAATCTTCTGGCAATATCCCATGCAAAGCTTAATCTACAAACGGAAATCGCCAATCGCAGGGTTCCAGCATTAAGCCGTCTGGCATACCTCTTCGGCTTGAGATACCGCGTTTGGGTGGAGGAGTTCTCTGCTACCAATGGTGATGCTTTTAGCTTCACCTGGCGGGATTGCCAATATTGCGGCTAATGCGGCAAGAACATCTGCATAGACGTTCTCATTCCGGGATATGTGATATATGTAAAATTGTTCAAAATATCCTGCTAGTTCAATAGCTAGCTGATGATAGGGGATGAGGGCTTCATGTCTGACTTCATACTCACCCGTTATCTGATTGACGATGAGCTTAGAGTTTCCATATGCCTCTAGATGATTCACCCCCAGTTGTAGAACTATTTTTAAGCCGATAATGAGCGCGTTATATTCTGCCACATTATTCGTGCACTGTTCTGTCAATGAGTAACTGTTAGGCAACATATGTTTATGTGGGGATATAAGCACAACCCCAACTCCAGCAGCAGATCGTCTGGCAGCATCATCAAAGAACATCTGCCATGTTTGTTCTTTGCTAACTGTGTTGACCTCTGACGTCTGTTTGGATTTGGACCAAATTGGATGGTCTGCAAGGAAGTCGGCGATTGCCTGTCCCTTCGTGGCCTTTTGTGGGACGAAGTGTATGTCATAGGGCGATAGCAATGCCCATTTTGCCAACTGGAAATTTAAGGATCCCGGTTTTGTCATCAGAATTTTCAGGGGATTAACCCATGATATGACATGGATTGTTTGCCCTGAAAGGTAGTGCCGCATTTTCTGAACAGCGAACACTAGGGCTAAACACTCTTTTTCAATTGGAGTATACCGCTGTTCGGCCCCAATCATTGTTCTACTTAAATAGTAGAGGGCATGTTCGTGGCCGTGCTCATTATATTGAGCAAGTAACGCTCCTAAAGCATTATCCATGGCCCTTACATATATAAGGAAGGGTTGCCCAGGGACTGGTGCCATGAGTACAGGAGGTTTAGTAAGGTACTCCTTGAGGTCATCAAATACCTGTTGACATGCCTCATCCCATACGAAAGACATCCCCTTTTTCATAAGTTTGGAGAATGGCTGGCATCGTCCAGATAGGTTGGAAATGAAGCGTCGAATATAGGCGAGATTTCCTTGTAACCCCCTCAACTTCTTAAAATTGCGGGGAGGTGGCATCTCGCTAATTGCTTTTACCTTTTCGGAGTTGAGGAAAATTCCTTTTGAAGTTATTATGAACCCAAGAAATTTCCCGCTGGATACCCCCATAAATGACTTAGTGGGATTCATCTTCAAGTAATGCTTTCGTATAAGATCGAAGACCACTCTTAAATTATGAAGATGATCTTCTTTGTCTTTGCTTTTGACTGCTAAGTCATTCACATAGCACTCCACTGTTTTGCGCAGGTGTTCTTTGAATATAACACTCATTGCGCGTTGGTAGGTGGCACCTGCGTTCTTCAATCCGAATGGCATCACCGTATAACAGTATACCCCCAGCGGCGTTCTGAAAGCTGTATGCTTTTCATCCTCCGGGTGCATCTTGATCTGGTTATAACCTGAGAAGCCATCCATAAAGGACATCCTCCCATAACCACAGGTATTATCAATCATCACGTCGGTGATGGGAAGTGGAAATTCATCCTTAGGACATGCAGCGTTCAGATCTCGAAAATCGATGCATATCCGAATTTTGCCGTTCTTCTTGCGAACCGGCACTATGTTAGCCCCCCAAGCGGGATGTTGCTCCTCACGGATGAATCCGGATTTTATAAGTTTGTTGACCTCAACAACTATTGCCTCCATTAATTCCGGTCGAAAACGCCTTTGCTGTTGATTAACTGGCTTGGCGTCTTCTTTAATATTTAGCCGGTGTGTGGCAATATGAGGGTTAAGACCGGGCATGTCTTCATAGCTCCATGCGAACACGTCTATGTATTCCTTGATAAGAGATATTAGTTCCACTTTTTCTAAGGGAGTTAGCGTGTCGCTTATAAAGATGGGCTTCGGATTCTCGTCCGTTCCCATGTTGACCTGTACTAATTTATCCTCTGTGGGCGGGTCACGCTGTTCAAAGCGGACATCCCAAAGAGTGTCCATATGCTTAGCCCAAGAATCATCTTGAACATCAATTGGCTCCTCGTCGCTCTCTGGTGCGGCTGAAACCATATTGGCTGTTAGAGATTGAAACCAAGCACCGGTACTTATATCCGAATCATGGCCGGGTGAAGATGTATCTTCCTTGGCCGAAGAACTCTCTTCTTGTCCAGATAGTGATGAGGGAGGAGTAGATACATAGCCCAACCCCCTGCGAGTCTTCTGATAATAATCAGGGCTCTTTCCTCTCGGTCTGAACGAGGGTATAAGATTCCGTCGCCCTTTTCCAAAGTTTAACCCCGGTTTTTGGGTAAAATTATAACCCATCTTTTCCATCATCTGTCGGGATTTCTGTTCATATAAGTGAAATTGAGGTGATGTTTGTTCATCACTTTTACTACTTTGTTTTTGGTTAGGCGATGTGATCACTTTGCCGAAGACAATCGGTTTATGCGATACTTGTCGCGGCGGTACTTCGAAGAAGTGATCTCGTCCTTTCGTTATTTTAGACCGAGAGAGGAGGGATGACCTAAGTGGCAAATGGTATGCCGCCAGAACTTCAAGTTCGGATAGGTCATCCACTTCAATAGAAGTACAAGAGGGTTCAGATTCAGTAGCTACAGCATGCTCGTAGACTAACTTTATATTTTCATTTATAATCCATTCTTCCTCTATTACATCAGCTATATCAAGACTCAAATTAAAATCTAAGTGAGGGTTGATTTCATAATCACCCCCATCGTCTTCTTCAAGAAGCTCGTACTCGGTATCGGCTTCATTACCGCTTTCATCAGGCTTTGGGAGCTTGCTAGGATCGTCATTGGAAACTTCATGGGCTGGCTTATAGAGTGCAGCATCTGTGAAGTAATTCTCCAACCTTTGAATGGTTGCTTATCTGCGACCAGCGTCCGGACTTCTCCTTCCTCATCGCAATATTCCATGCATTGGTGAAGAGTCGACGGGACTATCATATGAGCGTGGATCCAAGGTCGTCCCAGTAAAATGTTGTAGGAGGTATCAGCATCAATAACATAGCATGTAACCTCTGTTCTCAAGTCTCCAATTTGGCACCGCAATCGGATTTTACCAAGAGGACGGCTATTATTAGCGTTGAACCCGTAAATAGTGGTGTTTGTAGGCGTCAAACGATGAAGGAAAATCCCCAACAGCTGCATCAACCTTCTGGGCACGACACTAAGTGCAGAACCCGGATCAATTTGAATTTGGTCCACTTTTGTAGACCCAACATATCCGGTGAAATATAAAGGCCTGTTATGCCTTATATTCCTCACTTGCATGTCCTCTGGAGAGAAGATAATTTGTGGAATCTGCCTCCTCACTTGATGACAGTGGGGGCAAGAGTCCTGTTCTTCGATGGCTGGCTCGACAATCTGAGCTAGGAATGACTTAGAGTCTGCCAAGGCCTCTCTCAACGCCTCATGAGTTGACTTTGACAATCGAAGCAACTCATATAATGTGACTCGTGCTGGGATGTTAGCCAGCTGAGTTATTATGTCAAATTTGAAAGTAGTCTCCTTGGCTCCTTCATCTCTAATATGATTCTTCTGAAAACGAAGTCCTTTCTGCTTTGCGGGTTTTGCAAGTTCCGCATATATATCTTTCGGATCTACTATGGTGTAGTCCTTGAGATATGTCTTTCCAGATCGAGTACCGGAAGGGCCTGCCCCATCTTGATGAGTGGCCATAGTTTCGGGCTCTTCTTCAGAATCTGTGAAGGCTCCCGAAGCTACATATTCTTCCCTTATCTCGGCGGAAATAGCATTAACAGTCCGCTTTTTCCCTTGACCTGCGGTAGTCCACTGCTCATCTTCTAATAAATCGAGGTGAACCCACATAACTTCCCCCTTTTGGGTCGTTACAGGGATAAGTCCTTCTTGGGCCTTTTTTTGAGGATCGAGGTTCTTTGTAACCATCTTACCCTTTGGAATTGGGGTCACCCTTGCGGGGAACTCATGGGTTCCAACCACTACAGTTGCCATATTGGCAGTGACCTTTTTCTGCTCTTCCTTAAACGTCAGAACTCCAGCTTCTATTAGTGCTTGGATTCTGTTCTTAAGAGGGTAACAATCCCTAGTCGGGTGTCCAACACTCTGGTGATAAAGACAGTAATTAGGGTCATTGGTCTTGCCAGCGTCTTCTAGCTTCCTGTTCTCTGGCAGTTTTAGCATTCCCTTCTTCATGAGGAGGTGAAAGAGAATAGGCATCTGTTCCGCCTTGAAAATATAATTTCTCTTCTGCTGCGGTCTGTTTTGCCTTGTACCCTGCTGATTTTGGGGCTTCGGCTTTGGTGGAGGGTTTGTCTTCTGAGGAGCAGATCCCGATGCCATCACCGCTTTCCCTTTATTCTTATTGCTGCTATTTTGGGTATATGGCTTATTACCCCCAGCACCTCTTGATCCACGAGATTCTTCAACTCGCCGAATCAAGTCCTCAGCTTGCTCTGCTTGTTTGAGCAAATCTCTCCATATCTTAGACTCTACGGCCCCCATTTTTAGGAGCACATTGGTCTTAAGATTATGTCGACAAGTCTCGACTAGAGTTTAGTGGACCATTCCGTATTTGCAATGCACGGACTTCTCCCGGAACCTTTCTATGAAATCTTTTACCGTTTCTTGTTCCCCTTGCGTAGTCGCAAGGAGGGAATGAACCGTAATCTCGGTATCATCTTCAAAGAAACGCGAGAGAAATAATTTCTCAATATCGAACCAGGTATTAATAGAACCTGGGGGCAACTGCATGAACCAAGTAAAAGCAGGCCCTCGCAAAGTACTTGCAAATATTTTGGTCATAATTGGGTCATTACCCATCAGATGTCCTGCTTGGGACATGAAATAATAAATGTGCTGACTGGGCCATCCCTTCCCGTCATAAGGCTCTAACTTGAGCGGCTTGTACTTCTGGGGGTAGGGTATCACATCCCATTCGGGTGGATATGGTCTTGAGACCCCTGAATCTTTCAACTCCTTTTTGTGCATCAAAGCTTCGAGTTGACTTTGTAATTTTTCTATCTTTTCTCCATGTGGATCATGGAAAGAAAATCTGTCATCGTCCTCATGCATTGAGTGGGCTTTCTCCTCCTGTTCTTCTTCATTCAGAGTTTCTTTGCCCTTTTTATCTTCAACGAATTTAGAAAGCATCACTTTAAGGCCTTCAATCGTCTTTTGTTGCTCGCGAATCATTCTTTCTTGAGCTTCAAAACGCTGATTGATATCATCAGACTTATTTGCCATATGTGATGCTGACTTCTGTGGCCGAGATGACATAGAGGATGGAGGCGAGGCTATAGCTGAATTATCACTATCCTCGTCGTAAGAACCCCTTGCAAGCCTCTTATAATTTCTAGGCGGGACGGCCCCTGATTTAAGTCGAGTGACGTGAGGAGGTTCTTCATCGCTTGACTCCGAATCATCATCCGTCTCTACAATCTTTTTTCCTTTTCCTACCATGTTGGAAGTTACAGCCCTCCATTCTTTTAGGGAAGCGGTTCTTGTCTTCTTAGCAGGGTTCTTGTCTGACTCAGTTAATCGATCGAACACAGATACCCTGCTCTTGCTGCAGCCGCAGTTGTCCATTACAGCGGATACCGCTGTCATAAGCTGCTGGTAGTGATAAACAGGTTCAGCTTGCAGTTGTTCTATGCCCCTCTTCTTGGACATATATTCCCTAAGATCAATGTCTTTAGCTATGGAATTATGGGACCTATTCAACTTTTGAGAGGGTCTAGGAACCCACTGAAGCTTCTCAGGATTACTGGAGTCCAGTTCTGGCCCGCTGATGCGAGGATCTGCCCTGATTCTGCGGTTGGATTGATCCACGCGGATCTTAGAAGTAGCTTCGCGTCTTATCGCGCGGGGCTGAGGAATAGCTCTGCATCTTGCCATTTTAGCCTCGCGTTTCTCGCTGGCTTGGCTTGTCTTCAGAAATTTAGCTTCTGGAATAATAGCCTCGCGTGAAGGGAAGTTCTTACACGCTGGCTTATCTTTGCGATTAACGCAAATCATAGCTTTGCACCTAGCACGTTTTTTACGACTGACAACTATTTGCCAATCATCCTCACGTTCCTCGCAGAGAATCTTACGTTTCTCGCAAGTATTATTGGCCTCGCGTTTATCGCTTAGCTCAGTATCAGCCTCGCGTGGAAAATCACACGCTGGCTTTATTGAATTTTTATACTCGCGTTTCTCGCGAGTGTCAGGAATCTTGCGTTTATTGCAAGTACTAGCAGCCTCGCGTTTCTCGCTTGGCTTAGTATCAGCCCCGTGTGGAAAATCACATGCTGGCTTCAAAGTATTTTTATACTCGCGTTTCTCGCGAGTGTCAGATATTTTGCGACTAGCGCAAATCCTGCTAGCTTCGCATTTCTCGCTGGACTCAGCAATAGTCTCGCGTGGAAAATCACACGCTGGCTCAATAATAGCCTCGCGTGGAAAATCATGCGCTGGTTCAGCAATAGCCTCGCATGAAAAATCACATGCTGGCTTAGTAATAGCCTCGCGTGGAAAATCACACGTTGGCTTAGTAATAGCCTCGCGTGGAAAATCACACGCTGGCTTCTCCTTACTTTTAAGGCAAGTTGTAACTTTGCGTTTAACGCGATAATAACTGGTCTCGCAATTAGTGCAAGCCAGTTTGCGAGGGACCATAGCCTCGCGTCCATTAGCCTTGCGTCTGAGGCAGGCTTTGAGGGCTTTTCGCCTTAGTCTCTGATTCCTATTTCGGAGTTGGGTTCTGGTCAATCCAGTTCCCAGATCTTCTTCGGTAGTAGGAAGCTCTTCCTCTGCTAGGATTTCTTATTCGAACATCTACCCTATAGCCGCAGTCTCCAAGGATCCCCGTATCTCGGTGGATACCTCTTTACCCGTTGCTCGGGTATTGGAGTACTTGCGACGATAGTGTCGTGTCTCGCCCAAGTCACCTGATTCAGAGGAGAGGAACTCCTCATACTTCTGCTGGTCGATTTCAACGACCAGGGTATCTACTTCAGATCCGATCATGTCAACGTCAGATTGCGCCACAATCTCTTCATCAATGAAAGAGATGGCTCCCACTGTGGTCGCCAGTTTGTTCGCAGCAGAAATTACTCGCCTTCCTTCCATTGAATTAACTTAAATTACAATGAAAGTGAACAAGATAAAAAAACAAACGAGAGGATTTTATATTTCAATCTCTCTCTTTTACAATATAAACGTGGGATTAGTGGCGATGGGATCTATAGTAGTTTCTTTGGACGATCGGGCGTTGAACTCTTCTCTTTTGAAGATATCGGCCGACTGTAGATGATCTTCTCCGGTCTTTCCCGAACTCAAGGCTCTGTGCGCAACTTGAATTCTCTAAGAACCGAAAGGAAGAAAAAGAATACCTCTGACTTCAAGGCTCTCTCGCGTACTTGAATTATCAGAGGATCCAGACGCCAAAAAAGAAGACCCCTAGGGTTTCACCAAGAAGGTATTTATAGCCCCAGGTTAATTTGAGAGTTTCTATCTAAATAGAATTCCCTCTCATCAAGGATTCCAATCCAATCTTTAATATTGATTTAAATCTCTTGATTTAGAATTCTGATTGGACTTGATTTAGGCATTTGGATAAGCCCAAATCATAATCTCAATCAATTTGAGATTCTGGTTATCTGCTCACGCGGAGCTTTAATCGCATCAAAACGCTGTGCTAAATAACCAGAACGCGGAGCTAACACGGAGCTATTGATCATCTCCGCGTTTCACTCAAACGCGAGGCTAAAACTAGCCAGACGCGGAATCAACGCGGAGCTTTTAAACATCTCCGTGTTTTGTTCAAACGCAAGGCTAATATAGCCAAACGCAGGGCTGCGGAGTTAGCTCTGCGTTCCGTTGTGGAAAATCCTTTTTAACTTGGAAATTTTCACTGCCAACAATGCTAACTCCCTTAGAAAAGGAGGAACTTGTATCCCTTATCAAGGAATATATAAACGTATTTGCATGGAGTTACGAAGATATGTCCGGGCTCGATCCTCAGATTGCCATGCACTGGTTGAATATTAGAGAAGACGCCAAGCCAGTTAAATAACAGCAAAGGCGCTTTCGACTAGAGTTAATGGAGGCTATAGTCGCTGAGGTTAGCAAGCTCATATAATTAGGATTTATTCACGAAGAACAACATCCTGACTGGGTGGCAACATAGTGCCAGTTCGTAAGAAGAACGGCAAGATCCGGATATGCATCGATTTTCGAGATCTATATGCCGCATGCCCTAAGGACGAATTTCCACTCCCAATTACTGATGTGATGATTGGTAATACCCGCGGTTATGAGAGGATGTCCTTTATGGATGGTTTCTCTGGCTATAACCAGATTAAGATGCACCCAGATAATGAGAAGTACACGACTTTCAGAATGCCGTTGGGGGTATACTGTTACACAGTAATGCGCTTTAGATTAAAAAATGCTGGTGCTACTTATCAACATGCAATGAGTATTATATTCAAAGAACATCTGCATAGAATTGTAGAGTGTTACGTAGATGACTTGGCGGTCAAGAGCAAAAATAAAGAAGACCACCTTCAGGATTTAAGAAGTCTTCAATCTCATGCGAAGATATCTCTTGAAGATGAATCTTACTAAGTCTTTCATGGGGGTGTCCAGTGGAAAGTTCCTCGGATTCATAGTTACTTTAGGAGGAATTTTCCTTGATCCCAAAAAGGTAAAAGCGATCAAAGAAATGCCACCTCCCCGGAATCTTAAAGAGTTGACAGGGTTATAAGGAAAGTTGGCCTATATCCGTCGCTTTATCTCCAATTTATCAGGACGATGCCAGCCGTTCTCCAGACATATGAAAAAGGGGGTTTCTATGGGATGAAGCATGCCAACAAGTATTTGATAATGTTAAAGAATATCTTATAAAACCTCCTGTCCTCATGGCATCTGTCCCTGGAAAACCATTCCTTATATATGTAAGGGCCATGGATAACACACTAGGAGCATTACTCTCTCAGTATAATGAGCAGGGTCATGAACATACTCTTTATTACCTAAGTCGTACAATGATGGGAGCCGGGCATCGATATACCCCAATTAAAAAAGAATGTTTAGCCCTAGTGTTCACTGTCTAGAAAATGCAACACTATTTTTCAGGACAAACAATTCATGTCATATCACGGGTTAACCCTCTGAAAATCCTTATGACAAAATCAGGATCTTTAAATGGTCGATTAGCAAAATGGTCATTATTACTATCACCATATGACATCCACTTTGTTCCTCAAAAAGCCATGAAAGGACAAGCGATCGCTGATTCCATGCAGACTATCCAATTTGGTCCAATTCTAAACCAACATGGGATATCTCGAAACAGACGTCAGAAGTCAATACAATTAACCAAGAATAGCCATGGCAGATGTTCTTTGATGGTGCTGCAAGACGATCTGCTGCAGGAGTGGGGGTGGTACTGATTTTCTCGCATAAACACATACTTCCTAATGGTTACTCATTAACCCAGCTGTGCACAAATAATATGGCGGAGTATAATGCACTCATTATTGGTCTAAAAATGGCTTTGCAACTGGGGGTGAATTATCTAGAGGCATATGGAGACTCTAATCTCATCGTCAATCAGATGATGGGTGAATATGAAGTCAAATATGAAACCTTCATCTCCTATCATCAACTAGCCATTGAGTTGGCAGGATATTTCGAGCAGTTTTATATCAACCATATACCTCGACATGAGAATGTCTATGTGGACGTTCTTGCAGCATTAGCTGCAACATTGGCAATCCCGCTAGGATCAGCTAAAAGTATCACTATTGGAAGTAGAGAACTTCTCCATCCTAATACGATCTTCCAAGCCAAGGAAGTGTGCCAAGTAAGCCTAGCTCTGGAACCTCGTGATTGGCGATTTTCATTCGTGGATTACGCCTTATATGGGATGCTGCCAGAGGATCCTAAAGAAGCCGTCTCAATAAAAAGGAAGGCCCAGAGATTTTATTATGATCCTACACTTTAGACTTTATACAGAAAGTCAAGTGACAGTCTCTTACTACGCTGCATATCAAAAGCAGAAACCAATGAAGTGCTGAAAGAGACGCATGATGGAATATGTGGAGCCCATCAACCCGACCCAAAACTTTGGGATCGCATAAGAAGGCTAGGATATTACTGGCCAAAAATGATTACCGAGACAATGACATACGCTAAACAATGCTATGCATGTCAGGTACACGCTAATTTTATTCATCAACCTCCAGAATACTTGCACACTACTATCACTAATTGGCCTTTTGAAGTATGGGGTATGGATATTGTGGGGCCAATAACTCCTCCATCATCTAGAGGACATCGGTTCATACTTGCGATAACCGACTATTTTTCGAAATGGGCCGAAGCCGTACCCATGAGAGAGGTAAAGACGACATATGTGATTAAGTTCATTAAACATCACGTCATTTACCGTTTTGGCGTTCCTCGAAGAATCGTTCATGATAACGGACCGCAGTTCATCAGCCAGGGGTTTTCACGATTTTGTGATAAGTTCAGAATCAAGGATATCGCTTCAACACCATATAACCCCACGGCTAATGGATTGGCCAAAGCCTTCAATAAAACCATTATTAAACTCCTTCAAATATTTTTCTCTTCCAACAAGCGGGACTGGGATGAAAAGTTAGGAGAGTATTTGTGGGCTTATCGCACCACAGTCCGCACCCCTACTAAGGCTACACCTTTCTCCTTGGTATATGGGAGTGAGGCTGTTTTACCTCTGGAAATACAAATACCGTCATTAAGAGTAGCATTAGCCACAAAAATGATGATGGAAGAATGACATCAACAAAGATTACGAGAACTAGAAGCGCTAGATGAGAAGCGTCTCCGGGCTCAACAACAACTTGAGTTGTATCAGGCCCGAGTCTCGCAAGCGTTCAATAAGAACGTTAAACAGAGAACCTTCAAGTAAGGAGACTTGGTTCTGGCCATTAAAAGGTCAATGGTTATGACCTACAAAACTAAGGGTAAATTTGAGTCCAAGTGGGAAGGACCATTCATAGTGGAGACGGTATACTCTAGTGGACCTTATTACTTAATGAATCTGAATGGTGACAGAATGATGATGCCGATCAACGACAAATATTTGAAAAAGTATTATACATAAAAAAAACTGTCACATCTGGTTCCTATCCCTAAGAGTATAACCATCCACGTTCAAGTTACGTGTGTGAGCACTTGAAAAAGTATAACCATCCACGTTGAAGTTACGCGTGTGAGCACTTGAACTTCTTTATCAAATTAAGGCATGTGCAATTAGGTGCCTCTGTCTAAGTCAATGATCCTAACCCGATCATTCTGGTGTATGCAATTAAATGCCTTCACCAAACTATAGCATGTTCTATTGAAGAGCTTTACCGAGGTCAATAATCTTGACCCGGTCATTCTGGTATCAGCAATCTAAATTACGCAGAAGAGCCTTGGACTGTTTTTACCATATCTATAAACTACTTACGTCATCATTTGTTGTGCAAGAAAAGTTTGTAGCCAACAGATAGAAGAATCAAAAGAATTATCTTTATTCATAAATTGAAAGAATATGGATAAAGTTACAAAAAGAATTCAAAAATTGTTGAGTTCCTTTATTACAATAAATGAACAAAATATATATGTATGAATAGAAAGGAAAAGAAGAAAACAAGGAAGTTAAGGTTCTCCCAGAAGCTTCAATTTATTCGTCGTCTCATCGATAACTCGACGACGGGTTTCTTCTACTGAATGTTGAGCCTGCCAACGTAAATCATCGTCATTTATAGCAAGTTGCTGGGTCAACCGCTAACAAGATTCTTCGATAGAACTGCTCCTCATCATGCCCTCTTGTTCGAGTTGTCCCTGTTGAAGGATCAACTCTTCTTGTCTTTTCACAGACTCCCCTAGCCGAGACTCGCTGGATTCTAAAATAGCCTGAGCTCTGGAAATAGTCTCCCTGGCTCTGAGGATGACTGCTTGACTACCCTCGATCTCAAAATCCACCATCTCTAGCTCCCTGAGGACTGACTCTTGACTGGCTCGCAGTTCTGCTAACTCTCGAGACCAGTCTTCCTCTTGACGCCTCAACTCCTCCTGACGAGTCGTCAGCTCTACTTGAAGCTGCGCCAATTCAATTTCGGTGATCGCTTTCACATCCGATTGGCGAACTGTGTTTAGCATTTGCACCTGCTCTTCTAAAGATTCTAGGCGGGCTCGGTAAGGAGCTGCTAGGTCACGCCCTCCAATCCTTTCAATGTTGTCCATATAACTGGTCAATATTGGGCGTCCAAGATCAAGGAAGCCCCTTCTGTCTAAGATCATCCCAATACATCTCCTTAATAGCCGCATGAAATCATTGACACTATGATTGAAGAATTCATCGAGAGGATCAACAGTGTCTAAGTTGAGAGCAGGCAGTACTAAGGAAGATGTTACCGGGGGAGGAGTGGTTTCTGCAAAAGTGATGAAGGGGAAGCTCTTCCTTGCACCAAATTCATGATATGCAGGGCCAGTAAAGCCAATAGGGAACTGGCTGAACTGGGAACCCGAGGAGAAGATGCACTGGTGCGAGTCATTCCAGTAGCTTGACCAACAGGGGTAGATTCCGATGGAGTGTCTCCGCCTGAAGCCCCTCCTGTAGCAGAAGTAACCTCAAAGGAGAACTTCAAATTATCTTCATCTCCCGTTGGCAAGCGAGCTGGAGCGAGAGGAGCGGATGGAGTCTCCACAGCTATAACTGCCGAAGGTGCTAGTATAGCTGGTTGGGGAGCAGACGGCATGCCAACGACAACTGGGAAGGTATCTTCAAAGCAAATAGCCGGTGTCGGTGACGGTAGGCTTGGAGATGGGGGAGCCTCTCTTGCCGTAGCCGCGACGGCCTCTGTCCTATCATCACTCCCGAGCTCATCAACAACGAGAGTCGAAGTAGGAACAGAGTGAGGGGCTGGCATAAAGTAATCCACGCCGAACTCCTCTGCCGAAGTACCAAGTCCACCCACTGAGCCGGTGGTGCCTGTATAGTCAACCAGCTCCTTGGACTCCACTCTAGTAGTCGAATGCATAGGCGAATGAAGCTGACTACCTGAATTTCAAAAGCAGACAAAAGTGTCACACATATATATAAAGAATAAAATGTTAACATATAGAGTTAATGATCAGAATCATACCAGTAGATACAAGTCCCATAGTTGGACTTGAGGGAGGAGCTGTGGCCGTCTCTAGAAGCACACCTGTTTCACTACCTAGAGGTTGCGTCGTAGTGTGTTTGGCAGATTCCATAGCCGGTGGGATCGGGGCCTCAGTAGAACTTGAGGCTTCAGCAGGCCTGCTTTCCTCTGTTGGTGCTGTTGGCAGAGTTGAAGCAAGAAGGTCCGTAGCAAACTGGACCGCTGCTTCTTCAAGAATCACCAGAGTCTCCCCGGCCAGCTTCTTCTTCTTTCGAGCTGGTTCGCCTCTAGCGGACCCACGACGCTTTATGGTTGGGCTTCGAGAATGAGTGGTGGCAGGTTGAGGAGAACATCCAACACCAGCGTTATCATCGCTACCAGCATCGTCCTCATCAGAATCACCTACATCGATGGTTCATATCAAGAAATTCGTCCATCCCTTTAACTCTAACTCTCTTAGCCCCTTTGCGACGAGTGTAGAATGCTTCAATCTCCTTGCAACAGCTATGGTTGATGAAGAAATTGGGCACGTCAGCGTTGGCAATGCTGTACTATGTACAAAAGCTGAGTGCCATGCTCAGCTCTGGCGACTTCTGAGACAGTGTAAATTCGGCTCCGGTCCCTCGGCAACAAAATGGAACCAGCCTCGCACTCCCGCATACAAGTTTCCTTCGTATGCCTGCCCCTTATTGGGATTCCCAACATAGAGTTGCGTATACCCGAATTGATGAGCAAAATGGCTTGGTGTATACGTCTCTATGTAGCACATGGTGTCTTGCCGATATACCAAGTGCCCGGGACGAATGTTGAGAAGGCACCATGTTGGCAGTGAAAATTTCTAAGTAAAAAGGAATTTTCCACAACAGAACGCGGAGCTAACGCAGTAGCTCCGCATTTGGCTATATTAGCCTCGCGTTTAACAAAACGCGGAGATGTTTAGTAACTCTATGTTAGTTCCGCGTTCTGGTTCTTTAGCTCCGCGTTTTGATGAGATTATCTCCGCGTGAGCAGATAACCAGAATCTCAAATTGATTGAGATTAAGATTTGGGCTTATCCAATACCCAACTTGAGTCCAATCAGAATTCCAAATCAAGAGATTTAAATCAATATTAAATATTTTATTAGAATCCTTGATAAATACAAAAAACCTTCTTTTCCTATTGCTATGGAAATCTTTATTCCTATTCCTATGGAAACTCTCATAACCACTAAAGTCTATAAATACCCTCTTTGATGAGACTTTAGAGGGGATCAATCAATAATAGATCAATCCATAGATTATCATCAATCTTTAAGAGGTCTTCTTTTCGGCAATTGAGATCTTTTCCTCTTGGCGAATTCAAGTTATGCATAGAGCCTTGAGTTCGTAAAAGACCAGAGAAGATCATCTACAATCGGCCGCCATCTTCAAGAGAGAAGAGTTCGACGTTCGATCGTCCAAAGGAACTACTATAGATCCCATCGCCACAGATCCCACACGATATTTTGTAAAAGAGAGAGATTGACATATAAAATCCGCTCGTTTGTTTTTTTTTTTTATCTTGTTCACTTTCGTTGTAATCTAAGTTGTATCCAATGGAAGGAAGGCGAGTAAATTCCGCTGCGAACAAACTGGCGACCACAGTGGGAGCCATCTCTTTCATCGAAAAAAGATTGTGGCGCAATCGGACGTTGATATGATCAGATCCGAAGTAGACACGCTGGTCGTTGAAATCGACCAGCTGAAGTACGAGGAGTTCCTCTCCTCTGAATCAGGTGACTTGGACGAGACACGACACTATCGTCGCATGTACTCCAATACCCGAGCAACGGGTAAAAAGGAATCCACCGAGAAACGGGGATCCTTGGAGAACGCGGCCATAGAGCCGGTGATCGGGCAGGAAATCCTAGCAGAGGATGACCTCCCTACTGCCGAAGAAGAGCTGGGAACTGGATTGACCAGAACCCAACTCCGAAATGGAAATCGGAGAGCGAGGCGAAAAGCCCTCAAAGCCCGCCTTGAACGCGAGGCTAATCAACGCGAGGCTATGGTCCCTCGCAAACTGGCTCGCGCTAATCGCGAGACCAGCCACTATCGCATGAAACGCGAAGTTACAACTTGCGTTAATCGCAAGGAAAAGCCAGCGTGTGGTACTCCGCGCGAGGCTAGTACTGAGCATAGCGAGGACCGTGAAGCCAGTAAGATTTGCGCTAGTCGCAAAATTTCTGACACTCGCGAGAAACGCGAGTATAAAATCTCTTTAAAGCCAGCATGTGATTTTCCATGCGAGGCTACTACTGGGCTTAGCGATAAATGCAAAGCCAGTAGCACTTGCGAGAACCGCAAGACTTTTGACACTCGCGAGAAACGCGAGGATAAAAATTTCTTAAAGCCAGCATGTGATCTTCCATGCGAGGCTACTACTGGGCTTAGTGATAAATGCAAAGCCAGTAGCACTTGCGAGAACCGCAAGACTTTTGACACTCGCGAGAAATGCGAGGATAAAAATTTCTTAAAGCCAGCATGTGATCTTCCATGCGAGGCTATTACTGGACTTAGCAATAAACGTGAAGCCAGTAGCACTTGCGATAAACGCAAGATTTTTGAGACTCGCGATTAATCGCGAGGATAAAATCTCTTTACAGCCAGCGTGTGATTTTCCGCGCGAGGCTATTACTGAGCTTAGCGATAAAAGCGAAGCCAGTAGCACTTGTGAGAAATGCAAGACTTTTGACACTTGCGAGAAATGCGAGGATAAAAATTCCTTAGAGCCAGCATGTGATTCTCCATGCGAGGCTATTACTGAGCTTAGCGAGAAACGCGTAGCCAATAAGATTTGCGCTAGTCGCAAAATTTCTAACACTCGCGAGAAACGCGAAGATAAGAGTTTCTTAAAGCCAGCATGTGATTTTCCATGCGAGGCTACTACTAGGCTTAGCGATAAACGCGAAGCCAGTAGCACTTGCGAGAAGCGCAAGACTTTTGACACTCGCGAGAAAAGCAAGGGTAAAAATTCCTTAAAGCCAGCATGTGATTTTCCATGCGAGGCTACTACTGGACTTAGCAATAAACGCGAAGCCAGTAGCACTTGCGATAAACGCAAGATTTTTGACACTCGCGATTAATCGCGAGGATAAAATCTCTTTGCAACCAGCGTGTAATTTTCAGCGCGAGGCTATTACTGAGCTTAGCGATAAAAGCGAAGCCAGTAGCACTTGCGAGAAACGCAAGACTTTTGACACTCGCGAGAAACGCGAGGATAAAAATTCCTTAGAGCCAGCATGTGATTCTCCATGCGAGGCTACTACTGAGCTTAGCAATAAACGCGAAACCAGTAGCATTTGCGATAAACGCAAGATTTTTGACACTCGCGATTAATCGCGAGGATATAATCTCCTTAAAGTCAGCGTGTGATTCTCCACGCGAGGCTACTACTGAGCTTAGCGATAAACGCGAAGCCAGTACAACTGGTGATAAACGCAAGTTTTCTGACGCTCGCGTAAAACGCGAGGATAAACTTCTCTTAGAGCCAGTGTGTGATGGTGATTCGCCACGCGAGGCTAAGGCTGATCTTAGCGTTAATCGCAAAGACAGCAAAATTTGCGTTAATCGTAAGGACAAACCAGTGTGTGATTCTCCACGCAAGGCTATTGTATCTGGTCTTGAAACCAGAAAAGCTCGCGTTAATCGCGAGGGATAAAATATTGATAGAGCCAGCGTGTGATGGTGATTCTCCACGCGAGGCTAAAACTGATCTTAGCGTTAATCGCAAAGACGGTGAAAATTGCGTTAATCGCAAGCTTTTTTACCTTCGCGTAAATCGCGAAGATGATTGGCAAATTTGCGTTAATCGCAAAACTCGCATTAAACGCGAAGTTATGACTTGCGTTAATCGCAAGAGTAAGCCAACGTTCAAGAATTTTCTTCCACGCGAGGCTAATATTCCAGAAGATAAACTTCTGCAAAAACGTCAAGCCAGCGTAAAGCGCGAGACTAGCGTTCCAAAAATCGAGGCTATTTCTCAGCCCCGCGACGCAAAACGCGGAGCTATCTCTTAGCTCCGCGCAAATCAATCCGAATACAAAATCAGGGCTGATCGTCATACTAATGGATCAGAACTGGACTCCAGTGATCTCAATAAGCTTCAGTGGGCTCCTGGACCCTCTCAACAGATGAATGGGCCCCACAATTCCATATTCAAGGCCACTGACCTCAGAGAATACTTAACCAAGAAAAGAGGCATAAATCAAGTTCAATCTGATCTTATTTGTCATTGCGAGCAGCTTATGACAGCAGTATCTGCTATGATGAATAATTGTTGTTGCAGCAAGAACAAAGAAGATCACTTGCATGACTTAAGAACAGTCTTCGATGTTATGCGAAAATATTTTCTGAAGATGAATCCCACTAAGTCTTTTATGGGGGAGTCAAGTGGAAAATTCCTTGGGTTCATAATAACCTCAAAAGGAATTTTCCTTGATCCTGAGAAGGTAAAAGCAATCAGCGAAATGCTACCACCCCGCAATCTCAAAGAATTAAGGGGGTTGCAAGGAAAGTTAGCCTATATCCGGCGCTTCATCTCCAATCATCAGGGCGATGCTAGCCGTTCTCCAGACTCATGAAAAGGGGGTTTCTTTCGTATGGGATGAGGCATGTCAACAAGCGTTTGACGATCTCAAAGAATATCTCACTAAACCTCCTGTTCTTATGGCACCAATCCCTGGGCAGCCATTTCTTATATATGTAAGGGCCATGGATGACGCTTTAGGAGCGTTACTTGCTCAATATAATGAGCATGGCCATGAACACGCCCTCTATTACTTAAGCAGGACAATGATCGGAGCTGAGCGTCAGTATACCCCGATTGAAAAAGAATGTTTAGCCCTAGTGTTCGCTATTCAGAAAATGCGATACTATCTTTCAGGGCAAACAATTCATATCATATCACGAGTTAACCCCTTGAAGATTCTGATGACAAAACCAGGATCTTTAAACGGCCAATTGGCAAAATGGATATTATTGCTATCGCCATATGACATACATTTTGTCCCTCAAAAGGCCATGAAGGGAATGGCAATTGCCGATTTCCTTGCAGACCATCCAATTTGGTTCAAATCCAAACAGACGTCAGAGGTCAACACAGTTAGCAAAGAACAACCATGGCACATGTTCTTTGATGGTGCTGCCAGACGATCTGCTGCGGGAGTGGGGGTTGTGCTAATATCCCCACATAAACATATATTGCCTAACGGTTACTCATTGACAGAACCGTGCACGAATAATGTGGCAGAATATAATGCGCTCATTATCGGCCTAAAAATAGCTCTGCAACTGGGGGTGAACTATCTAGAGGCTTATGGAGACTCTAAGCTCATTGTCAACCAAATAACAGGAGAGTATGAAGTCAGACATGAAACCCTCATCCCCTATCATCAGCTAGCCATTGAGCTAGCAGGATACTTCGAGCAGTTTATATTTATCATATATCTTAGAATGAGAACGTCTATGCAGATGCTCTTGCTGTGTTAGCTGCAACATTGGCGATCCCGCCAGGTGAAGCTAAAAGCGTCACTATTGGTAGCAGGAAACTCCACCCAGATACAGTATTCCAAGCCAAGGAGGTGTGCCAGACGGGCTTAATTCTGGAACGCCATGATTGGCAATTTCTATTTATAGATTACGCCCTACATGGGATACTACCAGAGGATCCAAAGGAGGCCGCCTCGATAAAGAGGAAGGCCCCTAGATTCTACTTTGATCGTACACTTCAAGCTTTGTACAGAAAATCAAATGATGGTTTGTTGCTACGCTGCATATCAAAAGCAGAAGCAGATAAAGTGCTGAGGGAAACACATGATGGAGTGTGTGGAGCTCATTAGCCCGGTCCAAAACTCGGAGACCGTATAAGAAGGCTGGGATATTACTGGCCGAAAATGATTACAGAGGCAATGGCATATGATAAACGGTGCCATGCATGCCAAGTGCATGCCAATTTTATTCATCAACCCCCAGAATACTTGCACAATACTGTTGCTAGTTGGCCATTTAAGGCTTGGGGAATGGATATTGTGGAGCCTATAACTCCCTCGTCATCCAGAGGATATCGGTTTATTCTTGCAATAACCGATTATTTTTCAAGATGGTCCGAAGCCGTACCCATGAGAGAGGTGAAAACGACAGATGTGATTAAATTCATTAACATCATGTCATTTACCGTTTTGGCATCCCCCGAAGGATCATTCATGATAATGGACCTCAATTCATCAGTCAGGGATTCTCAAGATTCTGCGACAAATTCAGAATCAAAGATATTGCTTCAACCCCATATAACCCCGCAGCTAATGGGTTAGCCGAAGCTTTCAACAAGACGATTATTAAACTCCTTCGGAAGTTTGTCTCTTCCAACAAAAGGGACTGGGACGAAAAGCTGGGAGAATGTTTGTGGGCTTATCGCACCACCATTCGTACTCCGACAAAAACTACTCCGTTCTCCTTGGTTTATGGAAGTGAGACCGTTTTGCCTCTTGAAATCCAGATACCATCTTTGAGAGTGGCCTTAGCCACAAAGATGACGACAGAAGAGCGCCATCAACAAAGATTGTAAGAACTAGAGGCGTTAGATGAAAAACATCTCAAGGCTCAACAACAGATTGAGTTGTATCAAGCCCGAATCTCGAAAACGTTCAATAAGAACGTTAAACCAAGGACCTTTAAACAAGGAGACTTGGTTCTGGCTATTAAAAGGCCAATGGTTCTAACCCACAAGACTAAGGGTAAATTTGAACCCAAATGGGAAGGACCGTTTGTTGTGGAGACGGTATACTCTAGTGGAGCCTATCGCCTAATGAACCAGGATGGCGATAGGATGATGATGCCGATCAATGGAAAATTTCTGAAGAAATACTATGCCTAAACTAAACCAGAATGATGATAGAGTAACTGTCATATCTGGTGCAGATCACTAAGAGTATAACCATCCATTTGTTCAAGTTACGCAGATGAGCACTTGGACTTCTTTCTCAGGCATGTGCAATTAGGCGCCTCTGCCGAAATTTGATGAATCCTAACCCGATCATCGTGGTGTGCCCAGTTTAAGTTACGCATGAGAGCCTTGGACCGCCTCCACTTGTTCAAGTTACGCAGATAAGCACTTGAACTTCTTTGATGAATCCTGACCCGATCATCGTGGTGTGCCAAGTTCAAGTTACGCATGAGAGCCTTGGACCGCCTCCACTTGTTCAAGTTACGCAGATGAGCACTTGAACTTCTTTGATGAATCCTGACCCGATCATCGTGGGGTGCCCAGTTCAAGTTACGCATGAGAGTCTTGGACCGCCTCTACTTGTTCAAGTTACGCAGATGGGCACTTGAACTTCTTTGATGAATCCTGACCCGATCATCGTGGTGTGCCCAGTTCAAGTTACGCATGAGAGCCTTGGACCGCCTCCACTTGTTCAAGTTACGCAGATAAGCACTTGAACTTCTTTGATGAATCCTGACCCGATCATCGTGGTGTGCCCAGTTCAAGTTACGCATGAGAGCCTTGGACCGCCTCCACTTGTTCAAGTTACGCAGATGAGCACTTGAACTTCTTTGATGAATCCTGACCCGATCATCGTGGTGTGCCCAATTCAAGTTACGCATGAGAGCCTTGGACTGCCTTCACTTATTCAAGTTACGCAGATGAGCACTTGAACTTCTTTGATGAATCCTGACCCGATCATCGTGGTGTGCCCAGTTCAAGTTACGCATGAGAGCCTTGGACTGCCTCCACTTGTTCAAGTTACGCAGATGAGCACTTGAACTTCTTTTGATGAATCCTGACCCGATCATCGTGGTGTGCCCTGTTCAAGTTACGCATGAGAGCCTTGGACCGCCTCCACTTGTTCATGTTACGCAAATGAGCACTTGAACTTCTTTGATGAATCCTAACCAGATCATCTTGGTGTGCCCAGTTCAAGTTACGCTTGAACCGCCTCCAATTAAACTCTAGGCATGCGCAATCAGGCGCCTCTGTCGAAATTTGATGAATCCTAATCCGATCATCTTGGTGTGCCCAGTTCAAGTTACGCAGTTGAGACTTGAACCGCCTCCACTTGTTCATGAGAGCATTGAATTGCCCAATGCTGTTATAGCAGCGGGAAGAGGAGATTAAGCTTCTCGCCAACCCTATCTTACTGGGGGTAAAAGTATGAAATCAATTGCCCAATACTGTTATAGCAGCGGGAAGAGGAGATTAAGCTTCTCGCCAACCCTATCATACTGGGGGTAAAAGTATGAAATCAATTGCCCAATGCTGTTATAGTAGCGGGAAGAGGAGATTAAGCTCCTCGCCAACCTTATCATACTGGGGGTAAAAGTATGAAATTAACTACCCAATGCTGTTAAAAGCAAATAATAGAGGAAATTTATTCCTCGACAACTCACCATGCTGAGGGGAATAGCATGGCTAGTCCAACGCAAACGGCAATTGGTAAAGGCTAATCAAATCCGTTGATAGCTGGGGGTTTACTAAAAATCCCATAAAACCTGTCACGTTAAGTCTTTACCTCTGACAGTCTGATTTGGATTATTTCCATCTCCGTTCAAGATGCGCAAATAAGCCTTGGACCACTTTACCTAAAACAACTAAATCATTTTGATGACAAATTATCTGTTGTGCAAACAAATTTGGTAGCCAACAGGTAAAAGAATCAAAAAGATTACCTTTATTCATCAATGAAGAATGAAGCTACAAAAAAAAAAGGTCTCTCTTTATTACAAGTTCTTACAAAAAGAATGAAGGAAAAAGAATAGGAGAAAGTTACAACTCTCCCAAAAGCTTCAACCTATTCATCGACTCATCAACAATCAGACAACGAGTTTCCTCCATGGAGTGTTGAAATTCCCTGATTCGCATGCAAAAAATCTTCTCTGCAAATCTCAATTATGAATCATCTGAAGATACTGCTACAAGAATCCTAATGAAGATGCACAAGTTGGATTCGACATGCTACAAGACCTTTGGAAAGCAACAGAGATTGCCATCTAACAAAAATGGTCCTCAAGAAAACTTAATGAGCTGCCGCAGAGTTCTTGTAACTCCTTCAAAAGTTTATCTTTTGAAGCCAGGGTTTGAAACCTGCAACTATGTTGTAAAGCATACGCTTCTGGCTTCCTTAGAGTTACTTTTGCTGATGAAGATTGGTTCACGGCTAACCTTTGAAGATATATTAGGGAAGAGCTACACTCCACGCTGGCTAGAGATATCAGCAAGTCATCAGACTGAATCTGGTTCACTGCAAAAGAAGAATCAGAAGTTCGACAGAATTTGAAAAATCTTCTAAGTATGAAAACGCGGAGCTAAGGATAACTCCGCGTGCAGCTGAAGAAATAGACCCGCGTTTTAAGTGCGAGGATGATGCGATAACTTCGCGTAGAGAAAGATTAGAGTTCCTCTCTGACTTCTCCTTCTCCTTCAAGCCATACGGCCGGAGAACGACGGTCTCGCCGGTGAAATAAACAATTGGCCAAGTTAAAACCGAGCCAAAAAAATGGTTCTTACCTTCAAAAGACACAGCATGAACTGGTTCGCCGTTGTGTCTACTTCCATGACCGCTGCCACCGCCGTTAACACCGGCCAACGTGCATGAAACCGCACTCTTCTGGAGCAACATCCTAAATGGAGAATTGAGGAAAGATCAGTCGAAGATTGTTCGTCGACATGAGTCACTCAATTGTCGGAACTCCGGATTCTTCAAAACTATCCCAGTGAAGAAGAAGATGAGTGAAAGACTCTATTTAAACAGATGATCCGCCGCTTGGTATTCGGCACAGAAGTTCAGGGTAATTAATGAAGAAATTACTCGTTTCACTGAAATGCGAAGCAAATTACCTCCGCGCAAGTGAACAAAACGCGAGATAAACTTGGTATTTTAACTCTGCGTTTAAGGATCCAAAGTATTTTAAAATTTGCTAAAGTTTTAAGCCATTTTGAAAATTTTGGAGGGGATTCTGTTGGCAGTGA
Source organism: Dracaena cambodiana (assembly GCA_036321105.1). Classification (NCBI taxonomy): domain Eukaryota; kingdom Viridiplantae; phylum Streptophyta; class Magnoliopsida; order Asparagales; family Asparagaceae; genus Dracaena; species Dracaena cambodiana. The sequence goes on from JAYEPQ010000017.1 coordinate 26,306,634, forward strand.
AAATTTCTAAGTAAAAAGGAATTTTCCACAACAGAACGCGGAGCTAACTCAGTAGCTCTGCGTTTGGCTATATTAGCCTCGCGTTTAGCTCCGTGTTAGTTTCGCGTTCTGGTTCTTTAGCTCCTCATTTTGATGAGATTATCTCCGCGTGAGCAGATAATCAGAATCTCAAATTGATTGAGATTAAGATTTGGGCTTATCCAATACCCAACTTGAGTCCAATCAGAATTCCAAATCAAGAGATTTAAATCAATATTAAATATTTGATTAGAATCCTTGATAAATACAAAAAACCTTCTTTTCCTATTCCTATGGAAATCTTTATTCCTATTCCTATGGAAACTCTCATAACCACTAAAGTCTATAAATACCCTCTTTGAGGAGACTTTAAGGGGGATCAATCAATAATAGATCAATCCATAGATGATCATCAATCTTTAAGAGGTCTTCTTTTCGGCAATTGAGATCTGTTCCTCTTGGAGAATTCAAGTTACGCATAGAGCCTTGAGTTCGTGAAAGACCAGAGAAGATCATCTACAGTCGGTCGCCATCTTCAAGAGAGAAGAGTTCGACGTTCGATCATCCAAAGGAACTACTATAGATTCTATCACCACAGATCCCACACGATATTTTGTAAAAGAGAGAGATTGACATATAAAATCCTCTCGTTTGTTTTTTTTATCTTATTCACTTTCGTTGTAATCTAAGTTATATTCAATGGAAGGAAGGCAAGTAAATTTTGCTGCGAACACACCAGAATGCCCTCGAGGATAGGTTGGTGAAGTTATCTTCTCCCAAAATATCCTTAAATTTTGACCCGTACTCTCCTCCGGGGAAATCTGGAAAGCAGCGAAAGATTTCATAGTTCTGATGATGGCGGAGTGTCTTCTGAATTATTGACATATAGTGACTCTTCCATGTGGAGTGCTCGTACATCTCCACAAAGAATGACTTGTCAATTGGACTATACTCTGCAGCACTCATTAAAGAGGGGCAGTGCATGACAAGCCACGCCATCGATAGGTGTAGGGCATCTCCACCCTTGGACTTGGCATTTTCACCGTTGCCATTTCCTTTACGCCCTTTCCTTTGGCACCTTTTCCCTTTCCTTTCTTCGCAGGGACGAATCCATTGCATAATGCCCGAAGCCCGCTTTGGAGATTGCTTACCATGGCTGGCAGAAGTCCAAAGGGTCATCCATATGCCAGTAGTACCGCAGGGTAGACTACGTTTATGGCAGTTGCTTCCTTGGGCAAAGAGGGGACGACACACCTCTTTAACCATAGCATCAGGAAGCCAGCAAGTAAACCCCTGTCTGAAATGGGGAACTGGGCCTAGAAGTGGAAGCTTTGGAAGACTGTGCCTCCTTCATTCGATTCGGCGGTATAGGTTGTGGCTTCCAGTTCTGCAACACGCCGGTTGATTTCTTCAACGCCAATTGGTTTGAGTCCGCAGACCATAGGGAGACTTTCTTTTAGGTTTACAAAGAGATAATCTTCTCATTTCTTGTAGCCAATACCCTAATTACGCATACCTCCCAATATGTTTGATAGATGCACTCGTCCCTTACCTTCAACATCTTCAATTCCTCGGTGGTAGGGATGTATTCTTCATAAGGGACTTCGCCCATTGATAACCCTGATACTTCGTGCATCTCGTGAAGAGCAAGTCCTAGCTCACCTACTGGTGTAAACAAGGTGCCAGTTTCAGGGTTGTGCATCTCCAAGAGACTGAAGAGATGGTACGAACTCTGGGGCAAACAAAACTGGACGTTCCTGATGGCCTTATATAGACCAATCTCCTTCAGGGTCTGCTCATAGGTGTCCAGCACATACTTGACAAGTCGGAACCACCACATGTTACCCGTGAGTGAATCCATCCGGGCATCCTGAAATCCTTGGCCAGGTACTGACCACCCTTGGCCATGAATTCACTCAGGAAGGTCTTTGCCCGAGTAGGGACCTCTCCAACCGGGTGCTCCTTGGTAACTCTACCCGGAAGGAGCCCAGTGACACACCTGGTGGGGCCATCTTGGTAAGCCCCAACTGCGCCAAATTTACCGGTCGCAACTCCATCATAATCCCGAGTGAGTTCCCAGTCTAACTCATGTCAGGAAGATAACCTCTGGAGGTACACCAAAGGGTAGCTGCATTCCATATCGGGCAGGAACATCAGCAGGTCACCAGCCTGGTGAAGCCACTTACTCTCTTCTTCGAAGATGATCTCATCAGACTGTTCTATGGCATCCCCGAAAAGGAATGCTAACTTCTCCGGAGCCTCTCGGTTCATTGCCTCGAAGGGAGCATTAGTGATGATGTCCCTTGCGATCGCAGGGTTGTACCTTATCAGCTTCTCTCTGCACTCCCCTAGACCTGGCTTGTACGCGGGAAGATTGGTGGTGAAGCGAAACTGGGTTGCCAGGTCTGCACCCCCAGCAAACCCAAAGTGGTGCCTGTGGGAGAGAGGATCCACTGAGTAGCCCACTACAAAAAGAAAAAAATAGATTTAGAAAAAATTCTAAAGAAGAAAATTTTCTAAGTATAGAAACGCAGAGCTAAAGAATGATTTCGCGTGATAAAGAGAATAGCTTCGAATTAAGATAAAATGCGAAGCTAAGTAAATAGCTTCGCGTCAAGCTAAAATGCGAAGCTAGAAGAATAACTTCGCGTTCAGACAAAATGCGAAGTTAAACCCGTAACTTCGCATAGCAAACATGACAGTCAAAAGTAACTTCGCGAAGTGTGTGAAAAACTAAAATGCGAAGATAACACGATAGCTTCACATAGAAGAAGACCAGAGGTCTCTTCTTCTCTAAGCCATTTGGCCATAGTACGGAGATTATTTCACCGATGAAGGAGGCAATTGGCCAATCAAAACCGAGACAAATCACTCCAAAATTATCCCAAAAGGCCCAAAAGTTGAGATTTTTACCTCCAATCGGTGCAGCGAAGACCGCTCCGCCACTGTGGCCGCTACCGCGGCCGCTGCCACCGCTGCTTGTGCGGACCGCCGATGGTGAGGAGGCGCGTGAAGTCATACTCTTCTTGGGCGCCATTGATCTTGAAAAAATCTCGATGAAAATTGAGGAAAATGGAAAAAAATTTGGTAGGGTTGCAAGGGTTTGGATTGCCCGAGCTCTTGAGTTCTTCGAATGAGTGAAGAAGAAGAAGAAGAGAAAACTCTATTTAAATGAAAAAACCCACCCCTTGGTATTCGGCGCGAGAATTGGAGCAGTTTTCAGTAAAATGCGAGGCTATTAGCTTCGCATATTGAACGTAAACGCGAAAATAGTTTGGTGTTTATTAACTCCGCGTTCGAGTTTGAAGATCCAAAGTATTTCAAATTTTGCTAAGTTCTAAGCCATTTTGAAAACTTTGGAGGGGGTTCTGTTGGTAGTGAAAATTTCTAAGTAAAAAGGAATTTTCCATACAGAACGCGGAGCTTTAGCTCCGCATTTGGCTATTTTAGCCTCGCATTTGATAAAATGCGGAGCTAATCCATAGCTCCGCATTCTGATGATGTTAACTTCGCGTGAGCAGATTTCATTAGAATTCCAAATTGATTGAGATTGAGATTTAGGCTTGTCCAATACCCGAATTGAGTTGAATCAAAATTCATAACCAAGATATTTAAATCAAAATTAAGATATTTAATTAGAATCCTTGATGAACACAACTACTTTCCAATTCTAGTCAATTAGAAACTCTCATATTTGCCCAAGGCTATAAATACCCTCTTGAGGAAGCCTTTGGGGATCTTTTCGAAGCTTTTATGAAGTTCACGTTACGCGTGAGAGCCTTGAACCTATCAAGACCAGCAGAGAAGATCTAGGGCTGGCCATCTTCTTCATCGAGAAAAAAGACTTTCACGTCAAGATCGTCAAAAGGAGCTACTCGATAGATCCCATCGCTACATAGAGCCCACTTTTTATTGTAAAAGAGAGAGATAAGTTATAAATCCTCTTGTTTGTTTTCTTTTGTTTACTTTCATTGTAATTAAGTTATTTCAATGGAAGAAAGTAAGAATTTTGCTGAGAACAGTTGACACAGGACGGAGGCGAAATTAGGGTTAGGGTTTTGAAATTAAGGTTTTTCTAGAGGGATTAGGGAAGAAATGATAAATTGGGAAAAATTTTTGGGATTTGGGAATCCACCCAGGCCCACGCCCACTCTCCACGAATCCACAAGGAAAGATTTTTACTCAGCGAATTCCACGCCAGAGATTTCTCAAGAAAAATTCTCAAAATATTATTCATTTTTTTCAATACTTCATACAACCCCTATATATAGGGAAACCCTAACAAACAGAATTTTAATAAAATCCAAACTCCTAATCAAATCAAATATCTAGTACAATCCAAATCCTAATCAAATCAAATCCAATCTAATCTAATCCTGATCTCCATCAATTCTCCCTGGCTTCAAAACATGAACCTCTGGTGAATGACGAAAAAAATAACTATCAAGCAAATCCGGATCGAGCTGCTGGACTTCTTCGGTGCGCAACCAAGTGCAATCTGAATCTGGACGTCCACGTCATCGCACTAAATAACGCTGATATCCACCATCAGCAGTCGAAACAATCTCATCATCCAATATGTCTTCAATCTGATCTACATGATGCTTGCGTGGAGCAGGAGGAGGCAGTGTATGGATGGAAAAATATCGATGCCCTGGCGAAGCAGATGATGGTAGATCTGGAATAACCGCTGGATAGTCAAATGGAGCACGGTACGGAGTCAGGTCCTCGACGTTGAAAACTGGATTGATCCCGAGATTGTGGGGGATCGCAAGCTCATAAGTATTAGAACCAATCATCTTTAGAACTCGGTAAGGACCCATACGTCAAGCATGAAGCTTCTTCAAGGTTCCTGGCGGGAACCTCTCTGGACGCACTCTAACCATCACCTCATCATCAACTGCAAATTCCTGCAATCTTTTGTGCGAGTCTGCTGCAGACTTGTAGTTATTATTACTAATTGCTATTTGCCGACGAATATGATCATGCAAATCATACAAATGCTGTGCAAAAGACTCGGCTGAGGCACTAGGCCTATCACCTATGGGGAGTGGAAGAAGGTCTATAGGTTTTCTAGGTTTATAACCTGTAATTACCTCAAATGGACTCATCCCAGTAGATCTATTGACTGAACTATTATATGCAAACTCCACTATAGGCAAAACAAGATTCCAAGTCATTAAATGGTCGCCCACTAAACATCGAAGCAAATCACCTAAGCTACGATTGACAACTTCTGTCTGACCATCTGTCTGCGGATGATAAGCAGTGGAGAACTTAAGCGTTGTACCCATTTTCTTCCAGAGAGTCCGCCAAAAATGATTTGTGAATCGAACATCTCTGTCAGAAACAATTGACTTAGGAAGGCCATGCAAACGAACTATCTCTATACAGAATAAATGTGCAACATGTGAGGCATCCGAAGTCTTGTGGCAAGGAATAAAATGTGCCATTTTGAAAAATCTATCCACCACGACTAATATTGCATCATGCTTCCTAAGTGTGCGAGGGAGTCCTAAAATGAAATCCATGCTAAGATGCTCCCAAGGTGCAAAGGGTATAGGTAATGGTGTGTAGAGTCATGTATTCTGCTTCCTACCCTTAGCTACCTAACAAACTCGACAATGAGACACAACTCGCGCAATATCACGTTTAATGCTTGGCCAATAAAATCGGTCCTCTATAAGAATGATAGTTTTATCTCGACCGAAATGACCAGCGATCCCTCCCGCATGCATTTCCCAAATCAGATGATCGCGCAAAGAAGTATTGGGAATGCATAGACGGGTACCTCGAAATAAAAAACTATCAACAATGGTGAAAGAATCTACTATAATAGGAGGATCCTGTGTCAGAGATGAATAGATGTCACCAAAGTCCCGACAAGTAGGATAGTTTTGAATGATTGCTCAAATCCGATAACTTTTGCACTCATCGTCTGTAAAGTGCAAAGTTTCCTACTCAATGCATCAACAGCTTTATTTTCAGTTCCTGCACAGTGTTTGAGTATAAAATTGTACTCCTGAATAAACTCAAGCCACTTGATGTGTTGATGCCCTACTCTCTTTTGGAAATTGATATAGCGTAGAGCTTGATGGTCTGAATATAGAACGAACTCTTTTGATAGCAAATAATGACGCCAATGACGCAAACATTGCACTACTGCATAAAACACTCTGTCATAAACATCATAGCGCTGTTTCGTCTCATTCAGTTTTTCGCTATAAAAAGCGATAGGATGATTTTCTTGGCTTAAAACACCTCCTATACCTACGCCTGATGCGTCACATGCTACCTCAAAAACCTTCGAGAAATCTGGAAGATGAAGAACCAGAGCAGTAGTCAACTTCTCCTTAATTTCCTTGAAAGCACGAGCAGCAGATTTAGTCCATTGAAACTCCCCTTTCTTAAGACAATCAGTGATTGGAGCCATGGTAGTACTAAATCCCCTAACAAACCTCCTATAAAATGTGGCCAGACCATGGAAGCTCCTGGCCTCATGGATCATACGAGGAGTAGACCATTCTTTTATGGCCTTAACTTTGTCAGGATCTGCTGCTACTCCGTTTTTAGAGACGATAAACCCAAGAAATTGAACAGAGGAAGCTAAGAACGCACATTTCTTCAAATTGATAAATAGTTTCTCTTTACGGAGAGTCTCTAAAACTTGTGTCAAATGAGAAAGATGCTCTTCTTGGGTTTGACTAAAGAAGAGAATGTCATCAAAATAGACAACAACGAACTTGCCTAAGAAAGGACGCAATATCTGAGTCATAACTCTCATAAATGTGTTGGGTGCATTAGATAAACCAAAAGGCATGACCAGCCATTCATATAATCCGTCCTTAATTTTAAAGGCAGTTTTCCATTCATCACCTTCACGGATACGAATCTGATAAATCCGCTTCGAAGATCTATCTTCGAAAAGATTTGAGAGCCAGCCACCATATCTAATAAGTCATCAAATCTAGGAATGGGAAACCTATACTTGACGGTAATTTTGTTGATGGCCCGACTGTCAATGCACATCCTCCAGCTACCATCCTTTTTAGGTGTGAGTAGAGCGGGAACGGCACAAGGACTCAAACTCTCTCTAATAAAGCCTTTCCGCAATAACTCATCGACCTGTCTTCTCAACTTAGCGTGCTCAACAGGATTCATCCTATAATGAGGTAAATTGGGCAAACTGGACCCAGGCACGAAGTCAATGGCGTGCTGAATGTCCCGAAGGAGAGGGAGTTCATTAGGTAACTCATCGGGCATGATATCTCGAAAATCAGTGAGAATCTGATGAATTTCCGGGTGGTAAATGACAGGTGGATTAGAATACTCTCCTAAAGCAATTACCGCATACACTAGTCCCTCTTCTAAACTCTCCTTGAGGAACTGTGATCGACTTACCAAGTGAAGAGACTTTTATGTACCTGTCCTGTGACTTTTTTGCTCTTTGGACTCTCATCACTAGACTTAGGCGGCGCGGGTTTCAAAACAATTTTCTTTCCAATAAATTTGAATGTATATGTGTTTGATTTGCCGAAACTCGTCACGTCTAAGTCATACAACCATGGCCTACCAAGCAAGATATGTGCGGCGGTCATATCTAACACATCGCACCAAAGCTGGTCCTGATAGCTTGACATCTGGATAGGCATTAGACAACGTTGGGTAATAGATTGAGCAGTTTTATCTACCCATATTACGTTGTATGGTTGTGGATGGGGTTCAGCTTTGAGGCCCATTTTCTCAACAGCTGATCTTGAGATTATATTCACACAACTACCCCCGTCAATCATTATGCGATCGCTCTTTCCTCCGTGTGTGATGTATGTGGTGAAAATGCTAGATCTACGCCAATCTTCATCTTTCGTTTTAGTGTAAAGACACCTAACGACACTTAAGCGCGCATTTGAAATGACTATTTCCTCGTCTGACTCACTAGCGTTTCCTACTGGTTCATATACTTCCTCCTCAAGATCATCATCATCACCATTATGTTCTCCTTCTACGAGTAAAGCTCTAGTGGGACACTGTGAAGCTATGTGGCCATACTCGTGACACCTGAAACACTCTACACCTTTCGTGTCCTGTTTAGATGACTCACCCATTACGGTTTTACCTTTCAAGTCTTTGTTGTGTTGGGTGTTAGGTCTCTTGTTAGTTTCAGAAGGGCGTCTGGACTGTTCCCCGGTTTTAGGAGTAAATCTACGGTTAACAGAAAATTTGAGAGAGTATTCTATATTTTCTGCTAATTGACAAGCTTAAGCAAGGGAACTTATATTCCGAGAATGGATATGCATAGCTCGTTGTATGTCTGCGCGTAGTCCAGAACAAAATCTAGATATCGCCTGATGTCGGTCCTCTCGCAAATCACACCGAAGTGTCAATTCATCAAATTGAGTCATGTACTCTTGGACCGTCATGCTTCCCTGGCGTAGACTGTGCAACCTATCTAGAAGGTGACTCCTAAATGTGATTGGAAGATACTTCTCTTTAAGTCTAACTTTCATGTCATTCCAAGTCTCTATCGCATCCAGGTATCTGTCACACTCTCTTTCTACCGATGCCCAATATATCCTAGCGGACCCTATCAATCGCATCCGAGCAAATCGTATTTTACGCTCTTCTGGCATATCATACCAATCGAAATAGTAATCCATGTCTGCGAGCCAGTCGCTAAAGACTTTAGGGTCATGAGTGCCATTGAACATAGGAGCTTCAATTTTTATCTTACGTGTGATGTCATCTTCAGCACGTCTAGTTCTAAGAACACTCTCATCTCTATTTCTTTCATTTCGATCTCTTGGCCCTCTATCGTAATTCCTTTCATTATACTCATTCCTATAAATTTGATCATTTTGTTCTTCAATTTGTCGTTCTAGTGCATCCAATCGTTTATCAACAATTTTAAACTGTTCCATTTGTTCAGTGATAGTTTTTAATTGTTTCATCATGATTTCTAACTTTTCATCCACATTACTAGAACTTGAGGTGGTCATTTTACTGTTACGAAGAAGCATACAATCAAACAAGCGAATGCAATGCAATTTCCTAGACTCGGTCAAATTCTATATGCGTGCACTATTTGATCAAATAAAATTTTCCTAAGATTTAGTTTCTAAAATGAAAGGAAATGGGTCCTAAAATGTGTGTATGCAGCAAGCAATAAGTTGGCAAATAATTATTAGTAATTCTAACTAATAATCTTATGCAGAATTTTCACAAAATAATTGCAAAATTTTGCTGAAGAAAATGGGTTAGTTTAGAGATTACCCAAATACCGAAGAAGTTTGAGCACTTGTAGTGGTCCCTTTGAGTCTTCCGACGTTGGTTCGCCTGCTGAAGAGCCCTGAAATCCTTCCACAATTGTTGGAAACAAATTCAGGAATGCAACGCTTCGAATCTGACTCGAATTGGACTCCGAACGGGCTCCAAATCACCACTTTTCTCCTTAACGGGTCTGCACTATCCGTGGGTCTGCACTGCTATACTGATCTGAACCAAGAGTGAAATGGATCTGGATCTACGGGTCAGATCTGAAGCTTGCGGGTCGGACCCAAAATAAATCCAACCTTCTATTCTTTTGGATATGGGTCTGAATAAGTGGATCAGAACCAAATCAACCCAATAACAAACAAACCCAAAACTCAATAGGTTTCTTCTCCTTTCTCGCTGCAGTTGAGGGGGGATGGAGGCTGGTCGCTTTTGCTGTCGAAGTGAAGGGAGGACGGAGGCGGGCCGGAGGTGGGCGGCGGGCGGCGGTGGTGTCGACGGTAGTGACGAAGGTAGAGCGGGGCGGTCGGCGTTGCTAGATGACGGCGGCTAGGGTGCTGGCGGGCGGTCGGTCGGGCGAGGACGAGATCGACTGACGAAGAGAGCGCTGGAGATGAGACCGGCCGACGAGGGTGGCGGTCGAACGACGCGGGCGGTGGTGGAGAGTTGGACGGCGGCGTTGCTGGACTGTGGTGGAGAGTTGGCGGCGTTGCTAGACGGCGGCGTTGCTGGGCGGTGGTGGAGAGTTGGACGGTGGCGATGGCGACAAGGGACGGAGGTGGGCGGAGGCTGGCGGGCGGAGGTGGCGAGGTTGCAGGGGGGTCGGTCGGAGGACGGGCGGAGGCGGCTGGGGGCGACTGGAGAAGGGCGAGAAGGCGGGCGGAGGCGGCGGGGTCGCTGGGGAGGGTCGGTCGGAGGACGGGCGTAGGCGGCTGGAGAAAATTTGGTATTTTTCTTTTTGAGGAGTTGCTTTTGGGCGGAGGCGGCTGGGGAAATTTTGGCTGGGGAGTTGCTTTTGGGGGCTGCTGCGGGTAGACAGGAAGGAGAGGAGGAAATTTTTTTTTCTACTGCTGATCTGATCTGATTTTTCTTTATTACAGATTTGATTTGTTTTTTTTTTCTCTCTCTCTCTCTTGCTGGTTGATGAAGGGTGAGGGTGGTTGGGTCAGGTGGAAGAGGAGAAAATAATTTTAGGCTCTGATACTAATTTGACGCAGGACGGAGGCGAAATTAGGGTTAGGGTTTTGAAATTAGGGTTTTTCTAGAGTGATTGGGGAAGAAATGATAAATTGGAAAAAACTTTTGGGATTTGAAAATCCACCCAGGCCCGCGCCCACTCTCCACGAATCCACGAGGAAAAAATTTTACTCAGCGAATTCCACGCCAGAGATTTCTCAAGAAAATTTCTCAAAATATTATTCATCTTTTTCAATATTTCATACAACCCCTATATATAGGGAAACCCTAACAAATAGAATCTTAATAAAATCCAAACTCCTAATCAAATCAAATATCTAGTACAATCCAAATCCTAATCAAATCAAATCAAATCAAATCTAATCTAATCCTGATCTCCATCAACAGTCTTCAGGTGAGAATGTTATATGTGGGAACTTCCTCACTGTTTGATGGCAGTTCAAGTAGGGATCTTCCTTATCAGTAGATGGTTCTACAATTTGTGCGAAGAAAGTTTCTGAATCGGCCAAGGCTTCTCTTTCGGCATCTTTTGTTGCCTTTGATAGTTGCAGAAGCTCATAGAGAGTAATTCGGATAGTGATATTGGCTAACTAGGCTAACACATCAAATCAAAATTGTACCCCCATTGCCTCACTATCCTTTTTTGAATCTTTCTTATAGCAAAGTTCTTTTGTTTAGCAGATAGCAGTTCAGGTGCTTCTGCTGACTTACTTGGCCCGACATTTGAGTAATCTCTAAGGTAGTTCTTTCCAGACCAAGTGCCTAATGGCCCTGCCTTATTCGGATGAGTGGCCATCGCTGTCACCTCATCTTCTGAGTTTGTGAGCGAAGTGGTGCTAGATTGGTCTTTCTCACTAAAGATGGATACAGCATTAGATATTCGAGTCTTCCCCTTGGTCTTCTTTAAGTTGGTTGGAGTGGTCCATTGTTCATCCTTCAGCAGATCCGGGTGCACCCACATGATCTCCCCTTTCTCGGTAGAGACTGGAGAGAGTCCCTTTTCCTTCAAACCATGTGAGTCAAAGTTCTTTACTATTAATTTTCCTTCAGGGATTGGAGTCACGCCAGCTAAAATTTGCAAAGACCCCATAGTAATTGTAGCCGCATTTGCAGCCACCTTTTTCTGTTCCGGTCTCAATTGATTCACCTTCGCATCTATAAGCGCTTGGATTTTATCCTTGAGAACGTAATAATCTTTGATCATATGCCCAATTTTCTAATGGTAGAGGCAATACTTGGGATCATCTGTCTTTCCCAGCATCCTCTGGTTTTCGATTTTCAGGCAATTTGAGCATCCCCTTATTAGTTAATAAATGAAAGAACGTGGCCGCCTATTCATCTTTGAAATCGTACGTTCGCTGTAATTTGAATGAGTCCCGGTTATTCTGCGGCTTTTGACTTCAAGCATGCTTAGTGGTCATTGCCTCCTTACCCTTAGAGCGGGTTGGTTGTGGCTATGGCATGTTCGTGGATATTCTTTTCTGGGAACGAGTTTCATCAATACGACAGATTATATCCTCTGCTTACTACTCCTAACCAGATCCTTCCATTTTTTGGATTCCATCGCTCCCACCTTTATGAGGATATTGGTTTGGAAGTTGTGCTTGCATCTTTCAACTAGCATTTCTTGTGACATGCCATGCGGATATCGCAGTGGCATTTCTCAAAAATGTTCTACGAAATTTTTAATAGTCTCATCCTCTTCTTGCTTGTTTGCGAGGAGAGCATGGACCGAAATCTTCGTATCATCTTCGAAGAAGCAGCGCAGGAATTCCTTTTTCACATCGGACCATGATTTAATAGTGCCTGGAGCAACTGCATGAACCACATAAATGCAGGCCCTTTCAAGATACTTACAAAGACCTTAGTCATTATGAGTCATTTCCCATGAAGTGACCTGTTTGTGACAAGAAATAGTACAAATATTGATTGGGAGAATGAAAGACTCTAGTTTAAGAGGTTTGTATCTCTCGGGAAAAGGAGCTAATTCACACTTGATTGGGTACGGCCTGGTAACACCGACTTCTTGCAGGTCCTTCTTGTGCATCAAGACTTCTAACTGGTTCTGCATTTTCTGCATCTTTTCTGCATGCAAGTCCATTTCATAGTGAAATTATTCTTCTTTTTCTGATTTCCCTCCATCATCTTTTAACGGTTCGTCAGATGGTTTCTCTGACTTGTCTTTTGTATTCTTTTCCATCATTTTGAGGAACAATATGTGGAGTTCATCAACACTCTTTTGTTGCAGTAGAATCAAGCATCTTGCGCTTCCAGTCTTTGATTCACTTCACTGGAGCTTCCTATCATATGGGCCGTTATATCTTCAAACATGGAAGATTCGTATGATCGAGATATTGCAATGGTGGAGTGATGCTATCAACTTCGCTTTCGCTATCTTCAAACATGAAGATTTTTCTTGAAATTTTCTCTGTTCCTGAAAAACACACTAACAATACCCGAGTAGCATTATTTATATACAAAAATAGGTAATATAAAGGCTATAAATATGCAATATATGGCACTCATCACACCCCCACACCTATCTTTTGCTAGTCCTCGAGCAAAACCTAAACCTAAAAAGAAAAATAAAAATCCTAACTCACTTTCGCAGGAATCGTAATTGCACTTAGCACGTGCAACAAACCTTTAAACCCCTAGGTTACCTTAGCGAACGAGTTGTGTCTCGTGAGGGTTTGCAGTGAATATACCCACAAAATTCATGAAGAAAATAAATTAAGGAATAAATAAAAGAAAAATAAGGATAACCAAAAATTAAGAAAAAAAATTTTATACAGAAGAAAGAAATTTTTTTTTTTAATAATATTTTCATCAATTAATCTCAGAAAAAAAAATTTTTAATAATATTTTCATCAATTAATCTCACTAATATACAAACTAAAAAATGCCTTTAGATTATCAATTTTCAAATTGAGCGTCATATCAGATACACTTATCATTTTAATTAAAAATTTAAATCCTATCTTTCAATACCTACTAACAGATAATTCATTGGCTCCTATACAATTACGTGCACGTGTGATAGTCTACTTCGATTTTGGACTCCAACTCTAACTCATGATTCATCTCCTCTCTCATAACATTTTTTTCTTTTTTTCTATTTTTTTAAGAATATTTCACCTTTCATGCGAATATTCACACTTGCTTAGGCGCAATGTACCCGATTACTCGGTTCATACTCTTTTCTTTTTCTTTTTGTTTAGAATATTTCACCTTTTATGCGAATATTCACGCTTACTTAGGCGCAAAGTACCCGATTACTTGGATCATACTCTTTTTTCACTCTTGATATACTCTTTTTTCACTCTTGAGACTATTATCTTAATACCAAGCGCACCCCATTATTTTATCACTCTCGAGACTATTACCTTAATACCAGGCTCACCCTATTATTTTATTCTCACTTTTTTTTTGTTTAGAGAGAGAAGACTTACTCATTCGTTATCATCTTTATCCTTAACCTAATAAACTATTGTGAAGTGAAAAATAGATGTATACTTGCCTCAAAACTACTGTTAGTAGTATTTATTTTTCGGATTTTAATTTTTTTCATAAAATTTAAAGTGTATCGTCTAATCTACTCTCCTATCCAATTTTAAATCTAAATTTGTTTCTTTATCTGTAACTAGTTTGATTTATTGTTGAAAACAGAAAAAAAAATTATTTTTTCAGTTTTTTTCAGTTAGTTACCCTAAAAACTATCCAAAGTGTAAAATATAGAAACCCAAAAATCTAAAAATAAAATAAAATAAAATAAATCCTAAAAATAAAAAAAAATCCTAAAATATAAAAATCTCCTAATTCACTCCCCCACACCTAAACTTGTGTATGCCCTCATACACAAACCAAGTGTGGTAAAATAAATATGAAAACTATTATACAAATACTATACAAATAATGAGAGTCATAAAAGTTACGATCTCAATATCATCACCCTATCAACGCATAGAAAGTGGTTACGACCTCTCGATCGCTTCCCACTTTCATAGTGTGTGCGTTTTAAACGTGAAGTGGGTGCATTATTATATTTCATCAATCTCCTACAAGTCACGAAATTACCTGTCTGTAGTTTATGTCGCCCTTGCTTTTTCTTCGTCCATATGTAAGCATTAACAATTGGGTTAAAGAATTCTTTATTATAAACCTGCCAATCATCGTTAGTAACAAGCATACATATAAAAATATCGTGAGGTGAGAAGAGTGCGATAGGATCAAGTGAATGTGGTGGTGGCTCTTCTAACTCACGAAGAAGTATGAGCTCTTCTGCAAACAAATCCTCAAAAATTTGCTCATAAATCAATGGCACACTTGCACAAGTATCATCATACATAGAATCAGTATGTGCTAATTCATCTAATAATATGAGCTCATCTTTGAACATTTACTCAAATGAGGGTTCATCATCAGTGCAGAAGGTCAAATGAGAGTGCAAACTATGAATCATGTTGACCTCAATGAGGGAGCTCGTTGTGTGCTCATCCATATTGAATATATTCAATGCCACAATAATATTCCCAAACGATAACTTCATGAGGCTACTCCTGCAATCAATTAATGCATTTGATGTTGCATGGAATGGTCTACCCAAGATAATGGAAATTTGATTTCGTGGATTGGAGATCGGCTCAGTTTCTAAGACAATGAAGTCTACAGGAAAGATAAACTCGCCGACCTTAATGAGCACATCTTCAATCATACCAAGTAGTCTTATGATTAAACGATCAGCTAGTTATAATGTGACCTTGGTAGGTTGAAGTTTTCCTAATTCCAGTTGCTGATAAACACTGTAAGGAAGTAAGTTGACACTTACCCCTAAATCAAGCAACGCCCTATCAAATGTAGTGTTCCCAATAGTGCATGAGATTGTAGGGAAACCTGGATCTTTGTATTTGATAGGTAAGGAGTTAAAAATGATTTGTAATATATTTGCAGTAAGAAAAACTTTCTCAAGAATGTTTCTTTCTCGTTTCTTAATACACAAATCCTTGAGAAACTTAGCATAAGTAGGAACCTGTTGTATAATATCAAGAAGTGGAATATTAACCTTTACCTGTTGAAATATTTCAAGAATTTTTTCTACTTGCGGTGAAGGCTTCCTAAGCCGATTGGGATATGGTGCTTTTGGTTTAGGAACAGGTTCTTCCAAATGATCATGTGACGATGATGGAGGTGATGGAGGTGATCGTGGAGAAAGGGGTGGAAGAGATGTTGTAGCCTGCGAGATAGTAGGAGTGGGATCAGGGGGCATGGCTACATTATTATTCAATTACTTGCCATATCTAAGCGTGTGAATAGTATTGCATTGGTGAACATGCGACTGATTGGAGTTTGAGGAACTAGCATTGGGGTTCATTATGGGTTGACTTGGTAAGGTACCCTAGCCACGTTCACTCATTTGACTTACTAATTGTCCAACCTATTGCTCTACATTCTTAATAGATTGAGAGTTCACGAGCAGTTGCTGACCTGTATTTTGAATAAAATCAGTTGACACTTTCATAAGATTTTATATGTGTGTGTCAAGGTTGGACATATGCGTGTCAAACTTGGAATGAGACTTGAGAAGATTTTCAACGTGCTTCTCAAGTGACTGAAGTCGCTTTTCTTGTTCATTATTAGACCCTTGTTGTGGATGTGAGTGGTTTTGTGCAGGTGGTCTATTCTGGTTATTCCCAAAATTTGAAGCGTTTGGGTGTTGATAAGCACCCACATTTGGTATTGAGAACTGACCATTGGCTGGAGGCTACATGTTAGGGTTAGGGGCCCCCTGATATTGCCCTTGACCCCATGATAGATTTGGATGGTTCCTCCAGTAAGGATTGTATGTAGGAGCGTAAGGATTATTCATAGGTCCTTGATACAAGGCGTTAGCCTGCTCAAGTGTGGGACCCATGAAATTCATTAATAATGGACACTCCTCCTTAACATGATTCGGAGTTCCGCAATTAAAGCATGTGGAAAATTGAATTTGATTACTTGACCTACCTGTGGAGCACGAGTGGTCTCCAATGCCTCAATTCTCCTCATAAGGGCTGCAATCTTAGCTTCGGTAGATATAGAGCTATCGACGCTATGGATCCCACCCTTATGCGCAGAAGTTGATGCATTGGGCTTCTCAGTGGGACTCTCCTACTACATAGTCTTCCACGATAGGTCCTCAAGAAAATCCCATGCTTCATCCTCATTCTTTCTCATGAACTCCCTCTGACACATGGACTCAAGAAGAGTTTTGGATGTGTAATCGAGTCCTTCGTACACGATTTGACACAACCATCACTTTTCTATCGCATGGTGAGGGCACTGAGCTAAAAGATTCTTAAACCATTCCAAGTATTTCTAGAACGGTTCTCCCGGCACTTGACGGAATTGATTGATTTGATTTCTAATCCTTGACATCTTATGCGTGGGATAATACTTCTTGAGAAATACTGCAACAAATTCATCTCAAGTAGTGATTGAATCAGTAGGCATACTGTACAACCACTTCTTGGCATTATCCTTAAGTGCAAAGGGGATGAAGTGGAGCTTAATTGCGTCCTTCGATAAGTGCTGCAGTTTAATCATTACGCATACTTCCTGAAATTCACCGATAAAGAGATATGCATCTTCTGAATCAGAACCAGTAAATTTAGGAAGCACACTAATGTACTGCGGTTTCAACTCATAGTGATTATCCGCTGCGTGTGGAAGTTTGATGCATGATGGTAATGATGTACGCAACGGGTAATATCGATCTTGAAGGATCGGTTGGTCCATCTTGTCACCCATGAACAAATCTGATCTCACTAGTCGACCAAATTGATCATGGGTCCAATGTGGCATGAACCAGTGGCCGTGAGTGTATGCGTGAATTTTCTAAACTAATACAAGAAGTGGGGTGTGGTGGAGAGATAAAACAGTGGAATAGATATGATCAAATAAAAATGTGATTTCTACTGTTCCTAAATTTTTTTTATATTTTTTTACAGAACCAGGGTACCAAATTACAGAAATAGAGAAAATTTGGGTTCAGTTTGTACCTGATGAGCCGCTACTTGGTGGGTTTAGCCGCCAAATAGTGGCTAAACCAGAGAAGTTGATTCTCTGGTTTTTGTTACTCAGTCCAGAGGCTCTTCTGATCCCTTTTGTCTTCCTGTATCTGCAATTTCTATTCTCTGTACACTCAACACACACTATTAATACGTAAAACTTTAGAAAAAACAAGAAAAAATACCGTCAATCCCCAGCAACGATACCAAAAACTTAATGTGATAAATTACTGCAAGCGTACAGTGTCAGTTGTAGTGCTATATAGGTCGTCACACAGAGATCTCAGGTGTTTTATGATTCTTACTATTTCTTTAGTTCTAGTGGATTAACAAAGAATTCTAAATTGGAAGGATGAGTTTTAAGTTCTAAAGATTAGCCTACGATTTCAAATCCATTAGAATAATAGCCTAATAATAAATTATCTCTTTCTTCCTATCGTTTTAATTATGCACGGTTAAGTAACATATTAAAAATGTGATCTTTTTAATTTGATTTTAATCAAGTACCTCTAAGTATGACCTATCAAGTGATGTACAAGTATAGACCATAAAAAATAACACCTTTCTTAAAAACAAATTATATCAAGTAGAAAATCTTATAAACAAAAGCAAAGAGATAAACTTCAAACTCTAATCTAAACATAGGCTATCAAAAGACCGAACTTAAGTATAACCTATCAAACAATTTAGATTTACAAGTTTACTCAATTCAATTTATTTATAGGAAAATCTCTATTGATAATTCTAAAAATAAAAATGAATCAGAATTTCAAACTTCATCTAAACATAGATTATCAAAATATTAATTAAGCATAATCTATCAAAGAATTATAATTTATGAAATCTATCTTTTATTTATTTATAGAAAAATTATAACTTTATTTCTTTTTAAAAAGAAAATGAGATAATTCCATGTTAGATCTATTAAACTAACTTCATCTACATCCTAGGGCTAAAGAAAATTAGTTACACATAATTCTAGAAAGCAAAATCCTATTTTTATTCATGAAACCAAAGAAATCTAATCTAGAAAGTAATAAAACATAAACTAGAAAGCAATTAACTCTATCTAAAAAAGCAAATAAAGAATTAAAAGAAATAGCTTACCTCTGGAGCACGGTATTGTGGCCGTTACCCCTTCAGCAAAACCCTAATTTTATTAAATTAAAAACGAGTACAAAACTTACTGGATTCTCCCTAGAATACAAGAATATGACCAATATATAGGCTTCGAAAATCCAAACCCAATTCTAATACAATTGTGAAACTACAAGATTACAATGAAGCTACGGGAGAAAATTCAGATATTGGGGCCCACTTTAGGCCGCCATTTAGCGCAGAACGGCCAATTGGCGGCTAAAGTATTTGAAAAATTCTTGAAATTTTTTCCATGTGAGACTCTTGATCTTGTACTTTGAATTTTTTTTATTGTATTCGACTTTGAGTCTCTGAAGCATCGTAGTCTCATAGTCTCGCCCACTTTAGAAACTTTTCGGACTTTGATTTCCTACTCCAACTCGGATTTCATGTCATCTCCTTGTACGAATAAAATTCCTGAAAAACACACTAACAATACCCAAGTAGCATTATTTATATACAAAATTAGGTAATATGAAGGCTATAAATATGCAATATATGGCACTTATCACTTTCGCTATCTGAACCCCTAGCCAATTTTTTGTAATTTGGTGGTGCTAGAATTCCTGACCTAAACTGTGTATAATGATGAATTTCTGCATCTGAGGAGTATGTATCTTCTCGTGGCTTTTTTCTTCTATTTACCATATTCGAGCTTACGAATAGGGGTTCTTCATCATTGATGATATTTCTTCTGTAAAAGTGCCTTCTTTTGGGTGTGTTGTCTTTTGGCTCGGTTATTCAACTGAAAATTGAGGGTCAGGGTGGACCACAATTGCAGTTGGTAAGTACTGCATAGATTATCTGTTCATAGTGGCACAATGGACGGGATTGGACCATCCTCTTCTTGTTATTGAGGAACTCTCATAAATCGTTCTCTTGATGAGTCTTTTATTTGCTACAGTCTTTGAAAGAGTCCCTGCTATGTTTATAGCGGTCAGCAGGTATAGAAGATTGGAACTTCTGTTCTAAACAAGGTCCTATTTTGGTCTTTGCAGATACTTAATAGAAATGGGGCTTATTCTTGTGTTCTAGACTTTTTACACGAGGCTGAATAGCTTGATGTTTTACTCTTTGTGCGCAGCGTTGATTAGCCTTACGATAGTTATGCTGGGCTGATTAGTCTCGTGCTTGGAATTAGCCCCGCATATAGTTATTCTAGATTGTTTAGCCTGGCACTTGGTATTAGCCTCGCGTATAGTTATGCTAGGCTATTTAGCCTGGCGCTTGGCATTAGCCTCGCGCATAGTTATGCTAGGTTGTTTAGCCTAGCATTTGAGACCAAATTCATTTTGAACTTGACTTTTGATCATTTGTCGCCGCGCCCAATGGTTTTGATTACAAATTTGAGTCCTGATCATTCTAGGATCATTCTAGATCTTGGCTTTCCTTCAGTATTTTGTGCAAGCATGATAGGAGAGGATTTTTCCTTTTCTAAGATCTTGGAATCCAAAGATCCAAAGGGATCCTTTTCAATGGGAGTCCCCTTATTATTTGAATTTGCAATTATGATATTTCGCCATTTAGAACTCAAATATCCGAGAAGTTCCTGTTCAATGGGAATTATCTCATCATTCGAGTCTATCACTTGGACTTCTTCCTTTTCCAAGATCAAAGATCCAAGGGGTACATGTTCAATGGGAATCCCCTTACCATTCAAACTTGTACCGAGGGTTTCTAAGCAACGATGGAGCCGTCTTTTGACCGGACTAACCGATCTGGAGGATAAATACTCCTCATATTTCTTTTGATAAATTTCTACGATCAGCATCTCCATAGACTTACTATTTTTATGGGTATCAGATTGGGCCATGATTTTCTCATCAATGTAGAAAACTTCTTACACTATGGTCGCCAGTTTGGTTCCCATGAAAGACGCACCTCCTTTCATTGCTATGGATTTATAAAGATTATAATGAAAATTATCCAAATTACAATGAAAAGAAAGTAAAGAAAACAAACGAGAGAACTTATAAAACACGTCTCTCTCTTTTACAGAAGAAGTGGGTCCTAACGTGGTTATATAGCGTCGCCCTTATACTCCATTGACGATCTAATACCCAAAATCAATCTTGAATATGGAGAATATGAAAAAGGTTCTAGTCGGCGGCTCTTACGACTGGTGGGCATGCTCTCTGTAGAATTGATCTTGGTCTCTAATGATCTCTCCTCCAAAAGATCCTAAAAATTCCTCTCTTGGCTCCTATTTATAGATTTTGGGGTTTCTTTAAAGATAAGGATGGAATTCCAGTTAAATCAAATCTTTGAACTGATATCTGGATATAAAATATTTAATTCTGAGTAATTAGATATGATTATGATCATAATTTCGGTGAAAATCTTGAAGGAAATCCAATTTAAAAACTGGAATAACCCTGCGCGTGCGTGGCATCATTCTCGCACGGGGCTATTTGCCCCACACGAGGCAGCTAGTCTCGCGTGCGCAAGGCTAATAGCCTCGCGTATGCGAGGCTGTTTCGCCCCGTGTGACCTTGTTTTTCTTGATTTGAATTTTTCTCCTCCTACAGTACCATATTTTTCTTTAAGAATTATGCATGCCAGATTCGCTGGAGTGCAAATTAATTTCCACCACCACTAGCTAACAAAGATTTATTCAATTTATCTAATTGAAGAACACCCCAGCCCTCCTTTCTACTCACTACTACATATCGATCCCCATTAACCAAGCGATATCTATTCTTCCCTGTCCTAGGATCATTCCAAATGAATTTTTGCCTGATTTGATCAACTCTATATTTGTTCCATCTCGGTATCCAATAGAACAATAAGAAATAGAGTAGTGTAGCCGATAGAACAGAATTAAGGAGGGTAATTCTCCAACTACAGAAATTTATCTTACCATCCTTCTATTTTTTGTATATCTTTTCAATCAGGTATAAGTCTTTTTTCTTAAGAGAAAACAATCTCAGTGGGAGACCTAAATAAATAATAGGAAACTCTCTATGAGAGCACCTAAAAATATTTATATGATCAAACTTCTGATATCTAAATCCCTAAGAGGATAATTTGGCTCTTACAAAAAGTAACTATGAGTCCTAACCACAAATCGAAAGTTGGTAAAATCCACTTGATAAAGATCACATGTTCCACTTCCATTTGCACGAACAAAATGGTGTCATTAGCATATTCCTAAGTTATTCAAGTAGACAGATTTGGAGACAAGTAATCCTTTTATGAGTCTTTTATCAGATGCTTGTTTAATAATTGCATTCAGCTTATCGGCAACCAAGGTAAAGAGTAAAGGTGAGAGAGGGTTCCCTTATCGGGGACCTCTCCTATATTTCATCTTTTTCCTAGTCACAACGATTTGTATCTTGGTAGATAGCAATGAGTTGCGTATATATCTAAAGACTCCATTTCCGACCAAAACCCTTGATAGATAATACCTCCAACAGACAATCCCAATTAAGCATATCATACACCTCTGAAATTAAATTTAAGAAGGAAGCTCTTCTTATTTTCTTTCTTAATTTGATGAATGGTTTTGTGAACCACAATGATACCATCAAGAATATTCTACTCTAAACGAATCATGTTTGATAGTTGCCCCCAAGTTCAATAGAAAAACTCGTTAAGGGCTTTGCAAATTCTGCCTACTATTATAACAACTTAATTTTTCTTTTTCCTTATTCAAGCCGCAGGCTATTTTATTGTAGCAAATCTATGGTGCAGTACATATATTCCTCAAGTCTGCTTGCTCCTTATCTCTTTCTCGCATCTCCCCCATCGAGTTGCCTATGATCTTCAGACAATAATCGCAATGACCATGAAAGCATGCCTACTGGAATACCTAAAACATTAATCCACATATATGGCATGTATAGCTTTTCTCCCTCAGCCCCAGCATAATTATCCGATGCATCTTTAGTCAAAATCTTTCAATAGTGAGAATGCGCAACATCAGGTGACAACTCTATCCGTTTTAAATCTAGATTGAGAATGTGTTCAGTTTGATGCCTGATCTCTACGAATCCCCTCCTATAGGTAGCAAATTTTATGTCGCACACCCTGCTCACTGCACACTCATTCTTCATTAAATTTCACCATATCTAAGTTAAATATGTTAGCTTGGAACTGACATAAACTTAACCTGACAATTTGTAAACAATATAAGCCTGAAATCTATATAAAACTAATTAGAGTAAAAATTTCGGTTGGATTTAATTGTGACTCTCAAGCCTCCTCGTAAACCTTTGGGGAGAAAGACACTGTGGAAAAATAAAGTTAAAGTATAAGACATATTGAGATTGTGGAGCTGAAAATACTGTACACCAATCTCCAATCCCCCATATATATGTGTGTGTCTATATATATAAACCACCTCACGCAAGTTACCTAGACTGCAGTTTAGCTAACTTGCGTGAGGCGGTGGCTTATTTCCATTATTCTCTCTCTATATATATGTGTGTGTGTGAGAGAGATAGAGAGAATAATGGAAATAAGCCGTTACCTCATGCAAGTTATCTGAGTTGCCGTTCATTTCTACTATCTCTAAGAATTTCTTTTAAAGAGTGCTTTTGAATTATGATCTCGATCCCCTAAGGTTTACTCATATCCAATTTCTTGCGTTTTAGTTTTGATTTGGTCATCCACTAAATAGATACAAAATTAACAATTTTCAGTGAATTAAATATTTTGTATCCACTTGATGACGGGGTAAGTTAACATCAAAATACATAAAATTTAATCCTAAGGAAGATAAGGATGTAGAGATTACGATCCTAAAAAAATTGGAAAAAATAACAGGATCATTACTTTTTCGCTACTAATTAATTCATTTAACTTATCTATGCTGCCGACTCAATACAGTAATCTCATATATATATATATATATATATATATATATATATATATATATATATATATATATATATATATATATATATATATATATATATATATATATATAAAACTTTCCTTTTATAACAAATATGGTTAATTACAATAAGTACCCATGTACTATTTGGGGTATAGCACTTATTATCCCTAAATAATTTTATTCGCACTTTTGTCCGTGGAAATTTAGTGGAGTTAGGCCATAGTTTGATATAGTCAACTCTGAATTAAACTAAAGTATATTAATTTTCTTTAATTCTGAAAGTACCTTCTCCTCCTCCTTTTTTACCTTCAACTGAAGCCCATTTAAATTGCAGTCCTACAAATACTGATAAAAGAAGCAGTGCCTTTTGAAAGATGAGTTATTGAATAAATTGTCAAAAGAGAATCAGATGGAAGGTCATGCTTTGTGAATTTAAAAGTGTGCAAAAGAAAATAAAATCCAGGAGTTATAAATTTTCTATTGAGGTGTGTGTATAAGTCTTCAAGATGCTTCAAGAATGAGGAGTTAGCATCCTCATTAACAGATTAAAATATCCGTAAACAGTATAATGATTAAGAAAATGCCTGATACCCGAAGAAGCACTTTGATACCCAATGAGGGGACACAGAAAGTTGTCAAGAGGTACTGGATCAAAAGGATAGAATTGAAAGAGAGTAACCAAGAAAGTACTAAGAAAAACAACAATACTGCCTCACAATCTACTTGGTTTTATCCCAACGGAATATGTCATTGAAGCTATTTACTTACTAAATGGACTGATGGAAATATTCAATGAGAAAATGATAGATTTACTTACTGACTCATAATTTTCGAAGAATTAAAAAACCAATTATGATGGGGGTGTCTCCACTCTCTAGGGGGAATTCTATTTGCGCACAACAATTTACTCTTGACACCCTGGTTACTCTTTACACCAAAACTCCATTTTAAAATACCACTATTTTACTCTCTTTGTCCAATTTTTTTTTCAACTTTAACCCTCCCTCTTAAAACAGTAAGGAAGTATAGCACATTGAGCAGCACCACCACCACCACTCCACCGGCCGCTAGCCCCACTATCAACTGCCTTTTCTTTTTGCCCCTCCTTCATGAGAACGCCGAAGACGAAGGCAGCGGTTCCTCAAAGAAAACAGAAATGATGAGGAAGAGAGATGAGGTCGAAGCGGAGTACGAGAAGAGGAAGTCTGGGGAGGTCTCCGTTCACGTTGTGAACGGCGATCTCTTCTTGCTTTCCTCTTCTCTCCATCGCTTTTTGGAGGATGGAGCGGGTCTGGGAGACCTCGGAGACGGCAGACTTCATGGCGGCGATGACAGAGGGATCGATGAGGTGCGGCATGCACTCGACAAGCTCAACGGAGAAGTGAGGGGAGCGTGGGGAGGAGCAGTCATGGATCTGGGGCTACTCGATATCGTGATCGGCATCGCCATCGGACTAGGAAGATCGAGAGATGGAGTTGAGACAGGACATGACATAGGAGAGGATGGGGAAGTTCTTCAGGTTTGGATCCATGGTACTAGGATTGATTGGTCGATTGATCTATTGAAGACGAAAGAGGAATAAGATGGAGATACTAATGGAGTGCTTGATCGGGAGAGGCAAAAATGAAGAGTTGTTGGTAGAAAATTTTTTAGCAAGAAGAGATCGTTGTTCACGTTGGAGAGAAGAGGAAAGCAAAGGATGTTGTGGCGGTGGAGACTCTCGTGTCAAAGGAGAAAGATTCCTAATTATTTTAGGAATGATGATGAGATGAGTATGAAGTTAAAAATATATGAGAACAAAGGGTAACTTAGTCAAAAAAAATAAGTGATAAACTTGTATTTATTTACAAATTTTAAAATTGTGCGTGAAGTGTAAATTTCTGTGTGCAAATAGATTTCGAAAGAAATAAAGCGTATGGTAGCTACAATTGATGTGATTAAAAATATGTATAATGTAGCAGAAAAGAATGACAATAGGAGGGGAGACAATTCTTCCTCATCATCATTGGCTTTAGCAATCAAGTGCTATATCTCTTCAGAGTTCAAACATGTAAGACCAGTAAATTCCGCAGATGATTTACCATACTGCTGAACCCTAATCCTCTCCTGCCCATGAGGAATGGTATGTGACCCTCCATTTTGTTACAGAACGGAGGCTTTACACAATAATAGTAGAGAAAGAGGAATCACGATTCTATATAATCTTCAATGATCAACAAACAAACTATATAAAAGTTACTACATAACTGAAAATAACATGAAAATAGGCACTATGTCACATGCATAAACAAACTCCAATGGACTAGATAAACACAAATAATCTAACTGATAATCTTAAAGACTAGGACAATTCAAATTACTAACTTCCTCAATAATCCCTTTAACTAATATTCCAGACATAACATTCAGTTCAATAAGAATCAAACTTTGAAGCGCCATCCCTCAAATTGAATCATTTGAAGTGCAAACACCTAGAAGCTTCCTGAGCTTATGAAAAATAGGAGATCTGAGGGACTTTGTTAGGATATCGGCAACCTGGTCTTCACTTCTGCAGTAAATACGATTAATGACCCATCATTCGTGATATCTCTCAAGAAATGATATTTCAAATCGATATGTTTGCTTCGATCATCTAGAACAGGATTTTTTGACAGCTTCATTGCTGAACAGTTGTCAAAATAAATCTGAGTAGGCCCATTCTCCTTGAAATGAAGTTCTTTAAGAATTTTCTTTAACCAAATAGCTTGACAAGCACAAACTGTTGCAGCAACAAATTCAGCTTCAATGGATGATAATATGATAATTGGTTGCTTCATTGATGCCTATGAAATAGCTCTTGTTGCGATCATGAATACCTATCCAGATGTACTTTTTTTATCATCTGAATCTCCTGCACTATTCGTAAAGCCAAATAAATCTGACTTTTCTCCCTTCTTATAGAATATTCCTAACTCCTTAGTATCTTGCAAGTACCTCAAAATTCTTTTTGCAGACAGCAAATTAAGCACTGTGGGACACTCCATGTACCTACTAATGACACAACATGCATTATATCAGGCCTTGTTGTAATTAAATACTGCTTGTGAAGAGTGTTGCCAACCTTGTTTCCCCTATTATCTTTGTTTAGCTTCAAATCAAAATGAGATAATGTATTTACAAGATTACAATCCTTCATCTAAAACATATCCAAGATTTCTTGCATATACTTCTTTCGAGAAATAAAAATGCCAGTAGAGGCTGCACCACTTCAATGCCAAGAAACTAATGCATCTTGCCAAGATCGGTCATCTCAAATTCATCCATCATCGTTTTATTAAAACTTTCAAACATGGCTATATTACTTCTGGTTTAGATTAAATCATCTACATATAAGCAAACAGTGAGCATTTTCCCTCCTTCATCAATCTTATATTCTCTAATGTTAACGATATGTTCGGATTTGAGCCATTAAAGAAACCATCGTCCATTGTCAATACAAGCTCCAAAGGATCAGAGATACATAAAGATACAATGTCTCTTTCTTAACGAATTTCTTTAATGTAATTAATATCTTGCAATTTATCATTGCCAATATTTGGTTATTTGTAGACATTAAAAATATTGAGCTCAAGGGTTATATTACCAAATAATAGCTTCACCATACTATTTCTATAATTGATAACTGCATTAGCCGTGATTAAGAATGGACTCTAAGGATAAGAGATATATAAAGATGTGAATTTTTTAATAGTATAGTGTCAATAACTATAAAATCTACCAGAAAAGATATTTTTAATCTGCATTAAGACATATTTTACAATGCCTTTAGAATATCTTTCTGACCTATCAGCCAATTGTAATGTGACAGGTGTAAGTTTAAGTTCTCCTAGACCCAGTTGCTTATAAACCGAATATAGTAACATGTTTACACTAGCTCCCAAATCTAATAGAGTTTTTTTTATATTGTGTTTACCTGTCACACATGAAATAGTTGGACATCCAGGATCCTTATCTTTGAGAGGTATTTCATAATAGAATAATACACTTATTAGCTCTATGAGAAATGCTTTTGCACATTGTGACGTCTTTTAATTTTACACAACTATTTCAAGAATTTTGCATATGAGGAGACTTGTTTGATTACTTCCAGCGGAGTGATATTAATCTATACATGTTTAAAAATTTCTAAAATAGCAAAATAAAATGCATTAATATTTTTAGCTTTCAAACATTGGAGAAACAGTACAGGTGGCATATAAATTGTGGAAGTAGATTCTTTAGAATTGTCATCTTTAAATTGGTGTACTGAATCAATTGTCATGTTTCTCTTCAATATTTCTTTCTGAAATGGGTTTATCGAGTAGTTTTCCACTTCGCGAACTGGTTGCAACAGATATTTCAAGTAAATCATTACCAATTGAAGAAGTAATAGTATTTATATTTTTGACTTTATCTAAAGTGCTAGCTTCCAGTTGAGATGGTAGGTTACCTTTTTTCTTTGTTTACAGAGCGGAACAAAGATGGTTTATATGAGATCGTATATCACTTAAGGCTGTCGCATTCTGCCTGTCAATCGTTTGTTGCAACTGGATGAACTGTTGTTGCATATGGATAATTTGGTCCATTCTTTGCTGTATTTGCATAATATTATCCTCAAGACTTCACTTCGGTGGTGGTTAGTACACCAAAGGTTGATTAGAAGGTTTGATATATTATTGTGGTATCAGATTAGTGGGTAACTTATTTTGATGGTTAAACTACTGTTGAGGGTTCTACTTCCATTGAAGATTTAGATAGTTCCTCCAATCAGAATTATAAATTTGTAAATAAGAGTTATTTGCTGGTTAAGAAATAGTGTTAAAGGTATTAACTTATTCATTTAATACTTTCTTAAAAGTAGGAAGAGCTGGACAATAGCAAGGTACATGTTCTTGCAATTTACAAATATTACAAACTTTCAAAACTTTTCTATTGCCTTAACAATTTTTGTTTTCTTAGTAAACAAATCTTCAAATATCTTTGTGATCGTAATTAATCATGCAGTTATATTTTTGTTTTTTCCCAATTTAATAAGTACACCTCTATTCTGAGGCTTCTCTATTAATTTGTTTCTTTCCAAAATATCCTCAATTTTCCAGCCTTATGAATTCTCGGTGAGTTAAGATATTCTCATGCTTCCTCAGTGTCCTTGCTCAAAAATTCTTATTTCACATAGTTTCTATAAATTACATGATTGCATTGTTTAGTCTTCGATAAAAGGTATTTATAGTCCTCCATATCTCAAAGCCATGATGTGGATATGAGAGTAGCAAATCTTTGAATCTTTCCCAGCACTTGAGCAAAGGTTTATCTTTTTTCTAATGAAAGTTAAGAATTTACTTTCGCATATAATTTGTTTGATGTGAAGAAAAGAATTTCTTTAGGAATTCTTTTTATATCTTATCCCATCTTCCTATTGAATTGGACATAATAAATGTCACCATGTCTTTGCTTTATCTTTTAGAGAGAACAGAAAGAGCTTAAGTTTTAATTGCTCTGTAGTAATGTTTTGAAGATTAATAGTAGAGCAAGCTTCTTCAAATTCTCGATGGTGCAAATAAGAGCCCTCCGCATCCATTCTATGGAATTTAGCCGAATGTTGAACTACTCCAGATTTAATTTGAAGTGTTCCATAATCAAAGAAAATTACATAAAGAATGGGTTGTCCTATCAGGTTGTAGATAATTACGTAAGGATCTTCCATCGCCTCAATGATGGTTGTTGTTATCATGTGTATTGTATTTCTCCAAATCCGTTGTTATTATCGTTTTTTATATTGTTATTGTTATTAGTGCCCATATTGTGCGGTGATTGGTAGATTGGAATTACTTGTGGATATGAGTACGATTGTGAGTCTACTATTAGAAGTTCCCCTCCAGCTGGTCATGTAAATTCAAGATGTTGCACAAATTAATGACATAGGAATCGTAATCTATACTAAAGTACACAATAGTGTTGATCCCCAGCAGCGACACCAATAACTTGATTGCAATCTAAATTGTACACTCCCAAGTACAGAAGATCGATAAGTAAAACAAGGGTGGTAATTCAAAATCGTTCTCTCGAGAATCATTTTAATTATTGTGTTAGACACTAAAATAAGTAATAATGAAATAAAAAGAAAGATTGAATTTTTAATTAAATAAACTAAAAATTAAAGGATTTTTAAAATATTTATAAGAAATTGTTGGCTAGATAAGTTAATTGCCCCATAAAATAATTTATTGAATATGTTTATACTTATCTATCTCAGTTGCATATATCATGTCATCTTCCTACAACCGAAATATATATCTTTAAAGTACAAAATTCAAATAAAGTTGAAACCCACTACAAGAAAACAGGAAATTCGTGATAAGAAAAGTCATCACTAAATACATTAGTGTTCACTAAAAGTTTTTAGTGATGACTTTTATGACGACCTTTAATTGTTACGTATACGGCCGTTGTGAATGTCATCCGTGACGACTTTATGATCTCATTACGAAAAATATTTCTTTAGTGATGATATTTAATTGTCATCTTAAGGTTCTACTGTGACGATATCTGTTGTCACTGAATGTCTGCCTTTTGTCAATTGTCACCATATATAATACGTGATAAGTAAATCTCATCACTATAAAGTATCTACTGTGACAGTATTCATTGTCACTAAAACTCTTCCTTTAGTGACAATAGTTTTAGTCACCATATATATTATGTGATGATATACTATTATCACAAAAACATATATGTTGTTACGTAATATCCTCTTTTGTGGGGAAATTTGTTGTCACGAAAGATGTATAGTGACATGTGATATATGTTATCACTAAAAACATGTTTTGTGACAGTCGTTATTGCCACTAACTATCCTTTTTAGTGACAATTTTTTTCATTATGATATATTTTCTAGTAACAACATTAAAAATTATCACTAAAGAAGAGATTTATTCACAACAAATATTATCACTTAAAAGTTGATTTAGTGATAACAACTTTGTCACCAAATTTTTTTTCAGTGACAACATATGGAACATGTCACTAACATATATTTTCTGTGCAACATATATCACAAATACAAATATCATCACATTTACAGTAATCATAATCCATTAAAAATAATCAAAGCTAATCTAATAACAATCACATATAATTTAACAACATATTATCAACAAAATGTTTGAATCAACAAGTCCAATAATAATACAAACATGCATATAAAATAACATATTTAAGTACATTACAAATATTCAAAAGTTATGTCCCAATGTTAAATAAGTTCACCATTGCAAAAAATAAACAGTTTATATCCAAATACTGAATAACACCAATTAATCACAAAACAATTAAGATTTGGATAGTTGCATATAATTGAATAAAACAACCATACGTTCTTGAAGTATTGAATTAAACTCAGCTTGTATTTCTACTTGAATTTGTGACTTCATTTTATCTTATGTCTGAATTCAAATCTCAGTTTGCACATCTCTAGTTTTTTCTTCAAACTCTATCCTAGTTGCATTTTTGACTTCTGCAAATTCTTCCTACATTGAACCTTTTACTTCAGTAACAGTTCTTTATACTTGCTCTTCCACATCTTTTCTTGCCCTTTTAATTGGAAGTTTTTTTCTGCTCCTTTTCCATTGACATAATCTAATTTCTCTCCCAAAATATGAATCAAAATCTCATCATTAGTCATCTGTGGATGACCCTCTTGTGTTTTCTGCACAACAAACTGTTATAGTTCGTCCTGAATTAAAATAGAACCAATTATAGTTTCTATAATGGGAAAAAAAATAAATAATATTTATTGCATTAACTTTCAAGAACAGTGATGAAACTTTGCTTATCAAATAATGCCCCTTTTAACGAATGTAGCAACTAAATGGACATAATATCATATTTGTTTCAACAAAAAAAAAACCATCAAATATTGCATACCAGTCATGTCCAATTTTTTAATAATTAAAGTACATGCAATGAACATATAAGTCTTGCGGTATTGAATATGAACAGTGCACTAAACAGTGCACCAGGAAACTATGACCATGAGGTTGAGAAGATGGTTCCGATGACAAGATATTGAATATGAACAGTGTATACCAATTTCCTTTTATCCCTCATAAATGCATTTTCCTTCCAAAATAATATTGCAAAGCAAAGTTCCCGCCCACAGTAGGTCACTAGAGGTACTTAAAATATATAACACTGACACAATCTTCGATTTCTATATTTTTATTCTGTTAACACAACAAACAACAAATATAACAAACACATCACAACACATACAAGTACAACAAATAGCAAAAAAACACAACATGCACAATATACATAATGCCTACAACATGCACAACATGTGCATATTGTGTGTGTGTGTGTATATGGGATTCTTGTAGGTAAGTTGCTGATGTGATAAACTGCAAGTGTACAGTGTCGGTGTAGCGTTGTACAGGTCGTCCCATAGGGATCTAAAGTATTTTTGCATTCCTCATACTTTCCTTAGTCTAACGGACTAACTATGAGTTTCTAGATTGAATTTGTTACTATCTAAATAGCATAGAATTTAGAATCCATTAGTTTCCAACCATATTCTTACTTCTATTATCTTCTTCTATCATAAAAATTTGATATTTTTAGTTTAATCTTTATTTAAAGTGCTCTAAATATGAGCTATCAAGTGGTGTGTAAGTATAACTCATCAAAAATACTACTTTTCATAAAAATAAACTAAATCTTTAGATAATTCAATGAAAAAGATAAAATCAATAACCCCAAACTCTAACTAAGCAAACACTATCAAGAAACCTAATTCAAGTATAACCTATCAAAATCTTAATCTTCGAGTTCTTGTATTTTAATCATTTTATAGAAAAAATCATGTCTTTATTTATTTTATTTAAGAAGAAAAATATTAGAAAGCAATTACATGGTGGATCCTAACTTCATTTATATCCTAGAGCTAAACTAATTAGCTACTCATATTTTTAATAAGCAAAATCAAGTTTTTATTCACGAATATGGTTAACCCTAATCTAAAAAGCAATAAAATCTGAACTAGAAAGCAATTAACTCTATCTAGAAAGCAAATAAAGATCTCAAAACAATGGTTTACCTCTGGAGCACGGTATTGCGGCCGTCACCCTTCAGCAAAATCCTAATTTTATTAATTTAAAACGAGTACAAAACTTACAAGATCCTCCCTAAACTACAAGGATACGACCAATATATAGGTTACAGAAAACCAAACCCAATTCTAATACAACTAAGAAACAACAAAATTACAACGAAGCCACAGAAGAAAATTCAGAGGAAGTGGACCCCATTATGCCACTAATTGGAGGTAAATGCTGCTAATTAGCGCAATATTAAGGTATTAATTTTTGGTTTTTCTTCTGCTTGAGTCTCGTCTCTTAGTAAGTTGATTTTGATGACTGTATTGCACTTGACTCTCTTCAGCATCGTAGTCTCGTAGTTTTGCTCACTTTGAAAAATTTTCTAGCTTGATTTCCCAATCCGATTATGATTTCATGTCGTCTCCTTGTACGAATAAGATTTCCTGAAAAAACACACTAAAAATACCCGAGTAATATTATTTAAATACAAAATATGTAATATGAAGGCTATGAATATGCAATATATGACCCTCATCATACTCTCACACCTATCTTTTGCTAGTTCTCGAGCAAAACCTAACTCTAAAAAGAAAATTAAAAAAATCCTAAATCACTTTCGCAGGAATCGCGATTGCACTTAGCACGTACAACAAGCCTTTAAACCCTTATGTTCCCTAGTGGACGAGTGTTGTCTCGTGAGGGTTTGCAGTGAATATACCCACAAAATTCAAGAAGAAAATAGATTAAGGAATAAATAAAAGAAAAATAAGGATAACCGAAAATCAAGAAAAATAAAAAAAATTATACAAAAGAAAGAAAAAAAATTAAATGATATTTTCATCAATTAATCTCACTAATATACAAACTCAAAAATGCATTTAGATTATCAATTTTCAAATCGAGCTTCATATCAGATACACTTATCATTTTAATCAAAAATTTAAATCATATGTTTCAATACCTACTAATAGATAATCCATTGGCTCCTATACATCTACGGGCACGTGTGATAGTCTACTTCGGTTTTGAACTCCAACTCTAACTCATGATTCATCTCCTCTCTCATAACAATTTTTTTTCTTTTTTTTATTTTTTATTAAGAATATTTCACCTTTCATGCTAATATTCACGCTAGCTTAGACACAAAGTATCCGATTACTCGGCTCATACTCTTTTCTTTTTTTTTTAGAATATTTCACCTTTCATGCGAATATTCACGCTTACTTAGGCATAAATTACCCGATTACTTGGATCATACTCTTTTTTCACTCTTAAAACTATTGTCTTAATACCAGACGCACCCTATTATTTTATCACTCTTGAGGCTATTGCCTTAATACCAGGCTCACCCTATTATTTTATTCTCACTTTTTTTCTTTGTTTAGAGAGAGAAGACTTACTCAATCATTATCATTTTTGTCCTTAACATAATAAATTATTATGAAGTGAAAAATAGATGTATACTTACCTCAAAACTACTGTTAGCGGTATTTATTTTTTGAATTTTAATCTTTTTTTCATAAAATTCAAAGTGCTTCATCCAATCTGCTCTCATATCCAGTTTCAAATCTAAATTTGACCATTTATCTGGAATTAGGTTGATCTACTGATAAAAATATAAAAAATCAAATGTTTTTTTTTAGTTTTTTTTAGTTAGTAACCCTAAAAATTACCCAAAGTGCAAAATAATGAAATCCAAAAATCATCTAAAAATAAAATAAAAACTCTAAAAAAAAGAAAAATACTAAAATCTTAGAAAAACACAAAGAAAATATCCTAACCCACTCCTCCACACCTAAACTCGTGTATGCCCTCATACACAAACCAGGTGTGGTAAAATAAATATGAGAATTATTATACAAATACTATACAAATAATGAGAGTCATAAAAGTTATGATCTCAATATCATCACCCTATTAATACTTGGAAAGCGGTTACGACCTCTTGATCGCTTCCCACTTTCATAGTGTGTGCGTTTTAAACGTAAAGTGGGTGAATTATTATATCTCATCAAGCTCCTACAAGTCACGAAATTATTTGTCTGTAGTTTATGCCGCCCTTACTTTTTCTTTATCCACATGTAAGTATTAACAAGTGGGTTAAAGAATTCTTTATTATAAACCTGCCAATCAACGTTAGTTACAAGTATACATGTAGAAATATCGTGAGGTGAGAAGAGTGCAATATAATCAAGTGAATGTGGTGGTGGCTCTTCTAACTCACGAAGTAATGCGAGCTCCTCTGCAAACAAATTCTCAAAATTTGCTCATAAATCAATGGCACACTTGCACAAGTATCATTATATATAGAATCAGTATATGCTAATTCGTCTAATAATATGAGCTCATCTTTGAATATTTGCTCAAATGAGGGTCATCATCAGTGCAAGAGATCAAATGAGAGTGCGGACTATGAATCATATTGACCTCAATGAGGGAGCTCGTTACGTGCTCATCCATATTAAATATGTTCAATGCCACAGTCATATTTTCAAATGATAACTTTATGAGGCCACTCCTGCAACTAATTATTGCTTTTGATATTGTAAGGAATGGTCTACCCAAGATAACGGGAATTTGATTCTGTAGATTGGAGATCGGCTTAGTTTCTAAGATAATGAAGTTTACAGGAAAGATAAACTTGCCGACCTTAATGAGCACATCTTCAACCATACCAAGTGGTCTCTTAATCGAACGATCAGCTAACTGTAATGTGACATTAGTAGCTTGAAGTTTTTCTAACCCCAGTTGCTGATAAATAGTGTAAGGAAGTAAGTTGACACTTGCCCTTAAATCAAGCAACGCCCTATCAAATGTAGTGTTCCCAATGGTGCATGAAATTGTAGGAGAATCTGGATCTTTATACTTGATAGGTAAGAAGTTAGAGAGGATATGTGATATATTTGCAGCTAGAAAAACTTTCTCAGGAACATTTCTTACTCGTTTCTTAGTACACAAATCCTTGAAGAACTTAGCATAAGTAGGAACATATTGTATCATGTCAAGGAGTGAAATATTAATCTTCACATACTTAAATGTTTCAAGAATTTTTTCTACTTGCAGTGAAGGCTTCCTAAACCGATTTGGATATGGTACTTTCAGCTCAGGAACAGGTTCTTCTGAATGAGTATGTGACGGTGATGGAGGTGATGGAGATGGTTGTGGAGAAAGGGGTGGAAGAGATGATGTAGCCTATGAGATAGTAGGAGTGGGATCATGGGGCATGGCTATATTATTGTCTACTTGCTTGCCAGATCTAAACATGTGAATGGCATTGCATTGGTGGACATGCTATTGATTGAAGTTTGAGGAACTGGTATTAGGGTTCATTATGGTTTGACTTGGAAAAGTACCATGGCCACATTCACTCAACTGACTCGCTAATTATCCAACATGCTGCTCTGCATTCTTAATAGATTGAGAGTTCACGAGCAGTTGCTGACCTGTATTTTGAATAAAATCAGTTAACACTTTCATAAGATTTTGCATGTGTGTGTCAAAGTTGGACATATGCGTGTCAAACTTGGAATGAGACTTGAAAAGATTTTTAACGTGCTTCTCAAGTGACTGAAGTTGCTTTTCTTATTCATTATTAGACCCCTGTTGTAGATGTGAGTGATTTTGTGCAGGTGGTCTATTCTGATTGTTCCCATAATTTGAAGTGTTTGAGTGTTGATAAGCACCCACATTTGGTCTTGGGAACTGACCATTAGCTGGAGGCTGTATGTTAGAGTTAGGGGCCCCTGATATTGCCCTTGACCCCATGATAGATTTGGATGGTTCCTCCAGCCAGGATTGTATGTAGGAGTGTAAGGATTATTTATGGGTTGTTGATATAAGGCGTTAGCCTGTTCAAGTGTGGGACCCATGAAATTCATTAATAATGAACACTCCTCCATAATATGATTCGGAGTTCCGCAATTAAAACATGTGAAAACTCGTATTTGATTTACCTGACCTACCTGTGGCGCACGAGTAGTCTCCAATGCCTCAATTCTCCTCATAAGGGCTGCAATCTTAGCTTCGGCAGCTATAGAGCGACGCTATGGATCTCACCCTTATGCGTAGAAGTTCATGCACTGGGCTTCTCAGTGGGACTCTTCCACTGCATAGTTTTTCATGATAGGTTCTCAAGAAAGTCCCATGCTTCATCCTCATTTTTCCTCATAAATTTCCCCTGACACATGGACTCAAGAAGAGTTTTAGATGTGTAATCGAGTCCTTCGTATACGATTTGACATAACCGCCACTTTTCTATCGCTTGGTTGGGCACTGAGCTAAAAGATCCTTGAACCGTTCCAAGTATTTCCAGAAGAGTTCTCCTGGCACTTGACGGAATTGATTGATTTAATTTCTAATCCTTGCTGTCATATGCGTAGGATAACACTTCTTAAGAAATACTGCAACGAATTCATCTCAAGTAGTGATTGAATCAGTAGGCATACTGTACAACCACTTCTTGGCATTTTCCTTGAGTACAAAGGGGATGGAGCGGAGCTTAATTGTGTCCTCCATTAAGTGTTGCAGTTTTATCATCATGCATACTTCCTAAATTCACTGATAAAGAGATATGCATTCTCTAAATCAGAACCAGTAAATTTAGGAAGCATACTGATGTACTGCGACTTCAACTCATAGTGATTACCCGCTGTGTGTGGAAGTTTTATGCATATAAAAGTGATGTGCGCAATGGGTAACATTGATCTTAAAAGATCAGGATCGATTGGTCCATCTTGGTATCCATGAGCAAATCTGATCTCACTAGTCGACCAAATTGATCACGGATCCAATGTGGCATGAACCAGCACCGTGAGTGTATGCATGAATTTTCTAAACTAATGTAAGAAGTGGGGTGTGGTGGAGAGATAAAAATGTGGAATAGATGTGATCAAATAGCAAATGTGATTTCTACAGTGCCAATATTTTATTTTTTTTACAGAACCAGAGAACCAAAACACAGAACTGGAGAAAATCAGAGATCAGAAAATACCTTCTAAGCTTCCAATTGGCGGTTTGGACAGTTGAATATCGGCTAAACCAGAGAGTTGGACTCTCTGGTTTCTGCTGCTTAGTCACGAAACTCTTCTGACCCTTTTTATCTTCCTGTATCTGCAATTCCTGCTCTCTGCACACTCAACACACACTGTTAATCCCATAAAACGTTAGAAAAAGCAAGAAAAACAACGTTGATCGCCGGCAACGGTGCCAAAACTTGATGTGATAAACAGAAAGCGCACAGTATCGGTGTAGCGCTGTACAGGTCGTCCCACA
This sequence comes from Dracaena cambodiana, assembly GCA_036321105.1. Classification (NCBI taxonomy): domain Eukaryota; kingdom Viridiplantae; phylum Streptophyta; class Magnoliopsida; order Asparagales; family Asparagaceae; genus Dracaena; species Dracaena cambodiana. The sequence continues at coordinate 26,344,526 of JAYEPQ010000017.1, forward strand.
GGGATCTAAGGTATTTTTGCGTTTCTTACTCTTTCCTTAGTCTAACAGACTAACTATAAGTTTTTAGATTGGATTTGTTACTTTCTAAATAGCCTAACATCTAGAATCCACTAGTTTCCAACCATATTCTTACTTCTATTATCTTCTTCTATCATAAAAATTTGATCTTTTAGTTTAATCTTTATTTAAAGTGCTCTAAGTATGAGCTATCAAGTGATGTGCAAGTATAACTCCTCAAAGATACTACTTTTCATAAAAACAAACTAAATTTTTAGATAATTCAATGAAAAAGATCAAATCAACAACCCCAAACCCTAACTAAGCATAGGCTATCAAGAAACTTAATTCAAGTACAAAATAGCAAAGTCTTAATCTTCGAGTTCTTGTATTTTAATCTTTTTATAGAAAAATCATGTCTTTATTTATTTTATTTAAGAAGAAAAATATTAGAAATCAATTACATAATGGATCCTAATTTCATCTACATCCTAAACCTAAACTAATTAGCTACTCATATTTTTAATAAGCAAAATCAAGTTTTTATTCATGAATATGGTTAACCCTAATCTAAAAAGCAATAAAACATAAACTAGAAAGCAATGAACTCTATCTAGAAAGCAAATAAAGATCTCAAAATAATGACTTACCTCTGGAGCACGGTATTATGGCCGTCACCCTTCAACAAAATCCTAATTTTATTAATTTAAAACTAGTGCAAAACTTACAGGATCCTCTCTAGAATACAAGAATACGGTCAATATATAGGCTACAGAAAACCAAACCCAATTCTAATATAACTAAGAAACAACAAAATTACAACGAACACGGAAGAAAATTCAGAGGAAGTTGACCCCATTATGCCGCTAATTGGCGGTAAATGCCACTAATTAGAGGTAATATTATGGTATTAATTTTTGATTTTTCTTCTGCTTGAGTCTCGTCTCTTGTTAAGTTGATTTTGATGACTGTATTGCACTTTGACTCTCTTCAGCATCGTAGTCTCGTAGTTTTGCTCACTTTGGAAACTTTTCTGGCTTGGTTTTCCAATCCGATTATGATTTCATATCGTCTCCTTGTACGAATAAGATTTTTTGAAAAACACACTAAAAATACCTGAGTAGAATTATTTAAATACAAAATAGGTAATATGAAGGCTATGAATATGCAATATATGGCACTCATCAGTCGTCAGCTCATGAAAAGTTATATGAGTTAGCGGCAAAAATATAGTGATCCAATAATTTTTTTTCAATTTTTTTCTGAAATTAGTATTTCTACATTCTTAACTTCTTCCAAATCAAATTTCATAAACTTTAGACATCATTTGCCCTTTCATCAAGTGAATACAAAATGTTATATTTATTGAAAACTGTTAATTTTGTGTCAACCTGATATAGACCCAAATCAAAATTAAAACCCAAGAAATTGGGTATGAGTGAACCCTAGGAGGTCGAGATCAGAATCCACGGGAAAATTTTTAAAACAAATTATTCGAGATAGTGGAAATGAGCTGCAGCTCAGGTAACTTGCGTGAGCTGTCAGCAAATTTTCATTATTATCTCTCTCTCTCTCTCTCTCTCTCTCTCTATATATATATATATATATATATATATATATATATATATATATATATATATATATATATATATAAAACCAAACAAACTAGTTACTGAGAAGATTAACTAACAAGTGTCCGTAAGGTAACACTAACTGAATTTATAAGGCAATACAAACCAATTATCTGAAATAAATTAAAAACTAAAGTATGTTAGAAAAGTGTTGTTCACTAAAATTGCATTCCCAAAGTTCATGGTTTTCTATATGTAGTGTATATAAAATGTTAAAAAAGACTTACATGGATTTCTTTAGATTTCGGATCCGACCATTGTAAATCTCTATCTTGGGTCATTTTAGTGTGTTGTTTTAGCCAAATTTAATCTTGTAGTGCCTTCTCCCCAGTCTCCAGATCCCTCTATAATAAATCATTTGAGTTAATGTCATAATTAGGGGTGGCAAATGGGCGGGGCGGTTTGTTGGGCCGGGCCGGGCACGTGCTTGAGCCGAGGTTGCCTGGGCCGTTGGCACGGCGAGGCCTAGGAGGGCTGAACCGTGCCTGGCACGGGCTAACACGGCTCGGCCCGCCTATTTTATAGTTGTTAGGGGGGTTTTTGTAAAAAAAAATTCGCACAGAGCCCCCAACGTCTATTTTTATAGCCGTTGGGGGATTCTTACAATTTCTTTTACAAATTTTTGCTCCTAACGATCAAAATGACTGTTGGGGAGGTTTTTATAATTTTTTGCAAAAGAACCTTTTTCCCTATAAATAACTCCTCATATCCTCCATTTCTACTCTTCACACAAAAATCTTTATTCTCCCAAAACTCTTTTCAATTCTCAACTCTCTCAAAAATTTCTAAAAATAAATTTCTTCCAAAAAAATTCTACCATATTCGATCAAGTTTCAAACAAGTATCAAGTGATCAAGATGTCTGAAGCAAGCAAGTCTCAATATCAAGATTCAAGCACATCTCAACTCTCAAGCAAGCTTTTCTTCGTTTTTCCGTCTTCCTCCCTCTAGTTCTCATCTCTCTACTCTATCTCTTGAGTGGTTCACCACAGAAGAGATATTTATAATTTGAATTTTTTATTCGATTTTTTTAAAGTTTTTTAATATGGATCCATACTCGTCCGACGCTTCTTACTCTCAAGCCGCGAATTCTTTCTCTCATTTTTTAACAAGTGAAAAATATCAAAATCTTTACCAACCCTTAGATTACCCTCCTCAAGTACATTTTTCTATGTCCGAAGAAGAACCAACCAAAGCAACCATACCTGAAACCCAAACAACCACCCCCGGTAGGACTTCTAGATCGAACATATAGAACCATTTTGAAAAAATTATGAAAATGGTGTTAAAAAGTTAGGTGTAAATATTGTCAAAAAATCTACTCATTCCCTTTAGGTAGTGGAACGGATTACCTTAAAAAATATCTAGATAAAACACACCCACCAAATAAAACACAACAAATACAAATAAATACTTACAGAGGAACTTTAGGAATTTTTAAATATAATCCTATGACCAAAAGAGAAGAATTAACAACATATATAGTACATGCCGAACAATATTTTTCTATGGTAGAAGACCAAAAATTAGAAAATTTATAAAAAAAAAAATTGTTCCCGAATTTAAAAAAGTCACACGTTCTACATGTAAATTTGACATAGTTAAATATATAAAAATAGGAGGAAAATTTTAATTTTTATTTTAACATCTTTAATATTTAGAGTAGTAATAACCGCAGATTGCTGGGAGGTCCCAAATAGTTGTTATTATTTATGTGTAATGATCTACTATATAGATCAAGATTGGTGTATGCAAAAAAATAATTGGCTTTAAGACATTTGAATTCCCTCATAATGCACATAATTTATCACAATCCCTACTTAGTATTTTTTTCAGCATTTGGAATAGAAAGAATTTTTTTTATTTCTTTTGATAATTCTTCCGAAAATACGACCACAATAGAAATTCTAAAAAATATTACTAAACTAATTTTAGATGAAAAATTATTTCACATTAGGTGTATTTGTCACATACTTAATTTATGTGTATAAAATGGATTAAGATTAATAAGTGATTCAATAACTAAACTTTGAAACACAATACTATTTATTAAAAATAGTGGACAAAGAAGACAATCATTTAAACAAATATGTAGGAATTTTAAAATCTCACCTAAAATTTTACCTCTAGATATAAAAACAATATGGAATTCTACATATAAAATGCTAAACGTGGTAATTAAATATAATGATATAATAAATATGTTTAATAAAATAAAATTACCAATATGTAGTTTAGATATTAATGAATGGCATCATTTGCATTGTATTTCTAAATTTTTAAGCAAATTTGAAATTACAACTAGAACACTGTCAGGCACTTATTACCCAACTACACATATTACACTATATTATCTAACTAAAATTAGTTCAGTTTTTAATGAATGTAGGAATCACCCGATGCTTGAAAATATTGTTCAACCCATGAAAAATAAATTTAATAAATATTTTAAAATTTTTCCATACTTATTATATTTTGCAACTGTTGTATATCCACGTTGTAAGTTAGATGGACTTGAAATTTTAATAGATTTATTTTATAAAAATATGTGTTATGAAGATAATATTAGAGATTTAGTTAATGGTATTAAAGTTTATTTAGATATTATGTACCATACATATGAAGATATGTATGGTGATAAAACATAATCTATAAAGGAACCAACTGTTAGGAAAACCTGAAATCTAATAATATCATCCGTATTTCACCGAAAAAAACTTAGGCAATCTATTACATATTTTAATGAACTATATTATTATTTAGAAGATAACGTGTCTCCTGAAAATTATAAAGCCTTTGATATTTTGGCCTGGTAGAAATCACAGGAAAAACATATTCTGTACTTTTCAATATGGTTCGTAATCTACTAACTCCTCTGGACACGACCCACTTGCCACCCCTAGTCATAATCTTAATTTTCAAGTCATTTGCCCACTGAACGGCCTTTTATATGAAACCGAAAGCCATTCATAAGATACGTTGCATATCGATGACTCAATTTCATTGGACCAGTGCTATGTTTAGAAGATCTTTACTTACTTGGCCATCTGAATGAAGTTTTGATACCTATGACAGAATAAAATTAATGAACTATGTCAATCAAATATTTGAAAAATATAGTGAATTCAAGTCTACTATAATCTAAAGGGATAACTATGAATACATACACATTTGTAAAATCAATATGGAAACTCTTTAGTATGTCTCACAACTGCATTCTTCAAACTCTCTCTCATGATAATATTCTTATGCTCACTACAACAAAAAAAATTAGATAAGCACAAGTTGGATATAATGGAACATTGGCATCTCTGAGTAACCGGAAAAATCTTTTGGCTTCTTCATTTGGCTCTTGAGGATAACCATTTTCATCATTTGCTTCAACTGTCTTGTTTGAGTAACCGCATGCATCATGAATTATTCCAATCATATTATCACAATCCATATTTTTCTCTGTAGATTCATCAACATTACTGTTAATATTTGGTAACTTCAGTGTTTTTTCAAATTTTTTCCCGTGAACCACTCAAACTTTATAATTTTTTACGAATTCCTTCTTAAATAAGTGAGCTCTCACGTCATGTCTGTATTTATATATAGTATTCCTACATTTGTTATACGAACAACGAATTTTATCTTTAACTCCAAGCTGAGAAAAAGCATAGTTAAGAAACTCATCAACTCTTTTTACATATTCAATACTTACTCTATTGTTAATGTCTGTCCATCTCTTATCTTCCAACATTTCCTAAATAAGTTCAATTACAATCATATTATATATTAATTAGGATGAAAGAAATATTTTAAATAAGAAGAACTACTTTGGATTTATTATTTTGATTGGTTTCAAACATGTCAATTTACCATTACTTTTACATCCATTAACCTCTTTAATTTAATATATATCAGAAGATTATTCCTAAGTGCTTCATCTTGATAGTCTACAAAGTTTTTTAGGCATCACTCTTGTGGACCGGGCTTTTTTAGACCCAACTTCCACTATGAAATATCTCTAGGTTCAATTAAGTTTAAAAGTTGGGAAATTATAAAGGCATACACCTAAGTGCACATCCCTACTAAGTGCACACCCTTCTAAGGAAAGAATCTGTGACTAATTATAACTAAATTCATTGCTTAAAAAATATGTGATGAATGAATGACTACCTTATTTCTCAAAAAAATTTTAAAAAAAATTCACCATACCTAAAGGTGAAGTGCTCATGTGTGTGGCTTTTAAATTATTATATAGGAATAAATGGTGGCCAGTGGATAAGCTTTCCCTTCTAGTCTAAGTATTGAAAGAAACATATTAACATAAATAATTGATCATCTTATTAAATATAGCATGTTTAATCATTTATTGTCATGTACCAATATACCATTATGTGTGCTAAAAATCACTTCATTTGATATGGTAATCTTGTAATTTTGTATACAATAACACCGAGGTTTTTAAGCTATTTTAATTCAAGCATCATCATTTAACACAGAGTTCACATATAGAATGACCAAAAATAGTCCATATTCAATTTATTATGGAATTTATTTGTAACTATATCTTTATTAACTATGTATCTTCTAACTATAACAGAAATACAAAGGTTATCACTAAAATTTGAATATAGAATAACTATATTAACCAGGTATTTTGGATAATCTACTGTAGCACAATAATATGCAATTATAATCTACTAGCCAATGTATAACAAAATACAAAGTATGCAGAGTAAAAGCAAGTATCACAACAAAAGATCTCTCTACATGTGTCTATCCAGCACTAGCGATGATCTCTACTCTTCTCGGAGCTCTCCGTTTTCAATTCTCTAAGCCTCCAACTTATTATTATTATTATTATTATTATTATTATTATTATTATTATTATTATTATTATTATTTTATTATTTTATTATTATTACTAATGCTACAATTAGTATTATTGTTCTACAAAATATGCATAAAAATAGTTCTGCATGATGAAACTTGTGTGACTGCTGCTACATGATTAAAATTTTTCAATTATTGGATTAGAATTTTATATGGTGAAACTATAAGGACCGCTGCTACATGATTAAACTTGTGAGACCGATTGCCTAAAAAAAAAAAGAAAGAAGAAGCGTTATTAATATTATTGTTTACAAAAACTGCATACAAAAAAAATTGTGCCTGATGAAACTTGTGTGGCCGTTGTTACGTGATTAAAATGTTTTAATTATTGGATCAAAATTTTGCATAGTGTTTGTATGGTGAAACTATATAAGGACTGCTGCTACATGATTAATGTTGTGAGACCAATTGCCAAAGAAAAAGGAAGAAGAAGCACATCAGTACCGTGAGGGCGAATCGGCAAGTGAGAGGATGCGGGAGGGACGACCGGAGTTAGGACAGGTCTCGACAACTTGCGTTGCTTGACCGCTGCCGGAATTGGGGAAGGTCTTTCTTCACTTGACCACTGCCGAAGTTGGGGCAGGCTTGCAGATGGTTTGCAGATCTTGCCTGCAGCTTGCAAGGGACCGTGGATTTTGCCGGCAGTGTGCTGCAGATCTTCGGGAAGCAGTGTGAGAGGAAGACTTTGGTCGTGCGTCTGCAGATCGCTGGGAGATGAAACTGTCACCTCGGAAAAAGAAAAGAAAATAATTAATTTGGAGATAATAGGGATCATGGATAGATACGATATTAGAGTTAATTAGAGTCATAAAGGGAAATAAATTTAAGATTCTAAAATTTAGGATATCCAATAATTTATTAAAAAGTCATAAAAATTCTATGATAATTTTATTCATCACAAAAACTCATTAGTGATAACTACATAATACTTATCATAAATATTAAAATTCAAATAGTATTTTGTAACAACAAATATTTATCGTGACAAAAAAATTGATGTCTAGTTATGATTACGTGACGATTATTAATTTTCATCACAAAAAACATACTTTTTAGTGACACAATTTATTTATTGTCTCAAAACACTCCATGTAATGATAATTTTTACATTCCTCACAATAAATCCACCACTACAACATAAATCTAGGACAACTAAAACTTATCGTTCACAAAACAAATAGCTATGTAGTGACAAGTTTTAATACGTTATCACTGAAAATGAGGATTACGTGACAAATACTTTTTTTCGTCACAAAAAAACCTAAACTCTAGTGACAAGATTAATTTGTTGTCACAAAATACTCTCATTTAGTGATAATTGTTAATTTTGTCACAAAAAACTCATAACTGAAATACAATTTTGTGATAAAAAATATTTATCATCACGAAAAATAAATATTTAGTGACAAATTTTAATACGTTGTTACTAAAAAATTGGATTACATGACGAATATTTATCGTCCCCACAAAAAGTCTTTTTTTCGTGACAACGATATACTATTCTCACAAAATACCCTATTTTAGTGACAAATTTTACAGTTCTTACGAAATTTTTGTCACAAAAGCCCAGTTTTCTTGTAAACCTGATAATTTGAATAACAACATATATGTATTTTGAGCTTATTTAAGCATGATATATTAACAATAAAAATAAATGTTTAAAATCTAAGTGTACACCGTACTCAATAAATTTACGGTATATCATAAATTAAACAACGAATATATCATTAAATTTTAAATCACCAAAGACTCAAAATTATATTTAAAACCTAACAAAATAAGAGGAAACTAAAAATATCAAATTTACGTAAATCAATCAAGTATAATAAGTAAATAAAGTACATACCAATAAATTTTCTAGGGTTCGTTATCATATCTGAACCAACGCAAGAATTTAACCGCTCATACTCATCTAGCCATCAATATATGAATTAAGGAGATTATTTTATTAATAACTATAAAAGAGTACAAAACTAAAAATATAAAGCTTAATAATCTCTCTAATATTGCATATATCTCCTATATTCCTCAAAACTCTCAATTACATTGAGTATTTATACCCTCCTAAAATCCTAGCAAGAATTCTATTTGCAAAAGAACTCTATTTCTCTTAAAGCCCTCAAATATAAGTTTCTGCGGCCGTGCTCATCCAAAACTCTAACAACAGCCCTATCAAAGGTAGCTTTCGGGTTCTGTCTCAGTCGACGATTGTCGACAGTCGAAAAATGATTGTCGATAGCCAAACCTGTAAAATCACAGTTGTGAGCTAATATTTGTGATATACTTTGATTTTTCTATTTCCTTCCATATAGAACTGTGCAAAAGATAAAATACTAGAAAAATATTAAAGTTGAGAGTTTGATTAATAAAAATAATATACCACTAATTTTTATATTAATCAGCAATATTGGATTACGAGTATACAAAATAAGCTAAAAAAACTACATTTTTCACTTGTAATCAATGCCTTGTTCTTAGTCGATTGAGATAAAAATTTTATTTTGCTTAATATGTTCAGCCCTAAAGGGTGCCTAGTTACTTGCTCTATTCAAAGAAATTAAATAAAAGATTTCATGATGTTCTTATTATACCCTCAAGTCCCGACTCTCAACAATCCTATTCTGCAGTAAAATCTGTATAATTTAAAGTTTCATTTTGTACATCGATTGAATTAACTGAGAGTGTTTTATATTGTGTAGTCATCCATTGTAATTTGTAAACAGTGAATTGCCAAGTTATGCAATCTATATCAACCCTTGATGCATCATAAATTGGGAAATAATATAGTTTACGTTTACGGTTATTTCAACCGTTTATATGTTATTTCTATAAATCCGATCACAGGAGACAAGTAATTTAATTGTATTTGTCAAGCTTTAGTATTAGCAAAATAGTGAATTCCTAAAGCTATATATCTTTGTTGGAATTAAACTGGGATAGTAGAATAAAAACATGAGCTCATAAGGTGGCTGACCGCCACATCATGCATTTGTAATGAGATCGTTTGTTTTAGTGTTGGGAGATATTCAATATAAATTTTTGTATTTACTTATAAGTTATGAATAAGTGATGACATATTCAAACTTGTTTGTATTAGTGAGATTGGTGGGTATGTTTGTGCAGATTACTTTGTGTTGCTTTAGGGAATATTTTGTTCCTTCTTTTTCCTTTTTTGGGTTATTTATTATATAATTTGATAAGTTTCTGTATCGTTAAATTCATACTTTGTCTTAGATGGATTAATGATAGTATGAACATTAGTGAACAACTACTGCTGATTGTTGATTGTCACGAGTCGTAACTATTTCTAACTATGCCACTAAAAGTTAAATGTATACATTAAATTGCATTTCAGGGTGCCTTTAGTTGCGGTTGTTTTTCTTTAACAAGCATTTTGTTGTATTATATGCTGATTGTGCCATAAAAACTTATACTTCATATTTCTTTAGCATTCTTATATTTGAAGTCAAAGTGCAAACAACTGACTTGGATGATATCTATATTTAACATGCGATGTATATCATTTAAGTGATGTATGTTTGTATTAATCATATCATGCACTATTTTATAAAATAACATTTTAACATATTCTTTTTCCTTTTCTATTCATAAATTTGTAGGTTATACAACAAGATCATGTGGATGAGAATGCCAACAACAACAATTAGGGATGAGCATCGTTTGGTTTCGGTTCGATTTTTATCAATTTTGGTAAAACCAAACAGAATAGATTAGGACTGTAAATTGAAACTGAAATGAACTAATTTGATTCGGTTCGGTTCGAAATGAATTTTGAATAAATTTTTTTACTAAATTATAAATTTAATTGTTTTAACAACCATATCTCTTCATGATAGCCAATTTGTGTTGAACTTATTGTCTATAACACACACACACATATATACATATATACTTATAATATATATGAGTAAGTGGGAAATTCACCGATGGTGAAGAGAGTTCCTTTACCACTGTTTAGGTGGCCCAATAAAATTATACATGGCGCCACTCAAAGGGCATTTAAGAGATTTTTTTTATTTGTTATCTTAAGTGACGCCACGTGTAATAATTTTATTGGGCTATCTAAGTGACGGTGAAGGAACTCCCTTCACCGCCGGGTGAAGGAACTTCCTTCACCACCGGTAAATTTTCTGTTTTCTCAATATATATATATATATATATATATATATATATATATATATATATATATATATATATATATATATATATATATATATATATATATATATGAGAAAAATGGAAATGAACTGACAGCTCACGCAAGTTACCTGAGCTGCAGTTCATTTCCACTATCTCTAATAATCATTTTTTAAAAATTTCTTTTGGATTATAATCTCGACACCCTAGGGTTCACACATACTCAATTTCTTGGGTTTTAGTTTTGATTTGGTAATCCATCAAGTTAACACAAAATTAACGGTTTTCAATGAAAAAAATATTTTGTATGCACTTGATGAAAGGGTACATGAACTCTAAAATTTATGAAATTTAATCTGAAAAAAGTTAAGTAGGTGTAAATAATAATTGTTAAAAAAAATTTTAAAAAAAGTCATTGGATCATTGTAGTTTTGCCGCTAGCTCATGTAACTTTTTCTGAGCTGGCAGCTCACCTACAGTAATCCATATATATATATATATATATATATATATATATATATATATATATATATATATATATATATAGCCGCCAGCTCAGGAAAAGTTATGTGAGCTAGTGGCAAAACTATAATGATCCAATAATTTTTCTTCAATTTGTTTTTTACAATTACTGTCTCTACCTCCTTAACTTCTTTCGGATTAAATTTTATAAATTTTGAAGTTCATTTACCCTTTCATCAAGTGTATAAAATATTTTATTCATTGAAAATCGTTAATTTTGTGTTAATTTGATGGAGGACCAAATCAAAACTTAAACCCAAGAAATTATATACGAGTGAACCCTACGAAGTCGAGATCATAGTCAAAAAGAATTTTTTTAAAAAAGATTATTGGAGATAGTGGAAATGAACTACAACTCAAGTAACTTGTATGAGCTGTCAGTTCATTTCCATTTTTCTCATATATATATATATATATATATATATATATATATATATATATATATATATATATATATATATATATATATATATATATATATGCATACATGTTTGTGTATAATTATATAATTTTTCAAATAATTATTTCAGTTTTAACCGAACAGTGCTCACCCCTAACAACAATATAAGTCAGGCGCGTCAAGCTAAAACTAATCACACTATTCAAAGTGGGCAAATAGCACAAACTCAAGCGGCCAAATCCAAAGCCAAAGGACTCAAGTCAAAAGAAAAGGCAACAGATCTCAAGATCATATATATATATATATGAATTCACTTTATTTAAGGATGATGAGTTGGTGAAAACTTCGTGTGATTGTTGTAAAAGAGAATTCCGTGCATATCCTAAAAGAAATGGTACGAGCTTACTTAAAATCATATGCATAGTCTTTTTCGTTGCTTTTCCAATTGATCGTGCAAGTTTTGTGGTTCCTAGTATAGACTCATCACTATTTATCCTTGAATGTGAACTATTTTAGGTTTTATGTCGGATGAGTTGTTGTGTAATATTACTGGTGGGTTTGTAAGTGCTAATTGTATGACTGTGTGTTTGTGTGACTAACTTACTTCAAGTTCAACTTGAGATTGAGACTTCGAATCACTGAGTTAAGCGTATGAGTTTATATGGCCTTCTATCTCTTCTTTTCTACTTTGTTCAAGTTTTTTATATCTTTATTTTTACTTTATATTTGGTGCTCAAATGGTTGAAAGTCTATGGGCTATAGAAGTTGTTTTGTTTAAAAAGATTAGCAACATCAGACACCTTTTTATTAGCCGGTCTTTTATTATAGGCCCACTACTGTAGGCCCAATCGAAAACCAAATCTAGGGGAACTTCTAAAGGGGCATAAGTTTTTTCCTAGTGAGCCCAGTAAGTTTTTCATAAGAAGGGAAATTTAATAGTGAGCACATAAGATATTTCCAAAATACCTTCCCCTTATATCTCCTCTCCTCTTTCTCTTCCTCTTCTCTCCTCATTTCTCCTCCAAACCTAATCTAAACTCACTCTTCCTCTTCCACTTCCACTCATCCTTTCCATATTTTCTCTCCTCATTTCTCCTTCGAAATCTCTCTCTCTCTCCCCCATTCGTAGACCTCCCTCCCGCCGCCGCCGCAGGCCGCCGCCGCTGCTGAGCTTCCGCCGCCGCCGTTGTTTCTCCCGCTGCCTTCCTGCCATTACTAGGTGAGTTTTCCTAATTTAGTAATATTTATTGTAAAATTTAGTTTTTATTATTTTTGGATTAAACAACTCTTGAATATTAGAGTTTGGTGATTTTGTTGGGTTTGGGAAGAGGAAGAGGGGATGAGATAGCAAGTTTAGTTGTAGCATTTTTTTTTAATTTTAATTATTAATATTTAGATTGTAATTATTAAGAAAATTTAATATTGTAATTCCAATTTTAAAATATGCAAAATTTAGTTATTTTTTATAATCATGAACGTTAGTATTAAAATTTATTAGTTAATTATGAAGTTTGATAGTATTGTCCTAATGGTTAATTAAGTTGCAAAATACGGTTTTAGTGTCTTTAAAATTTAATATTATACTATCTTGCAGGGAAAAAAATTAGACAAAAAATGATATTTGTAGCAAATTTTACTTTGTATGTTTATATTACATGTACAGAACTTAGTGTTATGAAAAATAACATCTAAAAATGAAATATCTTTGTATTCCATAGATGGATCCGGCGGAATCTTCTCGCGTACGACCAACTGCCTCGTTAAGGAGGAAGAAAGTAGCATTTCGACCACAAATCCGTCGCCCGATACGAGAGCGAGAAATCGAAGTTGATGTAGATCCTGAATTTAACGTACAAACTCCTAATTTGATAAGAAATGAAAGTGCAAGACTATATGAAGAAAATATTGATGCAGGAGGCTCTCAAGATTATCTTCATGAGTCAAATTACCGCGGTCCAGTTGATCAATCCACTCCTGATGCACCCGATACGGCATTTATGTCTCGAACCAGAAGCAGACGTCAATCCCTGAGGAAGACAAGGAGACAGTGATTAGATTATATTAGTTGTGTATTGATATGGATGTTGTAAGAACTTCAAGTGGCCGGTGTAATTATTTTTTCAAACATTTTGAAGAATTTGTAGAATATATGGTTTTTGTTTGTAATGAACCCTATTATTTGTTTTTGTTCGAGGAATATATACACTACGTTTGTATTTGATCTTATTTCTTTAATTTGTATGAGATCTTGTTTGTTTTATACGTAGGGGACCTTATTTATAATCTTCACTATATCATTGTATCAGTTATTGTATCGTTGTATCATTGTATCGGTGTATCAGTGTATCATTGTATCGTTATATCGGTGTATCAGGAGTATCATTGTATTTGTGTATCAGGATTATCATTGTATCGGTGTATCAATGTATCGGTATATCGATGTATCAGTGTATCATTGAATCGGTATATCGGTGTAATAGTGTATCATTGTATCGGCGTATCGATGAATCAGTTTATCCATATATTATTGTATCGGTGTATTAGTGAATCATTGTGTCGGTGTATCAGTGTATCATTGTATCTTTTTGCTTCCTTCACTATATTTTTGTAATAATGTATAATTATTTGTTAATATAAGTCCGTAAAGTGAAGTTAAATTGGATAAACTAATGATATATCAGATTATTACATAAATAGAATGGGTGAGGTATCCGGAGTAGCAGATCGAGTCAAGCTCCTATCCGGACTGATAGTCCGAACAGGGGAGATCTGTTCGGACTGTCAGTCCGAACAGGACTGACCCGTTCGGACTGAGAGTCCGAACAAGGCTCCCCCGTTCGGACTGAGAGTCCGAACGGGTCAGACCCGTTCGGACTCTCAGTCCGAACATGGCCCCTCTGTTCGGACTCTCAGTCCGGACGAAGCGGGGGCCTGGACGAAGCGGAGAAGGAGGAAGGGCAAAATGGAAATTTTTTTTAAAGGGTAAATGGGCGATATTAACTGGGCTCACTAGGAAAAAAGTTGTGCCCCTTTAGAAGTTCCCCAAATCTAAACACCTTGTCTGAGTGCACCAATTTTTTCTGATTAGCCTACTTTTTCAATGGTCTGAGCTCAAAATTTGGACGGAAAAATGAAAAAATGAACTCTTTTAGAAATTCCCCAAATCCGTTCTGTCCGTTTTACAATTCGATTCAGTTTTGCTAATTTAACAAAAACTAATTAAAATCTATGAATGCTCACCTCTATTTTTAAGCGGTTTGAAAAATACCAATTTATTAATAATACAATTATTTTTTTGTAAAATATAGAAGAAAAATATAGGTGTGCAACTGCCAGCCATTTTACACACTTACATCCCAACCTAGTACCCCCTTAAATCTGTTTATTCTGGGAGTTTGAATTTTGTTTTTTAGTTTGTTATTTATTTATTTATTTTTTCTGAGCAGCTATCACTTGCAAATTATCCAAAACAATTCTAAAACTCTCTATTGTTTTGCCTATTTAAAAGGGGGTTTCCAAAGGAGCACACCATTTGTTCTAGTGAGCCCACTTTTTAAGGCTGGTCTGGACAGAAACTAAACTAGATAGTGGGCTCACTAAGAAAAGTGGTGTGCTCGTTGGACACTCCCATTTAAAAGCCATTTCCTTTTACATGAAGCAATAAAAATAATGTTCACGGGAGTCTTCTCTCACTATCACCCTTGCCCCTCCTCCCTCGTTAGGTCGGTCAACTGCACCGTTAGGGCTCGATCCCGTTCCCTCCGCCTCGGCCTCCCCCACTGGCGGTCCTCCTTCACATCTCGCCGCCACCTTCAGGCGACCGTCGCGGCGTCGATGTTGCCGGAGAACGCACTGGTCCTGGACGGTTGCGCGGCCGCCGTGACGGCCGGAGTGGCGTTAGGGCTGCTGAGATTTTGGGAGGAGTTGGCCAAGAGACAAGTTTTTGAGCAGGTTTTTGATCTCTATTGCACCTTGTGTTTAGCTTTTGATTCTTAATGTTGAGTCTTTGATTTTCCATTTGATGTCGATTTCCTTAATTTCAGTGTAAAAATCTCATCTTTATACAGTAAAACTATCACTGTTTGATTCTTCAAACATTTGATGTAGTGTATGGTTGCTGACATTGTTCTATATCTGCTATTAATTGCTTGAAGTTGTAAATTGGCTTGAGATGCTCAAGTTTTGGTGTGTTCTAATTGATATATTTCACATGGATAAAAGTAAGTAAGTGGAAACTAATTCGGACTCCCATACAATTGAAAAATGGTAAAAGGTGTACATTTCTAAAGTCAGGAAATAGAACAATCCGAATTTCGAACAAAAATTAAACAATAGTTATTCAAGTATTGTACATGGCTTAATAGTTGCAATTTATCTATACGTAGAGAGTCTACCCTGTAAAGACCATTCATTTACCCTGGACCAAAACTCCGAGTTTATATCCAACCACACCCTTATGGCCCTAAATCTAAACTTTTATGCTGCGCTGTTCTTTTCGTATTTTTGTTGGAAATTTTATTTAGGCCCCTAACATTATTATTTATTTAGACTTAACCTTCTTTAAAGGATGTTATATGGTACACCCTAAGTCCCAAAATAGTTCTGAGAAAACCACTCAAGCTCATTTTAATTGTATTAGGTTTAAGTATGACACATATATAATGATAAATACTTATATTTTCTGATTGGACAAAAAATGTTGTCATTTGCTTAGAGGATAATGCCAAAAGGTTTTGTATGTTTTAGCCTTAGAAAATTTTCTAGAAATGAAATATACAAAAATTTAATAGAATTTTTCTCTTGAATTCTCTTCCGTTTCCCTCCTTTTTTGTGCATTCCTTTGACAATCGTTGAACCAAAGAGTTAGGTAGGAAGTTCCTTTTAGAGTAGTCAGATTTTGCATATTTCCTCTATAATTTCTCTTTCTAGAAGTGGAGAAGAATTAGCAAGGTAATATTCATTAATTTTTGGCTCACATTTTTATTTCACGAGATGTCTAAAATGTTAAAATTATCAAATCATTTTGCATTATCTTGTATATAATTGAGAAAGGCTTTTTTGTTCATTTTGATGCTAAAAATTCTAAACGAGCACACCACTTGACTTAGTAAGCACCATTTGCTTAGTGAGCACACTCTTTTAAAAAGAGAGGTTTTTCTTATTGGGCACCCAATTCTTCTAATATTGCCCCTCTTAAACTCTTCTTTACTTTCCCATCCTCCCATCACAAACTCTAATCCTCTTCGGGAAAATCTTCAATGTAATTTTTGTTATCCTAATTTCTCTTTCATTTGATTTATAGAATTTTCCTTTAGATTTTTAAATAATGAAAATAATTTGACGCTAATTTAGGGTTAGCTTAGAAGTTGAATTTTTTAATGGTATTTTTTACGTGCTCATCAACGTTTATTGATGAATTGTTTAAACTAATTTACATTGAAAAATATTTTAATAAATGGATTTAAGATTGAGGGAATGGAGTTTATAATTTATGGGTTTGGGTGTGTGGTTGGAGGGAGAGAGAATGATTGTGTTAGGGAAGAAGAGAATATGGTGAAGGAATGCAAAACGAGATAAAGGGGCTTTTTGTAAAAAAAACCTAAACTTTCACTTTCTATATTTAAGTTTGTCATATACCATGTTAATGCCCTTACTAGGGATGGAGATGGATACAAATTTCTGCGGATATATCTAGAACTAGATTTGTTACTGTTACAGATATGAAGATCCCTATTCGGAACATATTGGTTGTTGATGCGGAATTTATCTTCAAGACCCTACAATAAAACTTAATTTTTTATTTTTTCTAGACCTAACCATTTGGAAGTTATAAAGAAATTATCAAATTAAATTAAATAGTCGAGTGTTGGCATCTTAAATAATTTAGTTTAATATTTATTCAAAGTAAAACCATGAAACTTAACATATTGCCTTGATCTATTATACTGAATGATATGTTTTTATGCATATTTATATTTTCTATAGTTTTTCTTTTGTTTTCATACCTTACCTTTTATTCATGTCAATTTCTAATCTCCTAAATCCTATTCAGACCAATTTTTATTTAAGCAGAGACGAATATGTTTTTTTTTTTTGTACCAAACCATCTCTATATCCGTTTTTGTGATTGGAACAGATATGGATATGGTAAGTCCCATATACAATTTGTATCCAATACATTTGCACCATAGGCCCTACCGTTGCACCAAATTATGAAGTTATGGTGGTAATTGAGGGTTTCTAAGCTTCAGAAGCGTAATAAAGAAATAAATGTTGGGGTCATGTTGGATTAGAGGTGCAAGTCCTAGAGAAGGTGAATAGAGTTTCTACTAGATTTCAATTCATTTATCTGAATATCAAAGTTATTATGCAGTGGAATATAATAAACAACTACATATAGCAAATGCAAGCAAAATAAAGTAAGATTTTATAGTGGTTTTGGGATAACCATACATCAACTCTTCGTCTTGATAAAGGTATTTCCACTACTAGTGAAGGAAATGCTAAATCTGTAGAATGAGAAAAATTGAAGAGACCCAAAAAGAGGCCAGTCCTGTGAGGCTAAATAGCCTCGTGCCACGCGAGGTTAGTAGTCTGGCGTGCCGTGCATGCTGTGAGGCTATTTAGCCTCACGTGTCGCGAGACTATTTAGTCTCGCGGGGCTGGCCTCTTTTTTGGTCTCTTCAATTTTTCTCATTATATAAGACCCTTTCTAAAGTTTTCAAAATTTGTTTTATCCTTTTGTTTTTGGCCATAGCTAAAAGTTTGTTTCTTCAAGTCGACGCGATTGGAATAAAAAGTTAGGCGAGTGTCTATGGACTTACCATAGTACGGTGTGAACCCCGACCAAAACTACGCCCTTCTCATTGGTATATGGCTGTAAAGCTGTTTTGCCATTCAAAATCCAAATTTCATCCTTGCATGTAGCACTGACCACGAAGATGACGACCAAAGAAAAACATCGACAATGACTTCAAGAGTTAGAAGTCTTGGACGAGAAGCGCTTGAAAGCACAACAACAAATTTAGTTGTACCAAGTGCGCATTTCAAGAGCGTTTAATAAGAAAGTTAAATGAAGAACGCTGAAAGAAAGAGACTTGGTTTTAGCTGTCAAGAGATTATTGATCATGACCTACAAGACTAAGGGAAAGTTTGAACCCAAGTGGGATCCCCTTTGTAGTAGAAACTGTCTACTCAAATGAAGCCTATCGTCTGATCAATCAAGACGGCGACAGAATCATGATGCCCATCAATTGCAAATTCTTGAAAAAGTACTGCATATAGTCACTTAAAAAAAAGGTGCGTACAATAAGTTTAATGTCTAATGCCATCAAGGCAATGGAAAGAGAAATAAAAAATTTCTTACCAACCTTATCATACTAGGGGTAAGAGTGAAACCAATTGCCTAATGCCGAAAAGGCGAAGAGAAGAGGGAACGCTTGACATTTAAGCCCAAACAAAACCCTCGCCAACTCATCGTGCTAAGGGGAATAATATGGTTAGCCCAACGCAAATAGCGATTGGTAAAAGCATGTCAAATCCATTGATAGCTGGGGTTTTGCTAAAAATCTCGTGAAAAATTTGTCATAATATTATCCTGTAAGGATATATTATTACCCATAGCCACAAAGGCAAAGGGAAGAGCAAATCAAATTCTCGACAACCCATCATGCTAAGATAAAAAGCATGAACAACCCATAGGCACAAAGGCAAAAGGGAGAGGAAATCAAATTTTCGACAACCCATCATGCTGAGCTAAAAACATGAACAACCCGTAAGCACAAAGGTAAAGGGGAGAGGAAACCAAATTCTTGACAACTCCTCATACTGAGGTAAAAGTATGAACTATTCAATGCCAATATGGGAAAGAGAAGAGGAAATCAAAATCCTCGCCAACATATTATGATAAGAAGTAATGTGCAAACAACTCTGCACTCTCGAGGCAAGGGGCAAGAGAAGGCTAAAAATCCTTGATCAGTTCTATCATACTGGGGTAGAAATAATCCAATATCGAAAAACCGAAGGGAAGATGGGACGTTTGGCATTTAAGTCCAAATAAAACCCTCGCCAACTTATCATGCTGAGCGGAATAGTATGGTTAGCCCAACATAAACGGTGATCGGTAAAGGCATGTCAAATTTGTTCATAGTTGGGCTTTGCTAAAAATTCCCTGGACCTGTCATGTTAAGTTTTTATATCTGATAGTAAGATTTGAATCATCTCATATATATTACTTCAATACAATCAAACATGTCATGTTAAGCTCTTATCTCTGACAGTGAGATTTGAATCATTACACACACTACAACAAACAATATCTTTCTTTGACCCTAACCTGGTTACCTCGGCAAGTTTAGTAGTACACCTCTGCTGAAACCCATAAATACATTTAACAGTACACTTCTGTCCATGGTCCTTCAACGCTAATCTGGTCATTTCGCTATGTTTAACAGTACATCCCTATCGAAATCTAATGGATACGTTTAACAGTAATCCTCTGTCCATGGTTCTTTGATTCTAATCTGGTCATTTCGGTATGTTTAACAGTATACTTCTGCCAAAATCCTATGGGTACATTTAATATTACACCTCTGTTCATGGTTCTTCGATCCTAATTCAGTCATCTTAGTATGTTTAACAGTACACCTCTGTCGAAACTCAATGAGTACATTTAATAGTACACCTTTGCGCATGGTTTTTCGATCCTAATCCAGTCATGGTTCTTCGAAACCCCATGGGTACGTTTAACAGTACACCTCTGCTCATGATTCTTCAATCCTAATCCGGTCATCTTGGTAAGTTTAACAGTACACCTCTGTCAAAACTCCATAGGTATGTTTAACAGTACACCTTTGCTCATGCTCCTTCGATCCTAATTCAATCATTCTGGCTCTGTTTGTCAACCAAGCGAGTCACTCTTTCAGCTCAAACCAATCATCTCGGCTCTATCTGTCAACCAGACGACTCACTCTATAAAATAATTTCCACCAAACTCACATCACTACCGAAACTTTTCGCCCGCTAAGATGTTTCCATGTCCTTAGTGAACTTCCATTTTCTATCAAATCTATTCACCAATTTCAAAAGAAAGCCCATTATATCACAAGAAAATCCATTCACCAAGTTCAGTCCCAATAGTATTGCTACCAAGATATCGCAAACATCAATCCGTTCCATCATTCTGTACTATATGCCACAAAGATAAAAAAATGCTATAAGATTGAAAGGCAAAAATAATATTTTCCTTTATATATGAAAAGTACAAAGTATGTAACAAAAAAGAAGAAATACAAATGAGAGATATCAATGGTCTGTCAAAACTCAAAACTTTTAACCTCTCTTCTACTTCCCATAGGTTTTTTGAAGGAGTTTCTTCAGCAGCGGTAATGACTTGACAACATAGCACATGCTCGTCAACAATAAGGCGTTGTGCTACCTCAGTGCGTATGTCTTCCAAGGCCCTAGTTCGAATGCCACTTCCTATTGCATCTGCACCTATTGGTGAGAGAGCCACACGACGCTTCATGATCTCGTTAAACTTCAGCTCTTTGGCCTGAAGAACAGCCTGAGCAATGGCGATGGCATCCCGAATGCAGGAGATATTACTCTGGGTGGCTTCCATTTCAAGCTCGGCCCGCTCAAACTCATTTGCTAATTCCACCCTGAACATTGGCCAAGTCCTGAGCTCTCGAGCACATATTTCTTCCTTCTGCTCCTCTTGGAGAAGATATAGTTCGGCACAACCTCATACAACTTCAATGTCAACAATAGCAGATATATTGGCCTGGCACAGGTTATTCAAACTCTCCAAATACTGGTCTAGTGCTTGCAGACGTGCTAGGTAAAAAGAAGTTTGATCAGGACCGCCGATTCTCTCAATATTTTCAACATAGCTTAGTAGCATTGGACGACCCAAGTCATAGGAGTCCCGCCATGGCAGAATCAAAGATACACAACGATCAAATAACTGGTAGAATCCACTTGTAAAGTATTGCAAGAAATCTTCCATGAAATCGTCCAACCATGCTAAAGACATAGAAGGCGCCGTCGCTACAATAGTTGGAGGTGGAGGCGGTCAAAGAGTAGAGGATGAAAATAGAAGCCCTGTTAGATGGAAAGCCAGAGTCTGTAGGAGATGCTAGCGGAAGAGCGATCAATAACAGGTGCGACAACCTCGTCAACAGTAACGGCACTAGTCCCAGTGGGCGCCGTCTTAGATGGAGGACTCTCCTCTAAGATATTCTCTTTACCTAAAGTACTCTTGAAAGATAATATGAGAGATGCATGCGAAGGTACGGGTATGACCGGTGGCTCTACCGCGTTTCCTCCCCCTATAACAACACTTATAACTATAAATGGAGTAATAACTGTAGTAGCTGAAGGAGCTTGAGGATCGAGAGTCGTCGCTGATGAGTCACCCACATTGGCTGAAGTAGTCGGTATCGGTGAAGGCAAACTAATAGCCATTGTACCTGCAAAGACAACAGACATATTTTAAGAAAACCAACATGTTGATGAAATAAAGTAACAAAGGGTGTACTATAGTAATTAAATAGGTACCTCTTATGGTGCCACTAGGAACAATAATGCCTTCTTGACCTGCTGGTTCTGAATCTTCAGGGCGGGAATGGCTGTGCTTGCTGGTGGAAGGTTCAAAGTAATCAGCATCGTACACACTGATATCACTATAGCCACCACCGATATCACTAACCGGACCGCATAAACTCGAATCATATACAAGCTCATGTGAGCCCGATCGGGCCGAGGTCGAACGTACCCAAGAAGAGTTGGTCCCTGAAACATCAAGAAAAGAAAATGAGGCTAAGTTATAACAAAACTGTTAAAACAAAAGAGCTGGCATATTTCATTATGTGGAGAAACTAGTCTAGCAGTTGGATTACGAGGTGGTGCTGAAGAAAACGACATTAAAGCTGGCAGAGAAGCAGGGATGTTGGCTGTCTGAGAGACGAGTACAAGTCCCACAGGAGCAGTGACAGTGGCTGGCGATATATCATGATCCGAGTAGACTACAGTAGTTGGTTCGACACTCCAACCTCAATCGTCTAGATGGCACTTGTTGGCACTTGATTTATTGATTCCATCACCAGGGGTGCTATCCCTTGAATTGGTGCTGCCATCTCAAGTACTAGATCATTATCCATAACCACTAAAGCAGCAGAAGCAGATCAAGCCTTCTTTTTGCTCCTCTCTTTCGAAGGACCAGCTTCACTAGCTCAGAGTCTTTTATTGGTGACATCCATAGTGGTGACACCAGTAGAATCTGCTGCACTCTGGATCTCAGTCGTTTGATCTGCAGCCTTAGCCTTTGCACCATGTCCTGCAGTATCACTCTTTTCGGTTGCTACTTCAACTATAACCCTAGCAGCTCCCTCCCCATCCTCAGTATATCTTTCATATTAAGAAACTCGTTCATACCTCTGAGACGAGTCATTTTTATCACTCTTCTTCCGAGAGTACTAAGCTTCAATCTCCCTTATGCAGTTATGGTTCCTGCAGAAATCCGTAATGGCGTTGGTAGCATGATACCAGGTGCAAAAGTTTAAAGAGAAGTAGATTGGGCATCTTGTGTGGAAGGGTGAATTGAGCGCCTGTGCTTCCAGCATAAAATTGGTATCAAGTCCGGACCCCTTCAAAGAGATTAGCTTGAAAGCCAAGCTTCTGGTTCAGGTTCACCACATATAGTTGAGAATAGCCGAACTGGCGGGTAAACCGACTCGGAAAATAAGGTTCCATGTGACAGGTCATGCCTTGGCGATACACAAAGTGGTCTGGATAGATATTTACTAACCAAAAACAACCCAAAGATAGAGTTGTGAAGCTGTCTGGTCTTCGGATATCCTAAAAACTGTTGCCGTAATTGTCGTGAGGAAATTTAGGGAAGGTACGATAGATCTGATAATTTTGGTGATTCCGGAAGGCTCTACGGACAGCAGACATATAGCTCATCCAGTCAGAATTCTCGTACCATTGCACATAAGGTAGAGAAGCTGGATTTTCGGAAGTCGGGGTCGTCATCATGCTAAGGCAGTGAAGTGCAAGTCAGGGCATCAGATACGTGTATGGTAGCTCGTCTCGGGGGTTTGGAGTCTTGTATATTGTTTCCCCTTCATCATTGACAACAATCTCTATCTTGGTAAATTCGGTGTGAAGCTCTCTCAAAATATTCAACAAGCTGCAGATCATAGTAGGGAGAAGTCCAAGAGATCGGCCGTGGGCAAGGAGCACCGCAGGATATACTACGTCGATGGTAATGGCCTCTTTCGGAAGTGAAGGCACGACACATTTCTTGAGCCACAATAACATGAAACCAGTGAGAAGTCCTTTATCAGAAATCCAATACTTGGCTTGGTAATTGAAGCTCTCAAACTGCATGCCTGTCTTGAAGCCATCTTTATTAGAATCAGCAGTATAAGATGTGGTTTGCAGATTCAAAATTCTCTTCTGAATGACTTCATTACTTAGCTCCTCGTATCTGACCACTTTGATCTGGGACTGATCCAAGTTGCGAAATAAGTAGAAAGCTCAAGTCTTCTACCCAGCTCCTTGATCTCTCATTCGAGAGATCTCAGTACAAATTCTGAAATGACATAATATCTCCTAGTATGTCTCATATGCAGACCTGTCCTGTTCCTTCAACTGATTCAACTCTTCAGAAGTAGGCACGTACTCTTCATATGGCAACTCTCCTATGGCTAACAACGAAACCTCGAACATCTCATGGAGGGCGAAGCCAAGCTCTCCCACTAGAATCAAAAAGGAACCTGAATGCGGATTAAACATTTCAAGAATACTGTATAGATGATAGGCACTATGAGAGAAGCTAAACTGAACGTTCCTGATGGCGCTAAAGAGACCAACTTCTCGCATAGTATCTCCAAAAGTGGAGTGTATGGAATCCACTATCCTGCTCTACCACATGTTCTCAGTCGAGTGGATCCAAGCAAGAGTTCTGAAGTTATGAGCTAGGTATTACCCTCTCTTAAATAAGAATTTGTTCAAAAAGGTGTTGACTTTTTGGCAGACTTCACCGAGGGATAGTCTTTATTGAATCTGCTGGGAAGAAGATCGATGACAGACCTGCTGGGACCATCTTGATAAGCACTCACAGTACCAAAATTGTCGACAACTACCCTGTCTTGTTTTCTAGTCATGTTCCAATTCATGGTGTGTAGAACTGATAGCCTTTGGAGGTACTCCAATGGATAGCTCGTAACCATATCTGGAAGAAATATGCGAATACCTTCTACTTTCCGAAACCACTTATGCTCACACATATAGAGTTTCATCTGGAACGGTGATCTGATCTCCAAATAGAAAACTGGATTTCTCGAAGAGATGGCAGTTTGACCCTTCTAGCGGTGCATCAGTAATCAACTCTCTGAGAGTTGCTTGACTGTCTTGGGATAGTCTCTCAACACGATCCTTGAAGTTGCCTGACATGAAGTTTGGTATCGACTCTACAAATCGGAACTGGGCAATGCCGTTGGGCCCACCTTTATATTCTAATTAGTTGCGCTTGGGGAGCGCGTCATTGGAATTGTTGACTGCCAAAAATAAGAAGACAAAAGTCAGGAAAAATCCAAAAAAATAGTTCTAAAAAGTGTATTGCATGCGAGGCAGGCCAAGCATCGCATCGCGTGAGGCAGGTCGAGCCTCGCGTTTGACGCAAGGTCGGCCGAGCCTCGCGTCGCATGCAAGGCCGGCCTAGCCTCATGTTGCGTGCGTCGGCCATCACAGCCAAAAACTTCATTTTTTTCCTCCTTTTTACCTCAAATCGATGGTGAAATCCCCGTCAACGATGGCCTGCAGCGGAGAGATCATTGTTGCGGCTCGAGGAAGAGCATCTAGAAGCCATTGAATCGAAGAAATTAAGGAGAATCAAAGAAAAATCCAAAAGGAAAAAGTTGGGTTTTTGGGTTCTTGAGAAGAAGAGAAGAAAAAAAGAGGAGAAGAAAAGAAGAGAAAGAAAGAAAGAAAAAGAAAAAGAAAAGAAGAGGAAAAATGAAAAAAAATCCTTTTATGGCGCTTTAAATAAGTGGTTTTGCAATGGGCCGCCCAGATTTGAGGCACTAATCTTGAAAAGAATACTAACACGCGAGGCTACAGATTGTGTGAGGATGCGGCCAAAACTAAAAAAAATTCAAAGTATTTCAAAATTTTGCCAAAACAAAAGGAGAAAATAAAATTTTAAAAACTTTGGAGGGGGTTTTGTATAATGCAAAAAATTGAAGAGACCTAAAAGGAGGCCAGTCCCGCGAGGCTAAATAGCCTCGCGGCATGCAAGGCTACACCAGTCTGGTGTCCAGAGAGGCTATTTTGCATATTTTAAATAGATTTCAATCAGATCTATAATTGATATGGGTACATAATGAAGACTAAATACAATAAATCTCTGAACCAAATCTAATCAGAAGGAAAATCATATATTTGATGAAAATTATAAGAGGTTTCCGTCTTTATCTATAAAGAAACGTCCATAGCCACTTCATACCTATAAATACCTCTACAAGGGACTTAAAAAAGACTTTTGGTAAGATCTGTATTATGCAAGAGCCTGCAGCATTCTTCTGACCAGCAACAATAAAGAAGAGCTGGCCCTATAAAGTTCCACCGTCATCAATTGTCAACTTCTATAAAAGAGAGCGACGATTTATAAGTTCTCTCGTTTGTTTTCTTTTATTTATTCTTTTTCATTGTAATCAATCAAAAAGAATTCTGTAATAATTTTTTATGGCAATCAAAAAGGAATCGAAATTCATCGAAAACAAAATCACAAGACCATTCTATTAGGATGTTATAAGACAGAAACTTTAGTCACTCAGCTAGTTATCTACTGCAATTTATTCCCATAATGTTCCTCAATTTCTCCCTGTTTAGTATGCCATAAAAAACTTATCACACATGATTGTATTACCTCAATTGATACTGAGTTGAGTGGGTTATAAACCAATAAACAGACTGTAAAGAACAGATTTTGGGACTAAACACCACATATCAATTTGAGCACAAGTTGAAAAGATTTTATAGCTGTGAGGTATACATTTTTGAAAGAATAGGTTGTTACCCAATGAAGTCGTTGGTAAAGATGAACATTGGTTGTATTAACACAACTCAAAATGCATGATCCATATTGAAACATGCCTTTGAGAGTGTTGGGTTGATGAAGAAGTTCGTTGAAAATCACCGAAGATCTCAACTTTTTCTTCAATGCTCCTCTTAAAATTCTCCAAGAGTTGTTTCTTTTAAAAACCTTTTAAAGATTTTATTCCTCTCTCAAATTAATCCAATCCCTTTATTTCATGAGGTAAATCCTAGCTTTTAATCCTAGATGGTCTTGGTAAGATTTGGATTGTTTAGAAAGAAATTCAATCAAATTTGAAATCTTAACTTTCCGAATAATCGACCAAAACTTGTGACTGCTATCCAAGGCTATCGGTGGGATCACCAATGGCTTTATCGATGGCTGGCCTTTAGTCATTTCAGTTGAGGTATGCCATCAGTGGCTCTTTCGCTGCTTGCTTTTAGGTTGGCTTAGTTTATGGTACTTTCTATGAGGTTGAGGTCATTGATGGGCCTGGGCTTTATCCAGCTTTTGATTACCAATAGTTCTTCGTTTCCTTAATGCGATCTTAACTTCTCCATTCGAACTCCCTTTCGGCTGAATTTGCTATCCTTATGAAGGCTTTTTTGAGCTCTACAACTTTGTAGTTATCATCATCATGAGATTGCAGCTATAGCTTCATCAAATCTGCTGTATTGATCGTATAGGTCATATCTGTCTTACATTTTTGACTTGCTTGATTCACATAAGCATCCACCTAATCTGCACGTACTCCACCATACATATCATATTACAAGTAGGGTTTGTTATTTATCAAAGCAAGGGTTATATATGGATATACACCTAACAATAAGAATTAGTGACTTTATGAGTTGTATTCACCCAAATATGTCGATTCCTCGTGGGTGAAGTGAATATGGAAGAAACTGATCTAATCCAGTGGTAGGCATAAATCAGAGGTTTAGCTTGTAGAAGCTAGACGAATTCATGCTTTAGGTGCGAGAAGTTCAAATGGATGCTTGGTAGAGTAAACAGAGTTCATTAGTTATTGATATCATCTGGCGACAACTAATTTATTGGTACTTGCAAATTCTCTGTAACTAAAGTGTACAAGGTCAGAATATGGCTTATTTATCGAATGTGCTTGTGAACTAAGTGCAGGAATCAGGAAAGTAATCTTTGGCAGTTTCAGGAAGGGATAGATGACTTATAACAAGAAATTTAAGAAGTAAATACTAATTATTGTGGGGGGATATGTAGTATGTTGCTTTGTTTTGCATGAACATATTAATTATTGTTAATAATTTCAAGTTCATAATTCCAGACGAAGAATTTGTAGTGAGTTCCTGTGCTAGCCTGATATATGAGGAAAAAGATGATTTTCCTTCCCTTGGGAAAGCATTGAGGCCCTTTTTGGTTTGAGAAGAAGTGTAAGAAAAGACAAGACAATAAGTAAGAAAGTTACTTCCATTGTTTGCTTAGGAAGAAAATTGAAAGGAAAAGAAAGTTAAAGTAAGAGGGGCATTTTATGCTTTTGGCAGACTCTTAGTAGTACGTTGTATTTACGCCTTTGACATACTACTTTTTTTTTTTTTTTTTTTTTCAAACTTTTAATATACTCAGATTCTAATTTTCCAAGAGTCACCCTTCACAACTTTAGGCCTAACCAGCGAACAAGACAGCAAAGGCATGGAACGGAAACATGAGCCCCCCTACTCCATCTACCCTGATTATCTGATCCCCTGAATGGACTTTTTCTTTGTCTTTGCATCAGTCCACCATTATTTGGTTCCATAGATAATCTCTTTCCTCTTTATTGTTCTGTCCCATTTGTTATTTTTTCTATTTTCACAACTTTTTTGTTTGCAATTAGATTAAATTTCAGTAAACTCTAATCTAATAATTGGCTTCAGAGAAGTCATCACCAGAGCACCTGAGGATGCAAGCGCTGACAGGATGTCAGCCATAAGTTACAGCTAATCCTCAAAGCCAGCAATGCTTTTCCTCCCTCAACTTGAATTCCCTCTCTCTTGGAACACAGTGGGACTTGCTAATGAAGATTGGGTTTTGTGTGTTATATTTTTGGATTGTTTATAACATTGTAAAGTTTGTTAAATAAAAAAAAAAGATGTATAGTGTGTAGGTGATTCAATGTAGTTTACAAAGATGTGCACTGACTTGAATTAGCAATGCTATCTTAATGTTATTTAGCAGACGAAGACATGGTGGCAAAGGAGTGGGATCAACACTTAATTTTCTTTGCTTCCCTTTGGATTTTTTGCATTTTTTAGTCAGGTTAATAAGTTAACTGTCTGTCTATATTTATACATAATGTTATTGAACTCTAACTTCATTAAAATTCAAATTGATTTTTTCTTTGTTCCTTTTGTAATCTATACACATTACACAAAAAAAAAAAAAAAAAAAAAAGTGCAAAAATCATACTAATGCATTCTCTGCAGATTTGTGCACGAATGAACAAAATTTCTGCATTTTCAGTCGGCACAGAAAATTGTATAGTCTTGTGAACGCTAATTGTTTTACCTTTTTCATTCATAATATAAACCTTTAGTGTCTTATATTTTGATAGTTTCTATGAAAACAAATTAGTACACTCTGTGTTCATAACATATGCACAAAATTTCTGCATTTTTAAAATGTTGTCATGAAAATATGATTTTTGGTCATTAACAACATGAGTTAATAAATTCAACTAATTTGCCCAATAATGTATGCTCTAGAATCCTATAAAGTAGAAACTAGAATATACCTAAAAAGTTTGTATTAGCATCCTCAGATCTTTGTATCAAGTTTATGCATACATGCATAAAAATTTTTGCTTTTTTCGAACTTAATTTGAAGTTGCAAACTTTTTATTGAACCCATTAATAGTTTTTATTGTTTGCCCATTTTATTTTCATTAGCTATACTTTACTATGAAAAACAAAACTTCAACAAGGTAAAAGTTATATATTCAGGTTTATGCATACATGTCTAAAAGTTTTGCATTCTTTAATCCTTCAATGAAACTATAAACTATTAATGGGTAACAATTACAATTAAAATAAAATTTTAACTTATTCATTTAACAATAGATAATTCTACTCTGATAACATAAAAGTTCTGAGGAAGATGAAGTTTGTGTAACTCTATTTAATGCATGTGTGTATGAAAGTTCTGCATTTTTAAATCTTGATGCTAAAATACAGATTTTTCCGGGAACATCAATTGAAATACAAATTTTTTGTTTTTGAATTTTCTATAATGTGTGTTTTAGATTCTGGTGAAAAGATAAAACTTTACACTATTTATTCAAATTTTGCATATAAGTTCTCTAGTTCTTATCTCAACTCCGAAGTACAATTTTTTTTTTCTAGAAATATCAAAAATAGTACAGGCCTATTTATTCATTTTTCTTTTTCAAGCTTTACTGTCTCATGCTATAGATGTTTCATAAAACATGTCTTTCTGACCAGATTTATGCATGCTATAATGTTTTGCATCTTATAAACTTCTCTCAAACTATCATCGTGTAGAGAGGTTGAGCTAATCCTTCAAACCTTATTATAAGTGATAGACCAAGACAAGAATGAGATTGACTGAGGAAAATGTGATTAGGGACCGAGAAATATAACCTCTTGGATTTCTCAAACTGATTCTAAGCACATATGCCTCGGCAGATCTAGGGACATCAGCAAAAGAGGAGAGGATAGGGATATAACAAAGAAAAAGCTGCCTTTACCGTTTCATTCTTATTTTAATATTGTTTTCAAAAAAGAAAAAGAAGCATAAGGGAGAGAGAGAAAGAGGAGAAACGGTTTTTTTTTTCTTTTTTTAAATAAAGCCATAGCCTGATTAATTACCTAAGTTAAATTCCCTGGTCAGACATTGCTGGGACTCAAACCTGGAACACCCTCTTGAGAATGTAGAATGTTTCTGGCTGGCCTAACCCGCTTTTCATGAGAATGGAAATTAGGAACGAAAAATGGATACATATGCTGTTTCTTTTTCCATCCCATTTCTGATTATATTAGTGGTGTTGACAGGGTTACAGGCTAAACAGGTTACCCATTGTCAGTTGAGGACATTATTGGGATTCCAAGATTATGTGTCTAAAGTGAAAAGAAAAGTTCTGCTATGCCAAATGATATTATTTGGTGATATTGCTTCTGTTGACTGTATGCATCTTAATCTGACAGAAGATGTTTCCTTGTTCCTAGAAATTGAATCGCAAGCTTGTACACATAAGCATTGGGCTGGCCTTCATGCTATTCTGGCCTCTATTCAGGTAATCAGATTGCCTCAGAAGTTTTTCGTGTGTGATTCCTGTTGTTTGTTTAATTTAGTGCTCCCTGGTCGTTACAGTTTCGGAGCACAAGCACCATTTCTGGCAGCATTAGCTCCAGGGATAAATATAATAAGGATGCTGTTGATGGGACTCGGAATATGGAAGAATGAAGCTTTAGTCAAGTCTATAAGTAGACATGGAGACTATCGGTATCAGCTCTAAGCATAACAGCAAACTCATGTCAATTTTTCGCATTTCTCTTGGAGTAACATGCATCCGTTTACTTCTTTCTCTGACACTATAAATGCTACCTATGTGGCCTTTAGGGAACTTCTGAAAGGGCCATTGTACTATGCTTGCACAATAACCCTGGCTACCTTGATCTGTTGGCGAACATCTCCCATAGGAATAGCTGCAATCTGCAATTTGTGTGCTGGAGATGGTATGCATCTTTCTTCATATTGTTAAATTTGATTTGGCTTGATTTAAGATTGTAATGAGTCACTTGAGGCTGTGATAGCCTGTGGAAATTTTGACAAAGAATACCGTTTTTATGAAGGAAATTTTTTTTTTCCTCAGACAAGTAACACTTCATAAATTATAATTACTTCAATGTCCAAATACCTAATTTTACTTACTCTATCTATCCTCTGAGTTCATATATCTGTAGTATTTGTTTGATACCAGGTGTTGCGGACATAGTAGGGAGGAGATTTGGAAAGACGAAGCTTTCTTACAATCCTAACAAATCTTTGGAGGGTAGCATTGCAATGGCGTTTGCGAGTTTCATAGCATCAATAGCGTAAGCTCTACCACCGTTAACATGTGTAATCTACTGCAGCAAAACTGTTGAACTTCTCTGAAGTTTTTTGCATCATGTCTTGTCCATCAGATACATGCACTATTTTTCAACGTTTGGCTACATGGAAGAGAGCTGGGGAATGGGCCTGTGTTTCCTATTAGTGTCACTTGCAGCAGCATTTGTGGAGTCATTGCCCATCAGTTCAGAGCTGGATGATAATTTGACTGTACCATTGACATCTCTAGTGGTTGGTAGCTTTATTTTCTAGGTTTTGTGACTTTGTATTAGAAGACCTGAGGTACTAGTGTTGTATACCTAATGCTGTCTAATGTTGTAACTTTTAAATAATGTATTTGTTGAGATTGTATTTCACATCCATTGAGTATCTAGATATGATAAGGGATCATAAAGAGTTTCAATTGAATTTGGGTCAGAAAATCAGTATTTTAATTGGTTTGGAATACGATGATAGTACTATTCTAATAGGAATTGATGATAGTACTATTCTAATAGGAATTGAATATGAATATTATACATATCTCTTGTATGTGATATGAGAGAGGTGAGCTATTAATAAGAGAGATTTCATTATTATGAAAGATGTGAGAGGTGGAAAGAAAATTATATCTCCTTTTGTAATATTTTTCTTCATAGTGAATATTTTTTGTTGTTTTCGCACATGTAGGTAAAATTTGGTCGGGTAGGTAAAATTTGGTCGGTTAAATTATATTAATTTCTTGTGTTTTTCTTGTGCTTATTGTATATTTCTATCTCAAGTTTGTTCGATGTTGTGAACTTGTAGTGAACTTGTAGTGATTCGAGATTTGATTAGGGGAGTCAATCCCTAACAATATTTATGTCTAAAGTTCGTCTACAATGCTGCAAGATCAAGGTCATTTTTATTGAGTGTTTATATAGCTAGCAGCTAAGTTTTGGCTTCATGTGTATTGTTGATTGTGTTTCTGTTAACCTTTTATATGCAATGTAGATATAGTGGAGTGGAGTTTATCAACGTAGGACGATTTAAAAGTAGGACGATTTAAAAGAGCGGAGGGATGATTAAAAAAACATAAATGATGGTGATATGAATAGATATAGATTAAAAATGTTTAAATGAAAACATTATTTGATTAGCATGAGTGGAGAAGGATCATCCATGTAATAGGTTTGATGTGATTTTTTTTTTATTTTGTGGTTTTAGTAGCCTATTCTCAGTACTTGTAATAAAAAATTTATTTGTTATTATTGTTGAAGTATGAACACAGAAAATTACTAGTCATGTGAGTTGGATCTGATTTGATTCTGGTCGTAGTTTTATCATTACATGTTCAATTATATCACAATGAGATAATCTAAATTTCGAGGTTCTACAAATATCCAAAAAAAAATGGATTGTATCACAATTAGTAAAGAATGTTTTCTAAGAATTGTTTAGGCATAAAGGTGAATATTTTAATAAAAAAATATTTTGATCAGATTAGAGGAAAATTAGACTTTTGATAAGTTTTACTTCCCATGGTTTCTATAAGAGCAAGATAATAGTAATGTACGCATCCATAGATCAATTTTTGCTTCGTTCTATACAAAATTTTGAATTAAAAATGAATTTTTTATTTTTCTAATTCAAAATTTGTATAGAGAGGGTAAAAATTTAGTTCATGGACGCGTCCATTACCATTCCTGGAGCCAATAAAGAATCATATGTACAAAATACTAAAGTGAAAGATAAAGAAACAAAAATTATCTATACAGTGCAAAGCACCTTTTAATCAATACATCACCTATTCACAAAGAACACAGCTTTCAAGTTATCCGAAAAACTTAACCAGTTTAAATTAGTTTGGTCCATTATCCTACAAGTATCCAAATCATTAAGATTTATCTATTGGTGATGTACTGATATGTATAATCAACTCGAGTAATATACAATTAGCTTAGCTCATGCTTAGAGTTCCGCTTATTCTAATAATAGTTAGCTAGCAATATTATTTTACTCTTAAGAGGACGATTACAATTTTGATTTTAGTAGATGTTGGTTGGTAAGATATAATTTGGATAAATAATTAGTTGATGTACCACCGAATTCAAAAAAATTCCATGTCATTACCTCATAATATCAATAATAATAAAAAAATTAAAAATTCTGAAAATAAAATTGGAGAACAAGAGAGTACCCTTAAAAGTCCAAAAAGCAAGTGCTTCCATTTGCACTCACATATTTACTAAACTTCACCCACATGCAAGGTTTTCAAATTTTTAACTAATTTACTAATTAGGGTTAATTACAGCAAGACTTCATGTAGTATAAAAATAGTGTAACTTAATACCCATAAAGTTTAAAACTCTTATTTTAGTTCCTGGAAGAGTGAATAAAGTGAGAGAGCTATTTAGCTAGGGGATGGCAGTGAAATGCATGTGTAGTGAAATGACTATTTTATCCCTGAAAAGACTGTGGGTTTTGCCTTGGTTAACCCAAACTTCCTTTTTTGCTTTCGGTAAACCATTTTCATCAACATCTTCGTTCTTTTTCTTCTCTCTCCTCGTCTTCTTCTTTTTCTTATGTCTTTGGAGGTTGGGTTTCGGTCAGACCGCCTTAAGCAGAGCTATCCTTTTCATGGAAATTTTCAGCCTCTCTGTAGTAGTGGACTTCACTTTATCCTCGGGCATGTACTCAACACCACTATCATTGATGTCATCCAACCACCCTTGTATATCTGATCTATTTATCTTTATGATTGATGCATCAGATGCACAGTTTTGATGAGAGGGATTTTCGTCCACTTAGGAATGGGGATGCTTCAGTCTGCTAGGCAATAGTAGGCTTAGACCCACTTCATAAGTATATGCACCCGTGCACTCCAGTATAGCTGGTAGACTTGGCCATAGGCAAAAATACTCAACAGGTGAACATTTATGAGGCAGGAGAAGGTCAATCAGTGGAATCTTATAGGGATGGTATCTTAAGATCACTAGCTCTTCTAGTTCTGGCTTTAGGGCTCTCTTTAGTCTCATGATTTTAGGATCTTCTTCCAGATACACTCCTTAATCTTCAATACTACTACCATGAAATAGGTAGTACAAAATTTGAACCCAAAGGGCACATCTCTCTAAATGTGACGCCAACAGTGACTGCTGAGGACTGAATCTTAGAATTAAAAGAAGCAAATAATCAAATCATACTCACTTAAAGCAATTTAGCAACATAAGTTAACTCTTTTTTTTTGAGCAAATCCGATGGGTAAGTCCCCCCATATTTCATTAATTAGATTTTTAACAAAATGTGCTACTACATATATAAGTCTGGTTAGAAGTTTAGATATGCCTCCATAGTGAAGGCTAATATTACAAATATTTAAATGCAATGAAAGTTCGTGCCGGTAAATGTTTTCTTCAAGGTTTCCTCCATGGGCTTCATTCTCCTCTATTACGTATCTTGTGGGTCTCCTCTTAGTGCCTCATTTCCCTTTCTTGGATTTTCTTTCTGCGACGGCCCTTCTCCTTGCTCCCCTTCCTCTTACCTCTCCAATGCGGATATATCTAGCCTTCTTCTTACTTCCTTTCTTACCTGTCTGCTTGATGTTGGCTGATCCAGCATTTTCCCATCTTGTCCTATCCATAGATCAACAAAACCATCAATTTTGCAACATATGCTCATAATATTTTGGAATTTTGATGTGAAAATGCGATTGTTTCTTTCGTTCCAAACATGCCAATGTAAAGATGCAATGACTACTTCTTTATTTTTATTTCTACAATTTTCTCATATGTTTCTTAATTGACTGTTTTCTCTTTCGCATGGGTTTGTGCTTTTTAAACTAGAATACACTCTTAACGTGTATATGCACTCCTGAAATAAGTGTGGTATATTTTCTTCTATTTGATTGCATAAGACACATCTCCCTGGTCCACTCCATCCCTTTTCTATAAGGTATCCCATATCAATATTGTGTTTCTATAAACCAACCATAGGAATGCCTTGATCTTGGATGGGGCTTTAATTCTTCATATTATTTCCGATTCTTTGGACCTTACTCCTTTGTATGTAATTATTGAATAATAAGATGCCACTGAGAAAGATCCAACTGTTGTTCCATAACCAATATATTGTGTCTTTTTGGTTTTGTTGTGGTTTTTTATCAGTCTACTTCTCTCCTTCTGCAATCTATAGTTACTCTTTCTTATCGGGGGTAATCTATATGAACCTCTCTTACAGTATTTGTCCAATGTTATTTCTTTATTTTGGGTAAACTCAAATATCCCTGGAGCAATGCATTGGAGTTGTAATTCCATCCATTTATCCTTTCAGAATCTTATCATGTTTCTTTCCCCCAGTTGAAATCGAGTCCCTACCGAAATGATAAACTTTATCCCCTGTATGTCTTTCCAAAACTTCGAAATGTGTGTTTTTTTCAAACACACGTCTCCCTATGGACCATTTTTATTTCCATATTTTGTAACAAGATCTTCCTCACCCCTTTCTTCAAAGATTTCATTAGCTTCCACTACCATTTCAGTAGAAGTACAATGTTCATTTTTTTTTTCTAATTGTTGGATTCCCAGATCTCCTTGTTCTACACTATTGCATACCAGATCCTATGGCACCAAATTATATGTTTTATTTTTCTGTCTGTCCCCTCCCCCCCCCCACCCCCCATCCCCCCCCCCAAAAAAAAAAAAAAAAAACTCCCTTCTTATTCTAGCAATTTTTTTTCTTTGCCTATTTTGGTGTTCTAAATATTGAGTTCAATATAAGGGGATTACCGATAATACTGAGTTAATTAATATCAGTCTTCCTCCCAAGGATAGGAATTTACTTTGCCAACTCTCTAGTTTTTTTTTTGTGATTTTTCAATGATTTCTATCCAATCCTCCTTCTTAAGTTTTGTTTTCTCTTAATGGTACCCCTAGATATTTGATTGGAAATATTTCCCTTGAGTAGCCAAGAACTCTCTCTATTGTCATACTTTTTATGTCTGTTTCTCAAAAATATTTTACTCTTTTTGTAATTTATTTTTAGAGCCCATTCTTCAAATGTGTATGGAATCCATTTCTACATAATTGGTTCTTTTATATCTGCTTGTCTAAATATTATTGTGTCATCAGTATATTGTAGATTTGTGATAAGTGTTTTCTTTGATGCTGGTAACTCTCTTATCCATCCGGCTTCTTTTTCCTTCTTTATGATTGCATTTAACCCATCTATAACTAAGGTGAATAGAAGAGGTGATAATGGGTCTCTCTGTCTTAAAACTCTTCTACAGGCTATTTCATTTTCTACCTCTCCATTCAACACGATGTGAGTCTTGGATGATTTCAACCAGTTTTCAATCCATCCTGTCCATTTCGGTCCAAATTTTCTCGCCTTGATCACTTCCATCAGGCATTTCCAATTTACTATGTCATAGACCTTTTCAAAGTCTAATTTTAATAAGAATCCTTTTTTCTTTTCCTTTTTTACATGATGTATGATTTTGTGTGTGACTACTATTCCATCTCAAATACACCTTCTTTGATAAATCCTATTTGATATTCTCCCACCAGTTCTATCAGTTTCGGAGCTTGCCTATTAGCTCATATCTTCGATATGATTTTAATTGTGCAATTTAACAATGATATAAGTCTGTAATCCCTAGCACACTCTGCCATATTTTTCTTTGGAATGAGGATAATATTTGCAAAGTTTAAACGATCTAACCTGGCCTCTCTTTGATTGATTCGACAATTAATCTCATCATATTTTCTCTTATAATTATCTAATATTTATTATAGAATAAGATCGGGAACCCATCAGAATCTGGAGTCTTTTCTTGTGCTAGGCCTTATATTACCCTCTTTGCTTCCTCCTCTGTTCTATCCTCATCCAACTCTTCCAAGCCAATTTCTTCCCTTCAACAACTTTGTTTCAAGGCAAATTAATACTCTCTCTTCTTTCCCATCAATTCTTTGAAATATGCATCAATGTGCCACTGGATTGCATCCTGGTCCACACATACTTCCCCTCCCTATCTACATTGATGTTATGAGGTTTTGTCTCCTCCTATTGTTTGCAATTTTGTAAAAGTATGTTGTATTTTGATCAACTTTCCTTTATCCACAATATGCTCTTGGTTTTTGTCTCCACATCATTTCCTCTTTCTCCAAAATCTCACTTAATTCTTTTCTTATATCCCTTAATTGCTTGACCTCATTCTCCGCTATTTCCTCCTTTACTTCTTTTATTTCGAGATTCTCTATCTCCCTGTTTAAATTATTCTTTTATTGGTTGATACTTCCAAAGGATTCTTTTTTTTTCCATTTTTGAGTATTTTTCTTAGTATCTTAAGTTCTTCGGATATGTTTGCTGCTATAGCCACTGTCCCTATCGGGTCTCTCCAATTTCTTTCTATTACCTTCTCTAAGTGCTTTGCTATCATCCGCATTTTTTCAAATCTAAAAATTCTTTTCTTTTGATAAGCTTCAATGGGATGTTGTCTGAAGTCATTTTGTGGCACACCCGCATGCTGGCCAAAGGAAAGAGTGACTCTCATTCCAGATTGACCATTATTCTATTTAGTTTTGCCAAGTTCTGATTCTCTATCTTGTTAGACCAAGTATATTTTTGCTCAACCACCCGCAAATCTATCAAATGTAGATGAGCTATTAACCAGTTGAATTTTTCTCTATCTCCTTGATGCCCTATCCCTCTCTTCCTTTCCTCTCTAAATCTTTCCACATTGAAATCCCCATCTATTACCCACGGTAAGCTCCATTTTGATTCTATCATCCTTATCTCATGCCAGAATCTCTCCCTTGTATTTCTATCGTTTGGACCATAAACCGTTGTAATTATAAAATCCCAATTATTGTTTTTTTGCTTGAGATTTAGGGTTAGTGAGAATTCTGCTTCCCATGAATCTTGTAATTTATATATCTCCAAATTAAAACCCATTATAATCCCCCTGATGCTCCTGTCCCATTTTAAATACCCATGTATTCAGATTTTTAGAACCTATTTATCTTAGGAATATTTGACTGAGGAGATTGACCTTAGTCT
The DNA here is from genome assembly GCA_036321105.1 of Dracaena cambodiana. NCBI lineage: Eukaryota > Viridiplantae > Streptophyta > Magnoliopsida > Asparagales > Asparagaceae > Dracaena > Dracaena cambodiana. Next base: position 26,383,322 of record JAYEPQ010000017.1, read on the forward strand.
TATTAAGACCAACTATATCTAATTAATTTGCAATCATAGTTGCCCTAATAACCCTCCTCTTCATTCCACTCCCTAGACCCTTTATATTCCAAAAAATATAATTCATGACTTCGTGGTTTTTTTTACCCCTTGATTAGAAAGGTAAACCCCTACTTAGTGTCCTCTCTAATGCTTCTTTTCCTATATACTTTTAAGTACTCTCTTTTATTAATTTTGTTTTCACTTGTTTCTATATGACATAATGATGCAATATATAAAAGTAATGAATTAGGCACTAAATTAAAAATAGAGAGCACATCAGGCTTTCCGAGTGATGAATTTGATTTTCTAGTTAAGGCTAGTAGGGCTGTCTCTCCTAATTCTGCCTCACTGCCACCCCTTTGATCAAGTAGTCTCCGGCTTCGTTTGTTAGGAGTCTCCCTGTTAGCTGCAATCTCTGCCTCCTTCTCGATCTCTTCTCCCATATGGACTTCTGATTTTTGTAATTCCTATATTCTATCTTGCTCCTTTGCTTTTTCCCCATCTGATTCAACATCTGAGATTGAATCCAATGTCGAGATTCATATCAGTTCCTAAGCACTAGATTTTGCTTCTGTCTCCTCCCAAACCACTTGAATCTCCTCTTTGTTTCCTTTGCTAGCAAAGTATCAATTTTTTCCTGTACTACTCTTTCCATTGCCCTATCAGGTGCTCTTTACACCATCTCTGGCTGTAGCTCCCTTGCAAAATTATTCCAATTTTTGCGCCCTGAATTTCCGGTGTCTTGTGATATCTCTTCTACTATAATGATGACACTCGGGTCCCCCCTTTCTTTTCTATTTATAGTACTCCCCTCTTCAACACTCTCCACTATTTCCTTCCTTTTATTTTTTCTATCTTGGGCCACACTATTTATTCTCATCTCCTCTTTCTAGGCTGCAGGCTCACTAATCTTATTTAGTTCATCCTGATTAATTGCTTGTTTCTGCAAGCCCCACTAGCGCCCCACTTGTGCCCCTCTTCACGAGAAGATCGCTATCTTCCTTCTTGAGCAGTGCGCTTCCCTTGGCAACCACGCGATCATTAATGGTAGCGCTATCTTTTTCGTGTCTCCTTAGATCTCCCATCCCTGCTTCGTTTCCTCCACTTTCTTGTTTAGGAAGCTCCGCTTTGCCTCTCTTCCCTAAATGGTAAGCCTTTCCTGTCCCCTTTCTGCCATAATTAGGTTTCCTTTCACCAAATTGGAGTCTACATTGAATTTCATAGCTTCCTGTCAACTCCCCCGTATCCCATCTCAGGGCTCGTGTTAACTTATTCTAAGTGCTTTATGGTCAACTCTCCTTCTCCAATAAGTTTTTTTTTTTCTGCCGGCCACTTTTCCTGCGAGATTTTTTCTGGTGAGTTTTTTGTTTTTGTTTTTGTTTTTTGTTTTTGCTTTTTCTCCTCCTCATGACTCTAGTTCTCTCCTCCTTAATCTCCCACCTCCTTCTGGCCATTATTTTGACTGGTTCTTTAATAACTGTCTTTAGTGTTGTTTTTTCTTTCTCTTACTGGTTTCTTTTTCTTTTCCATTGGAGCTTGGACTCCTGCTCCATTTTCCATTTTTCCTTCCTGTCCATATCATAATAGACTGCTTTGTCGTATGTTACTCTTCTGACTATTTTGAGGACATCACAATCAAAAGTTCCCAAGATGATCTTCATCTCCTTTGGGATGTCATCCTCCTTATGATACCCAACTCCGATTCTTACTATTTTTTGATCATTTTTTCCAATATCGTCGGGTCCACCTCTAGGAGTCGGCTGAACTCTCTAGTTAGTGCTGCAAATGAGGTTATATCCCAAGCAAATAGTGGCAATCCCTCCACCTCAACCTAGAGCAGTTGGGAGAAATGGTGAACTTTGAGGGTTTCTTCGCCCGTCCACCTAACTACTCTAAACTGCCTTCCTTATATCTCCTTTGTGGCTTTGAGATAAGGTAGTTCAAAGCATTTTCATTTGGAAGTTCTATGATGAACTCCCTGAAAGAGATTTGTTAAAGTTCCTCATTCCTCCTCTTGAATGGCTGACATTCCTCTGAGTGTCTTAATTGCTTCCGCTACCTCACTTTCCTCATGTAAGAGGACAATAACTCCCAATAATTTTGATAGCTTCTCCTGTTGCTCAATCATTTGATCCACGTATGGGATGTGAACTATTTTGGCTTGTGATTTGTTCACCTCATTAATGTCGTTGCGACTGTCTCCTTGTATTGGTTTTCTTAATGGAGCAGCTTACTGTCTCCAAAGTCCCATTCCAGCTACTCTGCTCGATGCCTCCTTGTCGGTTGATTCCGATTTTGGTTGATTTAATGAGAGTCTCCTCATGTCCATTCTTGGATGTTTTGTCAGAACCCGCCTAACTAGAGGCAGTGTCGACTTTCCTTTTAGGTTCCACAGGCACTCCGGCACCCTATGTCCCTCACCGTCACAGCAAAAACAAATAACCACCAGGCAATTAGCAATCTTTCCCTCTAAAGTTCTCCTTTCTCGGTTCCTTTCCCTTGTCCTATGGACCTGCGATGATTTGTTAAGCAGGAGGGCTCCCACTACTTCTGCGTACTACCTACCCTATACTAAGGATTCCGTCCCTCCTCCTCTGACTTATTAGAGTCGGACGAGTCCCTTGTGGCTTTGGTGATACTGAATATGGATCTCCCATATTCTAACTCTATTTTTCATAGTATCATGGTTGCTACGGTTAGCTGGCTGTAGTTCCGGTCAATGGCCTCCCACTTGCTGGAGGTAGTTGGCATGTACCCTAACTCCCCTATTGATGATAATGATACCTGAGATAGCGAACCTCCCCCCCATCTAGTTTTTTCTTCCTTATTCTTCTCCTTCCTCTTTATACTCCCTCCCCTTCTTCTAGTTTTATTTTAACTCTTTTTTTTGAGGAAAAAGACAACATAATGTCGTCTTGTATATTTCATAAGAACATGAAATAGTACATTTTGGATATATATATATATATATATATATATATATATATATATATATATATATATATATATATATATATATATATATATATATATATATATATATATATATATATATATATATATATATATATCAAAAAGGACAAAAAGGGATACAATAGGAGGGGCATGGTTATTGTTGAGACCATACCTTTGCATAGTAGCTAATGCACTGGATGAGAGAAGTGATGTCGCGATGGATGTTTTGGAATATCCGTTTGTTGTGCTCGTTCTATGTACATCAGATAATTGCTAAACTGATGATATCCCATACAGCGAAAATATTTGATGAGACCTTCGGTGTTGCCATTGATTGCATAGAGCTTGTAGGGATGTCGGGAGATGTGTAAGACCATATAGGAAGAAGAAGTACTGCCAGACATGGTGAGTATATTGGCAAGATAAAAAAGGTATTTGGAGATTTCTAAGGTGGACTGGCATAAGATACAGTAGAAAGAGGTAGTTATATTGTGTCGAGTAAGAATATTTTTGGTGGGTAATTGATCAAGTAGGGCAAGCTATACTGTGAATTTAACTTTGAGACGAGTTGATGCTGACAATGCAACGGATGCTAGTATATTTCTTAGAGATGACGAATTGATATGGTGGTAAAGAGATGCTACTGAAAATTATCCATTATTGGTAAGGGCCTATATGATGTGATTGGGTGAGGGATGAGATGGTGGGAGGGGGGGGGGAAGGAGTTTTATGAGTGTGGAAAGAGTCTAAAACTGTAGGAGAGAGAGGGGAGAGAGGAGGTGACTGAAAGAGAGGAACCAAATATTATTTTGGATTTGAGATGCTATTGTAGCAACTTGGTCAGATGCAATCTGGTATAGAGAGGGGAATGCAATATGTAGGGCTTGGCTATCAGTCCAGTGGTCGATCCATAATTTAAATTGATTTCCTGCCCCATTGTAGACCAAAAGACGGCCGAGTTTGAAGTGCGGGGAGCATTTAATGACCCCTCTCCAAAAAGGGGAGCATTATGGGGGAGTTATGAGAGAAAAGTCCAGTGTTCGATTGTGTTGATAGTAGTTGAGATGGATAAGGGTGCACCAAGGTAGAGAGTTGTTAGGTTGAAGGAATTGCCACTGCCATTTAGAAATGAGTGCAATATTGAAGAGTTTAAGGTCTCTGATACCTAAGTCGCCCTAGATTTTAGGCTTGCAAACTTGGTTTTAATTTACGAGGCAAGTCCCATTGGTTTTATCATTACATCCAGTCCTTAGGAATGTTCGCCGAATTCTATCGACTTCTTAATCACCCACTTAGGTAAGAGAAAGAAGGACATGTAGTGGAGGGTGTTCGCAACAGAAATTTTGCCTCCTTCCATTGAAATAATTTAATTACAATGAAAGTGAACAAGAAAAAGAACAAACGAGAGGATTTATAATTTATCGCTCTCTTTTACAATAAAACGTGGGATCTCGTAGCAATGGGATCTAACTAGTAGTTCTTTTTGACGATCTGAAGACGATGATCTTCTCTCTTGAAGATGACGGCGGCCGACTTGATCTTCTCTGCTGATCTTCACAAGTTCAAGGCTCTCACACGTAACTCGAATTCTCCAAGATGCCAGAAAAATGATCCGAAAGATTGATGATCGAAAAGATCCCTAGGGCTTCCTCTAAGGGTATTTATAGCTTTAGGATAATATGAGAGTTTCTATCTAAATAGAATTTGTATTCATCAAGGATTCCAATCAAATATCTTAGTTTTGATTTAAATCTCTTGATTTAGAGTTCTGATCGGACTTAATTTGGGTATTGGATAAGCCCAAATCTTAATCTCAATTAATTCAGGATTTTGGTTATCTGCTCACGCGGAGCTAATCGCATCAAAACGCGGAGCTAAGAAACCAGAACGTGGAGATATGAATAGCTCCGTGTTTCATTCATACGCGAGGCTAAAAATAGCCAAACATGGAGCTACAAAGTTAGCTCCGCGTTCTATTGTGGAAAACACCATTGGAAATTTTCACTGCCAACAGAACTCCCTCCAAAGTTTTCAAAATGACTTAGAAATTTAGCAAATTTTGAAATACTTTGGATCTTCAAACTGAAATGCGGAGTTAAAATACCAAGCTATCTTCGCGTTTTGTATACTTGCGGGGAGCTAATAGCTTCACGTTTCGGTGGGTAACTGCTTAGTAATTGCTCCGACTCTCGCACCGAATACCAAGGGGCGGATTTTCTCATTTAAATAGAGTTCTAACTCTTCTTTTTCCTCACTTCATTCAAAGAGCTTTCAAGAGATCAGAGTTCAGGCGATCAGGCGATTCAGATGACCCGACCGATTTTCGACCAAATTTCCATTCGATTTTCTCCAAAATCTAGAACTCAATGGCACCCAAGAAGATCGCGACTTCCTCTCATGCCACTTCTCCATCGGCGGCTGGCGCTAGCAGCGGCGACAACGGCCGAGGCAGCGGGCACTGCGGCGAACTAGTTCATGTCGCGCCCATTGGAGGTACAAATCTCGTCTTTTGGACCTTTTAGAACGATTTTAGAGTGATTTGGCTCAGTTTTTAACCGACCAATCACTTCTTTACCGGCGAGATCGCCGTTTTCTGGCCGTACGGCTTGGAGAAGAAGAAAGGCCTCTGGTCTTTTTCTACGCGAAGCTATCGTATTATCCTCGCGTTTGAAAACGCGGGACTTTTTTGACTCGCTGTCGCGTTTCAATGCAAGGCTATGAATTTTAGCTTTGCGTTTGTAAACGCGAAGCTATGAATTTTTGCTTCGCGCGGAGTTATTTTTTAGTTTCGCACGGACTAATTTTTAGCTTCGCGTTTTAGTTAAACACGAGGCTATATCCTTAGTTCCGCGCGGAGTTATTTTTTGCTCCGCGTTTTTATACTAAGAAGATTTTCTGAGTTTTGTAAAACTTTTTCTAACTCTTGATTCTTCTTTTGTAGTGAGGTATTCGGTGAACGCTCTCCCCCATAGGCACTACTTCCGCTGGGGGTGCGGATCTAACGGTCCAATTCCGTTTCACCACTGTTTTAGCTGTATACAAGCCAGGCCTGAGGGAGCGCAGGGAGAAATTAATCAGGTACCACCCTGCTACTACACAGGAGATCATCATCGATGCAGCTTTCGAGGCCACCAACCGAGAAGTGTTGGAGAAGCCCGCTTTTCTCTTTGGAGATGCAATGGTGTATTCAGACCAGATCCTCTTTGAAAAGGAGTGCATGTGGCTCTACCAGTCTGGCGACCTGCTGATATTTCTGCCCAGTATGGAGTGCAGCTATCTCTTGGTCTATCTTCAAAGGCTAGCAATGCACCAATTTTCATCAGCAAAAGTAATTCTAAGGAAACCAGAAGCATATATTTTACATCATAGTTGCAAGTTTCAAGCTCTGGCTCCAAAAGGTAAAATTTTGAAGGAGTTACAAGAACTCTGCGACAGCTCATTAAGTTTTCTTGAGGACCATTTCTGTTAGATGACAATCTCTGTTACTTTCCAAAGCGATATAAATGAAGTATAAGGGCTTGTAGCATGTCGAATTCCACTTGTGCATCTTCATTAGGATTCTTGTAGCAGTATCTTCAGATGATCCACCAAGAAGTTTAAACAGATCATAGTTGATATTTGCAGAGTAGATCTTTTACATGTGAACCAGGGAATAGAGTTGGAAAAGCACCTCGTATGGCACAGTACAATCAACAGGATAGTTTAAAATAGGAGGGCATAATAAGGGGTCGCGCTTTTGAATAATCTCATCAGCGGTTGATCCAGCAATTCGCATTAAATGGCGATGACTTGCGCCAGCAAGCTCAACACTTGGTGGAGGAAACTCATTGTCGAGTTATTGATGAGTCGATGAATAGCTTGAAACTTTTGGGAGAGTTATAACTCCTTCTACTTTTGTAACTTTTTGCTTTATGAATAAAGACAATTCTTTTTCTTTTTATCTGTTGGCTACAAAATTTGCTTGCACAACAAATAACTTGTCATCAAAATAGTTCATCGTTTTTGGTTAAACAATCCAAGACTCATTTGCGTAACTTAGATTGTTAATACCGACCGGGTTAAAATTATTAACCTCGATAAAGCCCTTTGAACAGAGCTAAATGATAGTTTGGTGTAAGTGTTTAACTACTTACACCAGGATGATCGGGTCAGGATTGTTAACTTAGATAGAGGGGCTTAATTGCACATAGCTTAGTTTGATGGAGACAGTTCAAGGCTCTTATGCGTTACTTGAACTTGCACATGCCAAAATGATCGGGTCGTGATCATCATATTTTGGCAGAGGCGCCTAATTGCATATGCCTAGTCCAAGTGCTCATATGCGTAACTTGAACAAGTGGATGGTTATACTTCTAGGAATTGTGAACCAGATGTGATAGTCACTCTATCACCATTCTGGTTCATTAAGTATAGTATTTCTTCAAAAATTTGTCGTTGATCGGCATCATCATCCTATCGCCATTCTGGTTCATTAAGCGATAGGCTCCACTAGAGTATACCGTCTCCACGATGAACGGTCTTTCCCACTTGGGCTCAAATTTACCCTTAGTCTTGTGAGTCAGAATCATTGGCCTTTTAATGGCCAAAACCAAGTCTCCTTACTTAAAGGTCCTTGGTTTAACGTTCTTATTAAACGCTTGCGAGATTCGAGCTTGATATAACTCAATTTGTTGCTGAGCCTGGATGCACTTTTCATCCAGCGCTTCTAGTTCTCGCAATTTTTGTTGATGGTGTTTTTCTGTCGTCATTTTTGTGGCTAAGGCCACTCTTAATGATGGTATCTAGACTTCAAGAGGCAAGACGGCCTCACTTCCATAAACTAAGGAGAACGGGGGTAGTTTTTGTTGGGGTGCGAACGGTGGTACGATAAGCCCACAAACACTCTCCTACCTTTTCATCCCAGTCCCGTTTGTTAGAAGAGACGAACTTCCGAAGGAGTTTAATAATAGTCTTATTAAAAGTCTCGGCCAATCCATTTTCCACGGGATTGTATGGTGTAATATCCTTGATTATGAACTTATCACAGAATCTTGAGAACCCCTAGCTGATGAACTGCGGTCCATTATCGTGAATGATTCTTCGGGGGATGCCAAAACGGTAAATGACAAATGTTAAATGAATTTAATCACATCTGTTGTCTTTACCTCTCTCATGGGCACGGCCTCGGCCCATTTTGAAAAATAATCGGTTACTGCAAGTATAAACTGATATCCTCTAGATGACGGGGGAATTATTGGCCCCACGATATCCATTCCCCATGCTTCGAATGGCCAACTAGCAACAGTATTGTGCAAGTATTCTGGGGGTTGATGAATAAAATTGGCATGTATCTGACATTCATGACACCATTTAGCATACGTCATTGCCTTTGTAATCATCTTCGGCCAATAGTATCCTAGACTTCTTATGCGGTCTCCGAGTTTTGGACCGGGCTGATGCGCTCCATACACTCCATCATGTGTTTCTCTCAGCACTTCATTGGCTTCTGCTTTCGATATGCAGTATGGCAGGAGACCATCACTTGACTTTCTGTATAAAGTTTGAAGTATATGATCATAGTAAAATCTCGGGGCCCTCCTCTTTATCGAGGCGGCTTCCTTTGGATCCTCTGGCAGCATCCCATATAAGGCATAATCTATAAATGGAAATCGCCAATCACGGGATTCCAGAGTTAAGCCTGTCTGGTACACCTCTTTGGTCTGGAACACCGTATCTGGATGGAGAAGTTCTCTGCTACCAATAGTGATATTTTTAGCCGCACTAGGTGGGATTGCTAATGTTGCAGCTAGTGCGGCAAGAGGATCCGCATAGACGTTCTCGTTTCGAGATATATGATAGATATAAAACTGCTCAAAATATCCTGCCAGTTCGATGGCTAGTTGATGATAGGGGATGAGGGCTTCATGTCTGACTTCATATTCACCTGTCATCTGATTGACAATGAGTTTAGAGTCTCCATATGCCTCTAGATGGTTCACCCCCAGTGGCAGAGCCATTTTTAAACCAATAATGAGCGCGTTGTATTCCGCTACATTATTCGTGCACGGATCTGTTAATGAGTAGCCATTAGGCAGTATGTGTCTATGCGGGGATATCAATACAACCCCCACTCCAGCAGCAGATCGTCTAGCAGCATCATCAAAGAACATCTGTCATGGTTGTTTTTTTATTAGTTGTGTTGACTTCTAACGTCTGCTTAGAGTTGGACCAAATTGGATGGTCTGCTAGGAAATCGGAGATCGCTTGTCCCTTCATTGCTTTTTGAGAAACAAAGTGTATATCATATGGCGATAACAATAATGCCCATTTCATCAATCGGCCGTTTAAGGACCCCGGTTTTGTCATCAGGATTTTCAAGGGATTAACCCGTGATATGACATGAATTGTTTGCCCTGAAAGATAGTGTCGCCTTTTCTGAACAGCGAACACTAGGGCTAAACATTCCTTTTCAATCGGGGTATACCGATACTCGGCCCCGATCATTGTCTGGCTTAAGTAATAAAGGGCGTGTTCATGACCGTGCTCATTATACTGAGCAAGTAATGCTCCTAACGCATTATCCATGGCCCTTACATATATGAGGAATGGTTGTCCAGGGACCGGTGCCATAAGAACAGGAGGTTTGGTAAGATATTCTTTGAGATCGTCAAATGCCTGTTGACATGCCTCATCCTATACGAAAGAAACCCCCTTCTTTATGAGTCTGGAAAATGGCTGGCATCGTCCTGATAGGTTAGAGATAAAGCTCCAGATATCGGCCAGTTTTCCTTGTAATCCCCTTAATTTTTTAAGATTGCGGGGAGGCGGCATCTCGTTGATCGCTTTTACTTTTTCAGGATCAAGGAAAATTCCTTCTGAGGTAACTATGAACTCAAGGAATTTCCCGCTGCATACCCCCATAAAAGACTTGGCAGGGTTCATCTTCAAGTGATGTTTTCGCATAAGATCGAAGACTGTTCTTAAGTCATGAAGATGATCTTCTTTGTTCTTACTTTCGACCGCTAAGTAATCCACGTAACACTCTACCGTTTTGCGTAGATGTTCTTTAAATATAACACTCATTGCACGTTGGTAAGTGGCACCAGCATTCTTTAGCCCAAAGGGCATTACTGTATAACAGTACACCCCCAGTGACGTTCTGAAAGCCGTGTGCTTTTCATCGTCTGGGTGCATTTTGATCTGATTATATCCTGAGAAGCCATTCATAAAGGACATCCTCTCGTGACCGCAGGTGTTATCAATCATTATGTCGGTAATTGGGAGTGGGAATTCATCCTTGGGGCATGCATCATTTAGATCCCGAAATTCGATGCATATCCGGATCTTGCCGTTCTTCTTACGAACTGACACTATATTAGCCACCCAATCGGGATGTTGCTCTTCACGGATAAATCCCGATTTTATGAGCTTATTAACCTCAGCAACTATCACCTCCATCAATTCCGGCTGAAAACGCCTCTATTGTTGCTTAACTGGCTTGACATCTTCTTTGATATTTAGCCGGTGTGTGGCAATCTGAGGATCAAGACCGGGCATGTCTTCGTAGCTCCATGCGAACACATCTATATAGTCCTTGATAAGGGTTATAAGTTCCTCCTTTTCCAGGGGAGTCAGTGTGTCGCTTATAAAAATGGGTTTCAGGTTCTCTTCCATTCCCATATTAACTTGTACTAGTTTATCCTCTGTAGGCGGGTCACGCTGTTCAAAGCGGACATCCCAGAGAGTGTCCATGTGTTTTACCCAGGAATCATCTTGCACATCGATCGGTTCCTCGTCGCTTTCAGGTGCGGCTGAAACCATATTTGCTGTTAAAGATCGAAACCAAGTGCCAGTATTTAGATCCGAATCATGGTCGAGCGGATGTAAATCTTCATCTGCCGAAGAGTCCTCTTCGTATTTGTACGGTAATGAGGGAGGAGTAGATACATAGCCCAACCCCCTTCTAGTTGTCTGATAATACTCTGGGCTCTTCTCTCTTGGTCTAAACGAGGGTATGAGATTTCGTCGCCCTTTCCCAAAGTTCAGTCCCGGTTTTTGGGTAAAATTATAACCCATCTTTTCCATCATTTGTCGGGATTTCTGTTCATATAAGTGAAATTGACGTGATGTTTGTTCATCACTTTCACTACTATGTCTTTGGTTAGGTGACGTGATCACTTTGCCGAAGACAATCGGTTTATGCGATACCTGTCGCGGCGGTACTTCAAAGAAGTAATCTCGTCCTTTTGTTATTTTAGACCGAGAGATGAGAGACGACCTTATTGGCAAGTGATATGCCGCCAAAACTTCAAGTTCGGATAGTTCATCTGCCTAGGTGGATGTACAAGAAGGCTCAGACTCTGTAGCTACAGCAGACTCATAGACTAATTTTATATTTTTATTAATAATCCACTCATCCTCTGCTACATTGGCTACATTATTATCAAAATTCATTTTAAGATTTATGTGAGGGTTAATTTCGTAATCACCCCCGTTATCCTCCTCCGGAGATTCGTACTCAGTATCGGCCTCGTTGCCGTTATCTTCGGGTTATTGAGGCCTTTTGCAGTTATTGTTGGAGACTTCGTGGGCTGGCTTGTAGAGCATAGCATCCGTGAAGTAGTTCTTTAATCCTTTGAATGGCTGCCTATCTGCAACTAATGTCCGGACTTCTCCTTGATCATCACAGTATTTCATGCACTGGTAGAGAGTCGACGGGACTATCATATAGGCGTGTATCCATGGTCGCCCCAGTAAAATGTTATAAGACGTATTTGCGTCTATAACATAGCATATAACTTATGTCCTCAAATCTCTGATTTGATACCGAAGTCAGATTTTGCCAAGAGGATAGCTGTCATTAGCGTTAAATCCGTATATAGTAGTATTTGTCCGCGTCAAACGATGAGGAGAGATTCCCAATAGCTGCATCAGTCTTCTTGGAATAACGCTTAATGTGGACTCCGGATCGATTTGAATACGGTCCACTTTTGTGGATCCGATATATCCGGTGAAATATAAAGGCCTATTATGCTTTATATTCCTTACTTGCATATCCTCTGGAGAGAAAATAATCTACGGGACCTGCCTCCTCACTTGATGACAGCGGGGGCAAGAGTCCTGTTCTTGGTCAGCTGGCTCGACAATCTGAGTTAGAAATGACTCAGAGTCTGCCAAGGCCTCTCTTAACACTTCGCGAGTTGATTTCGATAATCGCAACAACTCATAAAGCGTGACTCGAGTTAGAATATTTGCCAGCTGAGCTATTATATCAAACTTAAATGCAGCCTCCTTGGCTTCTTCGTCTCTTGCAGGATTTTTCTGGAAACGAAATCCCTTTTGTTTCACAGGCTTCGCGAGTTTCCCGTATATTTTCTTCGGGTCTACTCTGGTGTAGTCTTTAAGATATGATTTACTATATCGAGTGCCGGAAAGGCCCGCCCCATCTTGATGAGTGGCCATAGTTTCGGGCTCTTCTTCAGAGTCTGTAAATGCCCCTGCAATTATGTATTCGTCTTTTATTTTCGCGGAAATAGTATTGCTGGTCCGCTTTTTCTTTTGACCCCCTGCAGTAGTCCACTGTTCATCCTGTAGTAAATCAGGGTGGACCCACATGACTTTCCATCTTTGAGTTGTTACGGGGACAAGTCCTTTCTGGGCTTTTTTATGTGGGCCATGATTTTTTATGACCAGTTTTCCCTCTGGTATTGGGGTCACCCCCGCAGGAAACTCATGGGTTCCGACCAGTAGGGTTGCCATATTTCCAGTGACCTTCTTTTGTTCCTCTTTTAGCGTCAAGACTCCAGCTTCTATCAATGCTTGGATCCTATTCTTCGGAGGATAACAATCTCTGGTGGGGTGTCCGACATTCCTGTGGTAGAGACAATAGTTGGGGTCGTTGGTTTTACCAGTGACCTCCGGGTTCCTATTTTCTGAAAGTTTCAGCATTCCCTTCCTAAGGAGCAAATGAAAGAGTGTAGATGTTTGTTCTACCTTAAAGATATATGTCATCTCTTGCTGGGGCCTATTTTGTCTCGTGCCCTTTTGATTTTGAGGCTTTGGGCTAAGAGGATTTGTCTTATGTGGAGTGGCCTCTGACGCCATTGCCGCTTTCCCTTTATTCTTATTATTGTTTTGCGTATACGGCCTATTATTTTCAGTATTTCTTGATCCACAAACTTTTCAAGTCGATGGATCAAGTTTTTGGCTTGCTCTCCTTATTTGAGCAAATCCTTCTAAGTCCTAGACTCTACGGCCCCCATTTTTAAGAGCACGTTGGTCTTGAGATTATGCCGACACGTCTCTACCAGAGTTTCCTGGACTATTCCATGTTTGCAATGTACGGACTTCTCCTGGAACCTTTCTATAAAATCTTTTACCATTTCTTGTTCTTCTTGTTTAGTTGCAAGGAGAGAATGAACCGAAATTTCGGTATCATCCTCAAAGAAACGTGCGAGAAATTGCTTCTCAACATCAAACCAAGTATTAATAGTACATGGGGGCAACTGTATAAACCAAGTGAAGGCAGGCCCTCGTAAAGTACTTGCGAATACCTTGGTCATTACCAGGTCATTGCCCATTAAATGCCCTGCTTGAGATAAAAAGTAATAAATATGTTGACTGGGAGATCTTTTCCCATCATATGGCTCCAATTTGAGCGGTTTGCATTTCTCAGGGTATGGTGCCAAATCCCATTCAGACGGGTATAGTCTTGAGACCACTGATTCTTTCAACTCCTTCTTGTGCATTAGTGCTTTGAGTTGGCTTTGTAACTTCTCAATTTTCTCTTCATGAGGGTCATGAAAAGAATATTTATCCTCGTCTTCATTTGTCGAGTGGGCTTTTCTTCTTTATCCTCCTCGTTCATTTTGTTGAACGGAGTTTCTTTTCCCTTCTTGGCGTTATCCTTGACAATTTTTTGAGATCATTTGTTCTTGGGCTTCAAATCTTTGGTCGATATCGTCAGATCTATCCATCATATGTGATGCTGACTTCTGCAATTTAGACGATGCCGAAGAACGAGGAGAGGCTATGGCCGAGTTATCACTATCGTCGTCATAAGAACCTTTCACAAGTTTTTTTATAGTTTCGGGTCGGGATAGCGCCTGACTTAAGTCGGGTAAAATGATAAGATTTTTCATCGCTTGATTCTGAATCACCATTCTTTTCTATGATTTTCTTACCCTTTCCGACCATATTAGAAGTTACAATTCTCCACTCTTTTCTTCGGGGAGTAGTTTTTGTTTTCTTGGCAGGGTTTTCATCTGACTCGGTTAATCGGTCGAACACCGATACCCTATTCTTACTGCAGCAGCAACTGTCCACTACAGTGGATACTGCGGTCATAACTTGCTGGCAGTGACAAGTTGGTTCAGACTGAATTTGATTTATACTTCTTTTCTTGATTAAGTATTCTCTAAGATCAGTGGCCTTAGATATGGAGTCATGGGGCCCACTCATCCATTGAGAGGGTCTTAGGGCCCACTGGAGCTTCTTGGGACCATTGGAGTCAAATTCTGATCCAACAGTGCAATGATCAACCCTAATTTTATATTCAGCTTGATTTACACGGAGCTGAGCAGTAGCTTCGCGTTTTGACATGTGGAGCTGAGAAGTTGCTTCGCGTTTTGATACGCAGAGCTGAGAAATAGCCTCGCGTTTGGATACGTTAGCCTGGCATTTTACACTGGCTTGACGTCTTTGCAGAAGTTTATCTTCTAGAATATTAGCCCCGCGTGAAAGGAAATGCCTGCACGCTGGCTTATTCTTGCGATTAGCGCAAGTCATAACTTCGCGTTTAGCGCGATTTTTGCGATTAACGTAAATTTTTCAATCATCTTCGCGATATACGCAGAGCTGAGGAGTCTTGCGATTAATGCAAGTATTACTGGTTTCGCGTTTATTGCTAAGCCCAGTATTAGCCTCGCGTGGAGAATGACACGCTGGCTCTAAGGAAACTTTATCCTCGCGATTAACGCGAGTGTCAGAAATCTTGCGTTTATCGCAAGTCTTACTAGTTTCGCGTTTATCGCTAAGCTCAGTAGTAGCCTCGCATGGAGAATCACACGCTAGCTCTAAGAAAATTTTATACTCGCGATTAACGTGAGTGTTAGAAATCTTCCGTTTATCGCAAGTCTTAGCTTCACGTTTATCGCGATCTTGGCTGGTCTTGTGATTAATGCGAGCCAGTTTGCAAGGGACTATAGCCTCGCATTTTGTGAAGTTAGCCTCGCGTTCAATGCGGGCTTTGAGGGCCTTTCGCCTAGCTCTCCGATTTTTATTTCGGAGTTGGGTTCTAGTCAATCAAGTTCCCGAGCTTTCTTCGGCAGTAAGGAGGCCGTCCTCTGCTAGGGTTTCCTGTCCAAATGGCGACTCTATGGCCGCGGTCTCCACGAGTCCCCATTTATCAGTGGATTCCCGATTACCCGATCCTCGGGTATTGGAGCGCACGCGACGATAGCGTTGCGTTTCGGTCAGGTTACCTAACTCAGAGGAGAGATACTCCTCGTACTTCTGCTGGTTGATCTCTACGACTAGCATGTTCACGTCGGATCCGATCCTCTCGACGTCAGATTGCGCCACGATCTCTTCTTTGGTGAAAGAGATGTCTCCCACTGTGGTCGCCAGTTTGTTCGTAGCAGAAATTTTGCCTCCTTCCATTGAAATAACTTAATTACAATGAAAGTGAACAAGAAAAAGAACAAACGAGAGGATTTATAATTTATCGTTCTCTTTTACAATAAAACGTGGGATCTCGTAGCGATGAGATCTAACTAGTAGTTCTTTTTGACGATCTGACGATGATGATCTTTTCTCTTGAAGATGACGGCCGACTTGATCTTCTCTGCTGATCTTCATGAATTCAACGCTCTCACGCGTAACTCGAATTCTCCAAGATGCCAAAAAGATGATCCGAAAGATTGATGATCGAAAACATCCCTAGGGCTTCCTCTAAGGGGTATTTATAGTCTTAGGATAATATGAGAGTTTCTATCTAAATAGAATTTGTATTCATCAAGGATTCCAATCAAAATCATAGTTTTGATTTAAATCTCTTGATTTAGAGTTCTGATCGAACTTAATTTGGGTATTGGATAAGCCCAAATCTTAATCTCAATCAATTCAGGATTCTGGTTATCTGCTCACGCGGAACTAATCGCATCACAACGCGGAGCTAAGAAACTAGAATGCAGAGATATGAATAGCTCCGCGTTTCATTCATACGTGAGGCTAAAAATAGCCAAACGCGTTCTGTTGTGGAAAACCCCATTTTACTTGGAAATTTTCACTGCCAACGGAGGGGAATGGATGTGAGTATAGTTTTTACTAAAACCAATCTGCCACCTCTTGCGAGACTTCTCCCTATTTAAGAGGATAGATAAATGTTGGATTTTGTCAATTAGTCATAGGAAGTCTCTCTTGTTCAGTTTAGTAGCTTTTAGGGAAATCTCTAGATAGGTGAAGGGGAGGGAGCCGATTTGACATGTAAGATAGATAACGCATTGTGTGTTTGGGCATCCAAAATCATTTCTATTTTGAAGATATGAGATTTGGAGTAATTGATTTTTAAGGCCCAATATTATCTTGAACAGGACTAAGATGATTTTGTGATTGGTGAGAGATGGTGTGTTTGTGGAAGCAAGTATGCATGTATCATCTGTATATTGGGGAGAGGTGGGAGAGGATTGTGCCTATTTGTTGTAGATGTCTAACGAGAGCTGCCTTTTGGAGGATTTTGGAAAAGACATTAGCCACAAGGAGGCAAAGGTAGGGTGATAGATGATCTCCCTGTTGTAAACCTCTACGACACCGTATATGCCCGCCTGGTTATCCATTGACTAGTACTGATGAGGTACTAATATGAAAAATTTACTGTAAGCATATAGTATCGCTTATAGCGCTTTACATGTAGTTCTCATAGGGATCTAAGGTGTTTTGCTATCTTACTAATCATATTATTCTAACGAGCTAACTAAGGGTTCTAAATTGATGTCAAATTATTCTAATTAGTTTAGAATATGGAATCCACTAGTTGACAACCAAATATTATCTATTTATTTTCTTTCTTCCATAAAAATATGATTTTTTAGTTTAATTCCTACTTAAAACATCCTAAGTATGGACTATCAAGTGGCGTGGAAGTATAATCCATCAAAAAAATTACTTTTGAATAGTAATAAACTAAATCATTAGATTAGTTCAACAAATTTAGATTAATTCATAAAACAAATAAAAACCAACAACTCCAAAACCTAACTAAGTATAGACTATCAAAATATTTAAATTAAACATAACCTTCAAAGTTCTAATCTACAATTTCTTATATTTTTATTATTTCATAGAAAAAACCTATCTTTTTTAATTTTTATTTTAGAGATAACACAAATAGAATAATATAAGGTTGATCCCTAATTTCATCTACATCCTAAAACTAAGCTAATTAACTACTCATACTCCTACTTAACAAGATTCTAATTTTATTTATAAAAGCAATTAAAAATCCTATTTTTCCACACAAGCAATTAAAGATTTATACTAGAAAGCGATTAAATCTATCTAAAAAGTTATGAAAAGCAATGAAATTACCTCTAGAGCTCAGTATGGTGGTCGTCACCCCTTTGGAAAAATCCTAATATTTATTAATTAAAAAAGTACAAAATTACATCTAAAAAGCTCTTTCTAATTATAAAGATTCATGAGGTATTTATAACCCAAACACAATTCTGCTCCTACTCAAACTCAATACAAAAAATATAATTATAATCCAACACAAAATAAGCTCAAGATTTATAATCTTAATCCATTTCATAGGTATTAGAAACCAATGGTTGAGATTAGATGGCATAAAATACTAATTTTCGAGCCCAACACCCCAAATTAAGTTCTGCACACCCATAACCCGCCGGATCGGATTTTTTATCCTGCAGTGTTTAAGTAAAATGACCATAACTTTTGCATCCGAATTCGGATTGAGCTATTCTTAGGCTCGTTTCAAAGATAATTCCGAGATATACAAATTTCTTCTATACAAATTTTTCCAGTTTAACCATGATCTTAGCCTAATATGCTCTTGAATTTTCTACCGCTGCACTTGAGTTTCTGTCTTCACCAAAATTGACTTTTGATGCTTATATTCTTGACAAATTTGCATTTTCTTCTTCTCTTTCTTGCAAATCCTTTGTTACCTATAAAAATATAATAAATATACCTGAGTAACAATTATTTATATACAAAAATAGATAAAATATGGGAGGAAAAATGCAAAATATGATACTAATCACACTCCCACACATATTTTTTGCTAATCTCGAGCAAAACCTAGACTTAAAGAGAAAAATAAATCCTAACTCACTTTCGTAGGAACCACGATTTCACTTAGCACGTGCAATAAGCCGTTAAACCCCTAGGTTACCCTAGTGGAAGAGTTGTGTCTTGTGAGGGTTTGCAGTGAATATATCTACAAAATTCATGAAGAAAATAGATTAAGAAATAAAGAAAAGAAAAATAAAGATAACAAAAAATAAAAAAATTTATATAAAAGAAAGATTTTTTTTTGATATTTTCTTTAATTAATCTCACTAATATACCAAATCAAGAATGCATTTAGATTATCAGTTTTTAAGTCAAGTATCATATCAAATATAGTTATCATTTTAATCAAAAATTCAAATCCTATTTTTCAATACCCACTAATAGATAATTCATTGGCTCTTATATATCTACGTGCACGTGAGATAGTCTACTTCGTTTTTGGACTCCAACTCTAACTCATGATTCATTTATTCTCTCTAAACAAATTTTTTTTTCTCTTTCTTTTTACGAATATTTTACCTTTCATGCAAATATTCACACTTGCTTAGGCATAAAGTACAAAATTACTCAGATTATACTCTTTTTTTTATTTTTGAGGCTATTACCTTAATATCAAGCTCACCCCTTTTTTTATTTTTTATTTTTTTCTTCTTTTTTTTCCTTTTTAATTTCTAAGATTATTGCCTTAAATACCAGGCTCACCTTCTTTTTTTTTTTCCTTTTTTTTTAGTATTATTGCCTTAAATACTAGGCTCATCCCTTTTTTCATTCTTTTTTTTTTCTTTAGAAAGAGAAGACTACTCAATTGTTATCATCTTTATCCTTAATCTAATAAACTATTATGAAGTGAAAAATAGATATATACTTATCTCAAAATTACTATTAGCAGTATTTATTTTTTAAATTTTTATTTTTTTATAAAATTCTAAGTGTATTATCCAATCTAATCTCCTATCAAATTTCAAATATAAATTTATTCTTTTATTTGTAATTATATTGATTTATTGAAGAAAATATTTTTATATTTTTTTTTTACTTTTTTAGATTCTTTTACCTTTTTTTTAGACTTTTTTTTCAAATTTTTTTACTTTTTTTTTCTGATTTTTTTTTTAGTTACCCTAATAAAACTACCCAAAGTGTAAAATAAAGAAACCCACAAAAAAATCCTAGAAAAACATAAAAATTTCCTAACCCACTCACCCATACCTAAACTCGTGTATGCCCTCATACACAAATCAAGGATGGTAAAATAAATAAAAAAAACTATTATATAAATATTATACACTTACTAGAAAATTCAGACCTGTTACAAAATCTTAATCGCTTCCGACTCTCATAGTGTGTCCTTTCATATTTTGATATAGATGAACTTAACTTTTTGTCAATTTTGCATTTAATTTCTCCATCTTGTTTTTTATTTTTCTCATTTTATTCCTCCCTTTATTTTATTCAATGGTAAAATTTTAAAGTTGAAAATCGTATCTTTATCGTCCATATTCGACCTATGAGCATTTTTCATGGCAGTAAGTATTTTAGTTTTATCAACATATTAATTAACATACTCATCTTTATGTGGAGGAATCATGAGCTCGATTTTGAATCGCCCTTTCAAATTATTAGGTACAATGAGCTCTTCCTTTTGAAATTCCTTCTATTTTTCTGGTATTCTAGGCTCATCATGCAAATTTTCTTCAAAACTGTCATCAAAATTCTCAAAAAAAAAAAAAAATGCCATATTAGTAGAATTATCATTAGTCAA
Source organism: Dracaena cambodiana (assembly GCA_036321105.1). NCBI lineage: Eukaryota > Viridiplantae > Streptophyta > Magnoliopsida > Asparagales > Asparagaceae > Dracaena > Dracaena cambodiana. The sequence goes on from JAYEPQ010000017.1 coordinate 26,403,348, forward strand.
GTCATTATGAAGAGATAAAAATTCTTCTTCATAAATTTCTTCACAATTTTCAACAAAAGAATCAGAACATAATATGTCACTAGCAAGCTCATTATGAGGCAAATCACTAAGCAAAATTTTCTCTTTATCACCAGTTTTTTTATAATTATTTTCATAATGGTTTAAAATAAGTTGATCATAGTGTTGAAGTATAGGCTCATCATGTACAAAATTATTTAACTCATTTTGAATCATATCAACTTCAAAAAATGACTGAAGTGGCTGCTTGTTGGAATTAGATATGTTCAAGCAATTAGATGGTTGATTTTCAAAACGTTTAGTATGAGAAATTATTTTGAGAAAATATTCCATATATGATGTAGTTTGAGAGGATGATTTTAGCAAAACTTTTATACCTTTCTCTATTGTACGTGCTTACTTCTCAGTCTCATGATTATAAGCTTCCTTGCTATCCTCGAATGATTTCATCTCGAGATCATAAGTGAAATTTGATGGTGGATATGATGGATTTATGTACATATTTGATGACATATATAAAAAGTTGTAGGTAGATTCTCATAACATGTATACCCCGCTTCTAATCTTTTTAATCTTTCATCTAACATGTTCAATTGAATGTCTTGTTCATGATTCAATTTAGAACATGAAGATAAATAGTCCATGAAGAAAGGATCAGATGGAGGACTCTTTTGATATGGTTCTTGATTGTATGTAAAATTATAATGATTCATCCATCATAGCGAACTTCCTATCCATGACACTGATGATAATTATGATATGGATCACGACAATGATGACAACCAGTTTGATTTTGAAACATATTTTTTTTGGGATTTTTTTAGAAGGTGGAGAGAGAGAGAGAGAGAGACATGGAAAAGAAAAAGAAAAAGTCGATCATTTTTTTTGGATTTTTTTAGAATTAAAGACCAAAATCACAAAACAAGAAAAAAAATAGGGTAGATAATTGAAAATTTTGCCGCTGAATAGCGACAGTTGCTACTGTTTAGCAGCAAAATCAGGGAGTTGACTCCCTGTTTTTGTAGTGATTAACAAATATTTCTCTAGTCCCTTTTAACTTCCTGTATTTATAGTTTCAGATCCATGCACACTCAACACACACTGTTAACCCGTAAAACGTTAGAAAAGTAAGAAAACACCGTCGATCGCCGACAATGGCGCCAAAAACTTGATGTGAAAAATTTACTACAAACGTACAGTGTCGGTTGTAGCACATTATAGGTCGTTCGCATAGGGATCTAAGTTGTTTTTGTTATCTTGCTAATCCTATTATTCTAATGAGCTAACTAAGAGTTCTAAATTGATATTAAGTTATTCTAATTAGCTTAGAATATAGAATCCATTAGTTGACAACTAAATATTATCTATTTATTTTCTTTCTTCCATAAAAATATAATTTTTTAGTTTAATTCCTATTTAAAACATCCTAAGCATGGACTATCAAGTGGCGTGCAAGTATAATCCATCAAAGAAATTACTTTTAAATAGAAATAAACTAAATCATTAGATTAATTCAACAAAACAAATAAAAACTAACAACTCCAAATCCTAACAAAGTATAGACTATCAAAATACTTAAATTAAGCGTAAGCTATCAATGTTCTAATCTACGAGTTCTTGTATTTTTATTATTTCATAGAAAAATCCTATCATTTTTAATTTTTATTTTAGAGATAACACAAATAGAATAATATAAGGTTGATCTCTGATTTTATCTACATCCTAAAACTAAGCTAATTAGCTACTCATACTCCTAATTAACATGATCCAATTTTTATTTATAAAATCAATTAAAAATCCTATTTTTCCTAACAAGCAATTAAAGATCTATACTAGAAAGCGATTAAATCTATCTAAAAAATAAAAAAAAGTAATGGAATTACCTCTAGAGCTCGTTATGGCGGTCGTCACCCCTTTAGAAAAATCCTAATATTTATTAATTAAAAAGAGTACAAAATTATATCTAAAAAGCTCTTTCTAATTATAAGGATTCATGAGGTATTTATAATCCAAATACAATCTTGCTCCTACTCGAACTCAATATAAAAAATATAATCCTAATCCAATACAAACTAATCTCAAGATATATAATCTTAATCCAATCCATAAGTATTGGAAACCAATAGTTGAGATTAGATGACATAAAATACTAATTTTCAAATCCAAAATCCGAAATTAAGTTCAGCACACCCGTATCCCGCTGGATCGTATTTTCCATTCTGCAGTGCTTCAGTAAAATGGTCATAAATTTTACATCCAAACTTAGATTGAGCTGTTCTTACACTCGTTTCAAAGATAACTTTTGCGGTTTCCTATCGAATGATGAAGAAAATGGGTTACGATTTAGTCGTAAATAGGGACTGAACTTCAGAAGAGGACGACAAAACCTCTTACATTCGTTCATCCCACAAGGAAAGAGTCCCGACTATTACCATAAAACCCACAGAGGGTTGGGATACGTCACTACTTCCGCACACTCAGGAAGAGAGTACACAGACTAGACTGAATCGGAAAATCCTAAAGGATCAGTAGAATGGGATTCTGATGTTAATATGAGCATGGTATTTAAGGCCCTTACTGCAAACATGGTATCAGTAAGCCATGAAGAAGCAGATGATGACTAGGCACATAATGTGGATATCCAATGGGATATCAGATTTGAAAAACTAGAGCCACAAAAAGAAGACAAAGTGGTCCAAGTCAATATGGGGATTGAGGAAAGCTCGAAGCCCATCTTTATAAGCAAGAGCCTAACTCCCCAGGAGAAGGAAGATCTCGTATCCCTCATAAGAGAATACATCGATGTCTTCACATGGAACTACGAAGACATGCTCGGCTTAGACCCACAGGTTGCCATGCACCGACTCAATATTGTGCCGATGCTAAACCTATGAAGTAACAAAAAAGGCATTTCAAACCGGAGTTGACAGAAGCCATAGAGTCTGAAGTGAAGAAGTTGATAGACTCAGGATTCATCAGCGAAGAGTAGCATCTGGACTGGGTAGCAAACATCATGCCAGTGCCCAAGAAAAACGATAAGATAAGGATATACATAGACTTCCAAGACGTCAATGCTACATGTTCGAAGGATGAGTTCCTGCTTCTAATCACGGATGTCATGATTGATAACATGTGCGGGTTTGAGCGAATGTCCTTTATGGACTGTTTCTTAGGATACAACCAAATTAAAATATATCCAGAAGATGAGCCGTGTTTTTGGGAAAAACAGGGGATCTTTCCGTTGCTATTGAATAGAGAAAGATTATAAATTATTAAAATCTCTTTTTCTTTTTTGATTACAATGAAAATAAATAAAGAAAAATAGACAGAGAAGACTTATATATCATCGCTCTCTTTTTTACAGAATATTTGTGGGAGTCGAGGCAGGTACGAGAATCAGTCCTTTCCCCGTAGACGATCTGACGCCGATGGTTAGAGGCGAGCTCGTTATTCTTCTCTTCGGATTCTTAGAAGAAGGACGAACGCTTGCGCAGGAGAGAGATCTGTCCAAATATCTTTTTTGAGTTCTCTTGGAGATATTTATAGGCCATCGGTTGTTGAGGAGGTTTGCTTGTAGATAAAATCAAGATCTGGTTTGCTTGTAGATAGAATTGAGATCAATTTGTAATCTTGATAAGATATTTGAATATTCTCTTAATATGATTTGTTCCGGATTCATTGCATCGGGTTCTATTTTTGCACCCAAAATCAATTAGAATTTAATCAGAATTTGCAGAATTATCAAACTCAAGTAGAATTAATTAGAATTCTATATCCAAAAATTAATTAGACTTTGATTAAAATTTGTAAAATTATCAAACTTAAATAGAATTAATTAGAATTTATAGAAATTATAAAATAACCAAGACAGGGCCAAAATATACTACGTGTGATGGAGGCGAGGCTCACTACACGCGAAGCTGGCCAGACTGGCCTCGCTTGCAAGTGGACGAGAGGATATCTGTTATCCTGCTTGAGGAGTTACATCAGGCCTCGAAACCTTTGCCTCAGCAGCTTTGGGCGACTCACGCTCGACCATCTTAAGTGAGGAAGGCTGAGCTTGTGGCATGGACTCAAAGGGTGTAGCGAGTGCAGCAGGAGCTGAAGCTTCGTAATCTTTAAATCCTGCAATTATCTCCCTAACTTTAATGTTTTGGCCCCCATCTCACATGCCCATGTGCCCGCGAGGCTGGCTTCCCCATAATTTGTTTTTCCATGAAGAAGTCAAAGAAAGATGGATTGTTCTGGTCACCATATGTTACCAACTCTGCAATTGATCTCAAAGCCTCAATCACAAAATCCTTGTTTACTTCATTCACCATATGAACCTTTTGAAGTTGCTTGGTTAGATATCTACGTTCATCCAAAGAGAAACGATTCCTGGATCGCCAAAAGGAAAACCAGAACATGTTAAAGGGGGATCCAAGCTCCGATCAAGAGATCAAATGACGCCCGGCCTCTCAATCCCAACAACCCTCGCGTCGAACGATTCTACGACAAAATCGCTCGTTAATCTAGAGAAGAACCTGGATCGATCGATTCACGATGCGAATTTAAAATTAGAGTTTGCAACGCTATCGTTTTGATTTTGCTTTCGTCGCTGGGTTTTCTTTTTGAGATTTGAGGGAGGATATGCCCTCGTCCTTGATAGCAAGTGGAAGAGAGGGCACGGAGAGAGAAAGAGTTTAGAGAAATAAAAAATTTTCTTTTGTTTTTTTGGTCTTGGCCTCCTAAGCCGCGCGGATGCCCGCGAGGCTGGGAACTCAATTATTTTTTTTTTAAATTTTTTTCTTTGTTTGCCTCCGGTTTGGCCTTTTGAGCCTTGTAGATGCCCTCAAGGGTGGGAGCCTCCCGGAGTCCGCGAGGCTAATATTTTTATTTTGGGGTTAATTACAGTTAGACCTTATGTAATATTGGGAGTGTGTAATTTAACATCCCTGAAATTTGAAACTCTCAAAAAATTCACTGGACTTAGTTATTTTCACTCTTTTTTTTTACTAAAGTGTATTTTTATCTCTCAAATTCTTATTCTATTCTTTAATAAAAAGGAGAGGAAGTGTGCTGGTTAAAGGGAAAGTGAGGGTAAAATAGAAATTTGAGCGATAAAAGTGCATTTTAATAAAAAAGGAGAGTGAAAATAACTAAATCCAGCGATTTTTGTGAGAGTTTCAAAGTTCAGGGGTGTTAAGTTACACACCCTCAATACTATATGGGGTCTGACTGTAATTAACTTTTTTTTTTCATTTCTCCTTCTGCTTTTGCTGAGCCTCGTGGGTCTTATGCCACCCTTTTTTTGTGTTTGAATCGCTTTCTTCTTCTGAGCCTTGTGGACCCCCATGAGGCTGGATTCCCCACCTCGTGTCAGCAAGGTTCATGATTTATTCTTTTTATAATTTTTATAATTTTTTTTCTTTGCTTGTTTCTTGGCGTCTTCTCCTTCTGAGCCTTGCGGACGCCCGCGAGGGTGGGAGCCTCTCGGGAGCCCTCGAGGCTCAACTTGCGACTTTTTTTTAATTATTATATTATATTATATTATATTATTATTATTATTTAATTTGGATTTGGACTCGGATTTTGGATTCAGATTCAGATTTCGGATTTGGACTAAGACTCGAATTTCGCATTCGGACTCAAACTCGGATTTTAGATTAGTGCGGGGATAATTTTTCTCTTTCTACAAGACTCCCTCCAAAGGTTTTAAAATTTTGTTTCTCCTGAAAATTTCGAAATACTTTGGATTCTTGTTTTGAAATTGGTAGATGAGTTCATGAGGATGGAACTTGCTAAGGGTGCAGAAATATCTTAACTAGCTGAGTGTTTTAAATATAATGTGACTCGTTCAAGTTGACAAACAGAGCCAATGACTCGCCTAGATAACAGATAGAGCCGTTGATTGTTTTCAAATTGAGAGGCGACTCGTCTGGCTGACAAACAGAGCCGATGACTCGACTGACTGGCATACAGAGCTGATGATTATTTTTGAATTGGGATTGAAGAACCGTAAGCAAAGGTATTTAGAAAACGTACTCATAAAACTTTGACAGAGGTACACTATCGAGCATATCAAGATTGCTTAGTGTATTCAACAGGACACCTCTCCCCTTTGCCTTTTCGACATCGGGTTGTTCCTACCCGTAGTATGATAAGATTGGTCCAGGATTTTAGATTTCTCTTGCCCCTTGCCTCTAGAGCGTTGGGTTGTCTGCACATTTTTTCTTATCATAATAGGTATATGTTTAACAGATTGTTGGCTTGTGACCGGGTGAGGGTTGAAAACCATGGGCATAGGTATTCAAAAAACGTACGCACGAGGTCTCGACAGAGGTGTTTAGAAAATATGTCGAGGTGATCAGGTTAGGGTTAGAAAAACCATGAGCAGCGGTGTTTAGAAAATGTGCTCATGGAGTATTGGCAAAGGTGTTTAGAAAACATATTAAGGAGTTTCAGCAGAGGTGTACTTTAAACATACCAAAGGGGTCTCAGTGGAGGTGTTCAGAAAACGTACTGAGGTGACCGTGTTAGGGTCGAAAAACCATGAGCAGAGATGTTAAGAAAACGTACTTATGGGGTTTTGGCAGAGGTGTTAAAAAAATGTACTAAGGGGTTTCAGTAGAGGTGTACTGTTAAACATACCGAAAGGATCTCAGTAGAGGTGTTCAGAAAATGTACTGAGATGACCGTGTTAGGGTCAGAAAATTATGGGCAGAGGTGTTCAGAAAACGTACCCACGGAGTCTCGGTAGAGGTGTTAAAAAAACGTATCGAGGTGACCATGTTAGGGTCAGCAACTATGAGCAGAGGTGTTCAAAAAACATACTCATGGGATCTTAGCAGAGGTGTTCAGAAAATATACCAAGAAGTTTCGGCAGAGGTGTACTTTTAAACATACCGAGGAGATTGGATTTATATTATGGAGTAGCTCGCGTGCCTGACAGACAGAGCCGGTGACTTGCTTGGTTGATAGATAGAGTCGGTGACTCGCCTGATTGACAGACAGAGCAGTGATTGTATTGGGATCATATGGTATATTATTTATGTGATTATTCAAATCTCACTGTCAGTAGTTAGATCTTAATATGACAGGTTCGACCATTTTTGAGATGAGATTATTTGAATCTCGTTATCAGAGGTAAGAGTTTAACACGACAGATTTATAGAATTTTTAGCAAATTCTCAGCTATCAACGGATTTGACATGCCTTTACCAATCGCCATTTGTATTGGGCTAGCCATGATATTTTCCTTAGTATGATGAGTTGTCGAGAGCTTTGTTTGGGCTTAAACACCAAACGTTCGCTCTTCCCTTTGCCTTAGTGGTATTGGGTTGCTCATACTTTTTATTTCAGCATGATGGGTTGGCGAAAAACTTATTCTCTTCCCTTTACTTTTGAAACATTGGGCGGTTCATGATTTTACCTCAGCATGAGGAGTTGTCGAGGATTTGAATTCCTCTCCCCTTTACTTTTGAAGCATTGGGTTATGAGTATCTTTAGGATAATATTATGACAAATTTGTCATGAGATTTTTAGCAAACCCCCACTTATGAACGAATTTGATTTGCCTTTACAAATCGTCGTTTGCATTGGGCTAGCCATACTATTTCCCTCAGTATGATAAGTTATTGAGCGTTTTGTTTTGGCTTAGATGCCAAACGTTCCCTCTCCCCTTTACCTTTTTGGTATTGGGCAATCAGTTGCATACTCTTACCCACAGTATGATAGGGTTCGTGAGAAATATTCGATTTCTCTTCTCATTGCTTATAACAACATTGGGCAGTTGATTCATCAGCCTTCCCTTCCCTCATTTTTTTATGAAGGTGGCTAGATATAGTATTTCTTCAAGAATTTACTATTGATAGGCATCATCATCCTATCACCATCATGATTGATCAGGTGATAGGCTCTGTTTGAATAGACGGTTTCCACTACAAAATGGTCCTTCCCAATTGGGTTCGAATTTTCCCTTAGTCTTGTGGGCATAATTATTGGTCTTTTGACAACTAAAACCAAGTCTCATTCTTTGAAAGTTTTTCGTTTAACTTTCTTGTTAAATGCTCTCGAGATGCACGCTTGATATAACTCGATTTGTTGTTGCGCGTTCATAATACTAACTTAGCCCTACAACTGCGGGCTTAGCCTCGCGTTTTAAGCTAGCATAGCTTCGCAACTGGGCTAATATAACTTCACGTTCTACGCAGGGTTGGAATTGTGTGCTGGTTTAGCCTCGCATACTGAGTTAGATTCATGTGCTATTTAGCCTTGCACACTGACTTGGATTTGCATTTAGTTGCGAGTATAACTTTGCATTCTATGCAGGCATAGCATTGTGCTTGAGTTACTTTAAACAAGGTTAGCCTCGCGTTTTGATCCCTTTACGCGTGCTTAACTGCAAGGTTTACTATATGCGGGTTCCACCCCCTGTGTGAGCCTCATTTGATTGGTTATGATGAGCATTCAATTTGATCACCTTCTTCTTCACCAGATATTATGCAAGGCTATTGGTTGGCCTGACGCCTTAAATCTCTGATGCAGACCTTAGCCTTCCATTTTTTTGAAGTTCATGCATAACTAAGAGTTAGCCTCGCACCCTGAACTCCTTATGCAAGGCTGCGAGTTAGCTTCACATTTTGGCCGTAAGTAGAGCCTCGTGTTTAGATAACTTTACACTGGCTTGGCAACGCATTGTATGCGGAGTTTGCTATGAATTGCATACAAAGTTTATTGGTGTGAGTCCCACCCCCTGTGTGGGCTACATTTGAATTGTCATTGTAATTCAATTGACCGTTTTTTTTAAGCTTACGCGAGGCTGAGAGTTAGCTTCACATTTTGGACAGCTTCACGCTTTGGATTAACTTCGTGCTCTAGATTTGCCTCGTGCATTGTGTTTTTCGTGCACTGGCTTAATCTTGCACACTGAAGTTTTATGCCAGGCTGCAACTTAGATTTGTATCATGCATCTCTTTCAATAATGAAATGATCGAGACCGAGGCTAGGTTCGCCGCTTGAGACGAAGTTTGGGCTCGCTGCGATATGTGCTAGATTGGGCTCATTGTGCACGGAGCTGGGCTCAGAGACTAGATTCGTCACACGAGGTGGAGGCTGAGCTCGCCTCGCGTATGTGTTACCCTCACGTTTTAACTATTTTACACGGGATTGCAAATTAGACTCACATTTTGGAGCTTTTGCACTTTTGCTGGATTTGTTTTGTATAGTGTTGCATTATTCGCAGGTATTAGTCTTGCGTTCTTTACGCTGTCTTCATACATATCCTTATTTGGTTGGATGTGGGTCCCACCCCCTACATGAGACTTGTTTGGTTGTCCATGAAGTTCGTCATGTGATAATAAATTACTTTCTTTTATAACAAACTATGCGGGGCTGAAGCTTAGCCTTGCGTTTCTGTTTACTTTTGTATTCTGGATGAATTTTGTGCACTGACATAGCCTCGCGCACTAGTATAACCATGCACGCTGGTTTAGTTTTGAGTTAGCCTCACATATAGATGACTTCACACTGGTTTAATTTCGAGTTCGCTCCATGCCCTAAATGATTTTATGTTGGTTTGGCCTCACGTTGTACGTTGGCATAGCCTTGCATTCTTGTTTTGGGCTGGTTGATCTCATACTTTTACCCCCGTATGAAAGGGTTAGCGAGAGTTTTACTCTCTTCATGTTGCCTTGGTGGCATTGGGCAACAAAAACTCATGTTTTTTTTTGTTTTTTTTTCAATTTTTCTTTTTTTGATTTTTTTAAATTTTTTTATAATTTATGACAATTATTTTGCTATCGTCGCATTCGCAGACACCTTTTTCTGCTCAGGCCTCAACTGGATCACATTTACATCGATGGGTGCCTAAATTTTATCTTTTAGATCATAACAATTCTTAGTTGGGTATCCAATATTTTGATGATAGAGGCAATACTTAGTGTTACTAGTCTTCCCCGCTTTCTCTGGCATCGGATTTTGGGTAACCTGAGCATCTCCTTTTTGTGGAGCAAATTAAACAGGGTCACCGTTTGCTCATCCTTAAAAGCGTACGTCGATTGTGATCTATAAGAATCTCAATTATTCTGTAATTTTTTATTTGCGCGAGGTTTGGTGGTCATTACCTCCTTTCCTTTTGGATGGAACGATTGTGGCCGTGACTAATTCATGGCCATCCTCCTGGGTATGGTACTCATCAATACGCCAGATTGTGTCCTCTGCTTACTGTCCTTATTTAACTAGATCCTTCCAGCTCTTGGACTCTACAACTCCCATCTTGACCAATATCCTTGTCTGGAGATTATGTTTGCAAGTCTCCACTAATGTTTCTTGCGACATGCCATGTGGGCATTGCATCAACATTTTGTGGAAATGCTTAACGAAACTTTTAACCGTCTCGTCTTCCTTTTTGTTTTGTTGCAAGAAGAGAGTGGATGGATACTTCGGTATTATCTTTAAAGAAGCGGGATAGGAACTCTCTCTCCACGTCAGACCAGGCATTGATAGTTCCCGGGGGCAACTGCATGAACCAAGTGAATGCAGACTTTCGCAGAGTACTTGCAGAAATTCTTATCATCACTGGGTCATTGCCCATGAATGGCCGGTTTGCGACCGGAAATAGTACATATATTGATTTGGAGATCCCTTCCCATCATATGACTTTAGCTTGATAAGCTTATATTTTGTCGAAAACGGTGTGGACTCCCACTCTATCGGGCAGGGTTTCATAATCCCCATCTCCTGTAATCCTTTTTGATGCATTAATGCGTCTAGTTGACTCTGAAGCTTCTCCAATTTTTCGGCATGAGGATCAACAAAATATTCCTTCTCACTGTCTTTTCCCCTAGTATCTCAGTTGGATCCGGGCTCATCCTTCTTGGTCTTATCAGAAGAGGAAGAACCCCCTACTCCATCCTTTGTATTCTTTTGAGCGTTCTCCATGACCTTTGCAATCATTGCTTTGAGGTCTTTGATACTCTTTTCTGCTCTTGGATGAGCCGTTCTTGCGCCGCAATCTTTTGACTCATCTCGACCGACCGTTCGGCCATGTGAACCATCTTCCTACCAGCCCAAAAGGAAGCATGCGATCGTGGCATTGCTATGGCCGAATGATTGCTGAACACTTCATATTCCTCATCAGGACCCCCTGCCAATCTTTCATAACCGCAGGGAGCCATCATACCTAATCTGGGGCGTGTGTGATGATATGTTTCTTCTGCTTCCATATCTGAGGTATACTTTTCGACTACTGGTTTCTTACCCTTATTCACCATATTCGACGTGAAGGCGGACAAGTTTTGATTTGAGTTAGAGTTTTATTTTTGCAGTCGTCTTCTTTCTGGAATATGGGATTCTGGTGTTGATAGCCGGTTGAACACCGATGTTCTCAGGGTTACATAGTGAAAGTGAGTTAAAATTGCGGCGATTAATTCTTCGTAGCAGCATGACCGATAAGGTCTTGCTATCCTTCTTTTATTTATGATATATCTCTGCAAATTAGGAGTTTCTTCATGTGGTGCTGATGCAACCATATTTTGCAGGTGGGGCTCGCTTCTTGAGCAAGATCTATTTGTCCACTTCAAGAAATCATGGAAGTTATTTTTGTCAACCCCCAGTTCAGTTCGATGTCCATCATTAGTTTTGATATATCTTGCATGACTCTGCTGAGTAGCTTGACATGCTAATCTAGCCTTGCACGTTGGCTTAATTGAACTAACTCGCGTGCTGGCCTAGATTTAGTTCGGCTTTGAAATTTACTTGTACTAAGCTGGCGAGACTGATGACCGCTAGGTTAGCCAGGCTGATGACCACTAGGATGAGGATTGCTAGGCTGAAAACCATTAAGCTGGCCACGCTGAGCTCCACTAGGCTGAGGACTGCTAGGTTGAGTTTCGCTGGGCTGAGGTCCGCTAGGTTGAGAACCGCTAGGCTGAGGAGCGCTAAGCTGAGGTTCGCTAGACTGAGGGCCGTTAGGCTAATTTTTGCTAAGTTGTCTTTTGCCAAGCTGATGACCGCTAGGCTAGCCAACCTGAGGTCCGCTAGACTGAGGTCCACTATACTAAGGACCTCTAGGCTGAGATCCGTTAGGCTGAGTACCGCTAGACTAATTTTTGCCAAGTTGTCTTTTGCCATGCTGGGGTTCGCTAGGGTGGGGCCGCTAGGTTGATGTCTGCTAGGCTGATTTTTGTTAGGTTGTGTTTTACCAAGCTGATGACCGCTAGGCTGAAATCCGCTGGCTGATTTATGCCAAGTTACATTTCACCAAGCTCATGACCGCTAGACTGAGGTCCGCTAAGCTGATTTATACCAAGTTGCATTTCACTAAGCTAATGACCGCTGGGCTAAAGTCTGCTAGGCCGAGAACCACTAGGCTAATTTTTTCCAAGTTGTGTTTTGCTAAGCTGATGACTGCTAGGCTGAGATCTACTAGGCTGAGAACCGTTAGGCTGATTTTTGCTAAGTTGTATTTTGCCAAGCTGATGACCGCTAGGCTGAAGTCTGTTAGACTGATTTATACCAAGTTGCGAACCGCTAGGTTGATTTTTGCCAAATTGTCTTTCGCTAGGATGATGACCACTAGGCTAATGACCGCTGGGCTAGTTTTGGTCCTTGCATGCTTCTTGCTTCATGCTCGGCTAATTTTTAGCTTGACATCCACATTGACTTATACTTGGCTGATTTTGAGCCTGGCATGCAAAACGGGCTTCGAGTGCCCTACGACATGCTCTCCGATTCCGATTGCGAACTCGGGAGCGTCTTTGTGCCGCGATAGTTCTCTTTTGACGTCATACGCAGCGAACTACCTAAATATTGCAAGGGAAACTGTTTGTTATGATGGACTAGAGTTTGAAAATTCAAGTGACTGTTGATGAATCAACGCCTCCTTATCATCTAGAACTATCAGGTCATCTTTTTATGATTTTGAACATCTGGGCCGATCTCGACCTCGATCACCAATTTCTCTATCGTTTCTCTAACTTCGTTGACATCAGATTGAACCACCATCTCCTCTTCAGTATAGGAGATCTCTCCCACTGTGGTCGTCAGTCACTTTTTTGGGAAAAATAGGAGATCTTTTCATTACCATTGAATAGAGAAAAATTAAAAATTATCAAAATTTCTATTTTACTTTTTTGATTACAATGAAAAAAAATTAAAGAAAAACAGACAGAGAGGACTTATACATCGTCGCTCTCATTTTACAGAAGATTTGTGGGATTCGAGGCAGTTATGAGGATTGGTCATTTTCCTGTTGATGATCTGACATCGATGGTTGGAGGTGAGCTCGTTCTTCTTCTCTTTTGATTCTTAGAGGAAGGACGAACACTTGCGCGGGAGAGAGATCAGGCCAAAAGTCCTTTTTGAGTTCTCTTAGTGGGTATTTATAGGCTCTCGGTTGTTGAGAATGTTTCCTTGTAGATAGAATCTAGATATGCTTTCCTTATAGATAGATTCGAAATCTCTTTGTAATCTTGATGAGATATTTGAATTTTTTCTTGATTTGATTACTCCAGATTTATTATATCGGGTCATATTTCTGCACCCAAAATCAATTAGAATTTAATTAGAAATTGCAGAATTATCAAATTCAAATAGAATTGATTAGAATACTGCACCCAAAAATTAATTAGACTTTCATTAGAATTTACAAAATTATCAAACATAAATAGAATTATTTAGAATTTGTAGAAATTGTAAAATAACTAAGACGGGACCAAAATATACTACACGCGATGGGGGCAAGGCTCACTGCATGCGAGGCTGGCCAGGCTAGCCTCGCTTGCAAGTGGACTAAGGGATATCTATTTTCCTGCCTGCGGAGTTACATCAGGCCTCGAAACCTTTGGCTCAGTAGCTTTGGGCGACTCATGCTCGACCATCTTAGGTTAGGAAGGCTGAGCTAGTGGCATGGACTCAAAGGGTGCAACGAGTGCAGCAGGAGCTGAAGCTTCGTAATCTTTAGGGAAATTCTATTTGCACACTGAAAATTACTCTTGACGCACTATTTTAAAATTTACAAATAATTATAAGTTTACCATTATTTTTTTTGGACTAAATTACCCTCATAAATCTCAATATAAAAGTTATTAAAAATCTCCTGCACCGCCTTAAATGCACACACTCCTCCCCCCACCACCACTACCGCCCAGCTCTCCCTCCCACTTCGTGGCCACTACCGCCCAGCTCTCTCTCCCACTTCGTGGCCACTACCGCCCAGTACTCTGAAAGGTTCCTGCGAGCTGCATCTCTCTGAACAAACGAAAGGGATGGAACCCACTTCGCTCTCCCTAACCGTCTTCTCAATGAACCCCCAATTGAGGCCCACAGGTGACTCCTCCGGTCCGTGAATGTGAACGAACTGAATCAGCAACGAGTTCTCGAAATGCACATGAATTATCAAAGAAGGAACCAACAAGGTCTTATAAGCACTTAAAACCAACGAAGCCAAGTCGGCAAGCAATGCATCTTCCGATCTCGGCTTCTTATGGAGGGCAGACAAAGGATGGAACTCACCTCGCGGGAGGAGGCCGTCGCCGGACAGCGCTGGCCCGTAGTCGAGCGGCCCGGCCGCGAGGTCGATCCAAATGTACCGCTCCTTCCCGGCCCACACGCTGCCCAAGCACTTGGAGTAGTGCGGCGACGCGTCCCGGCCGTCGTTGGAGGACTCGGCCAGGATGCCGAGGATGCCGAGGAACTGGAGCTCCTCGGGCTCGCGATCCATTGTCGATCGAGATTAGGGATCGAGGGAACTGGAGAGGGGTGGGTGGGTGGGTGGCTGAGTGGGTGGGATTTGGGGTGCTTGAATGCTTTGCACTAATCCAGCCCCAAATCACAAACCCCACATCATAGGCCTTGGCTTAGCTCTTGACTTTGCGGGGACTCCGGCGATTCCCAGATCGGAAGGGCGCCTCAAAAACAGAGATGGAAATTTCCAGAATGCCCGCCCGACCACCCACAACCCCCGCTCATTTCAATGGAGCGCAGTGAAGTCCGGCCTACGCCGCCGTAGGAAAGGGCAAATGCGCACACAATTTTAGCTTGACTTTTAGGGAGCGAAGGGTAAAATTGAAAAATAATTTGTGCGCCGAGAGTAAATTGCTCATATTTTAAAATGAAAGTCGGGTGCAAAGAGTAACCAGAGCGTGAAGAGTAAATAGCAGGGTGCAAATAGAATTTCCCCCACGAGGCTGGCTTCCCCATAATTTGCTTTTCCATGAAGAAGTCAAAGAAAGATGGATTGTTCTGGTCACCGTATGTTACCAACTCTGCAATTGATCTCAAAACCTCAATCACAAAATCTTTGTTTATTTCATTCACCATATGAACCTTTTGAAGTTGTTCGGTTAGATATCTAAGTTCATTCAACGAGAAACAATTCCTGGATCGCCAGAAGGAAAACCAGGACATGTTGAGGGGGGATCCAAGCTCCGATCAAGAGATCTCCGATCAAGAGATCAAATGACGCTCGGCCTCTCAATCCCAACAACCCTGACATCGAACGATTCTACGGCAAAATCGCTCGCCGATCTAGAGAAGAACCTGGATTGATTCGGATCCGATCGATTGATTCACAAAGAGAATTTAAATTTAGAGTTTGCAATGCTTTCGTTTTGATTTTGCTTTCATCGCTGGGTTTTCTTTTTGAGATTTGAGGGAGGAGATGCCCTAGTCCTTGACAGCAAGTGGAAGAGAGGGGAGATTGTTCACGGAGAGAGGAGTTTAGATTAAAAAATTTTTTTTTTGGTTTTTTGGTCTTGGCCTCCTGAACCCAGTGGGCGTCCACGAGGCGGGGAGCTCAATTTTTTTTTTTTTTTTTTTTTTTTTGTTTGGGCCTCCGG
Organism: Dracaena cambodiana; assembly: GCA_036321105.1. Classification (NCBI taxonomy): domain Eukaryota; kingdom Viridiplantae; phylum Streptophyta; class Magnoliopsida; order Asparagales; family Asparagaceae; genus Dracaena; species Dracaena cambodiana. The sequence continues at coordinate 26,419,187 of JAYEPQ010000017.1, forward strand.
TTTGGCCTTCTGAGCCTCGCGGACGTCAGGCTAATTTTTTTTTTTTTTTTTTTCCTTTCTTCTTTCGTTTCTCCTTCTGCTTTAGCTGAGCCTTGCGGGCACCCGCGAGGCTGGGTTCTCATGCCACTTTTTTTTTTTATTATTATTTTTTGTTTTTGGACCGCTTTTTTCTTCTGAGCCTTGCGGATGCCGGCCGAGCCTCATGATTTAATTTTTAATTTTTTTTAATTTCTTTTTTTCTTTGCTTTTATATTGACCTCTTCTCTTTCTGAGCCTCACGGACGCCCACGAGGGTGGGAGCGCACCTTGCTACTTTTTATTTATTTTTTTTAAAATTATTATTATTATTATTATTATTATTATTATTATTATTTAATTGGATTTGGACTCGAATTTCGGATTAATGCAGGGATAATTTTTCTCGTTCTACAATTTAGAATACCACTTGAAGTATATTACTACACAGTAATGTCTTTTGGATTGAATAATATCGGCGCTACTGACCAATGATTATGAGTGTTATCTTTCAAGAGCATTTACGTAAAACTATATTATATTATATGGATGACCTCACTGTTAAGAATAAGAAGAAAGGTGATCACTACAAGATTTGAGGGTGATGTTCAATATCATGAGGAAACATCAATTGAAAATAAACCCTACCAAATCCTTTCTCGGAGTATCAAGCAGGAAGTTCTTGGGATTCGTGGTGACTTCGAAAGGAATCCACCTCGACTCTGACAAAGTCAAGGCAATAAAAGAAATGCAGCCGCCACAAAACTTGAGGGAACTCAGAGGGTTGCAGGGCAAGCTGGAATATATCCAACTATTTATAGCAAACCTATCAGGGAGATGCCAACCGTTCATGAAGTTAATGAAGAAGAAAGTCTCATTCGTCTGAGACGAAGATTTCAGTGAGCTTTCTAGGACATCAAGGACTACCAATGCTTTAAAAGAGAAGGGGAGAGGAACTTAAATCCTTAATAACCCATCATGCTGAGATAAAAAGTATGAACAACCCAATACTTTAAAAGCAAAGGGGAGAAAAAATCAAAATTCTCGCCAAGTTATTATGATAAAAAATAATGTGCGAACAGTCCAACGCTCTCGAGGCAAGGGGCAAGAGGAAGCTAAAATCTTTGACCAGTCTTACCATACTCGGGATAGAAATAACCCAATGCCGAAAAGGAAAAAAAGAAGAAGGAACGTTTGGTATTAAGCCCAAACAAAACTCTCGACAACTTGCCATGCTAAGGGGAATAGTATGGCTAGCCCAATGCAAACGGTGATTGGTAAAGACATATCAAATCCATTGATAATTGGGGTCTACTAAAAATCTTGAAAACCTGTCATTTTAAGATTTTACCTCTAACAGCGAGATTCGAACTATCTCACCCTAATACAACCAAGCCTGTCATATTAAACTCTTATTATTGACAGCGAGTTTCGAACCATCTCACCTCAATATAACCAAACATGTCATATTAAGCTCTTATATCAGACTATGAGATTTGAACCATCACACAAGCAATATGCCCCTTGATCCTAACATGGTCAGCAGCTCTATTTATCAGTCAAGTGAGTCACCGGCTCTGTCTGCCAACCAGGTGAGCTACTCCATAATATTAATCCAATTACCTCGGTATGTTTAATAGTACATCATTGTCGAAATCCCGTGGGTACATTTTCTGAATACCTGTGCCCATGGTTTTATGAATCTAACCCGGTCATTTTGGTACGTTTTTTGAATACCTCTGTCAAGATTCCATAGATACGTTTTCTGAACACTGCTGCCAAGACCCTATGGGTACGCTTTCTGAGCACCTCTATTTATGGTTCTTTGACCCTAATCCGATCACCTCGGTACGTTTTCTAAACACCTCTATCAAGACCCCATGAGTACGTTTTCTGAACACCTTTGCCTATGGTCCTTTTACTCTAACCCGGTCACCTCAGTATGTTTTCTAAACACATCTGCCGAGACCCCATGGGTACGTTTTCTGAACACCTCTAACCATGGTCCTTCGATCCTAGCCCAGTCACCTCAATACGTTTTCTGAACACTGCTGAGACCCCATGGGTACGTTTTCTGAATACCTCTGCCTATGGTTTTTCGATTCTAACTCAGTCATCTTGGAACATTTTTTGAACACCTCTGTCGAGACCCCATGGGTACGTTTTCTAAAAGCCACTGTCCATGGTTCTTTGATCCTGACCCGGTCACCTCAGTATATTTTCTAAACACCTCTACCGAGACCCCATAGATACGTTTTCTGAACACTTTTGCCCATGGTCCTTCGACCCTAATTCAGTCACCTTAGTACGTTTTCTGAACACCTCTGTTGAGACCCCATGGGTATGTTTTCTAAACATATCTGCCCATAGTTTTTCGACCCTAACATGATCATTTTAGTACATTTTTAGAATACCTCTGCCAAGATCCTATGGGTATATTCTCTGAACATCTCTACTCATAGTTTTCTGATCCCAACCCGGTCACCTTAGTATATTTTATGAACACCTCTACCAAGAACCCATGAGTACATTTTCTGAACACTGCCTATGGTTCCTTGATCCTAAAATAATCATTGGCTCTGTTTGTCAGCTAGGCGAGTCAGTGAATCTGTCTATCAGCCAGGTGAGTCATCGGATCTGTCTATCAGCTAGGCGAGTCATCGGATCTGTCTGTCAGCTGTGAGTCACCCCACAATTAGAAAATAATCATTAGCTCTACCTGTCAGCCAGGTGAGTCATTGGCTCTATTTATCAACCAAACGAGTCACTTCACAAACTAGTCCCCGTCATACTTATATCACAATCAAAACACTCAGCTTGTTAAGGTATCTCTACACCCCTCACAAGTTCCATCTTCCATGAATTCATCCACCAATTTCAAAACAAAACCCATTTATTAAATCACATAAAAATCCTTTCACCAAATCTAGTCCCCACAATATTATTCTCATAATATTACAAACGTCAATCCATGTCATCATCCTATACCATATATCGTAAAGATTGAAAATAACACAGTAAGATTAAAAGGCGAAAGTAATATTTTTTCTTTACATATGAAAAATACAAAGTACATACAAAAAAGAAAGAAAAGAGAGATACAAATGGGAGATATCAATAGTCTATCAGAGTTCTCAATTTCTTTTCTACTTCCCGCAGGTTTTTGGAATGAGCTTCTTCAACAGCGACAGTGGTTTGATGGTGTAGCTCATTCTCATAAAAAAATAAGACATTGTGCTACCTCAGTGTGTATGTCTTCCGAAGCCTTGCTCCGCATGGCCACCTTCTATTGTATTTATGCCTGCTAGTGGACTAGAGCCTTATGACACTTCACGATCTCCTCAAACTTCGGCTCTTCAGCCTGAAGAACCACCTAAGCAATGGCGATAGCCTCACAGGTATGAGAGATAGTACTCTACGTGACCTCCATCTCAAGCTCGACTTGCTCAAGCTCATTACCAATTCCACTATGAACATTGGCTAATACCAATTCCACTATGAACATTGGCTAAGTCCTGAAACTCTCGTGCACATACCTCTTCTTTCTTCCTCAGCTCTTCTTGGGGAAGATGCAGTTCAGCACAAGCTTCGGCAACTTTGAAATCGACAACAACAGATATATTGGCCCGATGCAGATTGTTCAAATTCTCCATATGCTAGTCTAGCATCTGCAGTTGTGCTCGGTAAAAAGAAGCCTGATCAGAGCCACCAATCTTCTCGACATTCTCAACATAAATCAGTAGCATCAGACGGCCCAAGTCATAGGAGTCTCGCCCAGCCAAAATCAAAGACACACAGCAATCAAACAACCGTGGAATCCACTGGTGAAGTGCTGCAAGAAATGCTCCATAAAGTCATCTGACCACGCTAAAGGCAAAGAAGGCGCCTCCACTATAACAGTTGGAGACACGACTGGAGACGACTGAGAAGCAGAAGATGGAGGCAAAATCCCTATCAGATAGGGAGCCAAAGTCTGAAGGAGGATACCGATGAAAGAGCAGTCGATAATAGGTGTGGTAGTAACGTCAGTCCCAATGGGCACCATCTTAGATAATAGACTTTTCCCCAAAACATTCCTTGTAGCCGAAGTACCCTCGAAGGAAGATTCGAGGGATGTGTGAGGATACACGGACACGACCCGGGGCTCTGTTACGTTCCCTCCTCCTATAATAGCACTTACGATTGTGGATGGAGTAATAATTGCTATAACTGGAGGGGCTTGCTAAAGAACGAGAGTCATCACCCACGAATCACCTGCTTCAGCGGAGGTAGCCGGTGTCAATAAGGGCAAACTAACAGCCATCATACCTACAAAGGCGATAGACACCCTTTAGGAAAATTGGCATGTTGATGAAACAAAACGACAAGGGGTGTAATTACGCAGATACCTCTTATGGTGCCACTTCGAGGAAAAATGCCTCCCCGTCCTGCTGGGTCTATATCTTCAGGGCGAGAGTGACTATGCTTACTGGTGGAAGGTTCAAAGTAATCAGTGTCATATGCACTGAGGTCACTATATCCACTATGATCTGGACTGCATAGACTTGAATCATATACAAGTTTATATGGACTCAGTAGAGATGAGGTCAAACATATCCAATAAGAGTTGGCCTTGAGATATCAAGTTAAAAAGAAAATGAGGCTAAATTATAATAAAATTGCTAAGCAAAAAAATTAGCATACTTCATTACCTGGAGAAACTAGCTCAGTGGTCGGACTGCGAGGTGGCATTGAAGAAGGCGGCATCAAGACTGGAGGAAAAGCAGAGATGTCAGTCGCTCGTGATACAAGTACAAGCCCTACAAGAGCGCTCGCAGTGACTGGCGACGTATCATGATGGGGATGGGTCACAGCAGCTGGCTTTGATAGCCCCATCCTAAGTGTCTAACTAGCATTCACCGGTGCTGATCTGCCGACTCCATTGCTGGGGGTACTGCCTCTCGCACTGGTGCTGCTACATCAAATATTAGCTCATCATCTATAGCCACCAAAGGAGCAGAAGCAGATCAAGACGTCTTCTTCTTCCTACTCCCTTTCGAAGGACCAGCTTTACTGACTTGGAATCTTTTACGAGTAACACCCCTAGTAGTGACACCAACGGAAACTTTTACACTATGAACCTCAACTACATGATCCACATTTCTGGCCTTTGCGCCATACCTTGCATCATCACCCTCTCTAGCTACTGCTTTAACTATAACCCTAGCAGCTCCTTCCTTATCCTTAGCTTCATTATCGTCCTCTAGATTAAGAAACTCATCCATACCTCTGAGACGAGTCTTTTTATCACTCTTCTTCTAAGAGTAATAAGCTTTAATTTCTATGATACTGTCATGACTCGTGTGAAAGCCTATGATAGTATTGATAGTATGATATCAGGTGCAGAAGCTCAAAGAAAGGAGTAAATTGGGCTCCTTATGTGGAAGGGCAAACTAAGCACCCGTGCCGCTAGCAAAGAAATAATACCAAGCACGGGCTCTTTCGAAGAGATTCCCTTGAAAGCCAAACTTTGGATTCGGGTTCCCTACATATAACTAGGAATAACCGAATTGATGGGCAAACCAACTAGGGAGATAAGGCTCCATATGGAAAGTCATCTCTTGATGATACACCAGGTGGCCTGGACAGATATTTATCAACACACTAAAAGCAACCTAAACACAGAATGGTAAAGCCGTCCGGCCCGCGGATATCCTAAAAACTGTCACCATAATTGCCTCCAAGAAACTCAGGAAAGCTACAGTATATATGATAAGTCTAATGACTCTGAAGAGCTTTGCGAATAGGAGACATGTAATAGTTTGTCTAGTCAAAATTCTCATATCGCTGTACGTAAGGCAGAAATGTTAGATTCTCAGAAGTAGAAACTGTCATCAAGCTGGGACAATGAAATATAAGCCAAGCCATTTGATACATGTATGGTAGCTCGACTCGAGGGTTCAAAGTCTTATATATTGTTTCCCCTTCGGTATTAGCAATAGTCTTTACCTTGGCGAATTTGGTATGAACCTCTCTTAGGCCATTCAACATGTTGCAGATCATAACAGGGAGAAGTCTAAGGGACCGGCCGTGGGCAAGGAGCATTGTAGGATACACCACATCAATAGTGATGGCCTCCTTCAGAAGCGAGGGAACAACGCACCTCTTGAGCCACGATATCAAGAAACAAAGAAGAACTCCTCTATCAGAAATTCGATACTTGGCCTAGTGATGAAAACTCTTGAACCGCATGCCAGTCTTGAATCCATTTTCATCAGATTCGGCAGTATAAGAAGTAGTTCCCATGTCTGAAATTCTCTCTTAGATGGCTTCATTGCTTAGTCCCTCATATTTGGCCGCCTTACTTTGAGATTGATCCAAGTTGCGGAATAATAGAAAGTCCAAGTCTTCTGTCCAATTCCTTGACCTTTTGTTCAAGAAATCTCAGCACAAATTCTGAAATAGCATAATATCTCTCAATACATCTCATATGCAAACCTATTCCTCTCCTTCAACAGATTCAACTTTTCAGAAGTGGGTACATATTTTTCATATGGTAGCTCTCCCATGGCCAGCAATGAAACCTCGAATATCTCATGGAGGGCAAAACCAAACTCTCCCACCAGAGTAAAGAGAGAACCCGAAAGTGGGTTGAATATCTCAAGTATATTAAACAAGTGATAGGCACTATGAGAGAGGCCAAACTAGATGTTCTTGATAGCGCCAAAGAGGCCAACTTCTCGCAGAATATTCTCAAAGGTGGTGAGTACGAAACCCACTATTCTGCTCCACTACATATTTCCAGCCAAATAGATCCAACAAGGAGTCCTGAAATTATGAGTTGGGTACTGCCCTTTTTTGGACAAGAACTTGTTTAAGGAAGTGTTGGGTTTTCGGGGGATCTCATCAAGGGGGTAATCCTTATTAAATTTGTTAGGGGGTAATTCTTATTAAATTTGTTAGGGAGAAGGCCAATGACGGATTTACTGGGGCCATCCTAATAAGCACTTATATTGCCAAAGTTACCAATGGCTACCCCATCCTACTCTCTGGTCACGTGCCAACTCAAGGTGCGCAGAATTGATAACTTCTAGAGAATCATCAGCAGATAACTTCTAACCATATCCGGAAGAAGCATCCGAACTCCTTCCACCTGCTGGAGCCACTTATACAAATGCACATATAGAACTTCATCCGGAACGGTGATTTCTTCTCCAAACAAAAATCTAGATTTCTTCAAAGGATGACAGCTCATCCCTTCTAACTGTGCATCAGTAGTCAACTCCCTAAGAGTTGCCTGACTACCTTCAGAGAGTCTTTCAACGCAACCCTTAGAACTGCCTGGAGTAAAAGTTGGCACCAACTCTTTAAACCGAAACTGGACGGAGTTGTCAGGTCCACCTCTATACCCGAAATAATTGCATTTGGGGAGCGCGTCATTGGAGTAATTGGCTGTCAAAAACAGAAGAGAAAATAGTCAGAAAAATTCAAAAAGGAAAATTGAAAATTTTTTTTGAGTCGCACCCAAGGCTGGCCAAGCCCCATGCCAAGTGAGGCTTGCCTAGCCTCTGTTGCGCGAGGTTGGCCACAGCCTAACACTGAACGAGGCTGGCTGCGGCCTCACATTGTGCGAGGCTGGTCGCGGCCTCGCTCTGCGCACGGGTCGGCCAAGCCTCGCTACGCCCGCAAGGCCGGCCTAGCCTGGCGTCGCGCAATGGCCACAGCTCAAAAACCCTATTTTTCCATTTTTACCTCGAATTGAAAGTGAAATTCCAGTCGATGATGTCCCTGGAGCGGAAAAATCACCATTGTGGCTTGAGGAAGAACGTCGGGAAACTATTGGGTCGAAGAAATTGAGAAGAATTCACGAGAATCTAGAGAGAAGAGGAATAGGTTTCTTGGGTTCTTGAGAAAGAAGAGAAGAAAAAGATAAAGAGAAAAAGAAGAGGTCCTGAGCGCCTTAAATAGCTGGGTTTAAAGTAAACGGCCCAGATTTGGAATTCTAATTTGAATAGGAATCTAAAGTATTTCAAAATTTTTAAAAAAGATAAAATTTTGAAAACTTTGAAGAGGGTCTTGTAGAACGAAAAAAATTGACCCCGCACTGATCCAAATCTCATGGCGCAGCGAAACTAGGCCCGACATCACGCACGGCGAGGCTGGCCAAGAGTGAGGCTAGCCTCCAGCCTTGCGTGCAATGAATTCGGGCTCCCAACCTTGCGTCTCAGAGGGGCTATTTTGCATATTTCACATATTCTAATCAGATTTCAATTAGCTTTTGGTGCAGGATCAGGACCAGATATAACAAATCTCTGGAGCAAATCTTATCAAAAGAAAATTCAAATATTTGATCAATATTATAAGAAAATTTTATCCCCATCTATATGGAAACTCACTCAACTAATTGGAGTCTATAAATATCCATACAAAGAGACTCAGAAGGGACATTTGGTAAGATCTCTCTTCCGCGCAAGAGCCTGAAGCCTCTTCTTGATTAGCAGTAAAAGAGAAGAGCCAGCCCTATAAATCTCCACTGCCTCTAATCATCTACGTCGGATCGTCAACGATGAGCGGATCACGCCTCATAACTGTCTAGATCCCACGAATTCTATAAAAAAGAGCGACGATCTGTAAGTCCTCTCGTTTATTTTCGTTCTCTTTATTTCTTTTCTTTGTAATCAGTTGTAATCAATCCAAGAGAAATTCTGTAATAATTTCAATGGCCATGGAAAAGTTCTCGATTTTCCCCTAAAACAATATATAACTTCATTCAAGATTTTTTCTAGTACAAAGGTAACTGAAGAAACTTGACACTGACCTTATAATAACTACACAAACAAAAAACACAGCAAACATTGACACTGACCTTATAATAGCCACACAAACAAAAAACAGAACAAACTCAGCCATCTATCCTATCTGCATCAGTCTCTTATATTGAACAGAAGATGATCATTTGTTGGTACCATTGCAACCACTGTACATGACCAAGCCCGCACGAGGCTTGGACCCCAACTCCGTCGACTGAGAACTGCAAGTATTAGCCTCTTGGTCCCGCTGACGAGCCCCTCTGAGCCGCCAGAGATAGAAGAAGAAGAAAAGAGAGACGACAAACAGCACGAACATGACAACAAGGACCAATAACATGATCTCGCTGCATATGGTGTAGCCTTTCCAATCGTCTGTCAGCTCAATCTCAATCCCTTTGCCGGGAGCCACCGTTGCAGAATCTGAAAAATAGCCGTTCGCCATGAAACCGAACAAAGAGTACTGTTCGATCGAACTCTCAGTGTATAACAATCACTTCCTTATACAGTATTTCTGTGATGTGCAGTGCTCCAATTGTCCTGATTTTGAAATGCTAGCTAGATAAAGGTATCTTGTATCCCATCCTTTGATTTGGGAGTTCATAGGACAAATTTGTTCCGGCGAGAACAACAACATGATTAGAGCGTGCCACCACTTGCCACCTAGCTTTTCTTGTTTCTTTTCAATTATTGGATCACAGGTTTCATGCATGTTCTTCACGAAAAGCTACACCATACAAAAATAATTTGATATCATATCTGACGGAGTACGATGCGGAGTCCAATACGATTAGGTACTTGGGATCTGAATGCTAATCGGTCCCTAAATTCGATAAGAGATAGGAACTGCATCCAGATATGTGATGCTCCTCAATGATCCAGAATGTACGTGCTCTGCACGGGTTTCATTAGTGAAGGTTCCCCGATACTCTTGGTATATGAACTACTACCTAGCTACAAGGATTGAAGAGGGTCGAGACTGTCTCCTTAGCACTTGAAATGCCCTATGAGACTCAAAGGAGGTTGAAAAATGTGGACAATACATGCATCATTACTGACGGTCCTCGATGACAAGTCATGTTCGAATAAGAACTCATCTAAATCTAACCTAACTGCTACTACCAACCTATAGGAAACTTCTATTACTCTTCATGTAAAAATACTATTTTGTTGAAATAGGATTTTCAATTATCATGAAAAAATCACATGCTTATCTTTTATGTGATGTGATATTTTACTGCAAGCGCACAGTATCGGTGCAGCGCTGTACAGATCGTTCCACAGAGATCTAAGGTGTTTTTGTAATTCTTACTAATTCTATAGTCTAGCAGATTAACAAAGGATTCTAGGTTGAAATTTAGTTGTTCTAATTAGCCTAGGATCTAAAATTCACTAGTTTCCAACCATGTATTTACTTTTATTATCTTCTTCTTTCATAAAAATGTGATCTTTTAGTTTAATCTTTATTTAAAGTGCCCTAACTATGAATTATCAAGTGGTGTGTAAGTATAACTCATTAAAAATACTACTTTTCATAAAAATAAACTAAATCATTAGATAAATTTATGATCAAGATGAAAACTATCAACTCCAAACCCTAACAAGCATAGGCTATCAAGAAATTTAACTCAAGTATAACCTATCAAAGTATTAATCTACAAATTCTTGTATTTTAATCTTTTCATGAAAAATCATATCTTTATTTATTTTAATTAGGAAGAAAAATACTAGAGAGCAATTACATGGTGGATTCTAGATTCATCTATAATATATGCTTAGGTGAAGTTTGGAATTCTTATTATTTGTTTATTTATAGAAAAATCATAACTTTATATATTTATAAGAAGAATATGAGATAAATCCATGTTAGATCTATTAAACCAACTTCATCTACATCCTAAAACTAAAGAAAATTATCTATCCATATTTCTAATAAGAAAAATCGAATTTTTATTCATGAACACAATAAAATCTAATCTAGAAAGCGAATAAATCTATATTAGAAAGCAATTAACTCTATCTAAAAAACAAATAAAGAATTAAAAGTAATGGCTTATCTTTGGAGCACGGTATTGTAGTTGTTACCCCTTCAACAAAATCCTAATTTTATTAATGAAAAATAAGTACAAAACCTACCGTATTCTCTTAGAATACAAGCACATGGGCAATATATAGGTTTTGGAAATCAAACCCTAATTCTAACAGAACTGAAAAACTAAAAAATTACAACCAAACTATCAAAGAAAAATCAGCTTGTGGGGCCTACTTTGGGCTGCTATTTGGCGGTAAATACCGCAATTGGCTGCACTATTTTGAGATATTGGCTTGAAATTTCTTCCGCATGAGTCTCGTGTCTCGTACTCTTGGTTTTCTTTACTGTATTTGACTTTTGACTCTCAGAAGTATTTTAATCTTGTAGTTTTGCTCTTTTTAAACACTTTTCTAAACTTGATTTCCTAATCCAGCTTTGATTTTATGTCATCTCATTGTACAAATAAAATTCTTGAAAAACACACTAAAAATACCCGAGTAGCATTATTTATATATAAAAATAGGTAATATGAAGGCTATAAAACAATATATGGCATTCATCAATTTACATCCTAGAGCTAAACTAAATTAGCTACACATGATTCTAGAAAGCAATTAGATATAATCTAGAAAGCGAATAAATCTATATTAGAAAGCAATTTAAAAAAAGAAAATAAAGAATTAAAAGCAATTGCTTATCTCTGGAACACGGTATTATGACCGTCACCCCTTCAGCAAAATCATAATTTTATTAAATTAAAAACGAGTACAAAACTTATAGGATTCACCTAGAATACAAGGATACGGCCAATATATAGACTTCGGAAATCAAACCCTAATTATAATAGAAATGAAAACCTAAAACATTACAACGAAACCATCAACGAAAGCACAATGCTTCGACCCACCTTTTGGCCGCAATTTCGCAGCTAAAACCGCCATTTGCGGCCAAAATATAGCCAATGGTCTTGGGGTTTTTCCTGCACGAGTCTCTAGTCTTATACACTTGATTTTCATGACTGTATTTAACTTTAACTCTCTTCAGTATTGTAGTCTAGTAATCTTGCCCACTTTAGAAACTTTTCGGACTTTGATTTCCTACTCCAACTCTGATTTCATGCCATCTCCTTGTACGAATAAAATTCCTAAAAAATACACTAAAAATACCCGAGTAGAATTATTTATGTACAAAAATAGATAATATGGAGGTTATAAATATACAATATATGGCACTCATCATACCTCCGTACCTATCTTTTACTATTTCTCGAGAAAAATCTAAACCTAAAAAGAAAAAGAAAAATCCTAACTCACTTTTGCAGAAATCGCAATTGCACTTAGTATGTGCAATAAGCCTTTAAACCCCTAGGTTACCCCAGTGGATGGTTGTGTCTCGTGAGGGTTTGCAGTGCATATACCCACAAAATTCATGAAGAAAATAGATTAAGGAATAAAGAAAAGAAAAATAAGGATAATCGAAAATTAAGAAAAATAAAAATTTTATAAAAAAAAAGAAAAATCATTTTTTATGATATTTTCATCAGTTAATCTCACTAATATACAAACTCAAGAACGCATTTAGATTATCAATTTTCAAATCGAGCGTCATATCAGATACACTTATCATTGTAATCAAAAATTTAAATCCTATCCTTCAATACCCACTAACAGATAATCCATTGGCTCCTATACATCTACGTGCACGTGTGATAATTTACTTCGGCCTTGGACTCCAACTCTAACTCATGATTCATCTTCTTTCTCATAACAATTTTTTTCTTTTTTTAAGAATATTTCACTTTTTCATGCAAATATTCATGCTTGCTTAGGCGCAACGTACCTGATTACTCGGTTCATACTCTTTTCTTTTTTCTTTTTCTCTCTTTTTTAGAATATTTCACCTTTCATGTGAATATTCAGGCTTACTTAGGTGCAAAGTACCCGATTACTTGGATCATACTTTTTTCACTCTTGAGACTATTGCCTTAATACCAGGCGTACCCCATTATTTTATTACTCTCGAGCCTATTGCCTTAATACTAGGCTCACCCCATTATTTTATTCTCACTTTTTTCTTTGTTTAGAGAGAGAAGACTTACTCAATCATTATCATTTTTGTTTTTAACCTAATAAACTATTGTGAAGTGAAAAATAGATATATACTTGCCTCAAAACTACTGTTAGCGATATTCATTTTTTGGATTTTGATCTTTTTCATAAAATTCAAAGTGTATCATCCAATCTACTCTTCTATCCAATTTCAAATCTAAATTTATTTTTTTATCTATAATTAGATTGATCTATTGATAAAAATACATAAATTTGTTGTTAAATTTTTTTAAAATTTTTTTAGTTTTTCATTTAAATTAGTTACCCTAAAAACTACCCAAAGTGCAAAATAAAGAAATCCAAAAATCTAAAAAATAAAAAAAATCCTAAAAATAAAAATCCTAAAAATCCAAAAAAATAAAAATCTCCTAATCCACTCCCCCACACCTAAACTTGTGTATGCCCTCATACACAAACCAATTGTGGTAAAATAAATATGAAAACTATTATACAAATACTAGATAATGAGAGTCGTAAAAGTTACGATCTCAATATCATCACCTTATTAACGCATGGAAAGCGGTTACGACCTCTCGATCGCTTTCCACTTTCATAGTGTGTACATTTTAAATATGAAGTGGGTGTATTATTATATCTCATCAATCTCCTACAAGTCACAAAATTACTTGTCTGCTTTTTATGCCGTCTTCGCTTTTTCTTTGTCCACATGTAAGGATTAATAATTTGGTTAAGAAATTCTTCATTATAAACCTGCCAATTATCATTAGTAACAAACATACATGTAGAAATATCGTGAGGTGAGAAGAGTGTTATATGATCAAGTCAACGTGGTGGTGGCTCTTCTAACTTATGAAGTAATGCGAGCTCCTCTGCAAACAAATCCTCAAAAGTTTGCTCATAAATCAATGGCATATTTGCACAAGTATCATCATACATAGAATCAGTATGTGCTAATTCATTTAATAATATGAGCTCATCTTTAAAAATTTGCTCAAATGAGGGTTCATCATCAGTGTAAGAGGTCAAATGAGAGTGCAAACAATGAATCATGTTGACCTCAATGAGAGAGCTCGTTGCGTGCTCATCCATATTGAATATATTCAATGCCACACTTATATTCCCAAACGATAATTTCATGAGGTCACTCCTGCAATCAATTAATGCATTTGATGTTGCAAAGAATGGTCTATCCAAGATAACAGAATTTGACTCCGTAAATTGGAGATCGGTTCAGTTTCTAAAACAATGAAGTCTACAGGAAAGATAAACTCGCTGACCTTAATGAGCACATCTTCAACCATACCAAATAGTCTCTTGATCGAACGATCAGCTAACTGTAATGTGACCTTGGTAGGTTGAAGTTTTTCTAATCCCAGTTGCTGATAAACAATGTAAGAAAGCAAGTTGACACTTGCCCCTAAATCAAGTAACACCCTATCAAATGTAGTGTTCCAAATGGTGCATGAGATTGTATAGAAACCTGGAACTTTGTACTTGATAGGCAAGGAGTTAGAGAGGATTTGCAATATATTTGCAGTAAGAAAAACTTTCTCATGAATGTTTCTTGCTCATTTCTTAGTACACAAATCCTTGAGAGACTTAACATAAGTAGGAACCTGTTGTATAATATTAAGGAGTGGAATATAATCTTCACCTGCTAAAATATTTTAAGAATCTTTTTTACTTGCGGTCAAGCCTTCCTAAACCGATTGGGATATGGTGCTTTCGGCTTAGAAACAGGTTCTTTCAAATGATCATGTGACGATGATGGAGGTGATGGAGATGGTCATGGAGAAAGGAGTGGAAGAGATAGTGTAGCCTGCGAGATAGCAGGAGTGGGATCAAGGGGCATGGCTACATTATTGTCCACTTACTTGCCAGATCTAAACGTATGAATGGCATTGCATTGGTGAACATGAGACTGATTTGAGGAACTGATATTCGGGTTCGTTATGGGTTGATTTGGAAAGGTACCCTAGCCATGTTCACTCATTTGACTCACTAATTGTCAACCTGTTGCTCTACATTCTTAATAGATTAAGAGTTCTTGAGCAGTTGCTGACTTGTACTTCGAATAAAATCAGCTGACACTTTCATAAAATTTTGCATATGTATGTCAAAATTGGACATATGCTTGTCAAACTTGGAATGAGACTTGAGAAGATTTTCAACATGCTTCTTAAGTGACTGAAGTCGCTTTTCTTATTCATTATTAGACCCCTGTTGTGGATGTGAGTAGTTTTGTGCAGGTGGTCTATTCTGGTTGTTTCTATAATTTGATGCGTTTAGGTGTTGATAAGCACGCATATTTGGTCTTGGGAACTGACCATTGGCTGGAGGCTGCATGTTAGGGTTAGGGGTCCCATAATATTGCCCTTGACCTCATAACAGATTGGATGGTTCCTCTAACAAGGATTGTATGTAGGAGCGTAAGGATTATTCATAGGTCGTTGATACAAGGCGTTAGCCTGCTCAAGTGTGGGACCCATAGAGTTCATTAATAATGGACTCTCCTCCATAACATGATTCGGAGTTCCGCAATTAAACTATGTGGGAACTTGAATTTGATTTACCTGACCCACCAGTGGAGCATTAGGAGTCTCCAATGCCTCAATTCTCCTCATAAGGGCTGCAATCTTAGCTTCGGTAGTTATAGAGCTGTCAACGTTATGGATCCCACCCTTATGTGTAGAAGTTGATGTATTGGACTTCTCAGTGGGACTCTCCCACTGCATAGTCTTCCACGATAGGTTTTCAAGAAAGTCTCATACTTTATCCTCATTCTTTCTCATGAACTCCCCTGACACATAAACTCAAAAAGAGTTTTGGATGTGTAATTGAGTCCTTCATACACGATTTGATACAACCGCCACTTTTCTATTGCATGGTGAGGGCATTGAGCTAATAAGTTCTTGAACCGTTCCAAATATTTTCAGAAGGGTTCTCCCGACACTTGACGGAATTGATTAATTTGATTTCGTATCCTTGTCGTCTTATACGTGGGATAATACTTCATAAGAAATACCATAACGAATTCATCCCAAGTAGTAATTGAATCAGTAGGCATACTGTACAACCACTTCTTAGCATTATCCTTAAGTGCAAAGGGGATGAAGCGGAGCTTAATTTCGTCCTCCGGTAAGTGCTGTAGTTTTATCATCATGCATACTTCCTAAAATTCACTGATAAAGAGATATGCACTCTGAATCAGAACCAGTGAATTTAGGAAGCATACTGATGTACTGCGGTTTCAATTCATAGTGATTATCCGCTGCGTGTGGAAGTTTGATGTATGATGGTAATGATGTACGCAACGACTAATATCGATCCTGAAGGATTGGGATCGGTTGGTCCATCTTGTCACCCATGAACAAATTTGATCTCACTAGTCGACCAAATTGATCACGGGTCCAATGTGGCATGAACCAGCGATCGTGAGTGTATTGTGAATTTCCTAAACTAATGCAAGAAGTGGGGTGTGGTGGAGATAAAACGATGGAAGAGAGTGATCGTGAGTGTATTGTGAATTTCCTAAACTAATGCAAGAAGTGGGGTGTGGTGGAGATAAAACGATGGAAGAGATATGATAAAAAAAAATGTGATTCCTACTGTTCCTAACTTTTTTTTTGTATTCTTTTACAGAATCAGAGATACAAAATACAGATACCAGGAAAATTTTGTAGGGTTTTGTACCTGAAGAGCCACCAAATGGTGATGTATGCTGCTAATTGGCGGCCAAAATAGGGACTCTCATACTCTTTTTTTTCATTGCACTCCAAATGCTTATTTAGTCCTGTTTATTTTCATGTATCTGCACTTTCTTATCTCTGCATACTCAACACACACTGTTAATCCCATAAAACGACAGAAAAAACAAGAAAAACAACGTCGATCTCCGGCAACGGCGCTAAAAACTTGATGTGATATTTTACTGCAATCGCATAGTATCAGTGTAGCGTTGTACAGGTCGTCCCATAGGGATCTAAGGTGTTTTTGCAATTCTTACTAATTCTATAGTCTAGCAAATTAATAAAGGATTCTAGGTTGAAGTTTGGTTGTTCTAATTAGCCTATGATCTAGAATCCACTAATTTCCAACTATGTAATTATTTATATTATCTTTTTCTTTCATAAAAAGGTGATCTTTTAGTTTAATCTTTATTTAAACTATCCTAAGTATGAGCTATTAAGTGATGTGCAAGTATAACTCATCAAAAATACTACTTTTCATAAAAATAAACTAAATCATTAGATAAATCTATGATAAAGATGAAAACCAACAACTCCAAACTTTAATTAAGCATATGCTATCAAGAAATTTAACTTAAGTATAACCTATCAAAGTATTAATCTACGAGTTCTTGTATTCTAATCTTTTTATGGAAAAATCATATCTTTATTTATTTTAATTAGGAAGAAAAATACTAGAGAGCAATTATATGGTGGATTCTAGTTTCATCTATATCTTAGAGCTAAACTAAATTAGCTACACATGATTCTAGAAAATAATTAAATCTAATCTAGAAAGCAGATAAATCTATACTAGCAAGCAATTAAAAAAAAGCAAATAAAGAATTAAAAACAATGGCTTACCTCTAAAGTACGGTATTGTGATCGTCACCCGTTCAGCAAAACCCTAATTTTATTAAATTAGAAACGAGTACAAAACTTACAATATTCCTCTAGAATATAAGAATACGGCCAATATATAAACTTCGGAAATTAAACCCTAATTATAACAGAATTGAAAATCTACAAAATTACAATGAAACCACCAACGAAAACGCAGCACTTGGACCCCCCCCCCCATTTAGCGGCTAAAACTGCCATTTGGCGGCCAAAATATAGCCAATGGTCTTGGGGTTTTTCCTGCACGAGTCTCTGGTTTTGTACACTTGATTTTCCTGACTGTATTTAATTTTAACTCTCTACAGTATTGTAGTCTCGTAGTCTTGCCTATTTTAGAAACTTTTCGGATTTTGATTTCCTACTTCAACTCTGATTTCATGTCGTCTCTTGTACGAATAAAATTCCTGAAAAACACAATAAAAATATCCAAGTAGTATTATTTATATACAAAAATAGATAATATGGATGTTATAAATATGCAATATATGACACTCATCATTATGCAGAAAAATAAAAGATATAATAAAAAAACATGCCGGAATCAGCCATTATGAAATCTCCTTCTTGAAGAAAACCCTGTAGAAATTATTTCTCTTACTTAGCATATTTTCTTTGCTTTATCAGACTCAATGGGATAATCTGATCAAATTGAAAAGCGTGGATAGAGAGAGAATAATTCCTACGTTTAATATATAACACTTATCCTACTTTCCATAACAGTAGGTAGATAGGAATACAACTTGCTTTATTATCTTTTAACTGTGCATATCTTTTCAAATCCAATAACCACCTCATCTTGTTAAATCCAAATAATGTCCATATTACCTTTTTCATGTGGAACATATTTTAACATTCTCTCACTTGACCCATATGAATAACACTTATTTGGATTGATAAAGTAAACATAATATGCGCATAACATTAGCTTATTTGTACTTTTGTGAGATTACAATAATATTATAATTAAATAACTTACCAACATAAGTCATAGCAGTAAATATCAATAAAGCGCATCTTCCCTTCCATGCACTACAATGCTAGTAAATTATTTAATTATAATCCAACCATAATATCCTTATAATGTCTTTGTCAAAGACGATTCCTGTCATCAATAATCTATCTTCATAATTATGTAATTGATGGTATGCAGGAAAAATGTCAGAAACATAATTAGTGATATCTCTATAAATGTTATAGAACAAAAACATAAAGATCCACAAACATCCCATAGAGATTGCAATAAAAACCCATGTAATCAACAGTTCCTTAAATGTTTTCTGTGTTAATCGTTTAGTCAAAAGATCTGCAATCATGAGCTCAGTCTTAATTAATATGTTCTATAAACACTGTTTGTTTCTGAACTTTCTTCTTAACGGCTAAATACTTGAGCTCCATGTTCTTAGCGTCATTAGAGTATTTGTCGTTCTTAGAGAAAAAGACTATTGCAGAATTATCACAATACATTCTCAGTGACCTGGCAATACTATCGACAATTTCAAGTCCCGAGATAAAATTTCGCAACCATAAAGCATGAAATGTAGCCTCAAAGCATGCCACAAACTTAGCTTCCATAATAGATGTTGCTATGATAGTCTGCTTGGCGCTTTTCCATGATATTGCTCCTCCAGCTAATAGGAACAAGTAACCAAAAGTTAACTTTCGACTATCAACACAACCAGCAAAGTCAGATTCAGAGTAGCCAATGCCACTAATTGATCAGATTTTCGATACGTGAGCATATAATGTCTTGTTCCCTTCAGGTATCTTAAAACCTTCTTTGCAGCTTTCCAATGTTTTATTCCGGGATTACTTTTGTATCTCCCAAGTATTCCAACTGCAAAACTAATGTCCGGTCTTGTACAAGTTTGAGCATACATCAAGTTTCCAACAACAGATGCATAAGGAATATTTTCTATTCCTTTCATTTCTAATGCATTATGTGGACAATTCTTTTTACTGAACTTGTCTCTTTTACAAATAGGAGCAGGAGTGACTGCACATTTAGCCATATAAAATCTTTCAAGAACTTTATTGATATATCCCTTCTGAGACAACGCTAACAATCTACGTGATCTATCACGAAATATTTCTATTCCTATCCCGTAAGTTGCCTCACCCATATCTTTCATTTCAAAGTTCATAAAAGAAATTTCTTGGTTTCATATAATAAACCAAGATCATTACTGGCAAGCAATATGTTGTCAACATATATAATCAAGAAAATAAATTTGCTCCCACTGACCTTTAGATATATACACTGATCAACGGTATTTTTCTTAAATCCAAAGGATGTTATGTATTATTAAACTTGAGATGCCATTGTCTGGAAGCTTGTTTAAGTCCATAAATTGATTTCTTTAATTTGCATACCATATACTCCTTTCCTTTAATCAAGAAACCTTCGGGTTGATTCATATAAACCTCTTCATCTAAATTCCCATTCAAAAAATAGTTTTCACATCCATTTGGTATAACTCCAAATCGAAATGAGCCACCAGAACCATTATGATCCTGAGAGAGTCCTTCTTTGATACAGGAGAAAACGTCTCTTTGTAATCAACACCTCCCTTTTAAGTAAAACCTTTTGCAACAAGTCTAAATTTATGTCATTCAATATTGCCATTACAGTCGCGTTTGGTCTTAAAGACCCACTTACACCGGACTGTCTTAAAACCTTCAGGCAAATCAACAACGTCCCAAACTTCATTTTGTTCCATTGATTTCAACTCATCATTCATGGCATTGATCCACTTTCCAGAATTACTACTTTTAATGGCTTGTGAAAATGACACCGGATATTTACTTATCCCTAAATCATAATCAAATTCTTGCAAATATATCAAATAATCATCTGAAATAGCTAACTTCCTTTTTCTTTGAGATCTCCTTAATGTTATTCCTTATGACTGTTCTGAAACTGATTCATTAGTATTCTCATATTGATCATTAGATTGTTGTTCAATATTATCATACTATACGACAACTGGAGAAACAACAGTTTCTGTTGAAGTTCCGGGTATCGAGACAGGCACCCGAACTTCTTCGATGATCACATTACGTGATACATCACTCCCATTAATTTCACCATTCTCAAGAAAACTGGTATTTCGGTTTCAATAATTCTCATACTATGGTTAGGGCAATAAAATATATACCCTTTGGACTTCTCTGGGTAACCAATAAAATACCCGCTTACAGTTCTAGAATCCAATTTCTTTTCATATAGATTTAGATCTTAGTCTCAACTGGACAACCCCAAATATGAAAGTGTCTGAAACTCGGTTTCCTTCCCGTCCACAATTCAAAATGAGTATTTTGAACTGCCTTACTAGGAACCCGGTTAAGCAAATAAATAGCTGTCTTAAGGGCTTTCATCCACAATGAAAATGGTACCGAGGAGTTACTTAACATACTCCTAACCATTTCCATAAGAGTATGATTATGCCTTTCAGCCACACCATTCTGCTGAGGCGTACCAGGCATTATATATTGTGCACAAATACCATGCTCTTCTAGGAATTTAGCAAATGATTCTGGACATTATCTTATTCCATCATACCTTCCGTAATACTCCCCACCTCTATTTGATCGAATGATTTTCACCTTTTTATCTAATTGTCGCTCAACTTCAGCAATATATGCCTTTAAAGCATTTATTACTTGAGACTTTTCATGCAACAAATGACATAACCGTAATGTGAAAAATCATCAATGAAAGTGATAAAATACTTTTCTCCACCAAAAGACGGTGAATCGTAAGGTCCATAAATGTCAAAATGGACAATCTCTAAAAGTTTTCCACTTCTTGTGGCCCTTTCTTTGTATGTTTGGTTTGGTTTTTAATGCAATCCACATATACATCGAAATCAGTAAAATCAAGATTCGAAAGAATTCTATCTTTTACCAACCTTTCTATTTTTTCTCTGGATATATGACCCAGTCTTTTATGCCACAAGAAAGAAGAATTTTCATTAACTCTACAATGTTTAGTTCCAACATCATGATGCAAGGTGAGGAGTGTTGCAACAAAATTTTTGTTAAGATTAAATCTATATAACCCTTCAGATAAAACACCAGAACTAACAAATGAGTCATTTCTCAACAAACAAAAACCTTTATATTCAAAATATAAAGCATAACCATCATAATCAAGTCTTGACATGGAAATTAAATTTCTAGAAATAGTAGGAATATAAAGAGTATCAAATAAGTCCAAACAGTGGCCTGACTCTACAAACAAACGTAAAGTTCCAATACCAACAACTGATACTTGAGTTTCATTTCCCAATACTATAAAATGCTCATTTTCCTTTATGTTCTGGATCAAAAGGCATCCCTGTATCGAATTTGAAACATGAACAGTAGAACCAGAGTCAATCCACCATGTATTAGAAGGAACTTATGTTATATTTGATTCGAAACATCTATAAGCCAATAGCTTATCTTTCTTCTCAAACCAAGCTCTTCGTTTCAGTCAACTTTTCTATAAATGCCCAAAGCAATGACAGAAATAGCATTTCGGTCCATTATGTTCCTTCTTGCGAGCTCCATTGTCATGAGAGAATCCCGCAACCTTTAATGGATCTTTCTTAAAACTCTTCTTTGGTTTCTTTCCTTTACTTCCAACTCCATGACCCATAATATTAATTGAATGTTGTCCTTATTGCTTAAGCCTTGCCTCCTTTTGAATTAACATACTTGCCAATTCATTCACATTCCACTTTTCCTTAATAGTGTTATAGTGAATCTAAAATGGTCCATACTGAGTAGGTAATGAATTCAGAATGAACTGAACAAGGAAAGTTTCATCAACATTCATACCCAGAGATTTGAGTCTGGTAACTAGATTGGTTATTTCAAGGACATGCTCATTCATTCCACGGCTACCATCAAATTTCATGGTGGTAAGTTTAGCCATTAATCTCTCTCCAAGGGACTTGTCTGCTGAACGAAACCAATTTTCCACAACCTTGAAATATTCCTTTGGATTTTCAATTTGAGGAAGCGTTGACTTAATATTATTCGCAATACACATTCGCATAAACATGATGCTTAATCTGTTTGATCTTTCCCATGACTTAAACAAATCTCGCTGCTCTGAACTACTTGTATCAGTAATAGAAACTGGTTTGTCAATTCACAGTACTAAGTCAAGATCTATAACACCAAGGTGAAACTGGATCTGTTCCTTCCAGTCAGAGAAATTAGATCCACTAAAGATTGGAATAGAAGAAGCTAGCGAATGAAACGAAACAGGAACTAATACTGCAATAAAATCATCACAACATTAATGTTTTGAGAAAATCATTTTCATTAGTAATGCTATGTTCAATCTTTGGATTAACTAATGCAATATACTAATAACTTAATGATTACTTGAAAGTTACTGCACCTCTTGGTCAAACCATAATAATCAAATAATCATTCCATAATAATTTTGCAAAGTCGTAATTCAATTCTATATTTACAACTTTTCTTAACAATATCACTTTGGTGACAACATGCTAACCATAATACAAATACTGATTGATAAATAACAAAGCAAAAATCAGTCTACAATTCAAAATAGATAAATAATATCCCAGAATAAAAAAAATATCATCATAAAGAAAAAAGTAGCTCATGCATTAAATCACACGTCTCAACAAATGCTGACCAAAAGTAATCATCTAAATAAAATAGTGAGCCCAATAAAACAAAGAGGATTACCAGCGAATGTCAAGACTCAAAATAATTTATTGAAGCTCATCCGAATATATATATATATATATATATATATATATATATATATATATAGAGAGAGAGAGAGAGAGAGAGAGAGAGAGAGATAAAAATGAGCTGACAGCTCACGCAAGTTATCTGAACTGCAGTTTATTTCCACTATCTCCAATAATATTTTTTTAAAAATTTCTATTGGATTATGATCTCTACCCCCTAGGGTTCACTCATACCAAATTTCTTGGGTTTTAGTTTTGATTTGGTCCACCATCAAATTAACATAAAATTAATGGTTTTCAATGAATAAAATATTTTGTATGCACCTGATGAAAGAGTAAATAAACTCCAAAATTTATGAAATTTAATCTGAAAGAAGTTAAGTAGGTATAGATAGCAATTGTTAAAAAAAAAATTGAAAACAGTCATTAGATCATTATACTTTTGCCGCTAGCTCACGTAACTTTTCCTGAGCTAGCGGCTCACCTAAAGTAATCCAATATATATATATATATATATATATATATATATATATATATATATATATATATATATATATATATATATATATATATATATATATACACGAGAAAACGGGAAATACACCGGCGGTGAAGGAAGTTTCCTTCACCGCGGTTTAGGTGGCCCAATAAAATTATTATACGTAGTGTCATTTAAGAGAATTCATTTATTTGTTACCTTGAATGACGCCCCATGTTATAATTTTATTGGGCCACCTAAGCGGCGGTGAAGGAACTCCCTTCACCGCCGGTGTATTTCCCGTTTCCTCATATATATATATATATATATATATATATATATATATATATATATATATATATATATATATATATATATATATATATATATATATATAAGGTGTAAACACTAGAGAAGTCACCCAAGGCCATATAGGTTGAGCTGTCATAGCTCGACACAGGAGGTTAGGGTTTACAACAGTGAGACCCTACGACCACAACACCCCTACACCCTAGATACAAGGCTTAGAATCCGCACCACTTTAAATGCCTCGCTGCAGTAACTTAGTTGGCTAGAGCTTGTGGCCCTCAATCGTTAGGTCGGAGTGAACTTGACTTTTAGCGGATATTTTTTTTTATTTCACAGTAAAAAAAATTTAGAGAGTAGTGGGGTGAGAGAGGCTCAAACTGTCGACCCTAATATACTCAATAGCTATGAGACCTACACGCTAGACAACTGCACTACTAGCCTCGATTGATCGGTTTCGCTGGTCCGTTTCAATTTAATTTAAAAAGATTCAATTTGTTTAGAGTTGAGCTTTGGCCGATAAGGGTTTCGGATTTCTTTTTTAAATCGACAATTAAGAAGTAATCTCGATTATCATACAGGGACTTCGGCTACAACATGATTTCATCAAGATTTTATTAAATCCGAAAAACATCATAGGAAATTGATCTCTATATTAAAAGGAAAATCATGATAGTTTCAACTATGCTCTGATACCATATGTAAAATTATTATTTTGTTGAAATAGGATCTTCAACTATCATAAAAAAAAAATCAACAAAATATTTATTTTTTATGCAGAAAAATAAATATTTTGTTGAAATAGGATCTTCAACTATCATAAAAAAAATCACATGCTTATTTTTTGTGCAGAAAAATAAAAGATATAATAAAAAACATATCGGAATCAACCATTATGAAATCTCATTCTTAAAGAAAAACCTGTAGAAATTATTTCTCTCACTTAGCCACTTTTCTTTACTTCACCAGACTCAATGGGATAGTCTGATCTAATTGAAAAGCATGGGTAAAGAAAGGATAATTCCTACGTTTAATATATAATACTTATTCTACTTTCCATAACAGTAGTAGATAGGAATACAACTTTCTCTATTATTTCTCAACTGTGCATATCTTTTCAAATCCAATAATCACATTATCTTTTTAAATCCAAATAATGTCCATATTACCATTTTCATGTGGGACATATTTTAACACTTCATGCAGAAAATCTAATCATAAAGCAATCACGATAAGTTGTGCTAGTTGTCATGATAACTCCAGAAGGAATTTGAACTTCAAATCTTGCCGTTCTAGAAATAGACTTGCATATGAAGAAATAATTATCGAGTAAAAATGAAAATGTAGAGAAATTTTTACTAGTTTCAGTAGGAGGTAATCTTGAATCTTTTAGTGTAATTTTCGAATTCCATCGCATTTTTCAACGGTGGATATCGTGAAATGGTGGAAAACATTAACTTGGGGCTCTAAAGGAGGCCCTAAGGGTGTGTAGCTATTTTTATATAGATGACAATGTGACACATGATGCATTGTTTTAGATGTCACTGTATAATCCGAAGATTGCTTGTCAATACATATTCAATTTCAACTGTAGCCATTGCAATCATGTAGAATGCATGCGGAGTAGGTACAACATCATGAAGCAGTTCAATATTTTCACTAGGTTCATTACCAAAATCTGTTTAATGATATCTCAATCTATTGCGTCTACTAATCTAGCTTCTCAACGCCAATATAGTCAAGTAACGGTTTTGAAGAAATTGTTAGAATTTTTCCTATAAAATTTAAGAAAATTATCAATATAAATAATTAAGCAAAATAATAAAAATGGAAAGATATTATTGGACTCCGAAAAAGCATGTTATCACTATCCTAAATAACATATGCTGACCACATGTAGTCAGCATATGTTCTTTAGGATAGTGATAACATTGGCATATTCTCATAGTAGCATATCCGCATTTGCACAGGTATCGAGTTTGAACTCAGTTTTGAAGGGTTTAGAGGCGGAAGTTTGGAGAACACTAATAAATGAAAATTGCAGAAAATGAATTATCTTTCAAACAAAAAAGATTCATCTGAATTAGCCTCATAATTTGAAAGATATAACCAATTTAGTGAGCACTAGCATGCTGGACAACAAGGTTTCGTGCTTCAAAAATATAAGAGTATGTGAAATCTTGGTAGAGAGAGTTGGATACATGATTTCTTGCTGAGAGAACTAGTTATGTGATTTCTTTCTAAAGAGAGAGTGAGAAGTGTGATTTGTTACTAAAGGGAGTGTGAGAAGCGTGATTTCTTGCCTGGTCTACCTACAAGCTGAGTTCTTGGAGGTTAGTTTGCTTTTCTTGCTGGTTGTCGCATTTGAAAATCTTCTTGTGACCAGACTATAAGGTGTTGGTTGCTGATGTTTTCTTGTTGCATTAAATATCCTGGTTTGGTATGACACTTCGTTTTTATACCTTCAACAGAACATAGTTGTGATCCATTTGTTCTCACCAGTTTCTTCATCCCCTGGACTATCGACTGTGATCTGCAACAGTTATATATCTGAAGATCAAGATATATAGATCATGCCTCAACCTAGAATTATACTTCGCTAATTTTGGAGTTTCTTGTGATCACAAACACTTTTCTAAATGGTCTGCACGAGTTATATATGAGTCATTTAATTTCTTATACAAGCTTTACTAGAACATCAAGCTCTCAGCCGTACACTGTGCTTTATCCTCTTAAGTACTTTTACAGCTTAATTCTCAAATGATGGCGGCACTGCTGGGGCAAATGCAACATCCTCCTCAGTCTCAGACTGCACAGGAGCGCAAGCCAACTTCTCATCGGACCCCGACATCGGCCCTGCGGCCACAGAAATGGGCCCTGCTGCTGCAGCAGCTATGCCGGAGCTCCGGATCGCTGCCATGCCTCTGCGAGCTCTGAATGCTTGCTCGTCGCATAACTTTGGGAGGAACACACCTAATGATAGAAAATAGCCATAAAAAACAAGTCTAAACTATAAGCCCAAATATTCAACCAACATTTTTCTTCAGAGAGCATTGTCTAGATACCTTCACCAGCAGCGAGATTGAAGTAGAGATCGGCAATGTTGGGGCATCCCTTGTAGCACTGAGGGGAGCAGAGCTTCCGAGTGAAGATCC
Source organism: Dracaena cambodiana (assembly GCA_036321105.1). Classification (NCBI taxonomy): domain Eukaryota; kingdom Viridiplantae; phylum Streptophyta; class Magnoliopsida; order Asparagales; family Asparagaceae; genus Dracaena; species Dracaena cambodiana. The sequence continues at coordinate 26,446,373 of JAYEPQ010000017.1, forward strand.
CATCCGAGAGGGAGTCCGAGGAGATCCCCACAGTGTTCCGATCAAGCCCACAGGCAACAATGCACTCATCAGTTTCGATCCAGTCCGCCAGGCTCTTCTCAGCCACAATGTTTGACGTGCGGCATGAGAACTCAATCTGCCCTCCCCTGCGCACTCTCTTCTCAAGCACACAACGGGTTCCAGAGGATGACACTGAGAAAGCGCAAGTGCTGCTGTCGAGTACATCGCATGTTATCCCTCCTGTCAAGATCATCAAACAATTTGTATTCGGACTATGAAGATCTATCGAGACCTTTAATGTTTTGATTGATATGACATTAATGACACACGTACGTACCTAAGGTGCCCTGGACAAGGAACAAGGCAGTGAGAGCGAAGCACATGAAGGAATTGAAAGAAGCCATGAATCTGATGCAGCAGCTAGCTAGTGATTGCTGTTTGAGGTCTATGTGTGAGGGATTTATAGGTAGAGGTTTAGGAAGGGAATCTTCAATCGTATGTGTCTGAACTCAAGTCTGCGTACGTTTTGGCTGATTGTAGCAGGCCAACGTTGTCGATACGTAGGCTGAGTATGAAAGCTTCTTAAGTATTTTGTCCCTAATGGTACGAGTGATGTTACAATGCAGTTGCTGGCAGTCTAATGCTGGTGTTAGCGTGCCTGTGCCGGGAATCTACGCAGCTCTTGATTCTCATTACAAATGGAGATAATGTATTGTTGCCTTGACAGTGCTAAAACGAGCTTAAATTTTGGTCAGTCCAGCTATTATACTCAGGAGTTTCCAGTAAAACTAACTTCAGCATTGTCGACATGGCTGTTTGACTCATGTATTCAGAAAATGTCATAAATTTGACATATATATTTATAAAATAGATTTATGACAGCGAATAGTATTCCCATAAATTCTTACTCTTCATTTGTTTTTTTTTTTTTTTAAAAAGAGATAAGGATTTGGTGATATTAAAATTTTTCCGTGCTTTCTATTGTTCTTTGAAGGATTTGGACTAGTAATTATCAACTATTATTTAAAAAGGGAAAGATTCTCTAAAATGTTTTTAAAAATAATTAAATAATCACCTCTCTCTCTCCCCTTTCAATCAGCTAATAAAACATAATACTAAATCCTCAAATTCCTCCTTGGTTTCCCAACAAATCGTGGGGACTCTTGGGGAGAGAAAAATGGTGCCATGTCGGTCTATTTTCAAGACTGAGATCCTTGAAATAAACGAATGATTTAGTGCTTTTGGTGATTCTCAAATAAACAATGAACAATAAAAATTTGCTGAAGTCCATCCATAAAAATGTGAAACAAATAGCTCCTTATATAAAATGAAATTATAGCTCATTTGGACCAATCTAGTTTAGATATACTTTAGCTAACTTTGGCTTTGAACCCGAGACCTCTTACTGCATAAACTTCCTTTTGTGAAGGGCGAGACAGGACAACTGCCTTCCTGACTTCAAAAATTTCCTTTTATGTCCTATATGTGCCTAAATTGTTACACTTGTTTTACAATCTGCAACCATTAGTAGGGATGTTAACACATAAATTGAACGGTCAATGCCCAAATCGGAAGGCCCAGTACGATGTCTAAGCCCAAGTGGGAAGGCCCACTAAAGATATAAGCCCAGTAAAGAGAAAACATCATTACATAATTATCGAGATCACCAAACTCCCCTTTTATGGAAAGCTAGATATGCATGTAATACTATAGCTCCAACGGATAGAGAGAATCCATGATCAGCTCAATCTGTTACCAAATTACCAAAGAGAAAGATAGTAAAACTGGCAATGGGAACATAATCTATCCATTATAAAGAAATTATTGAATTCAAAATCTATTAGGATTCCAACTCACATTTAGATCATCGACTCTAAATACCCCTCTTCTTCATACAAAGAAAGACTATTCTTTCTATTTCCAAGAAGAACCCGTAGTTTGTAACTCGGAGAGATATCTGGAGAGATTGTAATCCAATTTATCTCAATAAAATATATACTGAAATTCACTTTCTCCCTATGCACGTAAGCCTGAGATCCTCTCCACCAATCTCATTAAGTTCCTATTTAATCCCTCTTACCCTATTTCTCTAGGACGAATTGCCTCGATAGTCCGAGTTAGAACAAGAAAATTTTTTGGGAGCGTTGTTGTAGGCATAGAATTTGAGTTTACACTAGTATGTACTTTACATTAAGAGAATTTTAATGACTCAAATTTCGTAGATGGCCAAAATTGTACAAATAACGGTGCACAATGTTTTGCATTGTGAAAAAAAAAAAAAATTCAAATCTGTATGCACCCATCTTTTCATGATACTAGAGCCCAATCTAAGTCGGTTAATGATTCTTTAGACTGTGGAAATGAAATAGGTTAAATACTAGGTGTCACGTACCATAGAGTGAATGGCTCTTTAATTAAAGTAAGGAAACTAAAAGTCAGACTCTCTTAGGTAATCGCTTTGCTTATTATGCTCTACTTCTCTTCTATAACCATTACACTATGTAATGTAGTTTTTAGGACTATCTTTATATGTAGTTTTCCAGAAATATTTGGAAGAAACATCAAGATTCAAATCACCCATTTTAATGTTTATTTTATTTATTGGCAATATAAGGTATTTCATTATAGCTGGATGAATTATGGACCATGGTAAATACTATGTGTAGATTACAGAAAAAGCATCTTCTATTTATAGTTTCTTTAGTTTGACTTTCACACATCTAATGCTCTAATATAAATGATAAAAACATTTCCTAAAATCTTTTGTTGTAATTTAGTGTAACGCTCCAAACTACACCCAAAAAGTTCTGATAATGTATCACATTTCTAGGTAAGGTATTATCGACAGATACCTGGAAAAGGGGTACACGAGACCTTTTATAATAAAAAAAACCAATGCAATCAAAGTATACAACAGGAAAAAAAATTATATTGCTACAATTTAAAATATTACATTTTATTATTCAAAACAGCTCTTAAGAAAATTAATATGATGATTATAAGATGACATTGCCCACAATAAGGTTTTATTGTAATACAGGAGGACAAGTTGCTAAACAATAAGAATACAAGTTAAGGCTGAATCCAACGATTTCTAAATAGGAGATGATTGCATCGGAAATGAGAATCTTCAACGATTCATTGGGGTTTTGCGTTCCTAGAAGTATATATCTTCAGCTAGTAGGTCTTTTTTCAAGTTTCCAACACTTAGGCTTGTGGAGGTAATCTAGGGTAAGGTCCAGCAAGAAATAGAATCGCGTGACAGAAATTAACACGTGGCAATATCAACCTTAAAATGTGTCCAATTTCAATATGGTACAATGTTAACACTTTATAAAACTGATTAGTGAACGGATCACACGTGTTTTAGAAGTGTTTTGCGTATATCCAGTACTACAATCAAGACGGTAGTCTCCCTCGAAGCAGCTAATCAAGAGATATACGCAAATTGACAAAGTATAGGAAAGAGAATTTCAGAAGTATTAAGCATTAAATAAATAAAAGTGCATACCAGCTTTTAGACATTGTTATAATTTTAATTTAGATTGCTTAGTCTAAAAATGAGGTTTTAATTGTCGGTCATTAACACATTACCAGTTGGCATAGAGCTCTAGAGGTACTTTCATTGACTATAGAGGTGTCTCCCAACAACCTAAGAGGTGACTCCCACTATATGATGTGTATATTTCTTTGTGTAGTATTTAGCTCTAGATGTATTTAGCTTCGTACCATTCTCAGCTTATGTTTAACTATAAATATGAGGTTCAGGGACTCTAGAGGTACTCGCAGGGATTGAAGAGGTGACTCTTGCCAAATGGCCTGTACTTTACTCCAGGTAACACTTAGCTCCATGTGTACTTAGATCTATACCAATCTTGGTTTATATTCAGCTATTCCAATGGTTCCAAAAATTGCTACCACGGACCTAGAGGTACTTCTACAGACCCTAGAGGTGGCTCCCATGGACCTATGAGATTATTCCCACCATATAGCTAGCATACACTTCACTCCGTGTAGCATTTAACTCCATGTGTACTTAGCTTTATTAGTATCTAAAATTAGTACTAGTTCACATCAAGTGTCACAATTCTTATCAAGTCCATATCAGGTTCGAGTAGAGTTACGAATTATTGAGTAACGTTTAATCAAATAAGTATGTTTAAAATAACAATTGAGATCCAAGTACATGTCCAAGTAAGGCAAGAGGCACACTCCTGACCCATCTCATGTGCCTGACAAGGTTAAAGTGGTGGTTTACAAGCAAGTTATGTTATCACGAGTTTGAGTGATTAACCAAGAAATTAATAACAAAGGTAATATAAAAACCATGCAGATGAGGATAAAACGGGGCTTAAAGGCATGCTCCACGGTTAGGCAAAGCTCGTAAGGGGGGACAGTGAGCCGTGAAAAGTTTCAACAAGTCCGTTGTTGTTTAGTTATCTTGTAGTTTTTGAGACCTTAAATAATTTTTGTTTTTATATAATAAGAATTAGAAAGAAAAGTATAATTAAGAGTTGTAGAGAATTGAATTATCTTTCAAATGAACCTAACGTGGCTTAGTAAGTTTTCATAATCAAAAGATAACATAGTTTTATTGAACATGACACAAGGACCTTGCTATGTTGGCAGTGAAAATTTCTGAATAAAAAGAGTTTTCCACAACAGAACGCGGAGCTAATCCATAGCTCCGCGTCTGGCTATTTTTAGCATCGCATTTGAGTAAACGCGGAGATGTTCTATAGCTCCGCGTTAGCTCCGCGCACTGGTTATTTAGCGTCGCGTTTTAATGCGATTAAAGCTCCGCGTGAGCAGATAACCAGAATCTCAAATTGATTGAGATTATGATTTGGGCTTATCCAAATACCAAATCAAATCCAATCAGAATTCTAAATCAAGAGATTTAAATCAATATTAAATATTTGATTGGAATCCTTGATGATAGCAAATTCTATTCAGATAGAAACTCTCTCAAATCTTTCCGGGGCTATAAATACCTTCCTGGTGAAACCCTAGGAGGGTTCTTTTTTTTTCGGCTTTGGTCTTCTTCATCTCGACAATCCAGAGATCAGAGTCATCTTCTTCCTTCTTCTCAGCTGAGTTGATCCTTCGGCAAATCAAGTACGCGAGAGAGCCTTGAAGCTTTTTTGCGATCATCATTGTCTTGGAGAATTCAAGTATGCGAGAGAGCCTTGAGTTCAGGAAAGACAGAGAAGAAGATCGTCTATAGTCAGCCGATTTCTTCAAGAGAGAAGAAGTTCGACGTACCGATCGTCAACAGGAAATATTATAGATCCCATTGCCACTGATCCCACAACGATTATTGTAAAAGAGAGATTGAAATATAAAATCCTCTCGTTTGTTCTTCTTTATATATCTTGTTCACTTTCATTGTAATTTAAGTTAATTCGATGGAAGGAAGCAAAGGAACAGTTTGCGGTGAACAAACTGGCGACCACAGTAGGAGTCATCTCTTTCACTGATGAAGAGATTGTGGCGCAATCGGACGTCGACATGATCGGATCTGAAGTAGACACGCTGGTTGTAGAAATCGACCAGTAGAAGTACGAGGAGTTCCTCTCCTCCGGATCAGGTGACTTGGATGAGATACGGCACTATCGCAGTATGTACTCCAATGCCCGAGTGACGGGTAGAAAGGTATCCACCGAGAGACGGGGATCCTTGCAGACTACGGTTATAGCGCCGCAGTCCACACAAGAAGTCCTAGCCGAGGAAGAGCTTCCGACGGCCGAAGAAGACCTGGGGACTGGATTGACCAGAATCCAACTCCGAAACAGGAACCGGAGAGCGAGGCGTAGAGCCCTCAAAGCCCGCCTTGAACGCGGAGCTAACACCAGAGGACGCGAGGCTATGGTCCCTCGTAAACTGGCTCGCGCTACCCGCGAGACCAGATTCTACCGCGTTAAACGCGAAGATACAACTTGCCTTAAAAGCAAGGAAAAGCCAGCGTGTGATTTTCCACGCGAGACTATTGCTGAGCCTAGCGAGAGACGCGAAGCCAGTAAGGGTTGTGCTACTCGCAGAATACCCAACACTCGCGAGTTACGCGAGTATAAAAATTCTTTAAAGCCAGCGAGTGATTCTCCACGCGAGGCTGATTCTGAGCCAAGCGAGAAACGCGAGGCCAGTACTGATTGCGAAAAACGCAAGACTTATGACACTCGCGAGAGACGCCTGTGTTAAATGCAAAGATAAGCCAGCGTGCAAGAACTTCCCTTCACGCGAGGCAATTATCCCAGAAGCCAAACTTCTGAAGACACACCAAGCCAGCGAGAGACATGAGGCTAGTGTGGATAAGCGCGGAGCTATTCTTCAGGCCCGCAATATGAAATGCGAGGCTATTCCTAAGCCCCGCGAGGATCGGTCCGACCCCAGAGTCAGGGTTAATCAGTCAAAGAAGTTTCAATGGGTTCTCAGGCCTTCTCAAGAGTTGAAGGAGTCAGCGGTCTCTAGACCATATCCACCAGAATGGGATGTGGTGCCCTATCCTCCAAAGTATAAGCCGCTCAAGTTGAAGCCCTATGACGGGAAGGGATCGCCCAGTCAGCACATCTACTACTTCTTGTCCCAAGCTGGACATTTGATGGGAAATGACCCCATCATGACCAAAGTATTCGCAAGTACTTTGCGAGGGCCTGCCTTTACTTGGTTCATGCAGCTGTCCCTAGGTACTATTAATACCTGGTTAGATGTAGAGAAATTATTTCTCTCACGTTTCTTCGAGGATGATACCGAGATTACGGTTTATTCTCTCCTTGCAACTAGACAGGGGGAACAAGAAATGGTTAAAGATTTCATAGAAAGGTTCCGGGAGAAGTCCGTACATTGCAAACAGGGAATGATCTAGAAAACTCTTGTTGAAACTTGTCGACACAATCTTAAGACTAATGTACTCCTCAAAATGAGGGTAGTAGAGACCAAGACATGGAGGGACCTGCTCAAACAAGGAGAGCAAGCTGAAGACTTGATTGGCCGAGTTGAAGAATCTCGTGGATCAAGAAGTGCTGGGGGTAGTAAGTCATACACTCAGAATAGCAGCAATAAGAATAAAGGAAAAGCAGTAATGGTATCAGAAACTGCTCCTCAGAAATCCAGCCCTCCACCAAAGCCGAAACCCCAAAGCCAGCTGGGCTCAAGGCAAAATAGACTGCAGCAGAAAAGAAATTATACTTTCAAGGCGGAACAGATACCTATCATCTTTCACTTGCTCCAGAAGAAGGGGATGCTAAAACTTCCAGAGAATAAAAAGCCAGAAGACGCTGGTAAGACTAAAGATCCTAACTACTGTCTCTATCACCGGAATGTTGGGCACCCCACTAGGGATTGTTTTCTCCTTAAGAACAGAATCCAAGCACTAATAGAAGCTGGAGTTCTGACGCTTAAGGAAGAGCAGAAAAAGGTCACTGCCAATATGGCCACCATAGTGGTTGGAACCCATGAGTTCCCCGCAGGAGTGACCCCAATCCCAAAGGGTAAGATGGTCACAAAGAACCTTGATCCTCACAACAAAGCCCAAAAAGGACTTGTCCCTATGACGACCCAAAAGGGGGAAGTCATGTGGGTTCATCCCGATTTGCTAGAGGATGAGCAATAGACTACTACAAGAAGTCAAGGGAAGAAGCTGACTGTTAATGCCATTTCTGCAGATATAAAGGAAGAATATATAGCTTCGGGAACCTTCACAGATTCTGAAGAAGAACCCAAAACTATGGCCACTCATCAAGATGGGGTAGGCCCTTCCGGTACTCGATCCGGGAAGACATATCTTAAGGACTACACTAGATTAGATCCGAAAGACATCTATGCGGAACTCGCAAAGCCCGCAAAACAGAAAGGACTTCGCTTCCAGAAGAATCCTATTAGAGAGGAAGGAGCCAGTGAGACTACCTTCAAGTTTGACATAATTGCTCAGCTGGCCAACATCCCAGCACGAGTAACGCGTTATGAATTGTTGAGACTATCAAAATCAACACGTGAAGCGTTACGAGAGGCCTTGGCAGACTCTGAGTCATTCTTAGCTCAGATAGTCGAGCCGGCTAATGAAGAACAAGACCCTTGCTCCCATTGTCATCAAGTGAGGAGGCAGGTCCCACAGATTATCTTCTCTCCAGAAGACATGCAGGTGAGGAATATAAAGCACAACAGGCCTTTAAATTTCACCGGATATGTCGGATCCATGAAGGTGGACCGAATTCAGATTGATCCGGGTTCTGCATTAAGTGTCGTGCCCAGAAGGTTGATGCAGCTGTTAGGGATTTCCCTCCATCGTCTGACACCAACCAACACAACTATATACGGGTTCAACGCCAACAATAGCCGGCCCCTTGGAAAAATCTGACTCCGATGTCAAATCGGGGACTTGAGAACAGAGGCTACACGCTACGTCATCGATGCAGACACCTCCTACAACATTTTGTTGGGGCGGCCGGGGATCTATGCTCACATGATAGTCCCGTCGACCCTCCACCAATGCATGAAATATTGCGATGAGGAAGGAGAGGTCCGGACGCTAATTGCCGACAAGCAACCATTTAAATGACTGGAGAATTACTTCACAGATGCTGCACTCTATAAGCCAGCCCATGAAGCCTCCAATGACGATCCTGACGAACTTCCAAAGCCCGATGATAGTGGCAATGAAGCCGATACTGAGTACGAGCTTCTTGGAGAAGATGATGGGGGTGATTATGAAATCAACCCTTATTTAGATTTCAGTTCGAGTCTTGATAATATAGTGAATGTAATAGAAAGTGAGTGGGTTATTAATGAAGACATAAAGTTAGTCTACGAGTATACTGTAGCTACTGAGTCTGAACCCTCTTGTACTTCCACTGAAGTGGATGGCCTATCCGAACTTGAAGTTCTAGCGGCGTATCATTTGCCACTTAGGTCATCCCTCCTTTCTCAGTCTAAAATAGTTGAGGAAAAAGGTCACTACTTCGAAGTGCCTCCTTGGAGAGGATCCCAAAGACCGATTATGTTCGGTAAGGTAATTACATCACCCCGGCGAAAGCAAAGTAGCGAAAGTGATGAACAAACATCACCACAATTTCATCTGTATGAACAGAAATCCCGACAGATAATGGAGAAGATGGGCTATAATTTCACCCAGAAGCCGGGATTGAACTTCGGAAAGGGGCGACGCAATCCTATACCCTCGTTCAGACCGAGAGGAAAGAGCCCCGATTATTATCAAAAGACCCGCAGGGGGTTGGACTATGTATCTACTCCCCCCTCATCACCACTAAAAGATGAAGAGAGTTCTTCGGCCACAGAAGATACATCTTCACCCGACCATGATTCGGACATAAGCATCGGTGCTTGGTTTCAGTCCTTGACGGCCAATATGGTTTCAGCTGCATTAGAAAGCAACGAGGAGCCAATCGATGTCCAAGATGATTCCTGGGCTAAGCATATGGACACTCTCTGGGACGTCCGCTTCGAGCAGCGTGATCCGCCCACTGAAGACAAATTGATACAGGTCAACATGGGAACGGAAGAAAACCCGAAACCCATCTTCATAAGCGACACGCTAACTCCATTAGAAAAGGAGGAACTTATATCTCTTATCAAAGAGTATATAGACGTGTTCGCATGGAATTATGAAGACATACCTGGGCTTGACCCTCAAATTGCTACACACCGGTTAAATATAAAAGAAGATGCCAAACCTGTTAAACAACAACAGAGGCGTTTTCGACCCGAGTTGATGAAGGCAATAGTTGTTGAGGTCAACAAACTTATAAAATCCGGATTCATCCGTGAAGAATAGCATCCGGATTGGGTTGCCAACATAGTGCCAGTTCGTAAAAAGAACGGCCAAATCCGGATATGCATCGACTTTCGGGATCTCAATGCTGCATGTCCCAAAGATGAGTTTCCACTTCCTATCACCGACGTGATGATAGACAATACTTGTGGCTACGAGAAGATGTCCTTTATGGATGGCTTCTCAGGATATAACCAGATCAAAATGAACCCAGATGATGAAAAGCATACAGCTTTCAGAACACCACTGGGGGTATACTGCTATACGGTGATGCCATTTGGGCTGAAAAATGCCGGTGCCACTTATCAACGTGCGATGAACACTATATTCAAAGAACATCTGCGCAAGACAGTAGAGTGCTACGTGGATGACTTGGCGGTCAAAAGTAAAAATAAAGAGGACCACCTTCAGGACTTAAGAATGGTCTTCGATCTCATGAGGAGACATCATTTAAAGATGAATCCCACTAAGTCATTTATGGGGGTATCGAGTGGGAAGTTTCTTGGATTTATAATAACTTCAAAAGGAATTTTCCTCGACCCTGAGAAGGTAAAAGCAATTAGCGAGATGCTGTCTCCCCGCAATCTTAAAGAATTGAGGGGGTTACAAGGGAAGCTTGCCTATATTCGGCGCTTCATTTCCAACTTATCAGGGCGATGCCAGCCATTTTCTCAACTTATGAAGAAGGGGGTTTCTTTTGTATGGGATGAGGCATGTCAACGGGCCTTTGATGACCTTAAAGAATACCTCACCAAACCTCCCGTGCTTATGGCGTCAGTCCCCGGGCGGCCCTTCCTTATATATGTAAGGGCCATGGATAATGCCTTAGGAGCATTACTTTCTCAATATAATGACCACAGTCATGAGCATGCCCTCTATTATCTAAGCAGGATAATGATCGGAGCCGAACAGCGGTACACCCCGATTGAAAAAGAATATTTGGCCCTAGTGTTCGCTATTCAGAAAATGTGACACTATCTTTCTGGGCAAACGATTCATGTCATATCATGGGTTAACCCCCTGAAAATTCTGATGACAAAACCAGGATCCTTAAATAGCCGGTTGGCGAAATGGGCATTATTGCTATCGCCATACGATATGCATTTCGTCCCTCAAAAAGCCACAAAGGGGCAGGCAATCGCCGACTTTCTTGCAGACCATCCAATCTGGTCTAACTCCAAACAAACGTCAGAGGTCAACACAGTTAGCAAGGAACAACCATAGCAAATGTTCTTTGATGGTGCTGCCAGACAATCTGCTGCTGGATTGGGGGTTGTGCTAATTTTCCCACATAAACATATATTGTCTAACGGTTACTCATTAACAGAACCGTGCACAAATAATGTCGCGGAATATAACGCGCTCATTATCGGCCTGAAGATGGCTTTACAACTGGGGGAGAACTATCTAGAGGCATATGGAGACTCTAAACTCGTCGTCAATCAAATGACGGGAGAGTATGAGGTCAGACATGAAGCCCTCATCCCCTATTATCAGCTAGCCATTGAACTAGCTGGCTATTTTGAGCAATTCTACATCTCTCATATATCTCGGAATGAGAATGTATATGCAGATGCCCTTGCTGCATTAGCTGCAACATTGGCAATCCCGCCAGGTGAGGTTAAAAGCATCACCATTGAAAGCAGAGAGCTCCTTCACCCAGATACTCTTCTTCAAAATAAAGAAGTGTACCAAGTAGGCCTAACCTTGGAGCCCCGTGATTGGCGATTTTCGTTTGTGGATTATGCTTTACATGGAATATTACCAGAAGATTCTAAGGAAGCCACCTCGATAAAGAGGAAGGCCCAAAGATTTTATTATGACCATAAACTTCAGACTTTATATAGAAAGTCAAGAGATGGTCTGCTGCTACGCTGTATATCAAAAGCAGAAGCAGAAGAAGTGCTGAGAGAAACACACGATGGAGTATGTGGAGCTCATCAGCCCGGTCCAAAACTCGGAGACCGTATAAGAAGGCTGGGATACTACTGGCCGAACATGATCTCGGAAACAATGGCATACGCTAAACGATGCCATGCATGCCAGATACATGCTAATTTTATTCATCAACCCCAAGAATACTTGCACAATACCGTCGCAAGTTGGCCATTTGAGGCATGGGGAATGGATATTGTGGGGCCTATAACTCCCCCGTCATCCAGAGGACATCGGTTTATTCTTGCAATAACCGACTATTTTTCAAAATGGGCCAAAGCTGTGCCCCTGAAAGAGGTGAAGACGACAAATGTGATCAAATTCGTCAAGTATCATGTCATTTACCGCTTTGGCATCCCTCGACGGATTATTCATGATAATGGTCTACAATTCATCAGTCAGGGATTCTCCAGATTCTGCAATAAGTTTAGAATCAAAGATATCGCTTCAACGCCATATAACCCTGCAGCTAATGGGTTGGCCGAAACCTTCAACAAGACGATTATTAAACTCCTTCGAAAGTTCGTCTCTTCTAATAAACGAGATTGGGATGAAAAGCTAGGAGAGTGCCTGTAGGTTTATCGCACCGCTGTTCGCACCCCTACGAAAACTACTCCATTCTCTTTGGTCTATGGAAGCGAGGCCGTCTTGCCTCTCGAAGTCCAGATTCCTTCATTAAGAGTGGCTTTAGCCACAAAGATGACGACAGAAGAACGCCATCGGCAAAGATTGCAAGAACTTTTGACGTTGAATGAAAAGCGTCTCAGGGCTCAACAACAAATTGAGTTGTATCAAGCCCGAATTTCTCAAACGTTCAATAAGAACGTTAAACCGAGGACCTTTAAACAAGGAGACTTGGTTCTGGCCGTTAAAAGGCCAATGGTTCTAACTCATAAGACAAAGGGTAAATTGAGCCCAAGTGGGAAGGACCGTTCATTGTGGAGACAGTCTACTCCAGTGGAGCTTATCGCTTGATGAATCAAAACGGCGATAGGATGATGATGCCGATCAATGGCAAATTTCTGAAGAAATACTACGCTTGATATCCCTGGAAGTATAAACCTCCAATTTATCCAAGTTACGCAGATGAGCACTTGGATTTCTTCTATTTTGGTGATCTCTAACCAATAAAACCTGGTGTGTTTGGTTCTCAAGTTTGAACCACCTCCAGTCTTTTTCTTAGGCATGCGCAGTTTGGCGCCTCTGACCTACACCTGGTGAATTTGGTTCTCAAGTTTGAACCACCATCAGTCTTTTCTTAGGCATGCGTAGTTTGGCGCCTCTGACCTAAAACCAGGTGTGTTTGGTGTGCCCAGTTCAAGTTACGCGAGAGAGCCTTGAACCGCCTCCAGCTTGGTTCTCAAGTTTGAACCACCATCAGTCTTTTCTTATGCATGCGCAGTTTAGCGCCTCTGACCTAAACCTGGTGAGTTTGGTTCTCAAGTTTGAACCACCATCAGTCTTTTCTTAGGCATGCGCAGTTTGGCGCCTCTGACCTAAAACCTGGTGCGTTTGGTGTGCCCAGTTCAAGTTACGCGAGAGAGCCTTGAACCGCCTCCAGTTTGGTTCTCAAGTTTGAGCCACCATCAGTCTTTTCTTAGGCATGCGCAGTTTAGCGCCTCTGACCTAAACCTGGTGTGTTTGGTTCTTAAGTTTGAACCACCTCCAGTCTTTTCTTAGGCATGCGCAGTTTAGCGCCTCTGACGTAAACCTGGTGAAATTGGTTCTCAAGTTTGAACCACCATCAGTCTTTTCTTAGGCATGCGCAGTTTTGCGCCTCTGACATAAACCTGGTGTGTTTGGTTCTCAAGTTTGAACCACCTCCAGTCTTTTTCTTAGGCATGCGCAGTTTGACGCCTCTGACCTAAACCTGGTGTGTTTGGTGTGCCCAGTTCAAGTTACGTGAGAGAGCCTTTAACCGCCTCCAGTTTGGTTCTCAAGTTTGAACCACCATCAGTCTTTTCTTGGGCATGCGCAGTTTGGCGCCTCTGACCCAAACCTGGTGTGCTTAGTTCTCAAGTTTGAACGGCCTCCAGTCTTTTTTTTAAACATGTGCAATTAAGCGCCTCTGACTTAAAAGGTATAAAAATACCCAGGGCCAACTAGGCAATGGGAAGAGAACCAGTTTCTCGCCAACCCCTTCATACTGGGGGTAAAAAGTATGAATTACCCAACACCGATAAGGTAAAGGGCAGAGGAAAAGTTTGGCATTTAAGCCCAAACGAAATTCTCGACAACTCACCATGTTGAGGGGAATAACATGGCTGCCCAACTCAAACGGTAGTTGATAAAGGCTAATCAATTCCGTTGATAGCTGGGGGTTTGCTAAAAATCTCATAAACCCTGTCATGTTAAAATTCTTACCTCTGACAGTATAATTCAGAAAATTGCGCATAAACGATACTTAGATAAATCGTTTTGACGACATGTTATTTGATGGGCAAGCAAATCTGTTTTGAAGCCGGCAAATAAAAGAGTCAAAAGAATCATCTTTATTAAAAAAGTGAAGATGCAAAAAGAACTTCAAAAAAATCATCATCGAAGGTTATCTCTCTCCTGTTTACGAAGTTCTTGTTACAAGGAAGATAAAAGTGTAAAGAGAGATGAAACTATTGGCCTCCCAGGAGTCTCAATTTGTTTATTGTCTCGTCCAAATTTCTACGATGAGAAGCCTCCACGGTTTGCTGAGCTTGCCTACGCAACTCATCATCACTTATTGTAAGTTGTTGCTGACGAGATTCTTCTATGGCATGATTCCTGGCCGTCTCTTCCTGCTGAATCTGCTCCTGCTGGATAAGCAACATCTCCCGCTTCTTGACAGATTCTCCTAATCGGAGTTCATTTTCTATTAAGATGGCCCGAGCTCTGGCGATCGTCTCCTGGGCTTTAGAGATGGCCGCCTGACTTTTCCCAATTCCAAAGTCTACCCTCCGCAGGTCGTCGAGAACGGATTCCCGACTGGCCTGGAGCTCTGTCAGCTCCTGAGACCATTTCTCCTCCTGCTGCCTTAAAGTATTTCTTCGAGATAAGGATTCTGTCCGAAGCCGCGCCAGCTCTATCTCAGTGATCGCCTCCACATCCGCCTGACGGAGTGTGTGTAGCGTGGTCACCTGCTCTTCTAAGGCTGCAAGGCGGGCCCGGTATGGAGCTGCTCGATCTTGTCCACCGAATTATTCAACATTCCCTAGATAGTGGAATAACAGTAGACGTGCAAAGTTGAAGAAATCGTGACCGGCAAGAACCATCTCGACACATCTTCTCAACAAACGCATAAAATCCTCGACAGTGCAGCTGAAAAGTTCTTCAAGAGGATTTGCAGTGTCAGTAGGTAAAGCAGGTAATGCCAACGAAGGTGTCGTAGACAAGGGAGTAGTAGTTGCTGGAATTTGAGAAGAAGAAACCCGTCCCTGCATTAAATTCATAATATGGGGGACCAGTAGAGCCAGTGCAGATCTGGAAGAGCTGGAGACCCCAGACGAAGTACCGTCAGTACGGATCACTTGGGTACCCCCACCAACAGGAAGAGAAGATGGGATCACTTCGCCTGAAGCTCCTCCGGTGGGAGAAGCATCTTCAAATGAGAATTTCAAATTCTCCTCCTCTCCTACTGGAAGACTTGAAGCCGGGGGAGTTGCAGGTGTCTCAACAGCCATGACAACAGATGACGTTAGAATCGTTGACTGAGAAACAGAAGGAACACCAACTACCGTTGGAAAAGTCTCCCCGGAGAAAGCTGGTGGTGTTGGAGACGGCATACTTGGAGACGGTGTGGCCTCTCTTGCTGCAGCCGCAATAATAACTTCTGTTCTTTCATCACTCCCTAATTCATCAATGGGAGGAATTGATGAGGAATTTGGACATGTGGTTGGTGTGAAATAGTCATCGTTAAGTTCATTTGCCGAACCACCCACTGAGCCAGTAGCACCCGAATGGTCCACCCTGTCATCAGACTCCCCCTGAGTAGTAGAATGCCTTGGCGAGAGGAGTTGACCACCTGCATTTTAAAGAAACAAGAAGACTGGTGTTACAGTAAAAGAATAATGGGCAAAAGATAAAATGCCAAGAACCATACCAGACGATACAAGTCCAGTTGTCGGACTTGAAGGGAGAGCCATTGTCGTTTCCCAACAATGTACCCATCTCGCTACCCGTTGGTCGCGCCACAGGTTCTGCAACAGGCTCTATGGCCGAAGGAGCCGAAACCTCAACGACACTTGGAGCTTTAGCGGGTTCATCCTCCCTTGCTGAAACTGGGGATAGAGCTGAAGCCAACAAGTCTGAAGCAAGTTTGACAACCACTTCTTGGGGGGCTATCAAAGTCTCCTGTCCCAACTTTTGCTTCTTACCGGGCCTTTTCTTTAAGGCACCACGGCGTTTGAGAGATGGACTCCAGGGTTGAGTAACGACAGGTTGGGGAGCACCTCCAACGTCAGGGTTGTTGTCATCACCGGCATCATCATCGTCAGACTCGCTGGCGTCTGAAGGCTCAGCCGCGGCGCCAAGGAATTCTTCCATCCCTTTTATTCTCACCCTCGAAGCACCTTGGTGGCTAATGTAGAGAGCTTCAATCTCTTTGCAGCAACTGCGATTAAGAGAGAAGCCAGAAACATCAGCATTTGCAATGCTGAACCAGTTGCAAAAGCAGAGAGTTGTGGCCAATTCTGGCATCTTCTGAGGCAAGGAGAATTCAGCCTCGGTTCCACCCGCTGCAAAATGGAACCAGCCATGAGCGCCTTCATATAAATTTCCCTCGTAGGCAAGATCTTTATTTGGATTGCCCACATAAAGTTGGGAATATCCAAACTGGCGAGCAAAGCGACTTGGTGTGTACGGCTCAATCAGACACCTGACATCCCGCTGATATACCAGGTGCCCAGGTCGGATGTTGAGGAGCCACCAGAACACTCCTGCAGATAAAGTTGTGAACTTGTCTGCTCCCATGGCGTCCTTCAGTCTCAATCCATATCCTCCGCCGGGAAAGTCAGGAAAATACCGGAAGATCTCGTAATTCTGAAAGCTACGAAGAGTCTTCTGAATCTGGGACATATAATTGTGCGTCCATGAAGAGCGTTCACACAGCTCTACAAAGAAGCACTTTTCGCCCGAACGACGCTCTGGTGCACTCATTAAAGATGGACAATGCAAGATGAACCACGCCATTAAATAGGTGTAGGGCAGCTCCACCCTAGGGTTTGGAGTTTTCGGCTGGGCAGTCTCTTTCGACTTGCCCTTTCCTTTCCCCTTGACCTTAATAGTGGGGAGGAAATCACAACAGAGCACCCTCAGTCCATACTATAAATTGCATACCATGGCGGGAAGAAGTCTAAGGGGACCACCATATGCCAGAAGAACCGCTGGATGTACTACGGTCACTGCAATTGCTTCTTTGGGTAACGACGGCACGACACATCTCTTCAGCCACAGCATCAGAAATCCGGCAATGAGACCTCTGTTGGAGATCGGGAACTGGGCTTGATAATGGTAGCTCTTAAATGAAGTGCCGAGATCATATCCGTTCTCATTGGATTCCATGGTATAATACAAACGGTAATGGCCCCTGGCTACACGTGGGTCAATCTCTGGGATGGGGACAGGAGAATGACCATGGATAATGGCCGAGCTATCCTTAGAGTTTAAATTGGCAAAGAGATACTCGGCCCATTTCTTATGACCGATACCGTGATTACGCGCATCCGTCAAGTCAGCGCAAATATGATAATGGCACATCATCTCCCAGTATGTGGCATAGATGCGCTCATCCTTAGCCATCAACATGTTTAACTCCTCGGTGGAAGGGATGTATTCTTCATAAGGGATTTCACCCATGGAAAGCCCGGAAACCTCGAACATCTCGTGAAGAGTGAATTCTAACTCACCCACTGGTGTAAAGAGAGTGCAAGTCTCAGAGTTGTACATCTCCAGGAGGCAGTAGAAATGATAAGCACTCTGGGGGAACCCGAATTGGGTATTTCTGATGGATTTATACAGGCCAATATCCTTTAAGATGGGCTCGTGGGAATCCAACATGTACTGAACAAGGCGAGCCCACCACATATTACTAGAAGAATGAACCCAGCCAGGCATCCTGAAGTCGCTAGCCGGGTACTGACCATCCTTCGCTAGGAACTCACTTAAGAAAGTTCGTGCGCGGGATGGGACTTCTCCTACTGGAAGCTCCTTGCCAAATCGGCCTGGAAGCAAACCAGTAGTGCATCTGGGGGAACCATTTTGATAGGGCCCTTGTGTGCCAAATTTGCCTTTTGGGACGCCATCTTACTCCTGAGTTAGTCCCCACTTTAATTCGCGAGGCATCGCCAGTCGCTGAAGATAAACTAAGGAATAGCCACGATTCATTCTGGGCAGAAACATTAAAACTTCGCCTGAGTTATAAAGCCACTCGCACTCCTCTTCAAAGAGGATCTCATCTGATTGATCCATTTGGTCTCCGAAGAGGAATGCGGGCTTCTCCATCGCCTTTCTGTTCACATCTTCGAAAGCCGCATCAGTTATGATCTCCCTTGCAGTGGTAGGATGATACTTGATCAACTTCTTCTTGCGATACTTTGGGTCTGGCTTGTACGAGGGCAGGATGGTAGTGAAACGGAATTGGCCTGAAGGATCAGAGCCTCCAGCAGAGCTGAAGTAGTTCTTGTGGGGAAGAGATTCCATCAAATACCCTACTGCACAAAAAAACACCAGAGTTAGAGAAGTTTCTCTAAGGCGACAAAATTTCTCTAAGTATGAACGCGCGAAGCTAAAAATTAGAACGCACGAAGCTAAAAATAGCGCCGCGCGAAGCTAAATTAGACCGCGCAGAAGTTAAAATAGCCTCGCGTTTCTACGCGATTGCTAGTTAAAATAGCCTCACGTTTCTACGCGATTGCTAGTTAAAATAGCCTCGCATTTCAGCGCGACTGCTAGATAAAATAGCTTCGCATTTCAGCTCGACTGCTAGTTAAAATAGCCTTGCATTTCTACGCTATTGCTACTTAAAATAGCCTCGCGTTTTAGCGCGACTGCTATTCCAGATAGCCCCGCGCTTCAAAACGCGAGGATGACGCGATAACTTCGCGTGAGAAGAAAGCCAGAAACTTCTCTTCTTCTCCAAGCCTTATGGCCGGACTACGGCGATCTCGCCGATGAAAGGAATGGTTGTTAGTCAAAATAAGGCCAAATCACTCTAAAAATTTCCTAAAGAGTCTCGATAGAGAGATCCTTACCCCCAATGGGCGAAATGTGGACCGGCGCGTTGCTGCCATGGCCGCTGCCACCACTGCTCGCGCCAACCGCTGATGATGGAGCTGCACGGGAAGTAGCACGAGTCTTGGGCGCCATTTCCCAGAAAAGTCAAGGAAAATCGACCGGAAATTGGAAGAAAATCGGTCGGAGAATGTTAGGGTCGTCTGAGCTCTGATCGTCTGAATTTCTAGGGTTTCTGGAAAATTCTCAAGAGAAGTGAGAAGAAAAGAGATAGAAATTTTATTTGAAAGAGGGAAACCGCCTCTTGGAGTTCGGCGCGGATTTTAGAGAAAATGACTGACCGGTTATTCCCCAAAACGCGGAACAGATAATCCCACGTGGCGATGATGAAAATGTGAAGCTACTTAGCGTTGCGCAATTCCGCGCAAACCATTGAAAACGCGAAGTTGCTTGACTCAGCGTAACTCCGCGGAACTATTCAAAATGCGAGGTTAACTTGGCAGTTTTAGCTTCGCGTTCTTATAAAAAACTTGGGTTTTTGGCCGAGTTAAGAGGATCCTTATCCGATCACTTCAGATATTAATGATCTAAGTTACGCAGAAGAGCCTTAGATTATTTTTACCAAAATTATTGACCATCTATTTGTTGAGCAAGTAAAATCATTGAAGCCAACAGATAAAGAGGAAAATAATTTGTCTTTATTAATGAAACGAAGAAATTACAAAGAAGGAGTTATAGCTCTCTCGAAAGCTTTTACATGATCATCAACTCATCAATACATCGACTCATCAATAATTTAACAGTGAGATTTCTCTCTACGGGGTGTTGAAGCTCAGTTCACTGATTCACATGCAAAAGATCTCCTCTGCAAATGTCATTTTGGACCTGTCATCTGAAATGAAGCACGAGAGGAAAGGGAGGTGCTGCATCGAAGCACAAACTGAACTGCAAGTGCTGCAATTCTGAACTGCAAGTGCTGCAATTCTGAACTGCAAGTACTGCAATTCTGAACTGCAAGCGCTGCAGGCCCTCACTTGAGCTTGAAGCTCCTTCAATAGTCCATCTCCAGGAGCCAGAGCTTGAAACCTGCAACTATATTGTAAAGCATATGCTTCTGACTTCCATAGAGTTACTTTTGCTGATGAAGATCGATGGACCCGCATACATTCCTCTTCAGAAAGGATTGGACTTACTGCAAAAGGAACAAGAGTGAAAACGCGGAGCTAAGCTAACTCCGCGCACAGTTGAAGAAATAGCCTCGCGATTTAAACACAGAGGATGACGCGATAACTTCACGTAAAGGAGGGACAAAGTTTCTCTCTGCTGTTTCCTTCTCTTTCATGGCCATCGCGACTGCTAATCAAAGATAGCCTCGCAGATTCATCGCGACTGCTAATCAAAGATAGCCTCGCAGATTCATCACGACTGCTAATCAAAGATAGCCTCGCAGATTCATCGCGACTGCTAATCAAAGATAGCCTCGCAATTCATCGCGACTGCTAATCAAAGATAGCCTCGCAGATTCATCGCGACTGCTAATCAAAGATAGCCTCGCAATTCATCGCGATTGCTACTTTAAAATAGCCCTGCGTTTCAAGCACAGGGATGACGCGATAACTTCGCATAGAGAAAGAACAAAGTTCCTCTCTGTCTTCTTCTTCTCCTTTGAGCCTTGCGGCCGGAGAGCGGCGATCTCGCCGACAAGATAAGCAATCATCCAGATTAAACCAAGCCAAAATATCTCAGAATGATTCTTAGAAAACCAAGAGATGAGGTTTTTACCTTCGGAAGACGCTGCATAGACTGGTTCGCCGTCGCGTTTACTTCCATGGCCGCTAACATTAACGTCGGCCGCTGTGCACGAAGCCAAACTCTTCTGGAGCGACATCCTAATGACGAAAATCTATGAAGAGTTAAAAGGGGATCAATTGAAGATCGCTCATTGGCATCGCTCACTCTATTGCCGGAGTTGCCCGAGCTCTGAACTTTCAGAAACTCCTCAGAAAATTCTGCGGGTGAAGTGAAGAGGAAGACGACCCGGGAGCTCTATTTAAATGGGATTTCCGTTGCTTGGTATTCGGCGCAGAAGTTTAGAGTAATTAATGAAGTAATTACTCATTTCACTGAAGACGAAGTGAAGCTGATTAGCTCTGCGTAGGCGGGCTAAATCGGAGATAGACTTGGTATTCTAACTCGGCGTTTCAATTTAAGTATCCAAAGTATTTCAAAATTTGATAAGTTCTCAGCCATTTTGAAAACTTCGGAGGGGGTTCTGTTGGCAGTGAAAATTTCTGAATAAAAAGAGTTTTCCACAACAGAACGGGAGCTAATCCATAGCTCCGCGTCTGGCTATTTTTAGCCTCGCGTTGAGTAAACGCGGAGATGTTCTATAGCTCCGCGCACTGGTTATTTAGCGCCGCGTTTTAATGCGATTAAAGCTCCGCGTGAGCAGATAACCAGAATCTCAAATTGATTGAGATTATGATTTGGGCTTATCCAAATACCAAATCTTATCCAATCAGAATTCTAAATCAAGAGATTTAAATCAATATTAAATATTTGATTGGAATCCTTGATGAGAGCAAATTCTATTCAAATAGAAACTCTCTCAAATCTTCCCGGGGCTATAAATACCTTCCTGGTGAAACCCTAGGGGGTTCTTTTTTTTTTCAGCTTTGGTCTTCTTCTTCTTCTCGGCAATCCAGAGATCAGAGATCATCTTCTTCCTTCTTCTCAGCTGAGTTATCCTTCGGCAAATCAAGTACGCGAGAGAGCCTTGAAACCTTTTTGCGATCATCATTGTCTTGGAGAATTCAAGTACGCGAGAGAGCCTTGAGTTCGGAAAAGACAGAGAAGAAGATCGTCTACAGTCAGCCGATTTCTTCAAGAGAGAAGAAGTTCGACGTACCGATCGTCAACAGGAACTATTATAGATCCCATCGCCACTGATCCCAC
Source organism: Dracaena cambodiana (assembly GCA_036321105.1). Classification (NCBI taxonomy): domain Eukaryota; kingdom Viridiplantae; phylum Streptophyta; class Magnoliopsida; order Asparagales; family Asparagaceae; genus Dracaena; species Dracaena cambodiana. Next base: position 26,468,250 of record JAYEPQ010000017.1, read on the forward strand.
AACGATTATTGTAAAAGAGAGAGATTGAAATATAAAATCCTCTCGTTTGTTCTTCTTTGTATATCTTTGTAGATACCAAAAAAAAAAAAAAAAAAAACCAAATTTGCTAAGTGGGCACACCCGCAGATTGCAACCCGCGGGGGCGATCCCGCGGGTTGTTTTCCGTTGTTTCCTATTTTTGGACTGATAATCCGTGATCCGATTTTTCAGGAAAGAATTGAGCCGGATTTGAAGTTTCTTCGGTTTATAAAATACATGAATTTAACTGGAGAAAGGACTTTTGGATTGGGAGATTTTGGGAACGATTACGGGCGAGCTCGTGAGATAAAGGAAAAGAGCAGAGCCATCTTCTCCTGGTCGGACGGTCAACGGAGGCAGCAGCAAGACTCCACCACCACCCGAACCCACGTAAAAAAAGGGAATAAATTAATATTCCCGTTCTTGTAATTTCTCGAATTATTTTGTAATCTGAATTCTCATTGTAATTCATCAATTTTTTCAATAGAATCAAAGATGCAATTTTTGGGCGTACAAGAACTGGCGACCACAGTGGGAGCCCCTCTGTTTACCACAGAGAATCTGGTTGCGCAGTCCGATCGGATGCCGATTGGCTCAATGGTTGAGACGCTGGTCATAGAAGTTGACCAGCAAAAATATGAGGAATTTCTTTCCTCCTATGATTCGGAGCCTAGGCGTCATCGCCGGGTAACGATGAAAAAAGGTGAGGTGTCATCGCCCACCGGAAATCAAAAGGCGTCATCGCCTATGAAAATTTACGAGGCGTCATCGCCCGTTGAAATTTACGAGGCGTTATCGCCCGTTCCAAAGTCAAGCCAAAAGTCAAACCAGTCCCTGACCCGCTCTCAGAAGAGAAACCTGAGGCGTAAGGCCCAGCGGGCCCGCCTCAACAGTGCCTCTGGAAAATTGCGGTCAGAAAATCCAGATCAGGAAACATCAGAGAAGAAAAATTCCAAAAATAAAAATCCGCAGGCAGAAGTGCGGGTTGCACCGCATGGGGGCAACCCCGCGGTTGCAACCGAGGGTGGAAACCTGCGGTTCCAACCGCGGGGTGCAACCCCGCGGTTGCAACCGTGGGTGGAAACCCGCGGTTCCAACCGCGGGTTGCAACCGCGGGTGGAAACCCGCGGTTCCAACCACGGGTTGCACCCCGCGGGTGCAATCCCGAGGTTGCAACCGCGAGTGCAAACCCGCGGTTCCAACCGCGGGTTGCACACCGTGGGTTTCCCTCGGGTTGCACTCTGCAGGAAAAATCAGGAGTTGGTTCTGATATCTATTTGGGCACACGCGCAGTGAGCACACAGCGCACATCTAACTTTTTAGTTACCCTCTCAGGTGTACCATCCCGTTCCTCTACAAACAAATATAAGGATGTGCTCATGAACTCACCTGAGGATAGGTCTTCAAATTTCTCTTCGGATGAACATATTCATGATAGAATCTTCCAAATCCCGAAGAACAAGTCAGATGCGTGCAAGGCCCGTACAACTGCGCAGGCCAGCACACACTCCAGAAGAATCCGCAGAAGGGTTGGAGAACAATCTAATGCTGGAAAAGAGCTCAGCCCTGAAATATTACAAACTCTCCAGTATTATGAACCAAATTTGCGATGCAAAATGCGTCAAGATGCTAATAGAGAGGAGAAGATACCTCAAGATTTGAGAGAGTATCTCAATTGGAAGAAGAACTCCTCACAAAATATCCCTCACTGCCAATGCGAACAGCTGATCTCAACTGTTCTATCAAACTGTCAGTGCAACTCAAAACGATCAGTTTTTGAGCGGATCACCAAACCTAAAAGAATGCGAATGGTGAAAAAGGTGTACTCGGAAACCGATCTGCCTGCTGCCACATCGCATATGGTTAATATAGGCAAAAAGGTGGTCGGAAACAACCCTTCGGATAAGGAAATCACTCCAGGATCAAAAGGAGTTTCTATCGAATCAGAGGGCGCGCTTCTAGAAGAAGTCTCTGAAAGGCTTGAGAGACAAGAAAAACGTCTCGAACAGCAAGAGGAGACCATAGAAGAGATGAAACAACTTTTAATTGAGTTGCTGGCTCAAACTAGGAGGAACCAATTTTCGTCGTCCATTTCTAGTCGGCAGAAAGGAAAACGGCCTGTCCAAATAAATGAAGACAGCGAAGACGAAAATGAAGAAGTGCCTCCTCATTCAAGAGAGGAAGAGGAAGTGAAAGTTATCCTCAATCCTCACGCAGAGAAAATAGAGAAGATGGAGAACCAATTACAAGCTCTTCTTCATCGCAAAAAGCTACAAGAGGTGGGGGTAGTCCGTCCATATCCCATAGAATGGGAGACCGTACCCTATCCTACAAAATATAAACCGTTGAATCTTCATACATTCGACGGTAAAGGTTCGCCGCAACAGCACATTTTCTATTTCCTCTCGCAGATAGGACATCTCATGGGGAATGATCCGACCATGACTAAGATATTTGCGAGTACTTTACGGGGGCCCGCATTTACCTGGTTCATGCAGCTACCCCAGGGAACAATTAAATCATGGGCCGATGTAGAACGTGAGTTCTTAGCCCGATTTTTTGAAGATGATACAGAAGTCTCCATATTATCTTTGCTAGCAGCGAAGCAAGAAGAAGGCGAAACGGTCAAAACTTATGTCGAGCGGTTCCGAGAACTTTCTGTTCGATGCCCACATGGCATGACGCAGGATACGCTTGTGGAAACCTGCAGACATAACTTGTTGACCGATATCCTAGACAAGATGGGTTCAGTCGAATCCAAGTCATGGAAGGATCTGCTTAAGCAGGGTGAACAGGCCGAAGAAATACTTCGACGTCTCGAAATGCAACAGTCTGCAACCGGAGACCGTACAAACGAATCTCCATTCCATTTTTCCCGTTCAAAAGGGAAAGACATAACGGCAATGGCGGTAGAAGGTACACAGAAGCAAAAACCATGGCCAACTACAAGCAACACAGCAAAGTCACCCAAACTTCAAAAGCAGTATTCGTTCAAGGATGAACATACTGCTACTATGTTCAACCTGCTCAGCAAGCGCAAGATGCTCAAGTTGCCGAAAAGCAAGAGGCCTGAAGAAGTAGGGAAAACTAACGATCCGAATTACTGCCTGTACCATCGGATTGTAGGTCACTCCACAAAAAATTATTTTATCTTAAAAGATAAAATTCAAGCGTTGATTGACGCTGGAGCAGTTCAGCTCAAAGCTGAACAAAAAAGGAGTTAGAGCTAACTCCGACACATTTAATGTGTGAGGTCTAAAGGTACCACTTGGGCTCACAACAATTACCAAAAAATGTGCTCAAGGCGGTTAATTTAAATCCCCATATATATATATATATATATATATATATATATATATATATATATATATATATATATATAAACCATCAAAAAAAAAAAATGAATCACCCAACGCCGACAAGGCTCCGGGAAGAGAATAAATTTCTCTCCAACCCCACCATACTGGGGGTAAAAAGTATGAATTGCCCAACGCCGCTAAAGTTACGGGAAGAGAATAAATTTTTCGCCAACCCCACCATACTGGGGGTAAAAAGTATGAATTGTCCAACGCCGCTAAGGCAAAGGGAAGAGGAAAAGTTTGGCATTTAAGCCCAAATGAAATCCTCGACAACTCACTATGCTGAGAATAATAGCATGGCTAGCCCAACTCAAACGGTAGTTGGTAAAGGCAAATCAAACCCGTTGATAGCTGGGGGTTTGCTAAAAATCCCACGACAAATCTGTCACAACAGTATTCTTATCCGAATATAAGAATACATCACTGCCCTAAGCTGCTAAGGCAAAGGGAAGAGGAAAAGTTTGGCATTTAAGCCCAAACGAAATCCTTGACAACTCACCATGCTGAGGGGAATAGCATGGCTAGCCCAACTCAAACGGTAGTTGGTAAAGGCAAATCAAACCCATTGATAGCTGGGGGTTTGCTAAAAATCCTGATCAGATAAATCTCCTGTCACGTTAAGATTTCACCTCTGACAGCAAAACTTTTCTTGTCATTTTGCTCCAATAGAGCAAGCGACACTCCAAAATATTAGTCAAGTTAAAATCATACCTCTGACATCATAATTCAAAATCAAACGAGACAAGATCCGATTAAATCCCCTGTCACGTTAAGATTTCACCTCTGACAGAAAAGAAAATTCATACTTCATCAAGTCCAACATTACAAAATCTGATGAACGTGCTTTTGATATCGTTAAGTTGAAAATCACCTCTGACGAAAATCATCTCCCTATCAAGTTAACAGTTATCTCTGATAGTCCGATTCCAAAACTAAATACGTTAACCGTCACCTCTGTTTAGTCAGCTTGTCCCTATCACGACTAGATCATCTGAATAGGTTAAGCTCCAAGACACGTTTAATGTCACCTCTGTCTTTTCCTGATTCGTCATACTAGATGTCACTGAACGGTTAGGATTAAAATAAGCACGTTAATATTATACCTCTGCTTGACCTAAAATAAGCACGTTAATATTATACCTCTGCTTGACCTAAAATAAGCACATTAACATTATACATCTGCTTGTCCTCTAATGAGTACGTTAAAATCATACATCTGCTTGTTATGGAATAAATAAATATATTAACAGTTATCTCTATCGACCAAATCTTTTAAAAGGTTTATAACCAAAATTAAAAAATCCAAAGTATTTCGAAATTCAGTACGGTTCAATACAAAACTTCAAAAACTTTGGAGGGGGTTATGTAGATACCAAAAAAATTAAAAAAAAACCAAATTTGCTAAGTGGGCACACCCGCGGGTTGCAACCTGCGGGAGGATTCCCGCGGGTGGCAACCCGAGGGGGCGATCCCGCGGGTTGCCACCCGCGGGTTGTTTTCCGTTGTTTCCCGTTGATTTGTTTCCTATTTTTGGACTGATAATCCGTGATCCGATTTTTCATGAAAGAATTGAGCCGAATTTGGAGCTTCTTCGGTTTATAAAATACAAGAATTTAACTGGAGAAAGGACTTTTGGATTGGGAGATTTTGGGGACGATTACGGGCGAGCTCGTGAGATAAAAGAAAAGAGCAGAGCCATCTTCTCCTGGTCGGACAGTCAACGGAGGCAGCAGCAAGACTCCACCGCCACCCGAACCCACGTAAAAAAAGGGAATAAATTAATATTCCCGTTCTTGTAATTTCTCGGATTATTTTGTAATCTGAATTCTCATTGTAATTCATCAATTTTTCAATGGAATCAAAGATGCAATTTTCGGGCGTACAATCTTGTTCATTTTCATTGTAATTTAAGTTAATTCGATGGAAGGAAGCAAAGGAATTTTTGCGGCGAACATGCTACTGTTCAGCAACTCCAATTTCACACTACCTTCCAAGGAGGATAGAATTGTAATTAGCAAAGCACTATATGATATATTGTAGATCTTTGAATTATTTTTCCAATAAGTCCAAGATCAGTTAAATCAGAGGTCTAGATCAAAAGTTATAATGATTTTAGTTAACTTTTGCACAAAATAGTACTGAGAAACCATTTTGAAATAACACGAATCAAGTTTGATGCGGGTCAGTTCCAACGTGGGTCTAGCGATTTATACCCAAATGCAATCAAGCTGATATGCATTTGGTACCCAATGGGTCAAATCCAAATGCGGATCAAGTAGATCCGCATTTGGCACCCAAATGGGTCATTCCACATGCGTATCAGAGGGTTTGATTCGCGTTTCGCTGCAAGATTCAACTTTGAGTCCAATTTTGAAAGGGTTAAAGGTATATGAGACAAGTAATATATGAAAGTATTAGAAAATTAAATTACCTTTTCAATGAGACCAAAATAAACACATTTGGAGTTTCAGATTATAAGTTATGATCGAAAAACCATATTCTGATAATAGCATATCCGCATTTGCATAGGTATCGACTTTGAACTCAGTTTTGAAGGGTTTAGAGGCGGAGTTTGGAGAAAACTAATAAATGAAAATTGCAGGAAATGAATTATCTTTCAAACAAAAAAGATTCAACTCAATTAGACTCATGGTTTGAAAGATATGACCAATTTAGTGAGCACTAGCATGCTGAACAACAAGGTTTCGTGCTTAAAAAATATAAGAGTATGTGAAATCTTGTTAGAGAGAGTTGAATACATGATTTCTTACTAAGAGAGCTAGTTATGTGATTTCTTTCTAAAGAAAGAGTGAGAAGTGTGATTTATTGCTAAAGAGACTGTGAGAAGCATGATTTCTTGCCTAGTCCACCTACAAGATGAGTTCTTTGAGGTTGGTGAGCTAGAGAGATTAAAACCCTTACGTGTAAAGAGCAAACCTCTAATGAGAAGTATAACCATCTAATGATACAAGCTCTTGAAGTATATGGAGGGCTTGATGGAGATTTTGCCTTAGAGAACCTCTCTATTTTGGAGCTAAAACTTGAAACTTTCATTAAGAAGATAGAGGGAGGAGAAAGGTAGTGAATGATCCTGAGAATGGAGGAAGATGGCTAGTTTTCATAGTCTTCAAGTGACATGGGGAGCATAGTCTTCAAGTGACATTGGGAGGTATGGCTTACATGAGATGCATTAAATGCAATATGGGCTAGGATACCCTCCCAACCACTCTCATATCAAAATTACAAGCCATACAGTCGATTTCATTTGACTTAAGTCAAATGGTCTTGTCATGATGCAAAGAAAAATATTGAAATTAGAATGATACAAATATTTTGTATTGGAAATGATAAACACTTAAAGAAAATTATAATTGGGGATTTCAAAACAACAGCTCGTTATATTCTACCTACCTACAAAAAGAATTTCGTCCTGAAAATTCGAAGAAGGATGTGCAATAGGAGAAGGATTGTAAGAATTATGAATATGTGGGCATGATTGGATCTTAGATAGAAATAAAGTGAAAGTATTGGGTTTGTCCAGATGTGATTATGCATCACAAGGAGTCCCAATCAAATTTAGGTTAGAAGACTAGAATTCTAATTGAATTGGAATACCAATTAAATGATGATAGTGCTATCCTAATAAAATTAGAATAGTAGCACAATATATATTTCTTGTGTGTGAGATGAGAGATGTGAATAATTAATGTGAGAGAGACCCTTCTATTATTACAAGAGATGTGAGAGATATAGAGATACTTAGATCTCTTCTTATAACATTTTTTCTCATAGTGAATATTTTCTCTTATTGTTTCTATAGACATAGGTCAAATTTGGTTGGTCGAACTATGTAATTCTCTTATACTCTTATTGTGTTTATTGCTTTACTATCTAGTTGATCTCGATGCTGATGATCTTATGGTGATTCACGGTCTAAGGGGGTTCCGATCCCCAACCAGTAGTATCAAAGCACAGGTTTTGTGGGGTTGATTGTCTTGCATGAATTAAATGGAGAGTGGTTTAAACACTATGATTAAACTCACGACATCTAGTTACTTATTTTGGAAACCGATGATGAGGTATAGCATAATACTTCATGGTGATGGATATAGTTATTTTATGACATGATAAAACACATGACTATGTATAATCGTCAATGTCTCTGAAGATCGTCATAAATTTTTGGATCAAGACGTAGTATGGTGTAGGGATTACTTTTGTCTAGTGCATGACATAAGAAGTAATTATGATTACTCAGGTGGTCCAAGTGTTTTGACTAAGGTGAAACACGATGTAGAGATTAGGAGTGCTCGGTCAAGAGCGCGGTTTAGTAATCATATGAGTTCAAGGGAGTTTCGTTTAGTGATCATGAGTTCTCGGAGAAGAACATAGATTAGTGATTATGAGTGTTCAAGTATAATGACATGGTGATTTTATAAATTGTTCTCGGTAGATGGAGCATGGTGAATGTGCAATGGTTGCCTACAAAGTGGATTTGGTGAGAACAAACAGATTTTCTCCAAGATGCATGGCTCATCGGATACGAGTCAAAATGGAAATTGTTGGGTTTGTGTCTCACATCTGTTGAGTATCCAAATATGATTATGGATTACAAAGAGTTCCAATCAGACTTGGATCGGAAGACCATAATTATAATTGGATTGAAACACCAATTAGATGATGATGATAGTGTTATCCTGATAAAATTAGAATAGTAACACTATATATCTCTTGTATGTTAGACGAGAGATGTGAAAAATTGATGAAAGTGAGATCATTTTGTTATTGTGAGATATGTGAGAGGTTGAGAGATACTTAGATATCTTTATATAACCTATTTTCTCTCATTATTTCCGTGGATATAAGTCAAACTTACCGGCTGAGAAGGCCAAACTGTTTGAGCTGTAGAAAGACAAAACTAGTCATTCACATGGGATAGGAATTTATAAAGGCACACCCCAATTGTCAAGGGCACTCCCACTCCCCTTTGGCTTTCTTTATGAATTTGTCTTTAATTTATTTGGACAAGTATACTCATCTTCTTTATTTTAGTTTCAGAGGATTAGTGTTAAGCTTAGGGATGGCGGCTGGGAGAGAAACATGTGGAGGCGGAGGGTGTTTGATGCTGTTGGTTAGGGAGGGTATGGCAAGAAGAGACAATAGGTGGTGGGGTAGGAGTGGGAGGGTGGCCGGGAGGGTAGAGGAGGATGGTCGGAGGTGATGGGGAAGATGAGGAGGAGGATGAGAGAGAGAGAGAGAGAGAGAGAGAGAGAGAGAGAGAGAGAGAGAGAGGAGGGAGGGAGGAGGGTGGTCGGAGGTGATAGGGAAGAGGAGGGAGGGTGGTCGGAGGTGATAGGGAAGAGGAGGGAGGGTGGTCGGAGGTGATAGGGAGGAGGAGGAGGAGGGCGGGAGGGAGGGAGGGAGGAGGGTTTGGGTGAGGGTATTTTTAAAAAATAGACGTATTATTTTCTTAGTAAAAAAATATAGTTTTTCAAACTTCAAAGGTGTGCCTTAGAAGGAGCATGCTCTTAGAAGGGGTTCCCTTAAAGAATTGGAGTGGTTTTTTTTATAAATTTCTGATGATGGGGCTTTAAAACCCATTAGGATTTAGCTGAAATGAAATTGAAGTAAGCCCACAGTTGCCAAACAATACCAGCAGTTTAGTTAAATCCCAAATGGATATGGGTTTATTTTTTCTATTATCTTTATTTTTATTTATTTGTCAATAAATTTTAAATGCACACGGCAACTTTCTAAGTACACCCATTTTCTAAGTTCACCCATAAAATTCCACAATAAAGGTTTTTCTAAATACAATCCACTATATTCCCAAGTTACGCTTATTTTTCTTTTTTCTTTAGTTTTTTCTCTCTCCTTTATCTCTCATTGTCCTTGACCAACTCCGTAACCAGCTCCTTCCTAACCACTCGATCTCGTGTCTGTCTCATCTCCAACAGCCCGATCACTCCCTCCCCCTCTTAAAATCCTAGCCCCTATAATGCATTGTTTTCACTTGCTTTGAAAGACAAGTGTGCGGCTGGAAGATGCAGACAAAATTAAAACGGTATATCCGAGATTTTAGTTTGTATATACAAAACATGTACATATCATAGTATGTAAGAAATAAAATGAATATGTTGTATGACACAGTCATCAAGGAAGATACTGTATTTTCATTAAGGAAAGATAAGTACAATATAATGTGTACATAATACAGAACCAAAACGCAAAATAGGATATAACTAGATATACAATAAAAGTACAAAAATACAAAAAATCTCCATTGCAGCCCTCAAACCTACCATATAGCCTTGACCTGCTCCAAGAAATGCGGATCACTTTTGGTGGTGGGCATGCTCTTCAATCTCTGAAGCTAGAGTATGAGAACACCCAGGGAATTAAACGTAATAAGTAGGGAAAAAATAAAATGGAAAAAGCTATAATAATGTATATGATAAGGTATAGATCAAGAGGATCATGAAAGCCCGAGTAATAGTAAGGTTATATGAATGAAAATGTTCGGTGTTAAGTGTCCATGTGACTATGATGAATTCTTAGTATAACATGAATGCTAGTCTAGTAAATAAATCAATCAATAATATGCAGCGGAAACATAAGTGTATAAACCCTGTTTCACAAGTACCACGTATATCTGGAAAAAGCTAAAATAAACCCCGTTATGTATCTCATATTACATAATGTGTTGAGAATTCTATAGCTGGCTCCCACTAATCCAGGAGACCACTAACCCTTGAACCATATAATACTTAGCTCGAAGTGATCTCTCTAATCATCGCATAGTGTACAATCCCATTGTGACTCTAAATTAGTTAATTATTTTTTATGTTATTCATAACAGACATAATGTTGTGTGTACAGTAATCAATAGGACTCATTGGATCCTAGAGTGGCCAAATCATGGACCGGTCTATTTGACTTACTGTGACACTCTAAATTCTATATGACATTTAGATCCATGAGTATCAATTGTGGGCACTATATCACTATTAGTGGATTAATACCTCACTTAGAATCTCGTCAGGTTTTAATGTAGGCTTTATACCACAATTGGCAGGTCATTGCCTCACCATGATCTCCCATATTGGGCTCTTTGTATGGGCTCATATCACAGTTGGTTGGTTAGTGCCTCACCCAAAACTGCATCGGTTCTTAGTATGAGCTTAATCTTATAGATACTAAAAATATAGTGATGGGTGATCATGAATAGGCTCTATGGTTGAAAAACGAGTGAAACAGATATCGAAATTGAGCGAGATCAAGTTCAACGAAGTCTGTGCAATAAAGCCAACTTTAAGCCCAATTTGACCCTTATTCAGCCAAAACTAAAAACATCTCTGTGGGGAAGAATTGAAGACTTTTGAATTCTCTTTTCGACGATCATTGGATCACCTTAATCAGACTTGCAGATCAGAAATTATGGTCATCGAATTGAAGTACTATCAAGCTGAAATTGCCAAGAAGTCGCGGCTCATCAATGGCGACTTCTGCCATTGATGGCAGCCTTTCCTGTGCTCTGTCATTGTTATAGGACATCAATTCACTATTGATGTTGCCTATCATTGATGGAAGGTAAGATGTATGGCCCAAGTTGGGCTTTTGACGAGAATTTCATGGTAATCATGTGACAAACTCATTCCAGATCAAATTGAGATGTTTTCCTTTGGTATAACTCCTTAGATAATTTAAATTAAAGTGGAATTTGATGAAAATACTATAGTTAAATATAAAGGATTTGAGAATCTATGATCTCTCATCTCCAATATCAAAGGGGCCTCCAGTTGATCTCTCTAGAAAATTTCTGAAAAAATCGCATGAGAGCTGCTGCCTCATCTTCTGGAAGAGCAAAATCTTCATACTAACAAAATCTTAACTGCATCTCTATCAACTCCATCATTGCATATGAAGGAGAAGAGAGCTTTCACATCGAGCTCGTTTGTGGAGAAGGGTCATATTGCCGTGAGGATTTTTTACTATGATCAACACCACACATCCAACAAGTGAGATTCCTCATTTTCTTATTCCTTTTTTGATCTTTCTCATCAATCTTTGCATAAAATTGGGGTCAAATTGTAAAGGGGCCAAAGAATCGCTCTGGCTAGATACCCATCGTTGCAGTTCAAAAATTATTTTACGGAAAGTTGTGATTTTTGTTGAGTAATTATAACAATTGAATTGTACATTCATACTGTTTAAGGATTAAATTGTTTATTAGTACTCTTGTGATCGTTTGATTTTATATAGTCACTTTTCTCATATTTTATCAGTTTCGATTGATTCTTAGGCGAAACAGATACCATAATAGGTTGGTTAGTGCCAAACCAAGAATTTCTATATTGAGCTCTTAAAAATATTAATAACAGTACGTAGCTTTATATCACTACTCTATTTCCCTATTCAAGTTTAGTTTGTTATATCTCTAGTATACATATAAGTCAATTATGTTACAAGTTGCCTTATCTAGGTTCAGTATGTTTTATCATATTCTGCAAGGTTCAAGATATTTAGAATGGCATAAGATGTGTTTGGGTAAATTTTAAATCAGGTTTGGCTTGGTCAAATAGATGGCAAGTAGTATTGACTACTATCTGGTGGTTTCACCAAGTCAAATCCCTCTGGAATCTCTTCAAGAGTATAACCATGATCTTGGTCCAATTTTAGCATGTCTAATTTATTATATTATTAGCAATACATAATATAGTAACTAGCCCTAGAAAACCTATGTCTAAACCCTAAGTTTTAAATTAAACTTGATTATGGGTTTTTGATCAATATCAAATATTTATTATTCAGCATATATTTTTAAAGGTTAATCAAAGCAAGATATTCTATATATTAAATAGAGTATCAGAAAAAAATTCTAGGAGATTTGGCAAAAACCTGGTCATTGCCCCAAGTAGAGATCCTTTTTGGTCAAACCTCCTAGGTCAGGGGTAGCAGATTGAAATATTGACATAGAAACATTTAAATTATCTAAATAAGATTATACTATCATAATATTTATTACCTAATTACAATATTTAACTTGATTAAAAATATAACAATATTTTTAATAAATGTTGCTTTAGCTCTCAGGTCTCGCTGTTTTCTATCAATTTGCAATTCTCAATCAAGTTTGAAATATCAGGAGATCCGCAAAAAGAAGACAAGATCATAGCTTAAAGCTCAAGTCATGCTAATTTGTTTGAACCGCTTTATGATGGGTCAACCAAGTCAGAACCTTTCATAATTTTGTTAGGAAATCTAATCATCCACATATATGATAACTATAGCTTCTAATTTGAGTTCAATCCACTTACCATAAATTTCTATTTATAAAATCTAAACATATTAGAAATTAAAATTGTCAATTCTTAATCATTTCTTAGCTTGATCCCTATTCGAGCCATTATCAACCATTCAGGATATTTGTCGAACATTCAGACCATACTAGAAATATGAGGACTCAGAAAGGAAATCACACACTAAAATTCATATGAGTTGGCCTTAATGAGACCGCTGAATAGGGGAAATTACTACTATGTGGAGTCCCGCTAAGTCCAAACATGATGATTTTTTTTATCACATATCGGACGTGGGTTACTTCCACAAGATATGAAGCTAATAAAGATAGACACACACATACATACATACATACATCAAAATATGATTACAAGTGAAAAGTGTAATAATTTTAGTTTATTTTGTGCACTCAGAGTCTAATTTTGATAATTAATACAAGAAATTAATGATATATTATTTTTATTGACCGAACTCTCCATTAATATTTTTGTTAGTGTTTTATGACCTTTTTACAGGGTTCTATGTGGAAGGTAAATGGAAAATCAAAACGTATTTCAGATATCAGTCTAGACTGACTAATTGACAAGTTTGACTATCGATAGCTAACTGTAGAATCACATGACTGTATTTGGCAAGAGCAGCTGTTGATGGAGAGGTTGATACGGCTTTAGACAGTCACAACGGCTGAAGCAATATTTAAAAAAAAATTATGTAAAGAGAGTTTCCTTTTAAATAGAATTCTTGTAAGTTTTTGAGAGGCTGTAAATATCCAATATAATTCAAAGTTTTAGAGATAATAATAATATATGATATAGATATAGAGAAAATAATATTAGCTTTTGTTGTTAATTTTAAACGAGAGATTTTTTAGAATAATTTTATACTCTTTCATAGTTATTAATAAAAGAATCTCTTTTATTCATATATTGATGATTATGATGAGTTTGAGTGGTTAATTTTCTATGTTAATTTAGATGAGATAACAAATCCTAAAAAATTATTGGTATATGTTTATTTGCTTATTATGCTTAATTGTATTACATAAAAATTAATATTTTTTAGTTTCCTATTATCTTCTTAGGACTTAGATATGCTTTTGAGCCTTTGATGATATATACTTTGATAATATATTCGTTACTTAGTTTTTGATGTACAGTAAACTCTTTACGCACGGTTTATACTTAGACTTTGAATATTTTTTATTATTCATATATCATGCTTAGATCAATTTGAAATATATATAGGATTAACCAAGGAAAAAATTTAAAATATCAAGTTTGCAACTTTATATGTTTTCGTACTTCAAAAATATATTTTCTAGTTGTAAGAAGACCACGCGACCTATGCAACTAAAATAATTAAGTATAAACATATATATTAAATTATTCTAAAGGATAATTAACTTATTTTAATAAATTTTCTCTAGATAATTAATAATCAATCAATCTTATTTTAATAAATCCAAAATCAAAACTTTTTCTTCCATAATCTATTTTAAATAAGTGTCTAATAAAATAAATTAATGATTCTTGAGAGAATGATCTTGGGTTTACCACCCTTGTACTGCTTGTCGATCTCTTATACTTGGGAGTGTACGATTTAGATCACAGTCAACATATATGAAAATTAAATAGCAAAATAAAGAAAAAAATGGTTTTTGAAATAAAAACTCCACTTACCTTAAATCCTATACTCCAAAAGTAAGCTCCAAGCCTTCTCCCTTATCATTCCAGGTGTGAATGATAATGAGAGAGAAAAGTGAAATGAAAAATATTTTGGGAGAGAAGAAAATTTGAAACTCCCCCAATGCTATGCACTGCCTATCCCAAGTCAGCATAAAGGAGGAGGGTTGTGGTAGGTTAGTGACAGCAAACATAAGATATTATCATATATTATGACATAATCCAAAATATGAATTTCGTTGGGGCTTCCCTACTGAGCAACGTGCTACATCGGAGCCCGGGTGTAGTGAAAAATGTGTGAGGGTTGCTAGGTCGTCGCCTAGAAGTGACTCGCCATGTCGTCTCCTGGATGTGGTGTCAAACATAAGAGAGTTTTCACATCTTAATGAACGGGTGAGGGTAAAGAATTTAGCTCATAAACATAAATTTCGGTTTGCATCATGAAATATAGATTTCCTTATAGGTACATTAGTAGAATTAGTTGATGTTATGATTAGAATGAGGGTTAATATTTTGTGCGTGCAGAAGACTAAGTGGGTAGGTGAGAAACCCAAAGTCATAGAGGCTTGGGGTTATAAACTTTAGTATACGGATAGAGATAGAAATCGTAATGAGGTAGGTGTGATCATAGATAAGCAATTACTTGGGAATGTAGTGGAGGTTAGGAGAAAGGGTGATAGAATTTTATTAGTTAAACTTATTTTAGATTGAGAGATTTTTAAGGTCATTAGCGCCTATGCACCACAAGTAGAACTTGATGAATCCAGTAAATATCAATTTTGGGAGGATCTAGATGAGATAGTATAATACCCGTTAGAGAAAAACTATTTATTAGTAGTGATCTCAATAGGCATGTAGGAACTAGTCGTAATGGATTTAATAGTGTACATGGAGGATTTGGTTTGGGAGAAAGAAACAAAACAGGTAACTCAATTTTAGATTTTATTTTGTCTTATGATTTAATTTTAGTGAATATTTGGTTTAAAAAGAGAGTTTCTCACTTAGTTACTTTTAAAAGTGGATCGAATGCAAACCAAATAGATTTTTTTTTTAACTAGGAGGGTAGATAGAGCTAGTTGTATCGATTGTAAGGTAGTGTCAGGTGAGAGTGTAGTTACCTAATATATACTCTTAGTTTTAGATATTCAGATTAGATAGAAACTTAGAAAAATTAAGTATAAATTAGATCCTAAAATTAAGTGGTGGCGATTAGAAAGTAATTAAAAAGTTTTGTAGATAGAGTAGTACAAGAAGCAGATTGGAGGGACCATGATAATTCTAATATAACATGGAACAAAATGGCTAGTTAAATATATATTCGGTGAGTCGAGAGTCGGTGCTCTACCATGTAAGGATACATCATGGTGGAATGAAGAGGTAAAAAATGTTATTAAGATCAAGCGAGATTTTTATAGAGATTTAAAAAATAATAATAATAATAATGGAATAAGTTTTGAGAAGTATAAATTAGCAAAAAATGAGGCTAAGAAAACTGTTCAGGATGTAAAAACTAAATTATATAAATAAGTATATGAGAAGTTGGACGATAAAGAGGCAGAAAAGGATATGTATAGAATTACTCGAATAAGAGAGAGAAAGTCTAAACACTTATGTACTGTAAAGTGTATTAAAGATGAGGATCAGACGGTTCTAGTTCGAGATGAAGATATTAACGAAAGATGGAAAAATTATTTTGATAGATTATATAATGATAGTTTCTTAAGATTTGGGAGATCTTACTATTCAATATGAGAATATGAATCGTAGTTTTATACGTAGAATTAAAAAGTCTGAAGTAAAAGAGGTTTTGAAGATGATAAAATCAAGAAAAACTGCTGGTCCATATGAGATTCTTATAGAGGTATGGAGATATTTAGGAGGGATTAGTGTGAGGTGGCTAACAGATCTTTTTAACAAAATTTGGCAAACTAAGAAAATATCAAATGAATGGAGAAAGAGTACCCTAGTTTCTCTGTATAAGAATAAGGGCGACATTCAGAGTTGTTCTAACTATCGGAGAATAAAACTCATGTGTCACACTATGAAGTTTTGAAAAAGGGTAATTGAACATAAATTGCGATAAATTGTTAATATATAGGAGAACCAGTTTGGATTTATGCCGGGACGATCGACGACAGAAACTATTCAGTTACTTCGTCAACTTATAGAGCTATTCCGAGAGAGAAATAGAGATTTGCATATGGTATTTAGCGACTTAGAGAAAGCCTATGATAAGCTTCCACGAGAGATATTTTGGTAGATATTGATGAAGAAAAGAGTTCTCATCAAGTATATCGATATAATTAAGGACATGTATAATAGAGTAGTGGCCAATGTCAGAACATGTGATGGTTTAACAAGTAATTTTTTTATCATAATTGGATTGCATCAAGAATCTATATTGAGCCCATTTTTATTTACTATAGTGATGGATAATCTTACTAAAGCCATTCAGGATGAGATACCTTGGTGTATGCTATTTACTGATGATATTGTCTTAGTTGATGAGACAAGAGCAGGGGCAAATACCAAGTTAGAGTTATGGAGGCATACATTAGAATTTAGAGGTTTTAGATTAAGTAGGTCTAAAATAGAGTATATGGAGTATAAATTTAGTAAACAAAAGACTATAGATTATAATGCTGTAAAACTGGATAGGTAAGAGATACAAATGAGCAGTCGGTTTAGATATTTTGGTTCTATTATTCAGAATGATGGAGAGATTGATAATGATGTTAATCATAGGATACAAGCTGGCTGGTTGAAATGGAGGAGGGCAACGGGAGTTTTATGCGACCGTAACATTCCGTTAAAATTGAAAGAAAAATTTTATAAGACTGTTATTAGGCAGCTTTATTATATAGCACGGAATATTGGGCTATAAAGAAACGTCATTCACAAAACATAAGTGTAGTAGAGATGCGCATACTCCATTGAATGTACGGCAACACTAGGAGAGATAAAGTGAGAAACGAAAATATTCGTACTAAGGTAGATGTAGTTCCCATCGATGAAAAGATGCGAGAAAATCGCTTACGATGATTTGGTTATGTGCAACGTAGGCTTACAAGTACACCAGTTCGAAGAGAGGAGTTTATCAATGTAGGAAAAGTTAAAACAACGAAGGAAAGACCGAAAAAAATATGGATGGAGGTGATACGCGAAGATATGGAGTCTAGAGGTTTAAATAAGGAGATATTACTTGATAAAAATGAATAAAGAAGGAATATCAAAGTGATCGATCCGGCGTGATTCTTTTTTGGTTCATGTAGCCTACTCCAAATACTTGGAATAAAAGGCTTAGTTGTCGTTGTAGAGAAGAAAAATTGAGTTTATGTATTAATTAATTTACTATTCAATGGTCTAATCTCTAAACATAGGCAAACTATTGCCACCTCTCTAAAATAGGTATCACTTGGTTTGGACTGAAGTAAAGAGAGATTACCCTTATAAGTTTATTGGGTATGTGGATGTGTATTTAGAAGGCTTAATCTGTTTTGATTCTAATTAAATAGAAAATAGAAGAAAAGATAATAATTCTCTAATTAGATAGTTCCAATATTATTTCTCCCTCTTTAATTGGCTAAAATGACAAGACAAGATTCTTGCGAATAGAGAGAAAATAAAAGTGAAAGAAAAGAAAATAAAAATAGTTAAATTTGATTTTGGATCGGAGAAATTTGACATGTCCATAAAATTTCCAAAAAATACTGAAAATAGAATAAGCAAGGCAAGCAGAGTGCAATTCACTAAATAGTTATTGGATGGGTACTTGGAGGATAGATATTATTAAAATAGAACCGACAAATCAAAAATTGTATATTTGCCGATTTTGGAGCTATCTAAGAATATTCCAGAAAATATATCAAAAATAAAAAATATTTGAAAAACAATAACCTCGAAGGTAAAATATTGTCTGAAGTTATGAAATTCAAGTTATGCTCTAATTGGACTCGGGTCATTACCGGATTGGATTTTCACATAAAACTATAAAATATTACCATAAATCTAGTTTGAAATGAATCACCTCAAAGTTAGAATTTTATTTTGGGGGGTGTCACCAATTTCAAGATGGATGGATCCGAAGTCAAATGGTTATTGATAGAGTCGAACTAGGGCTCTTGGCCCCACCAAAATACATAAACTAGTATAGAAATACGAGATAGAGCCAGTACACACCATATTGGACTACCATCAATGTATGAGGCTCTCATATTGACTTTTCCAATATGGAGAGCATTGGTTCAGAAAGCAGGATGACTAGGAGTGCTACATCTCCTTTCAAAATTTTTCTAGAAAGGTAATTCTTTAAACTATTTCTAATTTAATTATTGAGATCTATTAGGGTTTAAATTTTTTTTCATTTTCAAAGTTTTGAGAATTATTAGTATTTTAATTTAATAAAAACATTTAAAAGATATATAATAGAAGAAAGAGGAAAAGATAAAGTGTAATAAAATTGAAGAAGATTAGGACAAATTCATTAATAGTTTGTAATGGGAATTTTGTAATAAAATTAAAATTTCAGTGAGGGTACTGAGAAAATTGGTGGGTGGATGCATTTAGAACTTTTTCTATATTTATTTGGTTTGATACATTAAACGGCTATTGGAGATTGTGACCAACCACTCCGAAATGATAGGATGCAGTCGTTGAGCTTTTATTTTAGCAAAAAAGTAAATATAGAATTAATTTTATATATAATTAATAAAACTAAATACGAATAATAAATTCGTAACTCTTGATTTAACCCGACCTACGCTACATGGGCACCTAGTGATTATTATTCCCTTCCTTGGACTTGCATCTCCTCCTCCTTCCTATAGAACCCTCTGGCAGCAGCCCTTGATCTCCGACAACCCCTTGATCCCATCGGATTTTGCAAGGTTGTGATGACCCGCACCTATATAACATATTTTTTTTTATATAATATATTACTAATTTACTTTATGATAATATTATTTTATTTTTAATTACTTAGTTATTTAAAGAGTAACTAAAAATATAAAATGATCTTATCTAAAACCTAATTTATTTTAATTTTTAGAATTTATCTGATCTTTATATAAAGTTCATGCTCATGTTGTGTAGCTTAAAACTTAATAAGAGAATAAAAATAAAATGTGATTCTGAGAGGACTCAATCTCTTAAGATCTCACCAATACACCTAATTAAATTGCAAGTCCAAACCACTATACTATGTTACTAGATAGTTAGGTTGACAATCAAATTACTATTTAAATTAGTATTGACTATTCATCTTCTTCAACCTCCAACCTCCCGACTCCTCATATTTTCATTAATTCAATAATGATACTCTCAATTTAACTCTCCTCTTTAATTCTGAAAATTAAACTCTCTAAATTAAATTAAAATATTTCATATTCTAAAGCCCCCAATTTGAAATCTATATTAACCAACATTTTTAACTCATTTCAAACATAGAGTCCATCCTCTAAAATTCTCTCTCCCTCTCATCTAGCCAGACCAACTCACTGGAGCCACCATCGGAGTTGTTGGAGTTGCTATCACTGTCCTCAATACTAGAGCTGCCACCACTTTGATGGAGAGAAACAACTTCTTCCTCCTCTTTTCCATTTTTTGAATCTCACTCTTTTGTCAAAATCAAAAGATAATAAATAACTCTATCTTCCTATTGTGTCTAAATCATCTTAATGGATTGTAGGTTAACATATCAATTATTTAGCAACCATCATAACTTAAACTCGCTATCGTATAAACCTTATAAGATGGATCCTGATCCGTTTATTGATTTTAGACCTGTTAGACTAATTGATACTAAAATCATTTTTAGTGTTTTATTAATATTGAAAAATCCCAAAAACTCTCTAAATTCATATTAAACTATTTTTAATATTTGTATAATATTTTTATGTATAGATTGTTTCGTTGTATCACTAATTGATTAATAACGTGAATGCAATCGAGATGAGTTTATTTTTAGACTCACTAATCATACTATTATATATAATTATTGTTTCAATTATGTTATTTATTTTGTATAATTGATTTGTTATTTTATATTAATTCATCAACTACTTGTTATTGTTTCTGTTATCAAAAATTTATTATATTTATTATGCAATTATTATTAAATTTGTTCACATTGTATAACTAGATTTAAGAATATTGATATATAAAATTTTTGGTAAATCATATAAAAAGTATAATCGTAGAAAAATACTATTTGTGATATTATTTTGCATTTTTGTCTAGAAAAGTTGTCTTATATATTGATTATATAATTAAAGAACATCTGTAGCATAAAAAACTTACATAGCTGATATATTTTTATGATGTCTCAAATTAGTAAATTTTTGATTTAGTTAACTGTGATCTATTCAATAAATTATAAATCGAACAAACTTTTGAACTATACTTTTGATAACCTATTAAAACCAAATTGAAATATTGTACATGATGTGATTCATATACAAGTTATAAGAAAAAGAATTTGGATCCGACATGTACTATATTTGAATAACATTCAGTTAGGGAAATGCCGAATGACTGAAAATACTCATAATAAAGAATTTGTACAAATTTTTTATAATAAAATTGATAGCCTAATTAATTATCCAAGTTCAATTCTCAATCAATAGTTTTAAAAATTGAATTATGAAACTATCCTCTTGGAAATATAAAATGATATGATTGGACTAACATGCCATCCAAAAAGAAATCTTTATATTTAATAGTTAATACAATAGAATTACTTCAAGCAAATGCTTTAATATGTCCGATTACTAGGTATATGGACACAGGTACAAGGAGTAGGCTATGCCCATGTATGGAGACAAAAATTTAACTTACAAGGAGCATATTTTCTATGATATCAAGCAATTCTTTTCAACCATAACATTGGATGATAGTGCATTACGTTACATTAAACTAAAAATAGTAGAACAACGTGAAGATGTATATTCTAGGATAAAGTCTGAAAACGCCCACTCTAAGTATCAGCACTATGCTTCTAAGGGACACCAATGATATTTCGAAAATCTTTGTTTTTTTCTTAGGGCACACCCTATATTTCCCAAATCACTCTTCCTTCTTTTCTCCCAAAACAAAACCTTTTTATTGATAAATGAGTTTTATTTCACTTTATGCAAGTTAACGGATATGTTTTTATACTTATTACTTATTGATTTATGTGATCTATTTTTTATATCATGTGTTGAGATTTAAAAATATGACTTTTATCGAAAAAAAGATAGATTAAGCAATGATTTGATAGATACATGTTCAAAAGTAGAATTCTTTTATTGTTTTATACTTGAGATCATATTATATTGATTGTCATATGGTTTTTATTGCAAAAAAATTGGCCAAAAATAGCATTTTCATTGAATTATATTGATTGTACAGAAATTTGGATTAGGAAAAATCCTAGCCCATCTGTGAACCTACTAGTTGTTGACTGGAAAATAATTGATGAGGAGGGAGTCCACATCTGTCAATATCTCAAAGAATCCAAATAGAATCAAAGTGGATGGAGATATCAAATCTGATCAAATTCAAATTAAATTTGATCTAATCAAATCAAACTGGAAATCTCAGAGATTCTCCCAAATATTCCCTTGATCAAATTATGACCAGATTCAATGAACCAAATCAGGTTAGATTAAATTTAATATTTGATGAAGATTATAAAGAGATTTCATTTTTATTTACAAGGTTGGTGATCCACTAAACTTGTGTCTATAAATAGACGTCATGAGGTATTGTGCAGGGCACCTTTGGGGAGACCTAAGGTCAACTATTCGACGCGCTCTTGAGTGTGTGCCGGTCATCCGACCAAATCTTGCATAGGCACATTCATAAAAATTAGCAAACTGACTGTTGCCATGCTGCTTAAGAAAAACTAGCACATCGGCCGTCGTCATGCTGCTCCTATCTCTGTCGGATAGTCAACATGGTATAAGGTCTACGCTCCATAGCCACATGAAATGCCCACTACTTTTTATAAAAAGAGAGATAAAATTTATAAATCTCTCTTCTTGTTTTCTACTTTTTTTTTTCATTGTAATTTTGAGATAATTACAATGTTTGAAGATTATTGTAATATATAGCAACGAAAAGAATCAGAAAATTTTACCGAAACTGCTTATTATAAGGTTGTGGTGCATTCCAAATTAACATGGGAGTAATCTTCATCGTTGAAATTTCGACCAATGAAATTCGAGTTCATCTCCTCAGACGGCAAACCCGAAGGCAACAGAAACCTCTGCCATCCTCTGTATTTTCTCGGACTTTACCTAGAAATTAATCAAAAAAAATAAAAATAAAAAATAAAAAAGAGAGAAAATTAAGAGAAAGAGAGAGAGAGAACCAGTTCTCAGATCATGCGCGATCTCATGAAAATCTCCCTGATTGAAATCGAATCGATCGCTCTGAGGCGATGCTAACGGCGAAGGTAAGCTCCGGCCTGGCTCACCCGGAGAGATTTTACGTCGCCGCGGCCTACGCCGAGATCGGCACTAGGTCCCAAGGCTCCTCCTTCTTGCCAGTAACGGCCTCGTCGGGATCCTCCTCTACCCCGTCGCCTTCTCCCGCCTTCCATCTCATCTCCCCCGATCCGCCACCGTGAATTTCTCATCCGCCGCCTCTCTGGCGAGCTTGTTGGTCGCATCCTCGGCGCTTCCGGTCGTCGGCCATCGTCGTTGCCCTGCTGCAGGTCCGCCTTCTCATGATCCACACCCCCAAAACCCTAACCCTAGCCGCCTCTCTTGCCGGCAACGAGGCGGTTGGGGTTACGTGCGCGTGGGGGCTCTAGATCGCGTGATGGTGTTGCTCTGGGGCGGTTGAAGTGGCTGCGCTGGCCGGCGGCCGGAAGCCCGCAGGATGGCCAGTGAGATCGTGGGTCCAGAGATCGGAGAGAACGGCGTCAGGTTAAAATCTCGGCTATCCTTTCCTTGGAGTCACCCATCGTAGACCTGCTGCTTGCCCCCGGCCGATCGTCTGAAACTCTAAACCTGGAGGTTGATTGAGAGGCTATCCAGGCGCTGTCCCTGTGAACTTCGAAACCTTGTCTTCGTCAATCAGCACCTGTTGACTAATGGAGGACTTCGAAAGGGCTCGGATTGGTGCGTGGAGAGGGTTTCATTAGGCCCTTGTGAGAAAAACATGGAGGTGAAGAGCAAATAAAAGCAAAGTTGAACTAATGGAATACATTGCCTCACCTCTCTCTAGCGTTGAGTCAAGCTTCCCTTTGCTAGGTTGCGGTGAATGGTGATGGATGGACCTTACTGGGTGGTGATCCTTCTCTGTACCCAAAAATGTCTCCATAACATTGAGCATATGACTTGACCTGTAGTCCGGTGGATGAGTAGTGAGCATAAAGGCCTCTCAGCTTGAAGAGAGATGTTCCAGTCCCATGTGTTAAAAGGATATGTTCTGTGCATTCTTCACTTGTGTTTTCTGTTCTTGACAATTGGTGTCCCACCTTATACCACACCAGAGCTTGGAAACGGCTACCTAGAGGTTGGATTAAAATTACTGGTAGGAACACTGAAATGGCTATCTAGTGGTCAGATTAAGATTAATTGTAGATACATGGGAGAGCCTATGTCGCCATGCCACTGTCGCTAGAGTGAAGCCACCGGGTTGTTGGGCCAGTTTTGCTACAGTGAATCCGCCACAGATGTTAGACTAGGAAGCTTGTGAGATTGTGGTGGTCCAAAGGGTTTAAAGCATCTGATTGTTATGTTTCATTTATCTACTACTTTGGAGTATTTAGCTCCTCTTGCTATTTCTGCTGGCAGCGTGGATTTGGCAAGGGCAGCGAGACTGGGAAGTTCTGTTAGTGCTGGATCTCGACAATATACATGATCAATTGACAGTTGCAAAGTTGTGGGGGTTGTTGCACTCTATGGCTTTGGAGATCTTCTTAGCCAAATTGGTCAAATTGGTCATCTATCTGAGATCATTGCCAGAGTCATCACGCAGCTTATTTAACTGAATATGGATGATAGAGTCTTCAGGCTCCGGAGGCTGATGATGAGACATTCGATTAAGTTGCAATACTTATGCTGCAATTGTTGATGAACCAAAAGATCTCATTTCAAAGATTAAAGGAAAGTTGTCATGGAAACTGCTTGATGCGGCTGGTGCAAAAGGTGAGAATTGGAAACAAAGGAGGCAGCTGCGGAGGCCCAGGCCTGTTTTCGCAATGCAGACAAGTGTGATCGCGATCGTGGCAACAACTACAGTGCCTGTAGTCCTCAGCTCGTCCACATTGCCATCACCCTTGACTTTGAGTACCTACGTGGAGTCTTGATCGTTGAATTTTAATCAATGTAAACAGGAAGAGGTTGCGGCCTCTACGAAGAATTGAATTCCTGTTTAACAGGAGTATCAAGACTTTGCAAGAAGGCCATGGCCTCTTTCCCCAAAGTCGCATCAGCCTCTTCTCCATCGGAGCACAATTAGCACCAGTCATTTCAAGGACCGACTAACTTGATGCAAATTTCCACTAGAACAGAGGATTTCATCATCCACAAATTTAAATTGCATAGTCCATACATCAGAGAAGACCTACCATGAACAGCTCTCAGTTGCAGAGATCTCCAACAGCACCTTCAAGCCGTCTTCCATGATGGCCAAGTGCGACCCCAGTCATGGCAAGTACATGGCTTACTGCCTCATGTACCGTGGTGATGTGGTGCCCAAGGACATGAATATTGTTGTTGCCACCATCAAGACCAAGCACACCATCCAAATGGCCGACTGGTGCCTGATTCAAAATGTGGCATCAACTACTAGCCGCCAACGATGGTGACGGATGGTGATCTATCCAAAGTGCAAGGGGTGTGTGTGATTTCCAACTCCACCGTCACTGCGGTCTTTTCTAGCACCGATCGCAAGTTTGATCTCATGGATGAGGGCGTGAAGGAGGGTGAGTTCTCTAAGTCATGATCCTCTCACTTCCAACACGCTCACCACCAACTGTTCGATGAAATTCCCAACTCGGACTTTACCCTGAAATTTATCCCAAAAAAGGAAGAAGTTCGATCGAAATAATACCAGTCATGATACTACGTCCACTACTATAGTAATTGATACAAAAAACCAACCTGGGCCGCGACAGCGTAGCCATCCCGGAGGGTATCTCCGAGGAGAGAGCCAACATCCGCATCATCGTCGAGATCGTTTCTGCCATGTCGAGATCGTCTTGCCACGCGAAACCGTCGACCTCAACACAAATCCATCCTGAAGCCATGATCCTTTGCAGATTTAATCAGATCCTGTGGATTCAGCAACGCCCACATAAAAAAGATGGAACAAGAAGCGGACAATGACCTCGCTCGCCAACTGTTCGATGAAATTCCTAACTGACAACTACCGTCCTTGGTTCCTATTCTCACCTCAACCATCGGTGTGATGCCTTCAACCACCACCATTAGTAACAAAAAGTAGCAGTCATGAGGCGTGCTAGGTGCTGTCGTAGGGAGCCAGAGCAACGGTAAATTGAATGTTCTTGAGGCGCTTGTGGGGCAAGATTCCTTGCCGAGGGGGTCAGAATCTGCACGAGGAGGCCGCTGGTCCACTGTCCGAAGCGACTAAGAGGCGGTGGAGGGGGACGAGTGAGGCAGTTCCTGCACGTGCATAGGAAGATGTTCTTTGATTTCAATGAGATCATGCTTTCAATGAGATCATGCTGAAACTGATAGTGAAAGATCAAAGGGGTTTTGGTTAAGCAAATTCATTTGAAGGTTTTTTTGAATGTCATCCTAGAATAAGACCAACCAGAATTGGTGTCATCACAAAACTTAAATGGATATCATGGACAAAGGTGCAGATGAAAGGAACTTCTTTATAGCAACCTAATCCCTCTTAGACTTGGATATACGAGCGTTGTTGTGAATCACAGTCAAGAAGAAATAAACAAAAACCTGAGAGGTACCTTGGCCCGAGAAGATTTGTTTCCCGGTAATCAGGCTCGAGCCTGCCGAGGAGGCAGGTCTTTTCGGCAAAGCGCCGCTCCGATCGTGCCGCCTACATCTTCGCCGATCTTCACCAGAACTCAAGCAGTTGAGAGGCCTCAAAAAGCAAACTCATAATCACTACAAGAAAAAAAAATTCAAAGCCCATGATGAATGTAGAAATGAGCTAAACGCGAGGCTAAACCCACGTACAACGCAGATCAAGCCAGCGTAAAACTAGCCAGATGCAAGGCTAAGTCCGCAACTGAATTGAGAGGCTAATTCAGTGCGCGGAGCTAAACCAGCGAACGAGTCTAACTCAGTGTGCGAGGCTAAGCTAGCGCACAAGTCTAACGCTGCATATAAGCGAGGTTAAATTATAATCTAAAGTCGAAACTAAGCTCGCTAAAGTCAACCAGAATGCAAAGCCAAGTTCCAGTGTAGCATAAAATTGTCAAGACGTGAGGCTACGTGTCACCCTTACACAGAAAAAATTAGAATGCAAGGCTAAGTTTTAGCCCAGTGCAGAAATGTCAAAATGTGAAGTCAAGACTCAGCCCCATGTAGAAGTATGCAAGGCTAACACTCAGCTCAGCCATGCATTAGAGATTTGAAGCGTCAAACTAACCGTGAGCCTCACGTAGTCTATGATGAAAATGAAAGTAATTTGTGCCTTATGATGGATTCCATGACTAGCAGAATGAGGCTTACACAGGGGGTGGGACCCACATCTAAAGAACATTGCATATATAAGACGAGGTTAAGTCTGAAACTAGAAGGCTAATACCTGCATACAGTGAAGGCTAAGCCAACATAAAATCATCTAATGCAAACTAACTCGAGACTAAGCCAGCGTAAAGTCATCTAAACGCGAGGCTAATTCGAGACTAAATCAGCATGTATGGTTAAACTTGTGCGCGAGGCTAAGCCAGCGCACGAACTCATCCAGAGTACAAAAATGAATATAAATACGAGGCTAAGATTCAGCCCCGCATCGTCTACTACGAAAAAGAAAATAATCTACTACCACATGACAAACTCCATGGATAGTCAAACGAGCCCCATGCAAGGGGTGGGATCCACATCCAGCTAAACAGGGATATGTATGAAGAAGAACGAAAAATTATGCTTGCATACAATACGAGGCAAAGCCAACGTAAAGAACGCGAGGTTAATACCTGCGAACAACGCAAGACTATGCAAAGCAAACCCAGCAAAAGTGCAAAAGCTCCGAAACGTGAGGATAATTTGTAACCCCGTGTAAAACAGTTGAAGGCTATCTGGTAGCCCGCGTGATTTCTATTATCGGAAGAAAATGCTAACACAAGGCTAACTTGCAGCCTGGCATGAAACCTACGGTACACAAAACCAAACCAGCGTGCATGATTAATACAGCACGCGAGGCTAACCTGAGTTTGAAGATGAATCAGAATGCGAGGCTAAGTTCCAGCCTTGCATAGAAAAAGAATATACAAAACTAAGTTTTAACCTAGCGTAGAAGTGTTGCAATGCAAGGCCAAGTCTCAGCCTTGCACAGAATCATCAGAACGAAAGTGTAAGACGCAGTCCCGCATAATTTGCCAAAAAAAAGATGGAAGCAATCTGTTACTATATGATGAACTCTATGAAGAGCCAAATGAGGTTGACATAGGGGGTGGGATCCACATCCAGATAATCTCGTGTATAATGCGAGGCTAAGCCCGAAGCAAGAACTCGAGGCTAAACCCTGCGTACAATGCGAGACCAAGCCAGCGTAAAGTTATTTAAACACAAAGTTAACTCAAGACCAAGCCAGCGTAAAATCATCCACACACGGGGCTATGTCAAGACCAAACCAGTGTAAAATCATCCACACACGAGGCTATGTCAAGACCAAGCCAGTGTAAAATCATCCACACATGAGACTATGTCAAGACCAAACCAACGTAAATTTATCCATACACGAGGTTATGCCGCGTATGAAACCCCGCGTACAATGCGAGGCTAAGCTTGCAACAAGAGAGTGAAGTTAACTCCGTGCGTGAGGCTAAGCCAGTATAGATGGATAACCCAGTGCACGAGATTAAGCTAGTACACAGAATTCATTCAAAATATAAAAGTGAACAAAATGCGAGGCTATATCTCAGCTTTGCATAGAAGCTCCAAAATGAGAGGCTAATCTGCAGCCTCACGTAAAACAGTTAATATGTGAGGATAATACTTGCGTAAGAACGACAAAATACGAGACTATCTGGCAGCTCGCATAGAGGCAGAATGCAAGGTTAAGTAGCAGCCCAGCATAAAACTTCAAGTGTGCAAGACTAAGCTAGCACACACAGCGCGCGATGCAAATCCAGAGTACGAAGTTAATTCAAAGCGCAAAGCGGTTCAGAATGCAAGGCTAACTCCCAACTCCGCATAAACTTCAAGAAACGGAAGGCCGAGATCTGCGTCAGAGACTTACGGTGCCATGCTAACCAGCACTCTTGCATAATTTTTATGAAGAAGAAGGCGGCTCTTGATACAATGGGCTCATAACCAGTCAAATGTGGCCCATGCAAGGGGTGGGACCCATATCTAGTAAACGTTGCATACAAAAGCTAAATTCTGCATATAATGCGATTCTAAGCCAGCGTAAAGTCATCTAAACGCGAGGCTATGCTCACATGGAGTGCAAAATTATGCCCGCAACTAAAATACGAAGATAATTCAGTGTGCGAGGCTAAGTCAGCGCATGAATCTAACTCAGTGCGCGAGACTAAGCCAGCACACAAGTCCAAACCCGCGTATAACGCTAAGTCATACTAGCCCAGTTGCGAGACTTTGCCAGCTTAAAATACGAGGCTAAGCCCGCAGATATAGGGCTAAGCTTGTATCTTGAATGCACAGTAATAAATCAAGTTGTACCAAGCGCGCATCTCGAAAGCGCCTTCAACAAAAAAGTGTAAGAAAGAATTTTCAAAGTGGACGACTTGGTCTTAGCAGTCAGGCGACCAATGATCCTAATGCATAATGCTAAAGGCAAATTTCAGCCAAAGTGCCCATTTGTAGTAGAGGCGGTCTACTCAAATGGAGCATACCGATTGATCAATCAACACGATGATCGGATGATGATACAGATCAACGAAAAATTCCTGAAGAAATATTATTCTTAAGGGAATGAAGTCATCCGATCTCTTTTTCAACACAGCAAAATGAACAAATATTGGCTCGCCGCTAGGTGCAGCTCCACACCCCAACTTGGGGTACAAAATCAAAATAAATCCTACGTCTATATGACTAAGGATAGAGGAAACGTTTGGCATGTAAGCCAAGCGAAGTCTTCACCAACCCCATCATGCTGGGGGTAAAAGTATGAATTGTTCAACGCCATCAAGACAATGGGAAGAGAACAAATTTCTCGCCAACCCCATCATGCTGGGGATAAAAAATATGAATTGCCCAATGCCATCAAGGCAACGGGAAGGGAATAAATTTCTCGCTAACCCCATCATGCTGGGGGTAAAAAATATGAATTGCCCAATGCCATCAAGACAACGGGAAGAGAATAAATTTCTCGTCAATCTCATCATACTGGGGGTAAAAGTATGAACTGCCCAATGTCGTCAAGGCAACAAAAAGAGAACCAATTTCTCGCCAACCCATCATGCTGGGGTAAAAGCATGATTTTCCCAACACCATTAAGGTAACGGGAAGAAAACTAGTTTCTCGCCAACCCATCATGCTGGGGGTAAAAACGTGAATTGCCGAAAGCTGCTAAGGCGAAGGGAAGAAGGAATGTTTGGCATCTAAGCCCAAACAAAATCTTCGATAACTCACCATGCTGAGAGAAATAGTATGGCTAGCCCAACTCAAACGGTAGTTGGTAAAAATAAATCAAATCCATTGATAGCTGGAGATTTGCTAAAAATCTCATGACAAATCTGTCACAACAGTATTCTTATCTGAATATAAGGATACATCATTGCCCAAAACTGCTAAGGAAAAGGAAAGTGAAAAGTTTGGCATTTAAGCCCAAACGAAATTCTCGACAACTCACCATACTGAGGGAAATAGCATGGCTAGCCCAACTTAAACGGTAGTTGGTAAAGACTAATCAAATCCGTTGATAACTGGAGGTTTGTTAAAAATCCTAATCAGATCGATCCCCTGTCAAGTTAAGATTTCACCTCTGACAGTAAAACTTTTCTTATTAATTTTCTCTGACAAAACCAGTAAATCTCTAAAATATTTGTCACGTTAAAATCATACCTCTGACACCAGAATATAAAATTGAATTATATTTCTCCATGAGATCAAGTCCAATGAAATCCCTGTTAAGTTAAGATTTCACCTCTGACAGTAAGACTTTTCTCGTCATTTTTTTCTCCAGCAGATCAAGTGACACTTCAAAATATTTGTCAAGTTAAAATCATACCTCTGACATCAGAATTCAAAATTATATGAGATCAAATCCGATTAAATCTTCTATCAAGTTAAGTTTTCACCTCTGACAAAAAAGAAAACTCACACTTCATCAAGTCCAGCATTACAATCTCTGATGAACTTGTTTTTGATATCGTTAAGTTAAAAATTACCTCTGACGAAAATTATTTTTTCTATCAAATTAACAATTACCTCTGATAGTCAGATTCCAAGGCTGAATACATTAACAATCATCTCTGTTTAGTCAGCTCATTCCTATTACGACCAGATCCTCTAAATAGGTCGAGTTTTAAGACATGTTTAATGACACCTCTGTCTTTTCCTAATCCGTCATACTATATGTCACTGAACGGTTAGGATCCTATAAGCACGTTAACATCATACATCTACTTGTCATCCTATAATCACGTTAACATCATACCTCTACTTATTATCCTATAATCACGTTAACATCATATCTTTGCTTATTATTCTAATGAGCATGTTAACATTATACATATGCTTGTCATTCTAATGAGCACGTTAACATCATACCTCTGCTTGTCATCCTATAAGCACGTTAACATCATATCTCTGCTTGTTATTCTAATGAACACGTTAACTTCATACATCTGCTTGTTATCCTATAAGCACGTTAACATCATACCTCTGCTTGTCATCAAATGAGCAATAAATTTTCTGAAGCAAAGCTACAAGCAAAAGTCTGGCTGGGCCGCACAAGTACAATAGCCCACATCAAGAAAATTCACTAGAAGTAATTTCTGATGCGTCGGAGAGGTTCAACAGTATACCTCCAACAATAAAACAGCTGGAAGATAGTAATTTCAGAATATGATTCACAGTATACCATAAAAAATTGCGCCACACAATGAATGGTTCAAGCCCATGAAAAAGAAATCCAAAGTATTCCGAAACTCGTTACAAACTGACGACGAGATTTCAAAAACTTTGGAGGGGGTCTTGTTGACAGGAAAAAAATTGATGAGAAGGGGGTCCACATCTACCAATATCTCAAAGAATCCAAATAGAATCAAAGTGGATGGAGATCTCAAATCTGGTCAAATTCAAATTAAATATGATCTAATCAAATCAAACTAGAGATCTCAGAGATTCTCCCAAATCTTTCCTTGATCAAATTATGACCAGATTCATTGAACCAAATCAGGTTAGATTAAATCAAATATTTGATGAAGATTACAAAGAGATTTCATTCTTATTTACACGGCAGGTGATCCACTAAACTTGTGCCTATAAATAGATGTCATGAGACATTGTGGAGGGCACCTTTGGGGAGACCCAAGGTCAACCATTCGATGCGCTCTCGAGTGCGTGCTGGTCATCCGACCAAATCGTGCCTAGACGCGTTCATAAAAATTAGCAAACTGACTGTCGTCATACTGCTCAAGAAAAACTAGCACATCAGCCGTCGTCATGCTGCTCCTATCTCTTCGGATAGTCAACGGGGTATAAAGTCTACGTCCCATAGTCACATCAAGAGCCCACTATTTTTGTAAAAAAAGAGATAGAATTTATAAATCTCTCTTCTTGTTTTCTACTTTTCTTTTTATTGTAATTTTGAGATTATTGTAATTTTTAAACATTATTGTAATATGTGGTAATGAAGAGAACCAGAAAATTTCACCGAAAACACTAGTGAGCCTATTGATAATCCACCTAGTGACTCGATGACTAAGTCATGCTAAGCCTGACCACCGCAAGACCCATCGGTAGTTCTGTTCATAGAGTAAATTAAAACCTATCCACCAATACAGCCACCGGTCAGTGACTCCATCGGTGCTCACCATTGGCTTGCTGGCTGTGGTCTATAGAAAAAAATTTGAGTTTTTAAACTGGTTGTAACCTTTTTAATTAATTGTTTAATATTTGAACCACTGAATAAAAGACTAAATTAATATGTTTGACTAACTATACATGTTAAATTACTGATTAATTTAAAAGAGATAAAATTGAATACTAAAATTGATATACTGTGCAATTGTTGATGGGTTATTGAACTGTCATACTAATATTATTGATTTCTACTTGTATGGATATTGTTCCTGTTACTGAAAATAATGATAATCACGAAATTAACGTTACTGTGTTGCATTTTACTGAATGATAGAAATTAGATTGAATTAAGAAAAACATCGGGTTTTAAAGGAAATAAGATACTTTGTAAATTGATAGCTAAATCTAATTGTAACACTATTTCCCATATGGAATGATCGGAATAAATTATGACCAAACCATCACTATTTACCATACAAGAGGATCAGGATAAGCCCTAATTAAAATACCACTATTTTCCATAAGGAATGATCAGGATAGGTTCTAGTCAAACTGGTATAGTTTCGTTTTTGGGAGGATAGGAATAAACTTCGATCAAACTACTATACCCTTTTTTAGGAGTCTACGGGGATATATTCAAACTAGTTAACTTTAAATTATCCTGACTTTTCAAATATCATTATTAAAATACTAATAACTAAATGACTATACTCATAAAAATTACAGACATCAAGTTAAAAAAATTGAGGTAGACAACTGCTCATTTTGGTATAAGAGTGGCTCTGTCCCTGATTACAAGTAGTTGGATTTTCTCTATCTACTCATTAGCGATGGACACGTTAAATGTACAGTATCGAAATAATATTTTATTAAATCCTATTTAGTGGAATAAGGATGGATTACCCACCATTTTGGCTTTAAAAAGTAGTTCATAAGGATGACCCCTTTTGATGAAACCTTCGTTTTCATGATTTTCATGTGCTTTTCTTAAATAAAAAAAAAAAAAAAGGTAGGATAAAATATCATCACAAAAACTCAACATTGCTTGGCTCCGAGGTGAACCAAGTGAACTAGCCTTCTGTCTTAATTTAGATAAATGATAAAATATATAGGAATTTAAGTTAAGATTTGATGTACTTTTCTAAGCTAAAACTGAATATTTTAGTTGATTTCCTGAGAGCGAAGGTGAGATTGATACTAACGAACACTTGTTTTATTCGTATATCCAGTACTTATGTTCTTGCATTCCAGAGAGAAGAGAAACTATCTAAATTTACTTTTTCTCTTGATCAGTGACTAGAATTTATCCTATATCACTTGAATAAGTTGAAAACTATTTTTGCCAGATTCTTTAGTGCTTTTAAGCCAATTAGAGTCATTAATTTTGAGAGAAAATTTTAGGAGCTGAACACGAGGAATTTTGTATTGGGACTGTTAACCTTGAATACTTAAGAAACTATAAAGCATTTTTCATAGAGTAAGTCGTAATATAAATAAAATAGGCTCTCCTGGTCCAAAGTTCCGTTGTACCAATGCGCTCAAGCAACCAAGACATCAAATGAAGAAATTGAGGAAGAGGCTATATTTATATAAAAAGAAAAGAAAGAAATGAAATTATATTAGAGAAATAAATCGTATAACCAAACTATCATCCAAAGGTACTAATAGATCAAGTCGGTATAACCATACCACAAATCCAATTTCTCAAGCCTACCTTGTAGAGTTAAGGTTTTATAGAGACGAAGCTGTAACATCCCACGTCCCAAGGAACGGTGATGTATCGTAAATAAATATGTCAGGTCTAAAATATATGAATACAAATATGTACAACTGTCACAAATACAAACACATATAATGAGATAGCAACATAAAATAAAAATAATAAATTTATTCTAACGAATAATGATCAAGACAAGTCAACGATAGGTCCAAAAGAATCCTTTTACATTATAAAAAGATTTAAGTTTGAATATAGATGAATAATAATGTTTTTCCTAAAAAACGAATAATAGTAAGAGTCTCTCTTGTATCTTTCTTGCAGTAGATGCACCCATTGAACTCCATACTCTTACTCAATACTCTTACTCAAGTAAAAATTCATCAATCAAAAGGGAAAAAAAAAAAAAATCAAAAGGGAAAAAAAAAAAAAAAAAGAGAATGGAGAAAGCACTTGCCTCAAAAGACTATTCGATTTGGATCGGATATCTTTTTTATCCCTTTTCTTCTTCTCTTTTTTCCTTTTTTTTTTTCTTCTCTTCTTCTTCCTTTTCTTCTTCACTATTTTCTTTTTTTCCTTTCTCTGTTCAGCCTTGCGACTGAACAAAGGAGAGTTTTTTTTTTTTTTTTTTTTTCCTTTTTGAGTGTTGTTTAGTTTGTTTATTTTTATTTATACATGTTTAGGTTAAGACAAATTTAGATAGGATAAGTTTAAAAATTAATTAAACTCAAACTAATTAAATTTGTTATTATCATGCTAACTAGTATTTTAAATAAACATAAATTGTAAGATAATTAAAAATAGGATCAGTTAAATAATAATATTATCAATATTATTATATTAACTATTTGAATATTATACTTTTAAAATAAAGAAATACAAAAATAATATATAGATAAAAATACAAAGGCATGGTAGGGAAATAAATGGGATGTTCCAATCTATCCACCATAAAAAAATTCCGTCCTTGAAATTTAATTCAAGGGCAAAACAACTATATGATATCAATTAGTTAAGATATGCTACGGAGAAACGTCTATAGTTTTTTCTACGCACTCTGATATCAAATGGTAAGAAAAAAAAGATAGCTCAACCCCCAATGAATAGAAACACAAATAATGTCTGATCATGAAAGGAGTCAAAGGAACAATGGATAAAATAAATTTTTAGAATCAACGAATTGGATGTGATGAAATAAGCAGATATATGCATATGTATACATCTGACAGTAATTCTAAATAAAGACTCATAGATAGAGGCCAAAACTGAACTTGGACTTTGATACCAACTGTAATACCCTATATCTTAAGATATGGGTAGCGTTTGATGACAAATCGAAAAAGAATATGTCAAGCCTAAAATATATGAATACAAATATGTATAACTGTCACAAATACATACTCATATACAATGAGATAACATTATAGAATTAAAGCAATAAATTCATTTTAACGAATAATGATCAAGACAAATCTATAGGATGACCAAAAAAATCCATATTACATTATCAAAAAAATTAAGTTTGGATAAGGATGAATATTAACGTTTCTTATAAAAAAAAGAATAATATAAAGAGTCTCTATTGTGTCCCTCTTGCAGCGAGTATACTTATTGAACTCCGTACTCTTGCTCAACATAAATGTCCACGTTTTATCATCTTTGCTACTTATAAAGTTAAATTGTTTGGATATATCAAACCAGGATCGTTAGAACGACCTAACAAGTACTACAAAATGATGGATAATAACACACTGGCATGCTAAGTGTGGTGCATATATATACATATGTATAAAATATATGATATAGAAAAATACGGCAGAATAATAAAAAAACATGTCTTTTAAATTAAATTATGGATTTAATTATACGTGCCTTGAGGAATATAATGATCAAACGGTAGTATACACATGTTATATCGTAGCAAATATAGAAAAATGAAAATAAACGTGCACATGAAATATGATATGGCTGTTGATGTCTATTGTAAATTTATTTGGAACTGTTAGAGAGAAAGACTACATATTTTAAGAGGGTCTCATACATATCCATGACCACAACTTCATGGAATTGCCTCAGGAAATACCGCTAAGTACTCATGATTGATCGACGAGAATATGCTCCGGGTGTGAAGTCCTATAATATGCCATGACGATGACCCAGTAATCACCTAAAAACTCCATGATTAGGTCCCTAAAACTGCACAACCTAAAAATAGCCTCCAAAATATGTGTTCAGTCCTCCATCCAGTCTCCCCATTGCCCCGTTATTTTATTTTCATGTCTTAAACATATAATTGAATTAGGCTAACATATAAAAGACCTTATAAAAATATCAACATATATTGGCTTTAATCATTATTGATCAATGGAGAAACTTTTAAATAATTGAATAATTTGGAAAGATGAAAACATTAACATTATAAGAACAAAAACTATCTGTGAAAAAAAAAAAAAAAAAAAAAAAAAACAAATCAATTATATAAACTATTAGTTAAATATTTTTTCATTTAAATCCTTATACATGCATGAAAACTATCTTTCAAATAGAATTGCAAATATAATTTTTTGTATATCATTGTCAGTGCCTATAAAGCCTCAAAAATATTTGCTTTCAATCAAGGCAAGCCATCATTTTTTTAAGGATTTTTGGCTGATGTGCTGGATAATATTTCATGCCATTAGAAGAATATGTTAAATATTATTTAGGAACATAATCACAAAGACATTGTTAACATTCAAAAGCTGAACCTGGACTCTGATATCAACTGTAATATCCCACATCCCAAGGAACATGTAGTGTTTGACGACGTATCGTAAACGAATACACCAAATCTAAAATATATGAGTACAAATATGCATAACTGCCACAAATACATACACGTATACAATGAGATATCAATATAAAAATAAAATAATTTATCTATTCAAACAAATAGTAATCAAGATAAGTCTATAAGAGGACCAAAAGAATTCTTTTTACATTATTAAAAAATTTAAGTTTTAATATGGATGAATAATAAAGTTTCTCTAAAATAAATGAATAATAAAAGAGTCTCTCTCATGTCAATGTTGCAGTAGATGCACCTATTGAGCTCATGTCCATGTTTTATGAGTTCTCATCTTAACCACTTACAAAGTTAAATTGTCTGGACATGCAAAAACAGAGTCGTTAGAATGACCTAACAAGCACTTAAAAAAGATAGATAATAACATACAGGCATGCTATATGTAGTTTAATATATACATGTGTAAAAAATAAATGATATAGAAAAAATATGATAGAATAATAAAAAAAACTATGTCTTTTAAATTAAATTATAGATTTAATTATACTTGCCTTGAAAATAGTAATGATCAAAAGGTAGTATATGCATGTTATCAATGATATTATAGCAAATATAAAAAAATAAAATAAACATGCATATGAAACATAATATGTTTATTAATGTCTATTGTGAATTTTTTTGGAACTATCAGGAAGAAAGACCACATATTTTAAAAGAGTCCTACAAATATCGGGGACCACAAATGACTCTTATAATTGCCCCAGGATGTAACGCTAGGTACTCACGAATGATGGATAGGTATACGCTCTAAGTGTGAAGTCCTAGAATATGTCATGGCCGTGATCTATTAATAACCCCAACCTCTATGGTTAGGTCTCTTGAATTCGTCCGCGCAATCTAAAAATATCCTCCCAAAATATGTGTTTAAGGTTCTCCATCCAGTCCCCATATTACGCCATTATTTTATTTTCATATCTTAAACCATATAATTGAATTAGGCTAACATATAAAATATGATGTAAAAATATCATCATATATTGGAATTAATCATTATTGGTCAATGGAGAAACTTTTAAATAATTGGATAATTAGGATAGTTGAAAACAATAACATTATAAGAAAAAATACTATCTGTGAAACAAAAAAAATCAATTACGTAAACTATTAATTAAATATTTTTTTTCATTTACATCCTTACACATGCACGAAAACAAGCTTTCAAAAGGAATCACAAGCAATAAGTTTTGCATATCGTTGTCAGTGCCTATAAAGCTTCCCATATTTGTTTTTAATCAAGGCAGGCCATCATTTCTATATTGATTATTTGGATAATTTGCTAGATAATATTTCAAGCCATTAGAAGGATACATTAAATATTATTTAGGAACATAATTACAAAGACACTGTTAACACCCAAAAGATTTAATCTTTTCATTCAGACACAGTTAATCAACTCCATACAACTAGAGAATTATTTGGAAGCATGTGTATGAAATAGAATTGAGAAGACTAGTGTACAGTATAATAATTAAGGTCATATAATTAATAACTAATTATTAATTAAATAGTTGATAATTAATTAATTATTAAACATACACTAATCATTATATTCCAACCAATAGACTTCTAGGCTTCTAGTAATTTGTGGCTAGGAGCCCAAGTCATCAGGGGATCATATTAATTTATCTAAACCATATTCGGAAAAAAAAAAAAAAATTAAAAAAAATCATACTTGGGTATAGATTAATATCTTAATTATCTTTAGTAAAAGTCACAGCCACCAAATTGAATGACATTAATGGGTCATGAAGATATTTGTAAGATCTCACAATTTTTTTCTTCAGGCACATTTTTTTCTTTTATGATTATTTGCATGCTAGTGTAAGAATTTCATTTTCTGTGATAAAAATATATTAATTAATTTTTTGGAAACTATTCCCAAAACTATATCACATTTTATACTTTTTTCACAATTAAATGTTGACTATTAGTTTAAAATCATTCAATAATAAATGAAAAATAATTATGTGGTTATAGAAAATTTATTTTAAAAAGCTACATGTTTTACATATACTTGAAAAAAATAATTCCAATGTTTACTTAGCTAAAATCTAATCACACATATTGTGTTGTTATACCATTCAGATTCATATATTATATGATATGAAATCATAGTTACAAAGTTATATATATACCTATACTTTAACTATAAAATTGATCAATGAAAAGGGAAAAAAAAGGAGGATAGAGAAAGCACTTGCCCCAGAAGACTCCACGCTCCACTTGATTCGGATTAGATCTCTTTTTTTTCTAACCCTTTTCTTCTTCTCTTTTTTGTTTTTCCTTTTTTTTTTTTTTTTTTCTCTTTTCCTCCCTTCTTCCTTTCTTCTTTTTCTTCATCACTGTTTACTCTCTCTCTCTCTCTCTCTACACACATATATGTTAGGATAAAGTTAGATAGGATAAGTTTAATAACTAATTGAATCCAAACTAATTATATTTGTTATTATCATACTAACTAGTATTTTAGATAAACACAAATTGTAACATAGTTTATAATAAGTTTTGTTAAATAACTATATTATCAATATTATCACATTAACTGGTTGGATAATATACTTTAAAAAAATAATGTATAGATAAATACAAAGATATTGTAGGGAGAGAAATGGGGTGTTACAATCTATATCCACTTTAAAAAAAAAATTCATCCTCAAAATTTAAAAACAACTAGATGGATATCAATTAGGTAAGATATGCTACGGAGAAGGGTCCATAATTTTCACTGTGCACTCTGATATCAAATAGTAAGGCATAAATAATACATCAAGTCCAGAGAACAGAAACACAAATAGTATCATATCATATAAAGAGTCATAGGAGCAATGGATAAAATAAATTTTGGGAATCAATAGATACGATGTGACAAAATAAACAGATATACACACATATGTACATATGATAGTAATTTTAAATAGAGACTTGTGGCAGAGGGCAAAACCGAATCTGGACTCTGATACCAATTATAATGCTCCACATCCTAAGATAGGGGGTAGCTTTCGGAAACGTATCGTAAATGAATACGCTAAGTCTAAAATATATGAATATAAATATGTATAACTGTCATAAATACATACACATATATAATGACATAGCAATATAGAATTAAAACAATAAATTTATTTCAACGAATAATCAAGACAAATTTATAGAAGG
This sequence comes from Dracaena cambodiana, assembly GCA_036321105.1. Classification (NCBI taxonomy): domain Eukaryota; kingdom Viridiplantae; phylum Streptophyta; class Magnoliopsida; order Asparagales; family Asparagaceae; genus Dracaena; species Dracaena cambodiana. The sequence continues at coordinate 26,508,467 of JAYEPQ010000017.1, forward strand.
ACCAAAAGAATTCTTATTACATTATTAAAAAACTTAAGTTTGAACAAGAATAAATAATAAATTTTATTCTAAAAAATGAATAATAGATAGTCTCTTTCGTGTTCCTTTCGCAACGGACACATATATTTGTTGCTAATGGAGCCCTTGCTATAGCGGATTTTGGTACACCGAAACGGGTCCAAAACTGGCCTAAACCCATTATGATATAATATAAATATAGGGTTCTGGTGCTAGGGTTTTGTGTGAGTTGAAAAAGGAGCCGAAATTAAAGAAAAAAAACCAATTAAAAGAAATTTGAGGCGGCTGCCTCTGTTCTTTGGCCGAAAGCAAGAAAAAGGAGGTGATTCCTTTTTTGGTTAAATAATTTGGCCGAAGGAAAAAAAAAGAATTGGTGCTGCTGCTTTGTTTTTCGACCGAGGTTGTCTTTCTTTGAAGGAGGCGGCTGCTCTTGATTTTGGCCGGAGGCAAAGTTGAAGTTGTGGGATTTTCTTTTGGAATTTCGGCGGCAGAAGCAAAGAGGTAAATCACTGCAGCAAGAGATTAGGCTTTGATCTTAAAATCTTGTGTAATTTCTTTGTGATTTCTCTTGTGATTGAGAACTAGAAAGTTGTAATCATCTTTTGATATAGTGGAAGTTTTTCGATCGTGTCCCCGTAGATGTAGGCATATTGCCGAACTACGTTAAAACTGCGTGTTCTCTGTCTCTGCTATTTTTCTCTTCGGTTAACTATTTGATTCCGCTAGTTATTGCATTAGTATTATTCCACTATTTTTTGCTAACAATTGGTATCAGAGCCCTGATTCGGGTCAGATTTCACTCAGATTGATGTTGATTTTGAGTGGAAGTTAGGCGGAAGATAGGAAGGGAGAGATTGAAAAATTTGATTGGATAGATTTCCAATGGTGGAAGTTGCAGATGGAAGATTATTTATATCAAAAGAATTTATATCAACCACTGTTTGGAGAAAAACCAGAAAAGATGACAGATGAGGAGTGTGAATTATTGGACAGGAGGGCTTTGGTGCAGATTCAATTGTGCCTGACAAAGCAGGTTGTGTTCAACGTCTCCAAGGAGAAAACCACTTCAGGTTTGATGTCAGCGTTGGCTAAATTTTATGAGAAGCCGTTTGCTTCAAATAGACTGTTTCTAATGAAAAAGTTGTTCAATTTGAGAATGCTTTCTGATAGTTCAGTTGTTAATCATTTGAACGAATTTAATACATTATAGGCACAACTTGAATCCTTAGATTTTGTCTTTGCTGATGACATTAAAGCTTTGATGTTTATGTGTTCGTTACCGGATAGTTGGAGTAATGTTGTTATGGCTATCGGCAATGTTTCCAATACTGCTCTTAAATTTGATGATATTGTGAGTACAATCATGAATGATGAATTGATGAAAAAGAGTATGGATGAGAGCACAGTTTCTATAAGTACTGCTCTGTCGGTTGATAATGACAGAAGAAAGGAAAGGGGTAGAAGTTTAAGTAGGGAGTCGAAGCAGAGAGGGAGATCAAAATCTAAGGGGAAGTTCAAGAAAAAGTTAGTGTGTTGGAAATGTAAGACAGAGGGTCATATAAAGAAGGATTGTCCAAATAAAGATAAGGAAGGAGCGAATGTGGTGAATCCAAGTAAAGAGAATGATGACTTGTGCTTGTCTGCTCATACAGAATCAAGGTCAGATCTGTGGTTTATGGATTCAGGGGCTTCGTTCAATTGCACTGCTCGCAGAGAATAGATTAAGAATTATGTCCAATGTGATTTTGGGCATGTGACTGTAGGTAATAGGCATGAATATAAGATTGTCGGTAAAGGGACAACTCAGTTAAATTTGCACAATGGTGGAAAGTTGCTTTTACAAGAGGTTAGGCACATACCAGATTTGAAGAAGAATTTGATATCTGTTAGCAAGCTGGATGGCGAAGGTTATCAAATCTCATTTGAGAGAAAACAGTGAAAGATCAGCAAAGGAGCAATGGTAGTGGTCAAGGGTGAGAGAGTGGGAACTCTATATTTACTCTCAAGCTCGGTGGATCACGTTATTTCTTTAGCCACCGTGAAGAATGAGAAGGCTACCTTATGGCATCAGAGGCTTGGTCACTTGAGCGAGAGCGGCATGAGGGTATTGCAATCCAGAGGTATGTTGATAGATATGAAAGATGCTAATTTTGATTTCTGTGAGAACTGTGTGTTTGGGAAGCAGAAAAGAGTTAGTTTTATGAAGAATGGTAAGGAGAAGAAAACCGAGAGATTGGAGTTGGTGCATACAGATGTATGGGGGCCTTCTTCGGCGAAATCTCTTGGAGATAATTCTTATTTTGTCACTTTCATAGATGATATAAGTAGAAAAACATGGGTGTTCGCACTTAAGCAGAAATCCTATATCTTCAAGATCTTTAAGGTATGAAAACCTCTTGTTGAGAATGAAACAGTTTTGAAGGTGAAATGTCCGTTGTCAGAAAATAGTGGAGAATTTTGTAATAGAGAGTTCGATGACTATTGCTCTACCCACGAGATCAGGAGAGTAAAGACTGTACTGAGAACACCGCAGCAAAATGGCGTGGCTGAGAGGATGAATTGAACCATTTTGGAGCGAGCTCGGAGTATAAGACTACATGCAAGTTTGCCTTTACAACTTTGGGGAGCCACTGTAGATACGGCAGTCTATCTGATCAACATGAGTCTAGATAGTGCTTTAGATGGAGGAATTTCAGAGGAGGTGTGGTCTGCTAAGACGGTAAATTATTCATTCTTAAAAATATTCGGTTGTATAGCATATGCACATGTGGATCATGAGATGAGAAAGAAGCTTGATTCTAAATCTCAGAAGTGTGCATTCATTGAATACGGTGGCGACGAATATGGTTATCGCTTATGGGATTATGAGCATAACAAGGTAATTCATAGCAGAGATATAGTATTTAATGAGGACTATATGTATAAAGATCGAATGAAAAGTAAGAGTGATAAGCAGTGGAGAAAGAGCATTTGGAGCTGGATGAGCCACAGGATGGGATGGATCCCATGGATAAAAGAAAAGAAGAAATAGCTATACCTGAGGTGAAGAAATAGCTACACCTGAGAATACATAAGCTTCAGATGAGACCAAACAGGAAAGAGAACCATTGACTGAACTAGATGGTTCCAGTACTTCATCAGAGAGTATTCCCACTTTGAGGAGGAGCACGAGGATAAAAAAGTCAACCCAAAAACTTTGTCTTCCTTTATATTATATTTTGTATACTGATGCAAGTAAACCAGAGAGTTACCAAGAGGCTATGCAGGAAAATTTCGTCTTAAGTGGGAGTAAGCCATGCGTGATGAGATGTCTTTTTGGAGGAGAATCGTACATGGGAATTGGTGAAGCGACCAGAAAAAATAAAAATATTGCATAACAAGTGGGTATACAGGGTAAAACATGAGGGGGGAGGGCCACAAAACTTCAAGGCTAGACTTGTGGTGAAGAGATATGATCAGAGAAAATGTATTGATTTCAATGAAATATTTGCACCTGTTGTCAAGATGACTTCTATCAGAGCAATACTAAGTATTATGGCTGTGAAAGGATTGTATTTAGAGCAGCTCGATGTAAAGACTGATTTTCTTCATAGTGATTTGGAGGAGGAAATATACATGAAACAGCCGGAGGGATATGAAGTTAAAGGAAAAGAGAATTTGGTATGTCGACTGAAAAGGAGCTTGTATGGGTTGAAACAGGTGCCGAGGCAATGGTACTTGAAATTCGACAAGTTTATATTAGATTCGGGTTTTTCCAGATGCAATTCAGATCATTGTGTATATCTACAAAACTTTAAGGATGGTAACTTTATTATACTTACTTTGTATGTAGATGATATGCTTGTGGCTGGTACATGCATGAAGAAAATCAATGATCTAAAAAAAAAGTTGGCAGAGAGATTCTCTATGAAAGACATGGGTGAGAATAAACAACTTCTTAGAATGCAAATTATACAAGATAAGAAAAACAAAAAATTGTGCTATCTCACGAGGGGTACATCATGAAGGTGTTAGAGAGATTCAATATGGATAATATAAAACCAGTAACTACAGCTCTTGGTGGTCAGTTCAAACTGTCAAAAGAGTAAGGCGTTAAGACAGATGAGGAGACGAGACACATGAAGAATGTGCCTTATTCATCGGCCGTTGGGAGTCTCATGTATGCAATGGTGAGTACAAAACCAGATATTGCACATGCAGTGGGAGTAGTGAGTAGATTCATGAAGAACCCTGGAAATGAACATTGGCAAGCGGTGAAGTGGATTTTCAGGTATTTGAAAGGTACTTCAAAGTATTGTTTATGTTTTGGTGATAATATTGATGTGCAAGGTTTTGTGGATTCGGACCATGCGGGTGATAGAGACAATGGCAGGAGCACCACAAGTTATATTTTTAATGTAGGAGGGATAGCGGTAAGCTGGGTTTCAAGATTACAATCAATTGTTAGTTTATTTTCGACAAAAGCTGAGTATGTTGCAGCTGCAGAAGCAAGTAAGGAGTTTATTTGGTTACAGCAATTGATGAGTGAGTTGGGTTTTGATGGAGTGGATTGCAGGTTGTTCAGTGATAGTCAGAGTGCAATTCATTTTGCTAAGAACTCAGCGTATCATTCACAGACTAAACATATTCACTTGAGATATCACTTCATTAGATCCTTATTAGAGGATGGTCAATTGAAGTTGGAGAAGATTGAGGGCAGCAAAAATCCTGCAGATATATTGATAAAGCCGGTTGATGGGAAAAAGTTGAGTTATTGCTCAACTTTGGTGCATTTGTGTTGAATGCTGAAATTGGGACTGTGAACAATCGAGGTAAAAGCTTTGGACACTAGAATTATCATGTATAGAGATTACAATTTTCGCAATAGGTCTCCAAGTGGGAGATTGTTGCTAATGGAGCCCATTGCCGCAGCGAATTTCGGTACACCAAAACCGGCCCAAATCCATTATGATATAATATAAATATGGGGTTGTGGTGCTAGGGTTTTGTGTGAGTTGAAAAAGGAGCCGAAATTAAAGAAAAAAGCCAATTAAAAGAAATTTGAGGTGGCTGCCTCTGTTGTTTGGCCGAAAGCAAGAAAAGGAGGGGATTCCTTTTTTGGTTAAATAATTTGGCCGAAGGAAAAAAAAAAAGAATTGGTGCTGTTGCTTTGTTTTTTGGCCGAGGTTGTCTTTCTTTGAAGGAGGCGGCTGCTCTTGATTTTGGCCGGAGGCAAAATTGAAGTTGCGGGATTTTCTTTTGGAATTTCGGCGGCAAAAGCTAAGAGGTAAATCAATGCAACAAGAGATTAGGTTTTGATCTTAAAATCTTGTGTGATTTCTTTGTGATTTCTCTTGTGGTTGAAAATTAGAAAGTTGTAATTATCTTTTGATATAGTGGAAGTTTTTCGAACGTGTCCCCGTGAACGTAGGCATATTGCCGAACCACGTTAAATCTGTGTGTTCTCTGTCTCTGCTATTTTTCTCTTCGATTAATTATTTGATTTTGCTGGTTGTTGCATTAGTATTATTTCGCTATATTTTGCTAACAATATTGAGCTCCTTACTCTTACTCAAGGTAAGCATCTAGGTTTTATGTTCCTTTTTTTTGCTATCTACAAAGTTAAATTGTCTGAATGTGCCAAACGTGGATCGTTGGAACGACCTGACAAGTACATAAAAAATGGATAATAACATACACGCATGTTATGTTGGTGTGTGTGTGTATATAGATTAAATAAATGATATAGATAATATATGACAAAATAATTAAAAAATTGTGACTTTTACATTGAATTATGGATTTAATTATACTTGTCTTGATGGAGATAATTATCAAGAGGTAGTATACACATGTTAGAAATAATATTAAAGTAAAAATAGAAAAATAAAAATAAATATGCACATGAAACATGATATGTCTGTTGATGTCTACTATGAATTTATTTGGAACTGTTAGAAAGAAAAACCACATATTTTTATAGGGTCCCATATATGCCCGAGACTACAGCTCCATAACTTCTGGTACTGCCCCCATAATGTACTTCTAAGTACTCACGAATGATAGACAAGATGCTCCAACATGTGAAGTCCTATAACATGTCATAATAGTGATCCAGTAATCACCTAAAATATTCATGGTTAGGTCCTTAAAATTTGGCCCCGCAACCTAAATGTAGCCTGCAAAAATATGTGTTCAAGGTTCTCTATCTAGTCCCCCCATTACCCCATTACTTTATTTTCATGTTTTATAACTGAATATGCTATAAATTATTAGCATATATAGGCTATAATCATTATTTAGGATAGATGAAAACAATACCATTATATGAAGAAAAAAACTAAATGTTCTAAAACAAAAAAAAAACAAATCAATTACATCAACTATTAGTTAGATAATTTTTTCAGATATATTCTTACACATGCATGAAAATAATCTTTCAAACAGAATCACAAACATAAAGCTTTGTATATTATTGTCAGTGCCTATAAAGCTTCAAATACTTGTTTTCAATCAAGGCAAGCCATCATTTTTTTCTATTGATTATTCGGCTGATGTGTTGGATAATATTTCAAATTAGGAACATATCACAAAGTCACTGTTAACATTTAAAAGATTTAATCTTTACATCCAGACACGGTTAATTAACTCCATCCAATGCTAATAGGGAATTATTTTGAAGCATGTATAAATTAGAACTTGAGAAGGTTGGCGTATAGTACAATAATTAAGATCATATAGTTTATAACTAATTACTAATTAAATAGTTGATAATCAATTAATAATTAAACATGCAGTAATCATTATACTCCAACCAATAGACTTAAAGACTTCTAGTCAATTTGTGGCTAGGAGCCCAAGGCATGCATTAGAGAATCATATTAATTTACCTAAGCCATTTTCGGAAAAAAGTAAAATAAAATTCATACTTGGAATGGATGAATGTCTTAATTTTTTTCAGTAAAAATCACAATCACCAAATTAAATGATATTAGTTGGTCACGAAGATATTTGTAAGCTCCCACAATTTCTTTTCTTCACACACATTTTTTTTTCTTTTGTGTTTATTTGCATGCTTGTATAAGAATTTGGTTTTATATGACAAAAATATATTAATTATTTTTTTTAGAAACTATTCCCAAAACAATCACATTTTGTACTTTTTTTTCTTCTTTTTTTTCACAATTAAATATTCACTATTAGTTTAAAATCATGCAAATAAATGAAAAATAATTATGAGACTGTAGTAAATTTATTTTTAAAAAACTACATGTTTTACAAGACCCTAAAACTACATGCTAAAATAAAATCACATGTATTGTGTTAACAACCATTCGGATTCATATATTCATATAATATGAAATCTTAGTTAGAAAGTAAGGTATATAGCAGCACTTTTCAAAAAAAAATACAAAATACAAAATTGATCAATGAAAAGGAACCAAAAAAATAAAAAATAAAATAAAATAAGAGGATGGAGAAAGCACTTGCCTCAAAAGACTCTAATCGATTCTGATCATATCTCCTTTTTATCTCTTTTCTTCTTCTCTTATTTTTCTTTTATTTTTTGTTTTCATCTCTTCTTCTTCCTCCTATTCTTCTTCACTGTTTTCTTTTCTTTTCTTTTCTTTTCTTTTCCCTTGCTGTTGAACATAGGAGTGTTTTTTTCCTTTCTTTTTTTTTTTTTTTACTCTTTTGAGTGTTATTCAGTTTGTTTATTTTTATTTATATGCTTTAGGTTAAGATAAATTTAGATAGGATAAATTTAACAACTAATTGAATCCAAACTAATTAAATTTATCATGATCATACTAACTAGTATTTTAGATAAACACAAATTGTAAGATAGTTTAAAATAAGATTTGTTAAATAATAATATTATCAATACTATCACATTAACTATTTGGATAATATACTTTAGAATAAATAAATTTAAAAATATAGTACAGATAAACACAAAGATATTATAGGAAGAGAAATTAGGTATTACAATCTATCCACCTTAAAAAAAAATCCATCCTAGAAATTAAATTCAAAGGCAAAACAACAATATGGATATTAATTAGGTAAGATATACTACGAAGAAGGATCTTTGTTGCACTCTGATATCAAATAGTAAGGCAGAAATGATAGGTCAACTCCTAGAGAGTAAAAACACAAATAATGTCTGATCATGTAAGAAGTCAAAGGAACAATGAATACAATATTTTTTTGGAATCAATAGATAGGATGTGATAAAATAAGCAGAGATATGCATATGTGTACATCTGGCAGTAATTCTAAATAGAGACTCATAGACAGAGGCCAAAACCAAGCCTGGGCTTTGAAACCAACGTATGATACAAATTTGAGTTCGGCAATGTATCGTAAACGAATACACCAAGCCAAAATATATGAATACAAATACGTACAATTGCCAAAAATACTTACACATATACAATAAGATAGTAACATAGAATTAAAATAATAAATTTATTCTAATGAATATTGTTGATTGAGATAAATCTATAGGAGGACCAAAAGAATCCTTATTATGTTATAAAAAACGGGTTAATTACACTCAGACCCGCTGTAGTATGGGGGTATATAAGTTATCACCCCTACAGTTTTAAACTCTCACTTAGACCCCCTGCACCGAGGAAAATTTTTTTTCGTTTAAGCTTCCTTGTTAGTTTTTTTCTGTGGTCCAGAAGATCTAAGTGAGAGTTTTAAACTTTATGAGTAATAAATTATACACCCCTCATATTACAGGGGTCTGAATGTAATTAACCCTAAAAAAAATTGAGTTTGAATAAGGATGAATAATAAAGTTTCTCTAAAAAAAAAATAATAGGAAGAGTCTCTCTTGTGTCCATATTGCAGCAGTTGCATCTATTAAGCTCCATACTCTTACTAAATGTAAACATCTAGGTTTTATGAGTCCTCTTTCTTTGCCACCTACAAGTTAAATTGTTTGGATATGCCAAACCAAGATCGTTAGAATGACCTAACAAATGGTACAAAAGGATGAATAACAACACACAAATACGCTATATGTGATGAATATATATGCATAAAATAAATTATATCAAAAATATATGACAGAATAATTTAAAAACTATGTCTTTCAAATTGAATTATGAATTTAATTATACTTGCCTTGAAAATGATAATGATCAACAAGTAGTTTATGCATGATATGAATGATATCATAGTAAATATAGAAAAATAAAAATAAGAATGCACATGAAACATGATATGTCTGTTGATGTCTATTATGAATTTATTTTGAACTGTCAAGAAGAAAGATCATGTTTAAAAAGGGTCCCGTATATGCCTGGGATCATGGTCCCATTACTCATGGTACTGTCCTAAAATGTACCGCTAGGTACTCTCGAATGATGGATGAGCATACGTTCTGAACATGAAGTCCTATAACATGTCATGACGATAATCCAGTAATCACTCGCAACCTCCATGGTTAGATTCCTAAAATTCAATTGTGCAACCTAAAACAACCTCCCAAAATGTGTTCAAGGTCCTCTATTAAGTCCCCATTAGCACATTTTTTTTCATTTTCATATCTTAAACATACAATTGAATTAGACTAACATATAAAAGACGATGTAAAATTATCAACATATATTAGGTTTAATCACTATTGGTCAATGGAGAAACTTTTAACTAATTGGATAATCAAGATAGACGAAAACAATAAGATTATAAGGAAAAAAACTATATGTGTAACAAAGGAAAAAACAAATCAATTACATAAACTATTAGTTAATTTATTTTTTCATTTATATCCTTACACATGCATGAAAACAATCCTTCAAGCAGAATCGCAAATATAAAGCTTTGTATATCGTTGTCAGTACCTATAAAGCTTCAAATATTGTTTTCAATTAAGGCAAGCTATCATTTCTTTATTGTTTATTTGGATGATGTGCTAGATAGTATTTCAAGCCATTAGAAGGATACATTAAATATTATTTAGAAACATAATCACAAAGACACTGACAACATCCAAAAGATTTAATCTTTTCATTCAGACACAGTTAGCTAGTTAACTCCATACAATACTAATAGGGAATTACTTTGGAAGCATGTATATGAATTAGAACTTGAGATGGTTGGTGTACAGTACAATAATTTAGATCAAATAGTTTATAACTAATCATTAACTGAACAGTTGATAATTAATTAATAATTAAATATACACTAATCATTATATTCCAGCCAATAGACTTCTAGTCAATTTGTGGTTAGGAGCCCATGACATCAGATGATCATATAAATTTACATAAACCATATTCGGAAGAAGGTAAAATAAAATTCATACTTGGGTATGGATGTCTTAATTTTCTCCAGTAAAAATCGCAACCACCAAATTGAATGACATTAGAGGATCATGAAGATATTTGTGAGCTCCCACAGTTTCTTTTTTTTCACACACACTTTGTTCTTTACGTTGGTTATTTGCATGCTAGTCTAAGAATTTTGTTTCCTGTGACAAAAATATATTAAGTAATTTTTTTAAAACTATTCCAAAAACAATAACACATTTTATACCTTTGTTCCGTCTTTTTTTTCACAATTAAATATTGACTATTAGTTTAAAATCATGCAATAATAAATGAAAAATAACTATGTGGCTATAGTAAATTTATTTTAAAAAACTACATGTAGAAGAGAAATACCAACAGTAGACACAGGATGGGAAGTAAAAACTCTCGATCAACAATGGAATGTATAAAAAACTATAGATCAAGGTTTAAGAATTCTTTTGGCCTGACGGAAGGATTAATTTGCACAACCCAAGTGTTTGTACAAACTTTCATCATGTATTTGCATGATAAAAGAAAATTCTATTTCCGTACATGTTGAAGCACGACAAATTAAGCCACTCTGTCTCCCTCCCTCCCTCTCTCTCTCTCTAAGTTCTCGCTTACATTTTTTGGGATCTTATACTGAAGAACGGATGGAAATGTTCACTTTGGCTGATTCAGTGACGAGAAACTTCATTAATATGATGGACAAATGCCTCTCTTCACTTCAATAATCCTCTCCTATATATGCCTTTGCACCCAACCCACCTACATCAGATCCTCTCATTATCCTCAGCCTCTTGCATGACGAAATGAACATCCTGCAAACACCACAAAGAGTTAGCCAATCAAACCAAAAAAAAAAAAAAAAATGAATTATTTTTTGTTAAAGATTTTGAAAAGTATGCTAAGTTATATTCATCAATACTTACTCCCACGGAACATCACCAACCAACATCCAATCCCCCTCCTTATCTTCATATGTGATTGCATGCTCACACCCATCATATCCTTCCATTTTCAAGAGATCACCTATTTCACAAAAAAATAAAAAAAAAACAAATAAATAATTTTCTTGCTCATGATAATTTTCTGGCAGATTTGTAATTATCATGCATTAATATGTAGTAGTTATTACCTAGAGAAAAATTCTTGAACATGTTCTCTAAAGCCTCTCTAAGCTCCTTATACCCCTTATAGACCTTGAGATCTATCATGCGCAGGTAAGGAGCTCCATCCATGCTAACCTTCACAAACATCCCACTGATCTCCTCCTTCTTCGCCATCAAAGCATTCCTCCGATAAGATCGAATTGGCGGCCATCCCACCACTTGAGCCCTGCCACATTATTCACACATCCATGTGTTTCATGTTCACTCTATCTAGGAATAGGAAAACTTACAAAAAAATAATAAGAAGAAGAAGAAGATGATGATGAGCTTACTTTGCTGCAGGCGCTGTCTCTTGCTTGCTTTGCGCCGAATCAGCCGTAGCCCTGTTGGGCTCCTGACATTCTGGCAGTGCTCTCTTGTTAACCCTAGTATTCGGCTCGTTCCTTCCGGGCAAGCCAAGCCTGAGCTCGGTTGCATCTAGACCGTTGACGTCGCCACCACGGCTGCGCTTTGCTCCTCCTCCACCTTCCATTATCGAAAATCCAGCTAAGGAGAGACTATGGTAGGCTGTTGGTAATGGGTCCGAGACACCAAGGCTGGTCAGAGAGGCTGGGGTGCAAGCCCTAAAGGAATGCTGAACCGGTCTGGGGCAGACCGGACAGGGAGTGGACCGGTCCGTTGGGTTAGGACAAGACTTGAGGAGACACACCATGTGGGAGAGTGTCTAGATGGGCACAACATTTTACATTTTACATAGTGAGCCCCCTTAAAACTTCTATCAAATTACAATCTTATTATTGAATTTTTTGGATCAAAATATTCATGTTTTCTTCCTTCCTTTTCCTTCTCTTCTCAAACTAGAGTTCAGTTAACCAAAATAAAAATAAAAAAAACTTAAAACCCATAAGAAATAACAAAAGAAGATCAGCGGTGGCGTTGCATGGACCGGCGACGGCGAAAGCTGTAGGCAAAAGAGAGAGAAGAGATGTTAGATAGTGTTGGGTTTAGAGAAGAGAATAGAAAGAGGAAGGAAGAATTGGGTATTTTGATTAGAGAAAATTTTTTAGAAGAGAAGAAAAGAGGAAGAGGAAGAAGGAAGAGGAAGAGAAGAGAAGAAGAGGAAAGGACCAGTCATTTTTTATCCGGGCTAAATAGTCCGGATCAACCAGTGTGATCAGGGCTAATAGTACCAGATCACTTCAAATTGATTCGGAACTGTTAGTTTGGATCAAGTACGTGATAGAGATGAGGAAATTGAAGGGTATGTGGACGAGACTAGGAAAAAAGTGGTGCCAATCTAGAAATTCCCCCATGTGGGTGTGTGGACCTCCTTTTCAGTTGGACAATAGGGACCATGAGAGATTTTTGATGGGGGTGGATCGATGCACGTGAGAGGGTGTGGAGATGAGCTGGCTTAGTGAGGTTTATGGGCGATAGAGCCCCTTTCCAAGCAATTGTAGACATAATGTTTGCATTATTTACACTAATAAATAATAATGATATAGTAATAATGTGATAATCAGAATTCTAATATTCGTCTTGCTCCATTGAATCTAACTATTTGAAAATAGGATTTTTTTTTTTTTTTTTTTTTAGGATACAAATACTTAATATATTTCATATTTGAATGTTAGTTACTAAGATATGGCCAATAAAGTTTTTTATTCTTTTCATATTTATGCAATTATGATAGTCGAAAAAGCAAGGAACATGGAGTAAAAGAAAGTAGGGAAAAATAGTAATTTAATTTGATTAGTTAAATTTGGAATAATTAAGTAAATTTACTATAATGATTATTTTAATCATGGTTATTTGATATTTTAGATAAAATATTTAACAGATAGACTATTATAAAGTGAATCTCACATTATTGGTACTATTATTCAAATAATAGTTTGTATGGGATTAATATCCAAATATAAAATTTGTTAGGGACCTGTATCCTAAAACTCTTAAAATTAATGTCCTAATTTAATTTTTAGGCCCAAGATAGATGTCTAACCATAATACGTTCACAATTATACCTAGAAGAGATGGATGTGAGGTAAGTGATAAACATTTTTAATAAGATTTAGCAAACTAAGAAAATGTCAAATAAATAAATGAAGAGTATCATGATATCTCTATATAAGAACAACATTGATATTTAGAGTTGGTTTAACTATCATGAAATAAAACTTATGTATCATACTATGAAACTTTAGAGAAGGATAATTGAATATCATTTAAGACAGAATGTTAGGATATCAGAAAACCAGTTTAGGTTTATATAGAGCCGACTGATGACATAAATTATTTATTTGTTTCGTCAACTTATAGAGTGATTTCGAGAGAGAAGTAGAGATTTACACGTGGTTTTTATTGGTTTAGAAAAAACTTATGATAAGGTATCGAGAGAGATGTTATGGTAGACATTGATGAAGAATGGAGTCCTCGTCAAATATATTGACATAATTAAGAATATACATAATGAAGTAGTGGTAAATGTGAGAACTTATGGTGGCCTAACAAATAACTTTTCAATCACAATTAGATTACATTAAGGATTGCATTGAGCTCATTCTTATTTACCATAATAGTGAAATAGATTACCAGAGTTATCCAAGAAGAAATACATTGGTGTATACTATTTGTTGATAACTTTTTCTAAGTATATGAGATGAGAGTAAGGATAAATGTCAAGTTGGAATTATAAAGATAAATATTAAAATATAGAGGTTTTAGAATCAATAAGTGTTCGTCACAAAATTCTTATTTCCTTCCATTGAATACAACTTGATTACAATGAAAGAGAATAATAGAAAAACAAACGAGAGGATTTATAATTTATCGCTCTCTTTTACAATATTTGTGGGTTCTATGTGGCGATGGGTTCTATCAAGTAGTACCTTTTGACGATCCGATATGGAATCTTCTTCTCGATGAAGATGGCGGTCGGTCCTAACTTCTTTCTCTGTTGGTCCAATGAATTTAAGGCTCTCATGCATAACTTGAACTCTAGAACAATCCAAAAAAGCTCAAAGATCGATCCCTAAAATTAAAGATGGATGATTGATCTATTAAAGATTGATGATCATGGATCTCTAAAGTCTGCTCAAAGAGGATATTTATAGACTTTAGTTTGAAAGTTCTCATACGAATAGGAATAGAAGGTTTTTGTATTCATCACGGATTCTAATCAAATATCTTAGTCTTGATTTAAAATATCTTGAATTTAAATTCTAATTGGACTCAATTTGGGATTGGATAAGCCCAAATCTCAATCACAATCAATATAAGACTCTGATTGGACTCAATTCGGATATTAGATAATCCAAAATCTCAATCACAATCAATTTAGGATTCTTAAAAATCTGCTCACGCGGAGTTTAAATAATCTAGACACAGAGCTAAGGCTTTAGCTTCATGTTTTACCTCTTCACACGAAGCTAACGAATAGCTTTGCATTCTGTGAGCTATTTTCCTTTCTTTTATTTGGAAATTTTCACCACCAACAGAACCCCTCCAAAGTTTTCAAAATGGTTTATGACGTAGCAAATTTTGAAATACTTTGAATTTTCAATTTGATGATCAGGTTAAAATCACGAAATTCGGTAGATGTGCCTAATCGCACATGCTTGGAATTTTGATGGAAGCGGTTCAAGGCTCTCATGCGTAACTTGAACTGCACCCGTCAAGAGGCTGTTTATTTCAATATGATAATGGTTCAAACCTTACTGTCAGAGGTAAAAACTTAATATGACAGAGTTTATCATATCGAAATAATAAGGATAGTAATAATCTAAATCTAACTGTTAGAGATAAGATCTTAACATGACAGGTCCATGGAATTTTTAGCAAACTCCCCAGCTATAAACGGATTTAGTGTGCCTTTACCAATTGTCGTTTGCGTTAAGCTAGCCATCCTATTCTCCTCAGCATGATGAGTTGTTGAGGAATTGATTTCCTCTTCTCTTTGCCTTTAACAGCATTGGATAGTTATTCATATTTTCATCCCCAGTATGATAAGGTTGGCGAGAAATTTGATCTCCTCTTCCCGCTGCTTTGATAGCCTTTTACTCCCAGTATGATAGGCTTGGTGAGGAATTTGATCTCCTCTTTCCGCCTCTTTAACAGCATTGGGCAACAAAAATATTTTATTTATAGCACTCAATTAGTCATTCTAATGGCTAGAAAGAGTAGCATAAACAACATGATACTTATCACCGTCAATGTTTTCGGCACCCCCAGCCCAATCAGGCTGATAGCCAATGAGGACGACTTGATCGCAGCTGTGGTTCAGAGTGTACCCAAGGGGTCAGTTTGCAAGTGCGGGCTGCCCATACTTAGTATTGATATTGGCTTCTCTACAGGGGTTGCTTTGGCAGGGAACTCACTGGTTCCTACCACCAAAGTTGTCATATTTGCATAAACTTTCTTCTGTTTCTCTTTAAGTGTGAGAACTTTGGCTTCTATCAATACCTTAATTCGGTTCTTAAAAGAATAGCAATCCTTAGTTGGGTGCCTGACGTTCCAATGGTACAGGCAATAGTTAGGGACGTTGGTTTTATAGCGTTTTTCGATTTTTTATTTTTCGAAAGTTTCAGCATGCCCTTTCTGAGGAGGAGATGGAACAGAGTAACAGTCTGCTCAGTCTTGAATGTATAAATTCTATCTTGTCGTGGCCTATTTTGACTTTTACCTCTCGGATTCTGAGGTCTTGGCTTCGGATCTGCAACTGATGCCATCATAGCCTCCCTTTATTTTTAGAATTCTGTGGATATGGCCTGTTATTTATAGAGTTTCTCATACCACGAGATTCCTCAATTTGACTAATTATCTCTTCCGCCTGCTCTCTCTACTTTAACAGGTCTTTTCAGTTCTTGGACTCTACAGCTCCCATTCTTATCAGCACACTGGTCCTGAAATTATGCTTATAGGTTTCCACCAGAGTTTCTTGGATCATACTATGTCGACAATGCACGGATTTTTCTCTGAAGCGTTCAATGAAACTCTTAACTGTTTCTTCTTCTCCTTGCTTCGTCGCAAGGAGAGAATGAACCGATATTTCGGTATCATTCTCAAAGAAATGTACCAAGAACTGCTTTCCGACATCGTACCAAGTATTAATTGTCCCCGGGGGTACTGCATAAACCGTGTAAAGCAGATCCTCGTAGGGTGATCACAAATACTTTGATCATTATGGGATCATTTCTCATTAGATAACATTTCTGTGATAAGAAATAATATAAGTGCTGGTTTGGGGACGCCTTTCCGTCATATGACTCCAATTTGAGGGGTTTGTATTTTACTGGATAGGAGGCAAAATCCAACTCAAGCGGATACGGTCTTGAAATCCCTGATTCCTTTAGCTCCTTTTTGTGCATTAGAGCATCCAGTTAACTTTGTAGTTTTTCGATCTTCTCTTCATAAGAATCATGGAAGGAATATTTTTCATCCTCCTCATGCACTGAATAAGCCTTTTCTTTTTTAATTTCTTCGTTTGTTTTAAACGGTATCTCCTCGTCTTTCTTTGGTGGTCTTTCCGAGGAAGAGTTTTTTACCTTACCTTCGACTATTTTCTGAGTATTCTCAACTACTTTTAAGAGTATTATCTTGAGATCATTGATAGTCTTTTGTTGATCTCGAATCATCTGTTCTTGACCTTCTAACCTCTAATCAATGTCGTCTGACTTATCTATCACGTGTGACGCTGATTTTTACTGTCTGGAAGATGCATAAGAGCGAGGTGAGGCTATAGCCGAGTTGTCGCTATCATCATCACAAAAACCTTTTAAAAGTTTCTTGTAATTCCGAGGGGGAATGACACCTGATTTGAGCTGGGTGAAGTGATGGGGTTGTTTATCATCTGCATCTGACTCATCCTCCATTTCCATGACTTTTTTACCTTTGTCAATTATATTTGAGGTCACCGCTTTCCATTCTTTTGCTTTGATTTTATCTCTGAGATCATTTTTTATTCTTTTTGAAGTATTTTGGTCCGACTCGGTTATCCTGTCAAACACTAACACTCTTTTCTTACTGCAGCAATAATTATTCAATACAGCAGATACTGCTGTCATGAGTTGCTCATAGTGGCAAGTTGAGTCCGGTTGGACTTGAGTTACACTTCTTTTCTTTATCAAATAATCTCTAAGGTCGGTGACCCTGGATAGTAAAGAATTATGGGGCCCACCTGGTTGTTGAGAGGGTCCAGGGGCCCACTAAAACTTCTCAGAGTCAATGGTGTTGAATTGTTGTCCAGTAATCTGATTATCAGCCTTGATTCTATATTCATGCTGTTTTACGCGGAGCTGGATGTTAGCTTCGCATTTTGAAGTATTTACACAAAGCTGGGAGGTAGCTTCGCGTTTTACGCTAATCTCGCGTTTTATGCTAGTTTGGTGTTTTTGAATAAATTCATCTTCAGGTTTTTGCTTAGCTCGTGTGGAAAATCACATGTTGGCTTAGCTTTGCGATTAACGCAAGAATTCTTGGCTTCGTGATTAACACTTGGCTCAAATTTAAGGTTGATAACCTCGCTTGTGACACCACACGCGGGCTTATCTTCGCAATTAACTTGATTGTAACAAACCTTACGATTAACACAAGTTTTTCTGGCTTCGCAATTCACGCTTAGCTCAGTTTTCTTTTGAAATTCAATAGCCTCGCGTTTTTAGAGTCTCCATCACACGCTGGCTCTGTCATAAAATTATCCTCGCATTTTACGCGGGTTGTGTTGATCTTCTGGTTTTAAATCCAGAAGCAGTAGCCTCGCTTGGAGAATTATCATCCAATGCTGGCTTAATCATAAGTTCGCGTTTAACGCGATGTTGACTGGTCTTGCGATTAACGCAAGCCAGTTCGTGAGGTGCAATTGTAGCCTCGCGTTCTGTCAAATCCTCAGCCTCGCGTTTAACGCGGGCTTTGAGAGCTCTTCTCCTTACTCGACGATTTCGATTACGGAGTTGAGTTCTCGTCAAACCAGTCCCAGGCCTTCTTCGGCAGTAAGGAGATCTTCTCCTACTAGGATTTTCTGCCCAAACAACGGCTCTATAGTCGTGGGTTTCATGGGTCCCTGTTTAACGGTGCATTCTCTATTACCCGATTTACGGGTATTGGAGCCACGCGGCGATAGCGCCGCATTTCGGTCATGTTACCTGATCTAGAGGAGAGATGCTCCTTGTACTTCTGTTGGTCGATTTCCATAACAAGCATATCAACGACCGATCTAATCTTTCCCGCATAAGATTGTGTCACGATATCTTTTTTAGTAAAAGAGACGTCTCCCACTGTGGTCGCCAGTTTGTTCGTCGCAAAATTCTTGCTTCCTTCCATTGAATACAACTTGATTACAATGAAAGAGAACAATAGAAAAACAAATGAGAGGATTTATAATTT
The DNA here is from genome assembly GCA_036321105.1 of Dracaena cambodiana. Classification (NCBI taxonomy): domain Eukaryota; kingdom Viridiplantae; phylum Streptophyta; class Magnoliopsida; order Asparagales; family Asparagaceae; genus Dracaena; species Dracaena cambodiana. Next base: position 26,527,263 of record JAYEPQ010000017.1, read on the forward strand.
ATCGCTCTCTTTTACAATATTTGTGGGTTCTATGTGGCGATGGGTTCTATCAAGTAGTACTTTTTGACGATCCGATATGGAAATTTTCTTCTCGATGAAAATGACGGCTGGTCCTAACTTCTTTCTTTGCTGGTCCAATAAATTCAAGGCTCTCACGTGTAACTTGAACTCTAGAACGATCCAAAAAGCTCAAATATCGATCTCTAAAATTAAAGATGGATGATTGATCTATTAAAGATTGATGATTATGGATCCCTAAAGTCTCCTCAAATAAGGTATTTATAGACTTTACTTTGAAAGTTCTCATAAGAATAGAAATAGAAGGTTTTTGTATTCATCAATGATTCTAATCAAATATTTTAGTTTTGATTTAAAATCTCTTAAATTTAAATTTTGATTGGACTCAATTTGGGTATTGGATAAGTTCAAATCTCAATCACAATCAATTTAAGATTCTGATTGGACTCAATTCGGATATTAGATAATCTCAAATCTCAATCACAATCAATTTAGGATTCTTAAAAATCTGCTCACACGGAGTTTAAATAATCTGGACGCGGAGCTAAGGCTTTAGTTTCACGTTTTACCTCTTCTGTTGCGCGAAGCTAACGAATAGCTTTGCGTTCTGCGAGCTATTTTTCTTTTTTTTATTTGGAAATTTTCACCACCAACTGTAAGTACAAAGCATAATATATGAAGTGTAAATTTAATAAACGAAGGACCTGATACTATAATGTTGTGGCACTAGCCGCGCGAGAAATATAAATGAGTAGTCCGTTTAGGTACTTAGGTTTTATTATTCAAAATAATAGAGAGATCAAGAGTAGTGTCAGCCATAAAATCCAAACTGGCTAGTTGAAATAGAGCGTAATGCGAGTTTTATGCAGTAATAACATTCCATTAAGACTGAATGGAATGCTGAGTTATAGAGAGACACTATTTACAGAAGATAAGTATAGATATATATGCTTTTATTGAATATGTGATAACATTAGAAAAAATAAAGTAAGAATAAGGATATTCATGTTAAATTAGACATAACCCCTATTAAAAAGAATATGTAAGAAAATCATCTACGATGGTTTGGTTGTAGATGAAATAGACCTATAAATGCACAAGCTTGATGAGTAAAGTTTATCACCGCATGTCAAGTTAAAAGAGCGAATGAATGGCCAAAGAAATATAAATAAATTAACTTATTTAATGAGTTAGGGCTGGAAAATGAAAACCAAATCATTCCTTATTACACTCCTCTCACACGCATACGACATTCCCTCCTACGCACACCTATCCATCCGCACACCTCTCCATCCCAAAACTCTCTACAGGAGGACCCAGCAGCTAGGGAAGGAAGAGAGAAAGCAGAGCTAAGAGTATTTTACCCCTTAATTTCAAAACTCTCAATTTAGTTTCTGGACTTCTAATGATATTAGTCAACAATTTGTTATTTTCATTTATTTTTAAATTGAATTGCATATTTTTTGTGAAAACTCTAAAATACTTTCTTCTCCGTCAGTTTAGGATGAGTGTTTAAATGAAAGAGAAGAGGACATTTTGAGAGTTTCATAAAAAAAAAAAAAGTGCAATTCAATTTTAAACGGAAACGAGAATAACAAACTGTTAGACTAGTAACATTAGAGTTTTAACGTTAATGGATAATAAATTACACTACTGAACCTCACTACTGAACCTCACTGCAATTAACCGAAAAAAAATCATTAGTCATGACTATTCTAATTCTATTATGTATTTCTAATTCCGCAACCAAACAAGGGTTAAATGACTGAAGTTTCATGGTTTAGCATTCAATTTATTTTTCTATCTCCATAACTCAAGGAAAACATCTCATCTTGCGGACGATATTCACACTCCCCTTTTTTTTTGTAAGAAAAAGGGCTGCCTTGCGACTGGCGACTGGGATCACCAGTGCGTTGTCTGAAAAGACTTGGACCATGGAGGTACTTCGTCTCTCTTTCCCCTTCGATTGTGACTTGGTGATTCGAATGTCAAATACATGAAACAATAAATCAGCAACAGAGCGTTTTTATTCCATAAATGGAATATGGCAAGCACGGCAAGTCTAAGATCTACGTCGATTGATGTACACGACAAATTACAAAATCATAGCAACTTGCAAAAACATAAGCAAGAAAATGTACAAATTACTTTCCTACTCATTTCTACGCCTAGTGAACGTTACTCATAAGATATCACAATATCACATATATTTCCCGTGTTACAGAGCCCCCCTCCCTCCAACTCGACATAACCCTCCTCGCCCGGATGATGGACATTTCTGGGGCCGAGGTAGTCCTTGCGGACAAAGCCGCGGCCATGTCTTCTACATGGCAGATGAAGTAATGGTGGCTGATGCAACCAAACTCTATAGATAAGGACATCACTCACTTCATTACCAACTTCTCACTTATCCTAGTGATGGTAATCTCAAGGTAAGGAAGGAAAAAGAACCATATATGATTCTATATGCAATGTAAAAAAGATATTGTTGTTTCCTTTTGTTCTTTCGTGTCCACAGTAGATATCTAGAAACAGTAAAAGTATTTTTGGCACCCCAAAAAACATGTTTGGAGCGTCGATCTGCTTACAAGGTTAGACAATCTTCCAACAAGTATATACAAGTTGACTTAACTGGTAGTCACTAATTCAAGAACACTGATGAAAATCTATCATGAAGCTCGGCAAACAATCTCTCCTTTTTACTCTCAAATTAGAAAATATTACATGCATCATATAAAAAAATGTGTCTGAATGATTACCAAAAGCTTCAAGAGGATTCAAACAATTATGTTGTATTCGCATAAACTCCACAAAATTCCTGCAAAACCAAAAAATACAATAATTACCACAAAATTTTTTTTTCCCTTATTTGATAGTAGAAAAGTAGTTTTGCCCAAAACAACACTGGAGATTGATATCCACTCTAGCTCAACCACAGCCCTAGGTACACCCGCTTGAGTTCGAACAAATTGAATACATTAAATATATGGTATGTTTTTTTTTTTTTTCTTTTCAAGGGCAGGCAAAATTAATTAAAATTTTATACAGAGCTCCTCATCACAACAGGATTAAAAAAAAAAAAAAAGGAACCAGAAATAATTCATGTATCCACGAAATGGTTAGACCAAAGACGTTGGCAGCAAAAGTAACCTTGAAAAAAGTTTTAAAATATATGTATAAAAAAAAATTATAAATAGACGTGACATATCGTAGACTCAGCTATAGCATATGGCACTGAAGGTCAAAGTTGCTAAATCATGCTGAAGGAATGGATAACAAAGATAATCATTAAATCATGTGTATAAAGATTAAGAAAATTGAAATAATATGACCACTATCGATAGTATTTGAACGTGGATAAGTATCAATCAAAGTCCAAGAATAGGTAACCCAAAATGAAATCCATTCCAGTAGATATAATCTATACTTCATAAACTTCCTAGAAACAAAATTCATAAGAATTGGATTTGATTTAACTAGGGATCAAGCATAAACAAAATGAAAGCATTAAAACTGTTATAAAATTTACTAATTTTTTGGTGCTTGATTCATTAGTAAATCACTCTAAATTCTAATAAAATTTTGTTTGCAGATAGTTTATAAATGATTGATTACATATACTGAAATATATTTTCATTTTGGATTGCATATTCTTAAATATTGGTTTATAGCATCCACACCCAAATACCATAGATTGAAGCCTAGCCTAAGTCGAAAATTAATATCTTTATGAAATAGGCAATACCAAAGCTAGCATTCATATGAAGGCAATCTCTACAGCCACTGCTATAGATGATTAGATGCTATATGGCAGCGCCTGCGTGCCTTGCAACTAGAGATGGTAATGGACGTGCCCATGGGCCAAATTTTGGCTCTCTCTATATAAAGATTTAAATTAGAAAAATAAAAATTTCATTTTTAATTTAAAATTTTGTATAGTGTGGGCTAAATTTTGACCCATGGACGCATCCATTACCATCCCTATTTACAACGAAAGTATATCATTATTTCATTAAACGCTTCCATGGTTTCAGAGTTATCTGAAGTTTAGCTATTTATCTTCATAAGCTTAAATTGCAGGATCAGAAAAGGCAAGGTTACATGCCCGCGAAATTCTAGAGGCCATCAAGCTTCATGGCATGAGTCATATTATGATAGCGACAACAATGAAAAACCAAAATCTGTTGGATAAACAGGCATGAGAATCGAAATCTGATAGCTAAACATGTGATCAAACTCTGTTGGCTAAGCAGAACATTGCCAATACAACAAAACCACGTGGAATTATTGCTATTGCTATTATAAAACAACAAAACTTCTCTGCAAATTTTCATGGGGGATGCTCCATCAATTTTTCTCCCCAATTACCTACACCAAGGGCCAAGATGCAGGACATATCAAGAAAAAAGAAGAGAAGGAAGAAGAATTGTTGCTATAGTACTGTGATCAATTCCATTAAAGTACCATAATCAATTTTCATACTACAGTAACTAAAAAAATATTTTAAGATATCTTTAGGATTTCTTGAAAAAAAAAAAAAAAATTGTATCCACATCTAAAAAGACAGTAGTTTGATCCACAAGTCGGCGCATTAATTTATAGTTCTCAAGTGCTATAGTTTTCTGGATTCTAAATTTCTGTAGTTTTCTATGATTCTCAAATTTGGTCACTTTAGAAGCCACTGATCTTGTCTATCATGTTGATGAAAAATTATTGTAAACAAAGTGAGATTCTTTTGTTTTTGGCCCGTCTCCTAGTTATTTTTTTTATATGAATCTATTAAGACCCTTAAGCCAGTGATGGTAAGATTCCAATGTCATCTAGAGGAGGGATATCATGATTCAATTCCGCAAATCTTCGTTTTATTTACTATTATAATCTTCCATTGCCTTTCCTATTTTCTTACAAATTGCTTTATTGGTTTTTTAAAAGAAAAAGGCTTCTGCAATCCACCTTGAGTGCTCGTTTAGATCCATCACCATCGGGTCATCTCATCCCTCACCTTTTCCTCAACTGAAGCTCAACTGTTCCTTATAAACCTAACTAGCTCAAGCACAATGCTTCTGGATATTTATATGAATCCCCATCCAGGTAACTCTGGATCAAGAAATACATCTTAAGATAACATTAGTTGGGAGGTATAACCATTTCTCTTGTTGGTGGCACAAAATTAAGCTCCTCCAACCCTAGACAAATTTGACCGACACTACTTGGGGCTAGGAAATCATCTAAAAAGCTCTTTTTCAGGGACATAAACAATAGAGCTAAACTGATAATTCAATGAACCATCAGATTAGAAATGTGTTCAAAATTTCTAATAATTTTTCCTAAAATTCCATGTCCATGCAAATTTAACCATAGATACTGTACAGGTGGGAGACTTGTGCCAAGACAAAAAAAGGTTTCCGACACTGACATACTACTATATCCAAAACTTATAGGAAACATTTCCAACACTCGTAAGACAGGACTAATACAATATTTTTCAGACACATTCTTATCACTTTGTTTAACTTGCATGAGACACTCATCATAGGCTTTTAGTACTGGTTAAACAAAAAGAAGAATATTTTGAAGGAAAATCAGTAGTTAATAAGTTACCATGACGAGGAAAAGAATTTGAAGACCCATTTAAACAGAAGGAAATCGACTTTATATAAATTAATGTTAACTGCAGGACATGTATTCGGAACCCACCCCAAAAAAGAAGGAAAAAAAAAGAGGAAAGAACTCTAGAGAGGAGAAATCACTGCCGTTGCTCTCCTTTCCCCTCCCAACTTTTATGTTAGTTCACCCAGAGTTCTCTTTCGTCTAACAAGAATGATTCTTATGGGAAGAAATTATAAGTAGGAGAGAAGATTAATTATTAGGTTTGATCTCGAATGTTTTATTATAGATAATATATTCAACTATATGTATATTTAGCTTTGTTAATTAAAAAAATACAATAATATACATATTTTGATTTTTAGCTAGATGTTTGACAAATACACGACGATTAATGATGTGCTACATATAAATACATGTGTAAACATACGTGTATATTTATTTATACATTCAACATAGGCATTGTGAATGAAGCAAGGATACAGATACAGAACATGGATATGGGATACAGATATGATACAACATGAATACAACAACACAACAAATTCTTTGAAAGTAGGATATGTTGGCACAATGATGTGTTTATGCATGTGTCAACATATAATGCGTGCAAAAACTCGTAATCCTTTGGACATATTTCATTAGAAGAGCAAATATAAGAAAGTAAGTGTTCACGAAGTAAACAATAGAACCTAATTAAGTAACTATATTTAAGAATTTTATCTAATACCTCAAACAATAAAAGTCCACGAAGCCTCTAAAATAATGTTTGTTAGGTTTTTAGGTTCTAATAGCATAGTACTCTCTTATGTCAAAAACTCTTTTGCCTATTGACGGCGGACGGAATCGATTTAGGGTTTGTGGTGGGGAATTGGGGAAAAACTTAGGGTTTTGGAGGATAAATTAGGGTTTTGGACCTCACGTCCAGGCGAATCACACGCCCACTCTCTCACGAATCACTCGAGGAAAGATTTGATAAAGAAACAAATCACATGCTCTCAAAAAAAATAATATTTCACTCTATCTTCAAATTAGGGTTTTACAAGCCATATATATAGAGAATTCTAAAATAACAAAATACCAAATCTATCCAAATCTCTAATCAAATCTAATCAAATCTAATCAAATCGTAATGTAACAAGAATACCAAATCTAACCAAATTCTAATCAAATCATAATTAAATCTCTATCAATTCTCCCCCACTTGGAAACATTCACCACCGGTGAATGGCAACTGAAAGAAGATCAAGCACATCGGATGAAGTCGAACAAGCGTCCCAAAATTCGGAAAACCTTTCCACCATATCAAATATGTATAAATCAGACATATCCGAAACCAAATATCAGCTTTCGTGCTTATCCATGGTGGTGGAACTCGTGGATGTGGAAGAAGTGGAGCGGGCTCAAAATCTGATGTCGTGAAGAATGTCAGGCATAAAGCAGAAGCTCGATGATCTTCTGGAGTAGAGCACCAGGGCACACGTAAAACCATCACGATCGAGCGAAAATCAAGGGCTATTGGAACATTCAACTCCAAAGAAATCATAACAAACTCCCGCAAAAACCTGAAAGGGTTCGTATATTGGGTATGAAAAGGCTCTACATTCCCAAAAGGGAACCTCGTAGGTGGAACCCCAATCAACACGGATCCAGGTAGGAATACCTGCACTCTATCAAGTATATCTGCAATAAACTTGTAAATATCATTGCTAAATATAATTTGCCTATAGAGATTCACACACAAACAATGCAAAAGTAGTGCAAGTGAATCTATAGGTGGATCAAACTTGTCAAGTGATATGGATCTCGACTTGATAGGCTCAGGATTTTTATGCACAAAATGGAGCAATTTATCATCTTGAGTTAGTATTATTAACCCATTCTTTTTAGACTCTTGGGTGGAGAAGGAGTCAACACAATTTTCTTTCCTTTACACACAAATACATAGGTGTTGGACTTTCCATAATTCTTAACATTTAGGTCAAATAACCATGGTCTACCGAGTAAAATATGTGCAGCATCTATGTGTAAAACATCACACCAAATATGATCACTATAACTTGAAAATTGAATAGGCACGAGATAACGCTGAATAATAGCATGACAACTCTTATCAACCCAGGTTACATTATACTGTTAAGGGTGTGATTCAGCTTTGAGGCCCATCTTGTCAACAGCCGATTTAGAAATTATATTTACACAACTACCTCCATCTATCATGACTTTATAACTCTTGCTGTTGTGTGTGATATATGTGTGAAACACATTAGATCTACGCCAGTCTTCATTTCTTGATACAGAATGCAAATACCTAACAACGTGTAAAGGTGTATTCATTAGGTCATCTTCAACATCACTAAAATTTCCTTGAGGTTCATAAATTTCTTCTTCAGTCTCACTATCATCTGTATTATGATTCTCATTTATTAACAAATTTCTTGTAGGACATTGATAAGCAAAGTGACCAAAACCATGACACTTGAAGCACTCAATTTGTTTTGTGGCTGGTTTTGACGACTCACTAGCAACTGATTTACCTTTTGTATCTTTAGGGACAGTATTAGTATTTGTAGCATTAGTATCAGATTGTCGCTTGGTATACTCCGTGGTTCTGAAAGTGGACTTTTTGTTAAAGGGTGTGCGCAAATATGCCTCATAGTTAAGAGCGCACTGAAATGCATCCTCAACAGAATCTAAAGAGTGTGTAAACACTTCTCGTTTGAGTTCGGGTTTAAGTCCAGTGCGAAATCGTGAAAGAGTTGAACGACTGTCTTCTTGAATGTCGCATCGCACTAAGAGCTTATCGAATTTATGCATATATTCAGTCACACTCATGTTTTCCTGTTTTAGATTAGACAGCTGATCAAGAAGGCGATCTTTAAAAGTTGGAGAAAGATATTTCTTTCTAAGTTCTTTCATTTCAAACCATGTTTCAATTGGTTCTTTTCGCTCTCTTGCTAACCGTCACTCAACTGACATCCAATAGATTTTAGCTGACCCTTGTAATTTTAATTTAGCGAAATGGACTCTTCGGGTTTCAGACATCCCATACCATTCAAAAAGATGGTCCATATCCGCTAACCAATTACAAAAACGTTGGGGGTCATAAGTGTCATCAAAAGAGGAAACATCTACTCTAACTTTACGTGTGATATCATCGTGTGGATGTTCATCCTCAAAATTATTATTTCTTCCAATATTATGATATCTTCCTGTCTACTTTCATTCCTCTGATTATTTTCAGCAGGTTTTTGCTCATTGACTTGTGTTTCTAAATTATCTAAACGTGTATTTATTACATCTAAACCAGTTTGAAGTTTTTTATTAGTGTCCATTATTTCATTTAATTTATTTAAAATCTCAGTAAGATCCATGACTTCTCTAAAATTTTTGCCACTACGAAGCATGCAATAATTATCTATATGCAGTTGCAATAAAGCACACAGATGAATATGCAAAATCCTACACACAAACTAAATGCGTGACTATATGATCAAATAAAATATTCTAATGTCCGAAAGTTGCTATATGTGAGGAAGTGCAATTCCTATTTATGCAATATAATGTAACACACAAATAAATCTCGTGGCAAATTATAAGTAACAATAAATTTTTCCAAGTCTATGCAAATAACAAGATTGGGGTGTAAGATGTTACTAACCGAATCGACAGTGTGATTAGAAGTTACCTCAATGTAGAGCAAATCACACTTAGGCACGAATTTCCTTCTCAGATTGTTGAGAATTTTGCACAGACTCTGGAGTAGAAATCCCACAGATCAGCTCAAGAATTAGTGCAGAATTATTAGGCTTGAACTAGGCTCAAATCCAATTCAACCAAACCCAATAACAATCAAATCCAAAACCTAATAGCTCTCTCTTCCAGCTTTTGTTCGACTGCTGATGTTGTTGCTGCTGCTGTTGTTGCTGAGGTGTCTAGGGTCGACGAGGTGGCCGGAGTGGAAGTGGAAGGTGGACAGGGACCACGAGGCGGCGTCGAGGTGGCGAAGATGGGGGTTGGGTAGCGTCGGCGGTGAGGGTGCAATCTGCTGATGGGGTCGCCGGAAGTGGGGATCTGCTGATGGGTGGCCGACGAGGATACAACAAGCGGTGTTGGAGAGGGCGAAAGTGGTGGAGAGGGCGGTGGTGCTGCTGTGGAGGGCGGCGGATGGCGGGCGAGGATGAAGGCGGCGGTGGCGCTAGTGGCGCTTCTGCTTCTTGTTTTTTCTTTTTCTTTTTTTTCTCTCTTTTTTTTTTTTTTTCCTTCTCTTGCTCATGCTCTTCTTCTTCTTTTTTCTTCTTCTTCTTCTTCTTCTTTTTTTTTTTTCTTCTCCTGCTGCTCCTTTGCTTCTTTTTTTTTTTTTTTTTTTTTTTTTTTTTTTTTTTTGCTGCTGCTGCTATGGACAGAAAAGAAGGGGAGGAGGAACAGGGCAGGTTGTTGGAGAGAAGGTTTTTTTTTTTTTCTCTCCTGCTGCTCCGGTGCTTCTTCTTTTCTTTTTTTTTTTTTTTTTCCTACTACACCTGCTCGCTTCTTCTTCTTCTTCTTTTTTTTTCTCTTACTGCATCTTCTCTTTTCTTCTTCTTCTTTTTTTTTTTTCCTGCTGCTTCCTGCTTCTTCTCTTTTTTTTTTTTTTTTTTTTTTTGCTGCTTCTTTTTTTTTTCCACTGTTTTTTTTCTCTCAATTCTAAAAGAAAATAAAAAAAAAAAAAGATGATGGAAAGATAAGAAGATGGAGATGGATTTGAATTTTGATACCTGAAGATGTGGATCTTGAGCTCTGATACCAATTTGACGGCGGACGGAATCGATTTAGGATTTGTGGTGGGGAATTGGGGAAGAACTTAGGGTTTTGGAGGATAAATTAGGGTTTTGGACCTCACGTCCAGGCGAATCACACGCCCACTCTCTCACGAATCACTCGAGGAAAGATTTGATAAAGAAACAAATCACATGCTCTCAAAAGAAATAATATTTCACTCTATCTTCAAATTAGGGTTTTACAAGCCATATATATAGAGAATTCTAAAGTAACAAAATACCAAATCTATCCAAATCTCTAATCAAATCTAATCAAATCCTAATGTAACAAGAATACCAAATCTAACCAAATTCTAATCAAATCATAATTAAATCTCTATCACCTATTATTTTAAGAATGCATGGTTTCATGGTATCTGATACATGAGTTTTAGGACTTTTTGAAGCCCAATGTAGCTACGATACACAAAATTTTTGGTTCATAGATCTGACATGACTTCTGAGTGTTGCACACGTGTTGCATAAGTGTCATTCAAGTACCATTGTCCGAGACATCAGACAGGGACATAGAACTCACTTTGAGGTGTCCTTGAAAAGAGAATTGAATTTTACATATTTTATCATATTTTATCTCTCGTTTCATTTACCTTATGTTCATAAATAAGTGGTACTTTAATAATTTTAGTGTGTTTTGCAGAAACTTGAAGCTACAACAAAAAGAGACGAAGCGAGCTTAAGCATAAAGAAAATAGGAATCAAAATGTGAAGATCATTCAAGATGTATGAAGATAGAGCAATCCAGTACATAATTTCATATTTAATCCTGAGAAGAAGCCTCAGATGAAGACTGAAATACAATAGAAAAATTAATATCAGTTTATATCAGAAGAGTTGTTCTGACCATTGGGCGGCCGTCAATTCCGCTACTTGATGGACAAACTTGGTCAATTCATGTCAAATTTTGAGTGTTGACTCAAAATAAGGTTTGAAAATCTTTTTTATAGCAGGTCTTTTTTATAACACCGCCACATCGCAGTGCCAACATGAAATCTGAAACTAAAATTTTCCACGACTTTATACCTAATTAATTACTTTTTGAAAGACTGGAGCTAGGTCCTAGGCCGTCGTCTTCTGTCTTACTGTTGTCCATTATTATGTTTTTTAATAAAATTTAATCTCTTTAATTTTTTAGTTGTTTTTAATTTATTTTAATTGCTTTCATGTCTTTCTTTCATAGTTGTTCATGTGTGTGTCATAAATCCATGTCTAGCTAATTTTCTTTATATCTCTAGAGTCTAGATGAAGTTAGATTATGTAGGTTGATCTATGTGAAACAAGTCTCTTTTTTATGTGTGATTTTTAGGGATAAATCGTTAGATTGAATTAAGTTATTTGATTCAGAAATCTAAATTCTAGATAGGTTATTCTTAATAATCAAGGAATTGCAATAATTTGATAACTTATTCCTGTTAGAGTTCTAAAACCTATTTTCATTATGCACTCGCTACAACAGCTGATTGTAAGTACTCAAAAAACTCTATGATTATTCGAATTACTTTTTTGGAACTTGAAATATTAATATTTATATATAAGAAAATATTAAATATATAACATATAATCTCAACACTCAAAAATCAAAATAACCAAAACAATTTCAATGTAATAAACAACCTTCACACCTTACCAATATTCAAGAAATAGCTCCTGATCTCGTCTTTAGATTTTTCCCCAAAAATCCCATTTCCTGACTCGACTTGGCACAAATCGATTTGGAAATTTTGATTTCATAATGATCAGAAAAAGGAAAGAACTAAAGAAAATAAAATAAAAAAATGTTAAAATAGAAAGAAAGAGAAAACAGGAACCGAAAGAAAAATCAATCTTACCAACTTGTTTACTTCAAACCATCATAAGATATCGATCTACTGATCACCTCGGCTCCTTGGATTGATCTCCACAGCCACCCAACGAGTTCATGCACCGCCTCGAAACCCTAACCTCTATCACAAAGTTTTTATAACAAAACCTAACGAATCAAGTTTGGGTAAAATACTTCGATCATTTTTTATTTTTTGACTTCATGAAGTCTGAGTACTCACTTCATAACCTGGACTCAGTTGAGTACTAGATCAAAAGAGTACTCGTTTTATTTGCTTTTTTGGGCAAGTTTCCTAATCTTGACACATTTGGAGAATGAGTTAGAATACTCGGAAGAGACTAGGATGAGTTATTTGAATTTTAGAAAACTAATACTTGTTAAGTTGTATATGGATTGATTTGTGGATATGTTTTATTTCAATTGATTGAGGTTTCTTTGATAATTTATACATAGGTTGAATTCTTTGATGGTTGATACTTAAAAATTGAGATTGATTGATTTAATATAAATATCTACCTTTTATTGTGCTATTTGATTATTTATGGTAAAAAGATAAGAGAGAATTGTCAATCATAGTGATATCTTATATATAGTAAATTCGACAATCCTAGATTTCACCTTTGTAATAGTTAATCAAATCTTTTCGACAACCATCTCTTCTTTTCTCATTGGTTCGTTAGGCGATTTTTAGCAGGAAAACCAATTTTCTCTTCCCGTAGGTTCGACCTATACATGCTATAGTTGACATTGTAGTCTTGTAGTAATATTTTCATAGCACCGTGTTTCATTGGGTATTGTTATACACAAATTGTACAAGGTATATATATATATATATATATATATATATATATATATATATATATATATATATATATATATATATATATATATATATATCAATCGAGAGATTCTACCCACTCGAAATTATGCGAGATTTTAAGCTAGCTAAAACCCGTTTATTTAAGGTTCGGCTTATCCTGGAAAACTCCCCCAGCTCTTACTACTAGGAAGAGGTGTGCACAAACATACAAGGTGATCCCAACGGCACCCTGGTACGGCTATTAGCAATCCTAAATGTCTAGAACAGTATTGTCTTCGTCACTTATGATAACTATAAAAAAAAAATTAGAAACAGGTCGGATCAACATCAACAACGGCAGCAAAACAGTTATGTTGCATATAAAGTAATATATAAAGTAGATTATACAATTTTCTACTTGTTTAATAAAAATAAATATAAAACTATCTCTAATAATTTTATAAATTGAAAATAAATTTCAAAATTCTAAAAGAGAATATGAAAACATTCTATAACACAAAAAATATATTCTAAATTTCTAAAAATCTTCATAATAATTTTCATATTTAGCTTCATATATTATATTAAATCCGCAACCATAATTCAGTACCATCTAAAGAAAAAAACAAGATTTAAATTTATTTATTTCAACTCAGTTATTATTAATATTGCAATTTATATTTTATAATATTCAATTTATCTTATTTTAAATTGTCTACTTTAATTCAATTGAGAATTCAATGGAATCAACACCATGTAAAAAAATTCCAGTATCTAAATAGAAATTACAATAAGTAAATAAAAAAGCAATCGCAAATTAATATGCTAACAATTACACAAATGATCAAACAAATAAACAAGCAATCAAGTAAAAAAAAAATTACAACAATCAGCTAATAATCAAAACAAATAATCAATAATAATCTAGAAATTACTCAAAATAATATACAACAAACAATTTAACAAAATACAATTTAACATAATATATGCAAAATAATGTTAAAAATGCACTGTCATGGTGCACTAAGTTATTTTCGATTGTTAGATGGCGCAATGTTTTAGTTAAGTATCATAACGCGATATAACATGTTCCAAAATGGGTCAATTTCAACATTGGGTTGGATCTCATCTTTTATGTCAACAATGCGTTCATGTTGAAGTTGATATGGATCTGCATGTGTTATCAAATATTTGAGATTAAATCTACAAGAGGATCAACCATCTTCATTTTCCTTTTTTTTTTTGGCTTGTTGATTTAATCGAAATGTTGTACTTTTGGTAATTTGTTACTAGAAGAGATAATGGCATGCTAGAGATCATGGCATACCTTTTCGATGAATTCAAGTTATCTTTTCGATGAATTCAAGTACCGAGAATAAATTTTAAAATGCATTTAGGACAGTTATATCAAGTATTATGAATAAATAAGAGATGTTTAGACATTTTTGTTTTTGTTCATGTTACGCGAATAATTGGTCACTTGTTACTAGCCATAATCATGGCGCATATTTTCTATATGGCTTTTAGTATCGAAATTTCTTTTTAAAAATGTATATAGAACATACGAGTATATGAAGTATTATTATTAAATTAGAGATATTCCACCAGTTTTTGTTTATGTCCTAAATGTTACAGAGGCAATTCTTAAAATATTTATTCTATACCTTTTATTATAGAAATTTCTCAATTAGCTTGAACAATATTTTGTATTTTGGCAAATGCAGTACCAAGGATATTAAGCATACACATGCACGTACAGACCCATACACATAAATATACATATACACATTTTCTGTCCTTTTTTGTGACCAAATATCCCACACCCATGTCCAGTGTTCTAAATATCGGATACCGGTCTCGTACCGGTCAGCAAATTACATACCAGTTACCGGATACCGGGCGGGATATCGCGATATGACCCCAAATACCGGAATGTCATATCGGTGTCATACCAGTTAAAAAATAATCATATAATTGGCTATATAGAACATAATAAAACACATAAAATAAGTTTATAGTACTTACATTGGCTTATTACATTCAACTTACGAATTTGCAGATACCGTTTAGAATGTTCGCATATGCACAGAGCGACATACAATCATAAAATTAAGAAAATAAGTTTTCAAGATAAAATAAAAGTGTTTCTATAATACATAAGTGATATAATTGATAAACAATTAATTGATTAAATAGCTAAATAATTGTTGCACTTAATTTATATTAACTTAATCTATTTAAGAATTCAAGCGTTTACTAAAATAAATAAAGTTAATAAACATAATCTAAGTTAAAAAAATAATCATATAAATGTTGTGTATTTATGTGTATTCACTATTTTAAAACACTGCAAATATATGTCAATGTTTACAATACATGCTATGTGATGTCTCATACTCGTCCCGTATATTTCGCATCAATTTGTATCATATACAGTTGCAATCTCCCTTCACTTTAATGAACAAAACTAAACTTATATTTTTTCACATAACCAAACCTAAGAAGCAGTGAATCTATAATTAAAGAATCTGCAACAACACTAGTGAAAATTGTATAAATAGTAAACAAAACAAAACTTATATTATTTCACATCAATTTGCATCTATACTATGAAAATTGTATTAAATTGAATATGCTACTATATTCACTGTACCCACCATTTTTAAGACATAATTAAAGAAATTATAATCTGCAACAGTGAATCTAGCATGAAAGAGTGAATCTGCAACAGTGAATACATATAAATAGTAAATACTCAATTTTACAAATTTTATTTAGCATGAAACTCATACACACAAAATCATTTCTTGAATCACTGATTCACACTGAATCAGTGATTCGATTCACTAATTCAGTGTGAATCAATGAACCGAATCACTGATTCAATGTGAAGTCACTGATTCACATTGAATAAGTGATTCGGTTCACTGATTCACACTGAATCAGTGAATCAAATCACTGAATCAATGATTCAAGAAATCACTGTAGACTACCCGCCGATATACTGCCCTCCCAACTTAGCAATTCCCCTCAAATTACAC
Organism: Dracaena cambodiana; assembly: GCA_036321105.1. Classification (NCBI taxonomy): domain Eukaryota; kingdom Viridiplantae; phylum Streptophyta; class Magnoliopsida; order Asparagales; family Asparagaceae; genus Dracaena; species Dracaena cambodiana. The sequence continues at coordinate 26,543,364 of JAYEPQ010000017.1, forward strand.
AAAAAAAAAACTAACATAAATCGCAATCAATTAAACCTAAATAGCACAATTAAAAAAGAAATTGACGAATTTTGTAATTCTAAATCAAATTAACATTAAAAAAAACAAACTAAATTTACCTGGCCGGCGGCGACTGCCCCACTGGAGAACGGCGAGCACCCTTCGAAAACTCCCAGAGTAGGAGAAGAGCTATCGGAGAGCGAAGAAGAAAGATAGAGAGAACACGAGAGAGATTTTTGGATGAATTGGAAAATTAGAGTTAGGATTCGGATCGTTCGGCTCGATCGGCCGACGAATGCGGGGAGAGAACGAGAGAGAGAGCAAGATAGTGGAAGAAGAAGAAACGGAGAGGGATTTTCGGCTGATTTGGGGAAATTTGGGGTTAGGGTTTTCGTCGCGGGGAGGTAAAGGGAGAAATCACCGGGAGAGAAAGAGAGAGAGAAAACGCAAAAAATAATAAGATTTTTCTCCCTCCCTTTATTGCTTAACGGGTCGGATCTTAACGGGTTAACGGGTTTAACCCGTAACCAAAACCCAATAACCGATATTATCTAATACCGGCCGGTATTTGACATCTCGATACCGGCCGATATATCGTCACGTGGCCGATATATCGGCCCATACCGGTCCAAAACGATACACGGTAAAAAAATGTCCATATCGTCTCGTTTCTTCATAAATACCGATATACCGGCCGATATACTGGTATATCGGCCGGTATTTAAAACACTGCCCATGTCACGTATCGTATTATATAGTAATGTCCAATTGCTAACATGGTTTAACCAAAATAAAAAGAATTGTGCACAAGAACAGCCGTCAATTTCATCACCACATTTTCAGTTATAAATGATTTCCAGTGAATTGCCAGTTTTGGGTTTAAGGCATTTTAAAAGATGCAAATTATCTTGAATTGCTAAATATGTTTACTTAGTTGAGATCAACCAAATTATTTTCATGTATAAAACTTTTTCATCAGCTATTCCATGGTTAACACTTATGTGCAACTAAAAATAGCTATTTCTGAAATCTGCAAAGTCGAGGATTCTGAAATTGGAAATCTAATTAATGTTATTTGGTTATTTATAAATGAGATGCTTAAATCCATTGGATGCTAATGGTTTTTTGATTGGATATGTGATTTGAGTAACTTGTTCTATTGAAAACTAATTCAACAGTAAACATGTAAATTCAAGTAAAAATGGGATTCAGAATATACAGATAACAAACCGAATTGTGGCATTTCCAACACATCCTCTAATTGGAACTCCTACGTTTCCAAATGTGGGAGCCAAATGGACCCAAAATTTAGATGAAAAGCACTTTGTGCTCGAGTACTATTAAATATCAATTCATTTTCATTTATTCAAGTGGAAAACTGCAGTTTCATTTAGTTAAAAAGAGTTCAGTGTACAATAAAACTCGAGGAACATATGAGGTCAGTTCACTGTAATGACGATAAAAATAGACGCTGATCAGTGAAAATGGCACTGCTTGTATTATGTTTTGATGCTACATACAAGTAATTGATCATACGATGCAAAATAAACACCTCAATCATATATATAATATAGGGATAAAAATATGTTACTTGGTAAACTAAGAAATTTTACATTATCAACAATTTCTACACAAGAAAGAATGCAAGCATACTCAACTTAAAATGAAAGCTCTAAAATAGCAAGTGGATGAAATTGAGCAATAGATTATTGATAAGTAATACCTGTTTGCTCATTTAATGTAGAACATCTTCAGGGAGGATGCAGTAGACACGATATACTCTTTAGATCAGTAAAAATTGTTTCCTGGTTATGAAACCCCACAACATTTAGTATTCCAACAAAACCATGCATCACTCCCGCTTAATTACCTTCCTTACTAATAATTCACGTCCACGGTACTCCTGCAAAGAACAAAAAAAATATGAGGACGAAAAACCAGAAATTTATAGAATAAGCTAACCGAAAAGAACTCCCAAATTTATGCACTAAAATATGTTAAGCCACAAGCCAAGAACAAAAGCAAAAAGAACTACCAAATCTACGAACTAAAATAAGTGAAAACAGAGACAAGAACAAAAGGCCTCGTCTTCAGGAGCCATTTAGGGATGGTAATGGACGCATCCATGGATCAATTTTTGGCTGCTCTAAATAAATTTTTGAATTAAAAATAAAAATTTTATTTTTCTAATTCAATATTTTGTATAGGACGGACCAATAATTGACCCGTAAAAGCATCCATTATCATCCCTAGTAGCCAAACACCTAAACTGACTTGAGCAGGTTATTGTTGAGTAAAGTACAGAAGGAAATAACACACCGATCCACTTGCTTCAAGGGCTGTCTTAAGTTCCTCATCATTAGAGAAGGAAAGGAATCCATAGACACGATTTTTTCCTCCCTTCCCATCATAAAGCACCCTAGCACTAACAACAGTTCCATATTGGCTAAAATGTTCCCTCAAATCTTCAGGTCTAACTGACCATTCAAGATTGCCCACGTAAGCTTTATGTGGACTCTCAAAGATAATGCCCAACTTCGGTGCTGAAGTCAATGCCTCTGTATTTTTCCTCCCAGGAACCATCTCAGCGGAAAACTTAACACGTACTTCGCGCCCACCAAGATCCTAGAAAGGTTCAGGATAAAAAGAAATAAAAACCAAATAAAATAATGAAACTTATTAAATAGGTTGGATCATTTTTTTCTCAAGATCAATATAAACATACTGATCCATCTAGAGCTGCAATTGCTGATCTGGCTTCCGGAACTGAACACATGGTAACATAAGCACATCCCCGGCTAACACCAGTTTCTGAATCCCGAGAAATCTGCAATAATTTAACATTCTAAAGTAAGGGCTAACTAGCGGCAATGCCAGATGATAAAAATGACCACTACATAGCATGAGAAAAAATCACATCAATCTATTTGGGAAACGAGCAAGTTGCTGGACATTCCTAAAGTAAACGAATTAATGACATTTGAAGACATAACTGCAGTGTAATCTGAAAGGAAAGGGCCACCCCAATCTTGCAACACTTGACCGAACACAATTAACAAAGAAGAAATATTAACTTATAATATTCCACATTCCATAAAAAAATAAGTGGCTTCTTAATAAGCTGTCAAAAAGCAAGTAGAACCAAAAGCCAATCCCTATATTCTTATAAGTCAGAAAATTATATATATTTATAGCCCTCTCAACTCTATATAAACTACTCAATAGGAGATGTAGTACTAAACTCAAGCTAAACCCAAATTCAAAATAGTATTCTAATCTAACACACTCTCTCTCAAATTGGGATATAAATATCAATCATACCCAACTTGTTACATAAATTAGAAAACACAATTGATGATACAGCTTTAGTTAGAATATTGGCCAATTGTTCTGATAAAGGAGTAAATGGAGTACATATTATCTTCTTCACTAAATTATCTCGAATCAGATGACAATCTATCTCTATATACTTAGTACGATCACACTAAATTTTGAGCAATATACATGGTTGACTGATTATCACCGTACATAAGCATGGAATCTTTTGGATTGAATCCAAATTTAGTCAGCAAATTCTTTAACCATAAAAATTCGCACGTAGTGTGTCATTACCCAATATTCTGCCTCTGCTGAAAAACGAAATATTACATCATCTTTTTTACTCCTCTATATAACTAGATTACCTCCAACAAATGTAAGGTATACAGTAGTTGACTTTTTGTCTCATTTTATCTTCTGTATATCCAGCATTTGAAAAGACAGAGATTTTAATATGTCCATATTTTTTTATAAAATAATTTCTTTTCAGGAGAACTCTTAATATATGCCAAAACTCTCAAACCAGTTTTTCAGTGTGTCCCTTGGTCTATATATGAACTGACTCAACAACCCAATAGTAAAAGAAATGTCAGGTTTAATTACCGTGAGATAAATTTACCAACTATTCTTTTATATTGCTTGACATCCTCATACAAAACAGTATCTTCACTCTACACATCTAAATCTGACTCCATTAGAGTATTAGCAGGTTTATACCCAAAACGACCGGTCTCTTTCAAGAGATCTAGCGCATTCTTCTTTTAAGAGAGAAATAACTCATATTTATGATAAGCTATCTCAATTCCAAAAAAATATTTTGGTCTTTCCATGTTTTTAGTTACAAGATGTTACTTAAGATAATCATTTGTCTCAGTCAATACTGTTGTATCACTCCCAGTTAGTAAAATATTATCAAGATATACAGCAAGAAAGACAATACCAGAATGAGTATGCCGGACAAAAACAGAATGATCATAATGACAATGTTGAAATCCAATACCAGCAATTACAGTAGAAAACTTCTCAAATCAGGCTCAAATTTTGTTTTTCATAAATTGCTTTCTTGGGTTTGCAAACTACATTCTCCTCTTGAACAATATACCCTAGAGGTTGTTCCATATACACCTCTTCTTATAAATCACCATATAAGAAAATATTTTTAACATCTAATTGAAACAAGGGCTAATCAAGATTCACGGAAAGAGAAGATTATGTGAATAGAGATGAGACATGCTATGGGAGAGTCTCAAAGTAATCAACATCATAGGTTTGAAAAAAACCTTTCATAACAAGGCGAGTTTTATAACAGTCAACGGAGTCGGCTTGCATTTGACAGAGCAAACCTAACGACAACCAACAATACATGCATCAGGTAGAGAAGGAACCAAATCCCAGATTCCACAAGAAACAAGGACTTGCATTTCCTCATCCATGGCCGACTGCCAAGCAAAAACTAACACTGCTTTCTGAAAAGATCTGAGTATAGAAATGTAAGAAAGAGAAGGTCAAACTGGTGAAACAAATCAAATTGAGAAATAGGTTGAGCAGTAGTAGCGTTTACTCTTCCGAAGAGCAATGGAAAGAACAGAGGCAGATATTGTAGTTGTTGGGACCTACGACTGAAGATGGCAGATAAACAGGTAGTGAACTGAGAGGATGCACTTTCTGACAGTGAGAGAAAACCAAGAGTGGTTTCATGGGAGACATCTGTTCATCCTCTTTATCAGGCACCGATATTTGACCAATCTCAGTAGTAGAAATAGGTAGGAGTACAGGAAAAGAAGTATCCAACTGGTATGTTTATGTGGAAATAAAGTAGGGAACAGACTCAAAAAAGGTAATATCAGCAGAGAAAAAATATTTTCTAGACACTGCATCATAACACCTATACCCATTCTACATCCTAGAATATCCAACAAATACATATTTGATAGTACAAGGAGATAGCTTATCCAAATCGGGAGATAAATCTTGAACATAACATGTACAACCAAACACTCGAGGTATAAGAGAAAACACTGGTGAATTGGGATAAAAATAGGAAAATGGGATTTTACCATGCAAGATAGCAGATGGCAACCTACTTATTAAATGACAAGCACACAGAATAGTATCGACCACAGATATCTTGAAGTATGCATATGAATCATTAATGTCCGAGCAATATCTAGAATATACTAATATTTTCTTTCAGCAACACCGTTTTACTAGAATGTGTGAGAATAAGATGTTTGATGACTAATTCCATTATTAGAACAAAATAAGAAAATATCAGTTTTCATATACTCCATAGCATTATTAGTGCGCAAAACACGAATGGAAGTAGAAAATTGATTTTTTTTATTTCTTTATAGAATAGTTCAATTATACTAGGAACAGCAAACCTGTATCTTAACAAATACATCCATGTCATGCTAGAGAAATCACCCATAAATATAAGAAAATACCTAAAACCCTTAAAAGAGAGAAAACGACATGGACCCCAAATATCAAAATGGACTAACTCAAATGGAAAACTACTACATAGATTGACTCGACTTGGATATGAGATGAGATAATGTTTACCAAGTTCACAAGACTTACAATGTAACATAGATATGCCAGCCGCAGTAGGTAAAATACGACGAAGACTCTAAAGAAAAGGATGTCCAAGATGTTGATGTAACTGTAAAAGGAAATCATAGGAAGAAGTAGCAAACCCTGTATGTGATGTCTCATTGAGTACATCCCCCGTTACTTACGACCCGTACCAATTCTTATCCCAGTCTAGAGATCCAAAAAAATGCAGTAAGTAGGAAAGAATGTTACAGAATAATTGTTAGTTTGGTAATTTGACTAATAGACAACAAACTAATAGAAAAATTAGGAACAAACAAAACTTTATCAAAAATTAATGAATTGGTAACATGAACTTTTCAATCACTAATAATTGAAGAAGAGAAACTATCAGCAATATGGACAGAAAGACATTTATCTGAAAAATGTAAGGAGGCAAACTAGTTTCTAATACTTGTCATATGAAAGAAAACTCCAGAATCTATAACCGCATGGTTGGCTAGAGGAGCGATGTGAGCATCATTCCATGACAAGGAAGTATGAGTAGCATGCAAACTGGTTATAGTAGATTGAAGATGAAGAAGCCTTTTAAGTTCACTTTGTAAAATCTGAGATTCTGAACTATCATTGAAAATGTCGAACTACTAGCAGAATTTATTGTCGATACAGTATTTTTTGTTGGAGGTAAAATATTAACAGTTTGTGTCCATTCTGATTTACCATACTTCTCCTAACAATATGCAAATGTGTAATTTTTCTATCGTAGTAATCACATTCACGAGATTCTCGTCCACCACCAGAGTTTTGATTACTATTATCACCATGACCACGACCTCTCTCTGAATCATGACTGTGACCACGACCGTGGCCACGGCCTCAGCCTCGTCCCCGACCAAAAAATAGGACAGAATGGTTATTGGAGGTAAGGGTTTAAATTGTTGATGTAGTAAACCCAGTAGAAACATGAAGGTCTCTGGAATACGTCACTACAAGGGATGGAACACGCACCAGCAGGAATTTGACCCCTCACCTGAGTCAATAAAGAAAAATCTAATCCGAAGAGAAATTTTACAACAGCGAGATCCTGACGATATTATCTCAAGATCTTAAAATCTGTAACCAATAACTGGTGAACCTCAAGCTCATCTAATATACCTCAAATAGAGTTATGGTACTTGGATATAGACATTTTGTCTTGTTTGAGAGTAAACAAGCGCTCATATAGTTCAAAAATCCGAGATATATTTTTTCATTGCCATATACTTATTTAAGAGTGTCCAATATCTCTTGCAGTTTTCAAAAACATAACACCAAAATTTACTTTTTCTTCCATACTAATAAGGAGACGTGTAATCATGCAACAGTCATTAAACCAATCAGATTAATGAGGATTGTTTTCATTTAGTGGATCATCCAGTAAATACGTAATTTTTTTTTAGCACCAACAAATACTCTGAACGATTGAGCGCATAACAAATAATTATTGCCATTCAACTTAACAGTATTAGCAGTATGGTTTTTTTGGATATAAATTTTCAGTCATAGTAGTAATAGTAGGAGCACCAGTAATCACCTAAAGTGGATGATGCCATAAAAAGGTTTGATCTGTCTACCTTTAAAGCTTTTGGGTGTGCCGTTAGAGTCTCCCTTTAAAAATTCATGAGATTAATTGGCTTTGTGTCCCCACGAACATAGCACAAAGTATCGTTTGAGGAACCCACTCATGAACTGGCTCCTCAGTGGTTCAAAGGAACTCTGCTCAAACAATATTGTTTGAAGAAACTGCTTCTAAAGATGATAATTGACTAGTTATGTTTTGACTTTTAGTCCAATGACTTTCAGCTTTAGCATCTGGACATGTAATTTTGTCTTTTAATCCTTGTCGATTAGGCTCTAGATAATAATCTTTACGAACTGGCTCTCGTAGGAACAAAAACGAACAAGGCAGAAAGGAGTCTCAATGATCAGAGAGAGGAGAGAAACCAGCAATCCAATTTTTATTCTTGAGAAGCCAGCAATAGAGAGAGAGAGAGAGCTTCGGGAGCTTTGATAGTTGCAGAGGGTTTTCAGGATCTTTGGAAGTGCAGGATCTTCGAACCATTTGCTCGAGTCGGAGGAGGCGGCAATAGGTAAATTTAGGGTTTTCCCTTTTTCTCCTTTTTTTGAGTGGATGGTTAAGATTTGATAGGTAATTGGAACATACGACGAAGATTTATTCCTCAAACCTGCTGTGATACCATGTCAGAAAGCAAGTAGAACCAACAGTCAATCTTTATATTTTTATAAGTCAGAGAATTACATATATTTATAGACCTCTCAACTCCATATAAACAACTCAACAAGCGATGTGGTACTAAACTCAAAATAAATCTAAATACAAAATAGTATTCTAATCTAAAATAAGCATTCCACCTTCAGCTATAAAATCATAATAAGCATAATCAAACGGCTTCAATCTGACCGCCATGTTTTTTTAAGTCATTTATTATTTTTGTTATGAAGTAAATCTACTACCATTACAAGCTTTCCTATATGTACATTTTCAACTTAAATAACTATTTACTAATATTTCCCATTCCTATTAATCATGGTCAAGTACCAGCAATTCTCAAGTGGAATCCTATTTTAAGATTGAATAATTCTTCTTGGAATCTCACTATTTTTCAACAGTAAGAAGAAAATGGCATAATCTTATGGAATAAGATTATGGGGAATCAAGTTATCATATGCCCAAGGATATAAAGGCCACAAGAAGTTGAACGTAAAGAAAGAACAAAATAATTATGGTGAGTCCAATAACAATGTAAACACACAAATTTGCAAGGATGTTCCATTTAATCCTTTACATTGTGCTTTGAAGCATGGACATGCAAAACAGGTGCCTGAACCCGTGTCTGACACATGTCGAACATGGACTCGTGCTCGACACGGGACTGAACGGGTCAAATACGGATTTTCCATATCCGGTCAAAAGTCAATGATCAAAGGGGGCATAGATGGTCGCGACATATACCGTATACAACTTGGATACATAGCAGATGGTAGGTGATGGATTTTTCTCGGATTTGGGACCTGCATACCCATTTAGCCAAATCAAAACCCTAAATGCCACAATTCTCTCTCCCTGATATCAAAATCCCAAATCTCTCTCTCTCTCTCTCTCTCTCTCTCTCTCTCTCTCTACCTTCAGTTCTTCAACATTGCTCTCCCTCAATGATCATCGTTGACCCTCTCCTCCCCGACAATTGCTGTCAACCCTCCCCCCCCCCTCCAACCACAATCATCGTTGAGCTCTTCTTCTAGTCTACAAACATTGTCGCCCCTCTTTCATACTCGATTATTGTTGTCACTCCTCTCTATGTGAATCTGCCACTGTCCAAGATTCGAGCGATTGCTGCTTCTTTCTCTCGATACCTCTACCCCTCCTCCACGATCATCATCGACCCCTTCACTCTAGTCTACGACCACCACCCCTCTCTACCATCCTTGACAACTCCCAAGTCTCACTCTTCTCTCCACGTGAGGTCGATTGAAACTTCTCTCT